>JAKZJJ010000018.1:0-600000 GCA_030015415.1 Cynopterus sphinx | reverse complement strand
TCTCTTTGAATTTATTGTGTTTTGGGATTTTTTTAGCTGGTAGGATATGTAGATCATTGTTTGTAATCAAATTTGGGATGTTTCTTGCCATTACTTCTTCAAACTTTACTTCTAATTCTATACTTGATTTGGCAACTCCCCAGGGAGAAGACCCTTTGCACAGAGTGAGCTCCAAATCCAGACAACTACAGACACATTTGCATGTGGGATCGTCCAAGGAACATCTCAGATGCATTAAATCTTTGGCATGAGTTTATGAAAGAAATGCCAGATATTATTTTTAAGATTAGGACAAGTTGACATCTACAATTCAGGGTGCAATTACCATGATTGAGGCATGATTTTTTTCTGTTTATATATTTGTTTGTTCCTGGTTGTTTAAATGAATAGTTTCTGGCCTCTGCAAAATATGGTCAATGTCAGAGTTTTCCGATGGCTGATTCTGACAACTCTGGATGGGGAGGTCCTCACTCTCACTTTCTGACATAACTTATGAATTGTCTCTTTGAGAAAGAAACAGAGTGACCAAAAGAGCTCTCAGCTTAAAAGTGAACAAAAGAGGTATTGGGTTCTCATGATAATCATACCTGACCACTAGTTCCCAACTGTGTGATTGGTGAGCAGACACTAGACCTCTGGAGGCCTCAGATTACTCCTCCATAAAAAAAGAAAAATAAGCAGTGTTAGTGATACATATTGAATGAGTATCACCTACATTGGTAGTCCTCCCAAAAGACTCCTAAATTCCACCTTATAATCCTCAAATACCACTTCCTAAAGGTCCCCTCAAAAATAGACACCCCTGAGTGGCAATATGTTCTGTAGACCCAGGTTCACATATTGCGAGGACCCTGAAGTACACACACACGCCATAAATGCTGTCTAGTACTGTAGGGAACCTGTATTAATGCTGTTCGCTCCCTGCACTGGGCATGGAAGATAGCCTTCCTGCTGAAGATAAGCCAAGGCTACAGAGCAGAAGGGCAGCAGCTAAATATGTATAAAGTGCTCAGATATCCCATGACACAAATTAAGCATTGTGTAATTAACATTGTAGTAACATTACTATTAAGTTGCATGGAATTATGACATCTAGTTAAGACTCATATTCTAAGGTTACTTCCCCTCACTGTAATGTATTTGCTGTTGTTATTACCATTATCCTCATGTCCACTTATGGGTACTACAAAAAAAAAAATGCTCAAGATCACACAGCTGATACACAATAATAAGCCTAGAATTTGAATTAGGAGCCTTTGCAGCCAATCGATGTATTGGACCAGAAGGCTTTCCTCTTCACTCCTTCTCAGAATGCAAGGCTTAAAACCCTATTACCTGTAAGGTGAACATATACATGGTTTACATGTATGGGTAAGCAAAGGGCATTTTCTTTGTGACGTATGTACAACTATTTCAAAAACATCCTCCTTAAATTGGAAGTGTTCTCTCTTTAGAGTGTGCTCTCCCTCACAAATAACTAGTTAATGGAATTTGGCACAAAATACCTCTGCACATGCAGCAAATTCCATTTCTCTTTCCTTGAAAGGTGGCCCATCACCTCGTGAATTATGAATAAAGTTGTAGCCAGTGAAGGCCTGTTGGTTCCCTGCTTTTCAGAAAGAACTCAGAACTCTGGGCTCTAGTGTCTTTTTTTTTTTTTTTCAGCCCGAGTTGAACACTATTTTTTCAAAAGCCAAAACCCCAAATAAAACTGTGAACCCTGATGTGTCTAACCTTATTGCCCAAGGTCCCTACGTGATCAAAAGACCGCATCGTGAAACCTGGTCCCAAAGGCTACTTTAGCAACTTCCCAGGCATTTTCACCAGGACCTTTAGCAACACGAATTCTCATAAAATTCTGCCTTGGTGGGAAACTTCAAATTCCACCAAATCTACCTTTCCATTGGCGAGAGCACCCCAACTGGTACATGCTATACAAACATGAAAGTTAAGGAGCCCCAATGTCCCCCAAACCTACCTTACATTGTTAGTCCTCCTAAAAGCCTCCACAATTCCAGTCCATAATCTTCAAATACCACCTCCTATAAGTTTCCTCAAAAATAGACACCTCTAAGTGACGAACGTGGTTTGTAGACCCAGGGACATAAAACGCGAGGAACTGTGGAGTACACACACTTGCCATAAATGCTGTCGAGGGCTGTAGGGAACCTGTATTATTTCTGCTTGCTCCCTGCATGGGCTCAGAAGATAGCCTTCCTGATGGTGATAAGCAAAGGCTTATAAGAGCAGAAGAGGAGCAGCTAACACTAACACTACCAGGAACATGGATGAGGTTTCAGCAAAGTTTGACACATGACGTCAAAGAGGACCCTGTAGGCTAGGTTTCCTCATCACACCTTTACCAAAGAGGAACTTAAACCTGGACACCCCTTCTGATTTACATACTTTTAAATGGTGTGATGGTTCCACATAATACACTCCTCCTGAACTATCTGGCTAAAGATTCAAAGGAGGGCTCGAGGCATATTGTTTTGGAAGTGTGGAAGGCCTAGTGAAGGGATATAGAAAACCAAACATGCAAGTCCTCAATGCTGTAATTACATAATAGTGCATTTAATTAAACATATCCCAACTTCATGGAAGGATATTTTAATTGAAGTGATAAACATGACAAAGAAAACATGTAGATATAATTTACCTTAAATTTAATGCAGAATAGATGTACACATTACTAACTCTATGAGATATATTTCATTTATACTATGTAAATTTATTTATACATATTTTATCTGCATTTTAAAAATATGGAAATGCTATGTATTCTCTTATGGATATATGTACATTTTCATAATAAGTTAGTAAGCTTATAGATATATATATATATATATATACACACACATACATCTATACATACATATATACATATACATATACATATATATGCAGGAATGTGTATAGGTATATGTGTGTGTGTATATATATATATGTGTGTGTGTGTGTGTGTGTGTGTATATGTGTGTGTGTATATATATATGTACATATATCTATATATATCTATATATATATATCTATATCTATCTATCTATCTATATCTATATCTATATCTATCTATCTATCTATCTATCTATCTATATATATGTGTGTGTGTATATTTTTGGGCCTATGAATATATTAGAATAAAGTCTAGGTGACCGACCTGAGGGAACAAGTTGCAAGTCTGATGAAAAGCTGTTACTGTGAGTAAACATTACCTCTCTAGGGAAAATGTGGCACAAATGCCTAGTGATAAGGAAACAAAGTGAGTGAGTGAGGAACAAAGAGGAAAATATGTAAAGACAATCTGGAGTGAATATTGTTTGTAAAATCTTTACTTTCACTTATACCTGAGGTAGGTAACTTGCTATATGTGCCAATTTGTCATCGGTAGAGGTGCCATCGTCATCTATTCCCAGTAGCTATGTTTAACTAACTTGTTTATGACAGTCTTGTCAGTCCTGAAGCTTTTAGTGTTTGCTAATTTGATAAGTGAGAATGGGAGCTCCAAAGATACGGGACTTGGTGTTTTTGTTATGAAAAATGTAAATATTGTGCATTTTCTTACTTTTAATTAACATTAACATTGCTTTTTTGTGAATACATGTCACATTCTGTTTTCTATCAGTGTGTGTATATATTTGAGTTAATTTGTTTCTTTTTGATAGTGACATTTTGATGGTTAACACAATCTGGTAAGTTTCAGCTATACATTTTCACAAGGCATACACACACACACACACACACACACACACACACACACACACATTGTGTGTTCACCTCCCTTAGTAAGATTTCTTTCTGTTGCCACATATTTGACCCCTTTTACCTCATCTATTTCCCCCTTAGCCTCAGCAAACACTACTCTATTGTCCATGTTCATGATTCTGTGTCCTGTTTATTGCTTTTAGGTTTCTATTACACATGTAACTCATATCATGTGGTTTTCAACTTTTTCTGTCTGGCTCATTTCAATTTGCATGATTATCTCGAGGTCCTTATCACAAATGGCAGTATTTAATCTACTCTTATGGCTGAATCATTCCATTGTCTATAAGTACCACAGCTTCTCTATCCAATCATCTACTGTAGGATGCTTCAGTTGCATTTATGTCCGGGCCACTGTGAATAATGATCTTATGAACATTGATGTGGAGATATCTTTTCATATTTGAGTTTTCAAGACTTTGTGAAATACCCGGTAAATGAATTCCTAGATCACATGATAGATCAATTCCTAGTTGTTTGAGGAGCCTCCATATTGTTTTCCATAGTGGCTGTACCTATTTACAGTCCCACCAGCAGTTATGAGGATTCCTTTTCCTCTGCATTCTCTCCAACATTCGTTATTACTTGTCCGGTTGACTACAACTATTCTAACAGGTGTAAGATGGTATCTCATTGTGGTTTTGATTTGTATTTCCCTAATGGAGATTTTGAGCATCTTTTTTTTTTTTTTTTTTTTTTTGGCCATTTGTATGTCCTCAAGAGAAGAGTATCTGTTCAATGCCTCTGCCCATTTTTTGTAGATCATTTTTTTGTTATATTGAGTTGTATGAGTTCTTCGTAGATTTTGGATAGGAGACCCTTATTAGAAGTGTTGATTGCAAATATATTTTCCCATTTGGATGGTTGTATCTTTACCTGGTTTCTTTTGGTGAGCTTTTTAGTTTGATGTAGTTTCGTTCATTTATTTTTGCTTTTCCTTCTCTTGCCTTTGAGGTCGAATACATAAAATCTTTTTTTAAGTCCACTGTCCTTAAGTTCCTTTCCTATATTTTCTTCTATGCATTTTATTGATTCAAGTCCTATATTCAGGTTCTTAATCCCTTTTAAGTAAATTTATTTCTGCTCTAATGGTGATTATTTCTTTTCTTCTGCTGAGTTCAGCTCTATTTCTTCTTCCTTTTTTAGTTTTTTGAGATTAATATTAGGTTGTTTATTTGGGCTCATTCTTATTTTTGAAGATAGGCATGTAATGATATGGACTTTCCTCTTTTGACTGTTTTTACCATGTCCCAAAATTTTTGATATGTTGTACTATCATTATCATTGATTTCTATGTGTCACTTGATCTTTCTTTTTATTTCATCTCTGACCCAATTTTTTTTCAGTAGTATCTTGTTTACTCTCCCTGTATTGCTGGTTCTCCTTGCTTTCCTTTTACAGCTGATCTCTAGCTTCAATCTATGAGAATGTGCCATACGCCCTAAAGAAAAATGTATAAGCAGCTATTTTAGGAGAAAAGGCTTTGTAAATTAGACTTCTGTCCAGTTGATTTAATGTGTGATTTAAAGATATAATTTTCTTCTTCATTTCTGTTTGTGTAATCTGTCCAAAAACAGCTGTGTATTTAAGTTCCCTACTACAATAATGTTTGGTTCTGTTTCTCTTTTTAGTTCTGTTACAGTGGTGTATTTAGATTTCCTACAATAATAATGTTCTGTTCTGTTTCTCTTTATAGTTCTGTTAGCAATTGCTTTCTATATTTTGGGGCTCTCTGACGGGGATCATACATATTAACAAGTGTTATGTCTTCTCTCTGCACGATTCCCTTTATCATTATGAAATGTCCCTCAGTATCTTTCTTTATATTCTGTATATTGAAGTCTATTTAGTCCAATATTATTATCGCTACTTCTGCTTTTCTCTGCGTACCATTTACTTGAAATAACATTTACCATCCTGTCTCTTTGAGTTTGTATTGTCTTTGGAACTGATATATGTCTCCTGGAGGCAGCACATGTTTGGGATTTGTTTTTCGATTTAATCTGCAACTCTGTCCTTTTTATTGGTGAGTTCAGGGTATTTGCATTTAGTGTGATTGTTGAAATGTAAGGTCTTCTGTTAGCCATTTTATCTTTTGCTTTCTGGTAGCTCTGTGTTTCTATTGGTTCCTTTCCCTAATGTGACAGGTTTGCTTGTTTGTTTGTTTGTTTCTTTCTTTGTTACTTTAAATAGATTGGGTTCTGTAGGTTCTTCTTGTTTTATTATAGACTATAGTTCTGAATCTTTGGCATGTGATTATTATAAAAATGTAAATATATACAGTTATCCATTTTCTTCTGTTTGTGCCTTATCTCCATTCTCCTTTGAAAATGTACATCTTTGAATCCTCTGCCTTTCAGTAATTGTTGTCTCAATTTGTCTCCATGCGTGCTGAACATGCCTTACTATCTTGCTAAAGTATAACTCTTCTTAACATTTTAAGCTTATAAGGCCCTGTTTTTAGTAAGGGTTGTACGCCTCTGCTTCTATCTTTCTGCTAGTCACTTTACCCCTTAATTACAATTTTTTTCTTCCTCCTCCTCCTCCTCCTCCTCCTCCTCCTCCTCCTTCTTCCTTCTTCTTCTTCTTCTTCTTCTTCTTCTTCTTCTTCTTCTTCTTCTTCTTCTTCTTCTTCTTCTTCTTCTTCTTCTTCCTCTTCCTCTTCCTCTTCCTCTTCCTTCTCTTCCTCTTCCTCTTCCCCTTCCCCTTCCCCTTCCTCTTCCTCTTTCTCCTCCTCCTTCCTCCTCCTCCTCCTCCTCCGCCGCTGCCTCCTCCTCCTCCTCCTCCTCTTCCTCCTCCTCCTGTTCTTGTTCTTCTTGTTCTTGTTCTTCTTGTTCTTGTTTTTGTTCCTCCTCCTCCTCCTCCTCCTCCTCCTCCTCCTCATCCTCCTCCTCCTCCTCCTCCTCCTCCTCCTCCTCCTCCTCCTCCTCCTCCTTCTTTGGTTATTTTGTTCATTTGACCTTTTTCAGTATTCTCCATTCATTGTGGTGAATTTGCTCCGTTTTTGAATGTCTGCAAGGCCTTTATTTCTTTCTCCCTTATATCTAAAGGTAAGCATAGTTGGATACATTATTCTTGGCAGATATTTCCTTTCACTTAATAATTTGAATATTTGATTTCACTCCTTTCTGCTTGTAGGATTTGTGCTGAGAAATCAGATGATAAGCTAAGGGGTTTTTCTTATAGGTTACTGCCTTTTTATTCACTGGCAGCCCTGAGAATTCTGACTTTGTCATTGCATTTTGATAATTTCGTTACAATGTGTCTTGGAGAAGGTCTTTTTGGTTGAGATAATTGGGTATTCTGTTGACTTCTTGAATTCCAGACTCCAGCTATTCCTTAGATTTGGGAAATTTTCATCACATATGGGACTGAAAATTCTTTCTAATTACTGCTCCTTTTACTCCCCTTCAAGAATGCCCATTATTGCTGTTTCCTCTCCTCATGGTATCAGCTAGTTCTGGTATTTCCTTTTCATATTTTTTTCTTTGTTTTCTCCCTTCTTGCTTCTGATTTATTTCTAGATTTCAGTCTTCAGCATCACTGATCCTTTGGTCAAGTCAATTTCCCATGACTGCTGTTCCTTTTTTCACCTCCTGCAGAGTGTTCTTCATCTCCAGAAGTTTTATTTATTTCTTTTTTTAGGGTTTCAATCTCCATGCTAAGAACTCCTTCTGCTCATCTAGTTGTCCTTTTCAGGTCCTGAAATTTTTATATGAATTGTTTTGGATCTCATTGAGTTTTTGTTTTGTTCAGAAGTATCATCCTGAATTCTCTGTCATTCAAGTTTCATATTGCTATATCTATAAGCTTATTTTCTTGAGATTTTTCTTTCTTTCTGAGATGCCTGGTCACCTTCAAGTTCATGATGTTTAATGGACGATTTCTCCTCCTGGGCTTTAATTAAAGTTTATACTGCATTTTTACAGAAAGAAGATGTATTTTGTAAAGGTTTCTCTTTTGGTTTCTAGTAGTTAATGTCTATACCTCTTGGATACCTACTTTATATAAAGTCTGAATAATGCCTTTTTGTTCTTAAAGATATTCAGTTACACACTTTACCCTCAGTCTGTCAATGTTGGTCACAGTTTCCCATAAAATTTGCTCCGATTCCCTTGGGGCTCAGCCATTTAGTCCCTGAAGACATGAGGGGAGAGGTCCGCATTGCATAATGAGGGCTGCAGCTCAGCCTTTGTTTTGCAACCATGGATGGTGATAATCAACTCTTGTTTCTCTGCCATCCCCACTTCTTTGCTATCTCCACTTCTCTACTTTCTGCCCTAATGCCTTGGCACTGCTATGGGACATGTAAAGCTCACAGTTCTCCCAGGCAGGGCTGCTCAAGGAACTCACCACACCTTCTCCCCTCCTCATTTCTCCTACAGGAAGCTCCAGGTGCAAGTGGAAGCTCATTTAGTTCCCCCAGTTGACCACCTGACTGCAAGGCTTCTGACCTTTGGTAGCTCTTATGCATAGAGATCATGCTCATATGTGCCTGTGTATATTTTGAATGTTTTTCTTTGACTTTTAGATGTTCAGCTTATATTTATTTCAAGGGAAAGAGATCTGCAGACATCTTTCTCTCCACCATGTTTCTGATTGTATTTTTTCTTAATGATGCTTTGGAGTTTTTACTTATATAGTAGGAAATCTAGCCTCCTTTCAGGGAAAATATTAAAAGTGTGTTTTTACTTCCTACTTTTTTAAAATACATCAGGGTGACATTGACAAAATCACCTAAGTTTCAAATGTACAATTCAGGAATAAGTCAGATTACATTGTGTGTTCACCACCACAAATCATATCTTCTTTCATCACCATATATTTGACCCTCTTTACCCTGATCTACCTCTCCCTTCCCACTTTCCCTCTCATGATTACTGAACTGTTGTCTGTGTGTGAGTCTCTATTTCTCTTGGTTGTTTCTTGCTTTCAGTTTTATGTCCTACAAAGAATTGAGATCACATGCTACCCAACCTAGAAGAGAGATTGTGGGATCATATGCTATTTCTATTTTTAATATTTTGAGGAACCTCCATACTGTTTTCTAGGGTGGCTGTACCAATTTACTTTACCACCAGCAGTGCATGAGTTTTCCTGTTTCCTCACAACCTCTCCAATATGTATTATTATGTGTCCTGTTGACAAAAGCCATTCTAACAGGGGCAAAGTGGTATCTCATTGTGGTTATGATTTGAATATTGCTATTAGCCAATGAAGTTGATCATGTTTCCATGTGTCTCTGGCTCTTTGTATGTTTTCTTTGGAGATACGTCTGTTTAGGTCGACTGTCCTTTTTGAAAATGGATTGTTTCTGTTTTTGTGTTTAAATTTTATGAGCCTTTTGTGTTTAAATTGTCGAAGCTTTTTCTATAGCTTGGATACTAGCTTCTAATTAGAGGCACTGATGGCAAATTTCTACTCCCATTCAGATGGTTACCTCTTTGTTTTGTTGATCATTTACTTTGCTCTGTAGATGCTTTTTAGAATGCTATAGTTCCATTCATCCATTGCTGCTTTTACTTCCCTTGTTTTTGAGGTCAGTCCATAAATTCTCTCTAAGGCTGTTTCAGAGTTTAGTACCTAGGTCTTTTTCTCCCTTACATTTTATTGTTTCAGGTGTTATATTCAGGTCTTTGATTCAGTTTCTGTTATTTTTGGTGTATGGTCATAGATAATAGTCTTGTTTCATTCTTTTGAGTGTGGCATTTTAATTTTCCCAGGACCATTTATTGAAGAGAGTTTTTTTTCTCCATTGTATATTTTTGACTTTCTTTTTGAAAAATTATTTGCCCATATACACAAGAGTTTAGTTCTGGACTCTCTATTCTGTTTTGTTTGTTTGTTTGTTTGTTTGTCTGTTTTTCTGCCAGCACCATGCCATTTTATTTATTGCCACTTGGTAGTATAATTTGAATTCTGGCTGAATGATACCTCCAGATTTGTTTCCTTCTCTCATGTTTGCTTTGGCAATTCCAGGTGTTTTGTGCTTTCATACAAATTTGATTATCTTTTTCAATTTTTTATACAATTTTATTGGAATGATGATGCATATTCCATTAAATTTTATGTTGTTTTGGTTTGTAAGGTCCCTTTAACTCTGTTGATTCTTCCAATCCATGATCACAAAATATCTTTCTATTTCTTTGTATCTTCCTCAATTTATTTTAATACTGTCCTATCATCTTCTGTGTGTAGACCTTACAAATGCCTCATTTACTTTATTTCTATGCATTTTTATTTTTATTGCAATTGTAAAAGTAATTAATTTTTTCATTCCTTTTTCTGAAAACTCATTTTTACCTATAGGAACACTGTATTTTTCTGCACATTGAAATGGTGTCCTGCAACTTTTCTGTATTTGGTTATTTTTTAAATAGCTCTTTAGAGGAGTCTTTAGCATTTTCTACATAAAAAGTCATGTCATCTGCAAAAAGTGACACTTTGAGCTCTTCATTCCCAATCTGGATGCCATTCCTTTCTTTTTGTTGTCTGCTCTGGTGATTTTTATAGCATTCTATTAATCCTATAATGCACTGGTGGTTCTAGGTGCATCCTGTGGGTAAAACTTGGCCCCTGAAGTCTTTGCACATTCTGCTGGTTCTAAGCACTTTGTTCATCTGATAGTGCCTTGGTGATTTTGAGTGGCCTCTATGGTCCTCAGCACTGCGTAGTTATTCTGGATGACCCCTACTTACCCAGAAGTCCACGTGATGGCTTTTGGCATCCCTGGTTATTTTGAAAGTGTTCTGGTCATGCTGAGTGCTACCATGTGCCCACAGTGTTACTGAGTGCCTCCTGTGGTCCTGGTGCTTGTTTTCATTCTGAGCGCTCCCTGATGTTTCTGAGAGTGTCATGTTTGTTACCTGCTTGTCCTAAGTGCTCCCTTGTTGTCTTAAATACTCCCTCGTTGTCCTAAATACTCTCTCATAGTTTCCTTCTTATAATTTGGAAAGGGACCTCATTGCCTAGAGCTACCATATGTGTTTCTGATAGCACCCAGGTGGTCTTGAGCCCATCTTGGTGCATTTAAGTATTACCTGGTGGTTCCAAATACCCTGTAATCATTGTGAGAATTATTTATTTTTCTGTGACTCTCCTGGTGATCCTTATAGCAGCCTGGTGGTCCAGATTATTCACCTATTTTTCTGGGTGTTCTCTGCTAGTCCTAAGTCCCCCTAGTCCTCTTGGTGTTTCTGAGAGTGCCCTGGTGGTGCAGAGTGTCACTTGACTGTCCTACATACCATCTGGTTGTCCTGGTTATTTCTTGGATGTGCTCAGCAGCCCCTGGTGGTCCTGATATCACCTTGGTTATCATGAGAGCCTTCTGCTGTTTTGATTGCATCTTTGGTTCTGAGTCCCACCCGGTGTTCCTGGGCACCCCAATACTGTTTGTAACTGCTGTCTATTGCTGGTCCAGATTGCTCCTTTGCCATACTGTTTCCAGTGGTCTTAGTGGTGCCCTGACCATTTTTCATTCCCCTCAGTATTTCTGAGTTCCCCATTGTGGTTCTGAGCACTTTTCAGTTCTGGTAGCATTGTAATGATTCTGAGTGTATCCTAGTAGTCCTGAGCACCCCTGGTAGTGCTAGGATCTTCTAACTGTCTGAAATGCTCGTTATTGTTCTTGAGCACACCCTGTAATTCCTGATTGTTTCTTGGTGTATCCAGATTTCCTTGCTGTTTCTAGAGTGTTCTGGTGGTCATGCAAAATACTCTCTATTGTCCTAACTGTCCAAAATACTCCCTACTGTTCTTGAGCACACCCTATAATTCCTTTTTGTTTCTCAGCATACTTGGATACCTTTGCTGTTCCTGAAAGTGTTTTGGTGGTTGTAAGCTAATCCTTAGCTTTATTTGTGGAGCTGTGTGCCCTTCTGGTGTTCCTAAATGACTCATGGTCATCCTCATAGCACCCTTGTATTACTGTGAACCTCCCTCAGTTGCTAGTTTTCAGTGCAAGTCCTTGGTGCTGGTCATGATCTTTTAAAACCCCTGGTAATACTGAACCCCCGCCCCATTAGAAGTCCTTTGCACACTATGGATATCATGGGGCTCTTTATGGCCAAGAGCATTCACTGGTTGTCCTGAGAAACCTCTGGTCATCATTATAGCATCCTGAGTTTTCAGAGAAACACTTGGTGAATTTTAGCATCATCTGGTGGTACCGATAGTCCCTTGGTCATTTGAGTTCCACCTGGTATTCCTAAGAGCCACCTGGTGAATTTTGGTGCTCCTTGTTGGTCTAGAGTACTTTCTATTGGCCCTGGTTGTGACCCTGAGATTGCTTAGGTCCTCTTGGTGTTCCTGAGTGCTTTGTCTGTCCTGAGAATGCCATGATGGTTGTGAGAGTTCTATGGTAGTCCTGAAGCCCCCAGTTGTGCTAGTGCTTTCTAATTATCCAAAAAGATTTCCTGGTGTTTCCTGGCACCCTAGTTGGGCCTAAAGTGTTCTGGTCATTGTGAGTTCTTCCTGTGGGTTTTAAGTGCCTTCATCTGTTTCTGAGTATCCCCAGTGATATCCAATTCTCCTTGGCTTTCTTGAATGTCCCCTGCTCATCCTTAGTACTCTTTGGTGATCCTAAGTGTTCCTTGGTGCTCTTGTGTGCCCCGTTGGTCCTGAGTGTGCTGCTGGCCCTTTTCTGATTCTTATTGTCCTTGCTTGTCTTGAGTGATCTCTGGAGGTCTCAAGCAGCAAAGACCTTCACTCTGTCGGGGAGATTTGTGTCTGTGCTTACACTGTTCCTCATTGTCTTGCATACTGCTAAATGGCAATGTCCTCAACTCTCAGGCTAGTCCTTTTCAGAAACAGTTTATTCTTGGCATTTTCTCTAGTGATGATGAACTAGTGTAGTATGTACTACTTCCATCAGCATTAATAGAGTCCCTGCCCTGGCTTGGTGGGCCCAGTTTATGTTGTGGGCACTGAGGGAGAATACAGAGACTGCACAGAATTTCTAAGACTCCCACCCCTGGCAATGTGCACCATGTTCCACCAGACATGTGCAAGGCTATACCTTGCACTGGATGCCTGTATATACAAAGATGTCTTGGACAGAAAACTTATTCTTTCTTTTTCTTTGTCACACACGTGCATGTGCTCAGTATCTTTTGTTGGAGGATGAGAGACAATTTATTTCTTAACATAACAAAAAGCCCAACTGAGCTCAGAGTTCATATTGCATCATCTCTATCAGTCCAAATCACAAATACACTTTAGAAACCCAGGGCTGCAGTTCCTACTCATAGCTGCAAGATCGGGTCTTGGCTAATTTTTACCAGGAGAGAAATTCTTCAAATATAAATGGAGTTCTAGGGCTGGGCACCTACAGAGAGGGCAGAACCCTGGAGCAGTTATGAGAGTCCTGGGGTAGTTTGGTGGCCATGAGACACCATAAAAGTATGGTTTTTATTATACATGTGAGTTTAAAGCTTAGCATTTATCATCTTCTTTGATTTTTTCGTATTCACAGAAATCATGGGAAGTAGCCATCACTTTTACCTCCATTTCATGAGTGAACAATAGTTGCAGTGTCAAGAGCACACGTGTGGTAAGAGTAAACTCATTTTTCTGTCCCTGTTCTCCTCCTCTCTGGTGCTCACTATTCCCTGAGCCACCACCAGCAGAGGTGGACATGCCCAGTGAGGTGCAGGTCCCCTTTCTTTGATGAATGCATGTGTGATTTGCTCCTTTCGAGTTCTTACTGATAGCACATGCAGAGAACTAGGGTTACACATGTATTACAGATGGCTGATCCATCTGTGGTGTCATGTCTTTCTTTTCTAATACATACATTTTTTATTTCTACTATTTTTATAGTGGTTTAGCCTTGTTAGTTACAGTCAATATCAATTTAATGAACTACACATATTGAAAATTTACATTGGATGAGTACTGATATGTGTTCAGCTGTTAAACATCACCACAGCAAATGGTGAACGTGTCCACACCCCTTTTGAGCACACTACTATGTAAACATGACAATATGCAGCAAAAGACAGAAAACAGAATCCGAGTACTGGTGGAAATCCACTACATGTGGTGGACAGCCTGCAAAGATGAATATCTATTGAGGGACAGGGCAGGAACATGTGTCAGGTCAAATATTGTTACTGAAGGAGAGATGGGAACAACTGAAAGGAAACAACCCAGACCCAGGACACATCCCTGGCTAAGAACAAGGCTCAGTCAAAGGTGAGGTAGAGACACTCTCCCAGCTCCACCACCACACCAACAGCCATGACATAAACACCAGGGTCATGCAGCTGGGAGAGAAAAAGCAAATTGATGCTCTATGAGAACAGAATATACAGACCCCACACCAAGGAAGAAACATAATCAAGGAATCAGGGGACAAATAGAATTCTCTGAAGTTGTTAAAAGAAACCAACTTCAACAGTGGTCTCCATGGCAACAAAAGCCTGCAGAAAGAGTCCTGACTAGATTCACAGAGGCAGTCACAGTTAAGGGTCAGCAGGAGGCAGCAGGAGATCAAGTTAATTAGTTACTTGTGACCATAACATAATGACACATAACACAATCAAACATAACAGTACACCTTTTGCTACTGTCCTTCTAGCATGTCTGAAAACAAGAGAAACGGTGAGAAACACAAACACAAGAGCCCTGATGAACACATTTTCAAAGTGGCATTCGAAACACTGCTGGTTAAGATGGCAGAGTAGGTAAATATTGTGTTTGCCTTCTATCATAACTGCATCAATATTACAAATAAACTATGAAAAAACCTTTATTGAGAATCACCCTGAAGTCTGCCTATAACAGACATTCTATTAAAAGATTGAGACTGGTATTCAGGGTAGAAATGCACCTTATTCATACACTCAGATGTGCAAGCAAAAAACTGGGAGAGTTATTTCAGTGTGAGGGACCCCCTGATTTCTCAAGAGAAACATTGCAGGCCAGAAAGGGATTAGCACAAAATAGTCAATGTGATGAAAAGCAAGGGCCTGCAAGCAAGAATATTTACCTAGCAAGTCCTTCATTCAGAATTAAAGGATGGATAAAGTGCTTTCCAGACAAGAAAAAGCTAAAGTGTATGAACACCAAGCCAATATTACTGGATGTTAGAGAAACTTCTTTAAGAAGATGAAGAAAGAAAATTAATAGTGTCAATAACTACACATGGGTAACCTTGTCGCTCTACTAGAATTGTAAATGAAATGAAAAGACATTGGGTGGCTCAATGGATAAGCAAATAATGGCCTTACAGATGCTGATCATAAGAGATGCACTTCAGATTGAAAAATACACACAGAATGAAAGTAAAGTGATAAAAAATATGTTTCATAAAAGTGAAAACAACAACAAAAAGCTGGCTTAGGAATCTTACATCAAATGAATAGATATTTTATTTTCAAAATCCCAAAACAATGATTCAAAAAGATTAAGGCACTGTTCTGTTCACAGAAGCACTATTTTCAAAAGTAATCATATGGAAACAATCTAAGTGCCCACTGATGCAGATCTGAGTAAAGAGTGATACACATATATACTAGAATATCGCTGGACCATTAAATAAAATTAGATATTGTCATCTTTAACAATGTGGATGGACCTAGAAGGTACTGTGCTAAGTAGTACATGTGAGATGAAGTAAGACAAATGCCATCTAGTTTCACTACATATGACATCTAAAGTAAAAATACAACAGACACAAACTCATTTATAAAAAATACATTTTGTTCGTTGCCAGATGGAGGGTTGCGGGGGTGAAAAGAGAAAAGGAATTAAGGAGTGCAAACTGGTAGTTACAAAGCAGTTATGGGGATGTAAAGTACAGCATAGAGAATATAATAAAAAATATTGTGATAACTATGTATGGTGTCATGTAAGAAATGGCTTAATTGGGAAGATCATTTTGTTAATTAATGTTTGATCGCTACACTGTACACGACATTAATATTACCCAAAGTCAAATGTAAATTTAAAAATTCAAACCAAAAAAAAAATACCAAAGTGACATTTGTGGGTAACACAGGTACAGGGTTTGCTAAACAGTGGATTAAAAATTCTTTGATGACTATTTTTGAAAGGTCAAAGTAAAGCCACAGACCACAGATAACTACCGCTGAGTGATGGAAGCTAAAAGAATCAAATGGAAATAAAAAAAAAATGGTGACAATAAGAACAAAACAACAAATCAATTAATAAACAAAGCAGTCAACAAGCTCAGAACTAGATTAGGCAAAGGTGTCACAGAAACAGTAAGCTTCAGTTATGTCAACAGAAGTTACACAAACTGAAATTCAAAAGGAAAAACATGAGAAAAAGAAGAGAATATCAAAGCACTGTGGGCCTCTATGAAATAATGTGCTATGAGGATAATTACAATCTGAATAGGATAAGAAAAAGAGAAAGAATAAGAGATAAAACATTTAAATAATAAATGGCCAATTCTTTTTACAAAATTAGAATCAGTTCTCAAACAAAATAAACTCTCATACACACACTCAGATAGAGTTAAAACTGGTGAAAGTCAGAGACAAAAAGAAACCTTGAAATAAGACCAAAATGAATAGATGAGGACTTTTTTTTTTTACAAAGAAACAACAACAAAAAACACAACAACCAAATACTGCAATGTTGTCAAAAGCATGCATCCAGAGGTTGTGTATTTAAAATGTCAAAAAAGGGCATCACAGTATTCTAGATCCTGTGAAAGTATTTTTAAAATTAAAAACAAGGGTTGCATTAAATTTGTGGTTCACCTTGGAGGGGTATGAGGATTTTAACTGTAGTAAATTTCCTACATCATGTACTCAGAATATCTTTTCATTTTTGTGAAACTTAAAAAATATATTTTATCAGTTTTGATATACAAGCCTTTCATCTTTGAAAAATATGTCTAATATTTATTTATATAGCTAGTACAGTAAGTGTATCTTTTTAATTTTTTTAAAGAAAAGTCATTGTTAGTGTACAGAAACAACTTTTTGTTGGTTAATTTGTATTCTTTAATATATTGTATTTCTTAACACTTTTTTGTGATCTTTATCAATTTGTACACATAAAATTATGCAATTGCAAATACATAATTTTGATTTCTTTCTAATTTAAATCTTATTTTTTATCAGTATTAGAAGTTTTATTTTAAAGTGTGATTTTAATAAGGAAGTTTAAAGCAAGCATCCAGGGAAAGTCCTTGAATTTGTAAATAATTTTGTGACTAGGAAATCCAAGGAGACATAGAGGATGATGTGTTGTTATGGAAATATCTAGAAACATGGCAATCACATTTGTCTTCTGTATCTGTGATTCTGGCTCTGTTCAGTTTGTTTGTTTCTTTTGTTCTGATTCTGCATATGAGTAAGATCATAAGGTATTTGTCTTTCTCTCATTGACTTATCTCACGAAGCACAATCCCCCTAGGTCCATCCATGTTGTGGCAAATGGTAAGATTTCAGTTTTTAAAAGAGCTGAATAAAATCCTATTGTGTATATGTACCATAAATTGTTTATCCCATCACATATAATGAACATGTAGGTTGCTCTCATACCTTGGCTACTGTGAATAATGCTGCCGTGAACAGGGGGTTACATAAATCTTTACAAAATTTTGTTCTGATTTTTTTTTGAATAAACATCATAAAGTGTACTTGGTGGGGCAAAGACTCGTTCAAATGATTTTTGTTGAGGATCTTACATGCTGTTTTACATAGAGACTGCACCATTTGCAATCCCACCAAGAGTGTATGAGGGCTTTCTTTCCTCAACATTCACACCCTTATTTGTTTATCTTGTAGTGGCCCTCATCTTGCTTCAGACTCTCTGAACTTCCTGTACTTATATGTCTGTTTTCTTGACCAAATTTGAAAAGTTTTAGTTCTTTTTTTTTTTTTTTCAAATAGATAGGTTCTCAACCCTATGCTCTCTCTCTCTTACTCTATGATGAAATGTTCTGCTTGATGTCATGACAAGGTGATTTAAGGTGTGATTTTGACTTAGGGTTATAATTAAGGTGAGATTTAGAGTTAGTATTGAATTTAGAATTAGACTGGATTTAGGTTATGTAAGAATGTCTGTTAATAACAAAGTAAGTAATACCAAGTGTTGCAGAGGTTGTGGGGAAAAAGGAACCCATAAACACAGCTGAGAAGAATGAAAACTGGTACGACCACTATGGAAAACTGTATGGAGAATCCACCAAAATTAAGAACAGATTTACCATATGACCCAGGAACCTTTCTTTGGGGTCTCTATCATCATAATTTGAAAATAATTTTCTGTAAAGATATACACACCCAATATTCACGAGAGTGTTATTTATGGTGGCCAAGACGTGAAAACAACAAAAGCACCTTTCAAGAGATGATTGGATAAAGAAATTTTGATACATACATACAATAAGATATTACTCATCCATAAGAAAAGATGAACTTCTGGCTTGACAAAATAAATTGATCTTGCGATTACCATGCTAAGTGAAGAAAGTCAGATAAAAAAATATTGAGAACCATATGATTTCACTCACACAAAGGATATTAAATCTAAAGCAACACACAAACATGATAAGAGGAGACTCAAGGGCACAGAGAACAGTTTAGTGCTTACCAGAGAGAAAGTAGATGGAGAAATAGATAGGGATAGAGGGGGTCAAAATTTGATGGTAGAAAAAAATTTAATTTGTTCACTGAACAGAATGCAATATACATGCATTGCATTGTTGAAGTTTGCCCTTGAAAGATATTTCATAGTGTTAACTGATGTCACCCCAATAACTTTAATTTAAAAATTTAAAAAATGCAAAATTAGAAATGAAAATTAATTGTTGCAATTTAGTAGCATTCAGTATATTTACAACAGTGTGCAATTGTCATCTCTATTTAGTTCCGAGACATATTTATCACCCTAAAGAAATGTTTATTTTCTAATTAGTCACTGCTATTAGACATGACTATCTTGTTACTACTTTGTTTTTTAATCTGTTTTTGCTATTCACCCAGCACTGCAATGCTGCTCCCTATCTGATAACCATCAGTTTGTTCTTTGTATCTGAGTCTGTTTCTGTGTTATTTGCACATTCACTTTATCTTTAGATTCCACACGTAAATGAGATTGTATGGTACTTGTTTTCTCTGTCTGACATTTTCACTTAACATAATAGCTTCTTGGTCCACTTATATTGTCCCACTGGGGTATAGTCAGTGATACTGTAATAACTGTGTATGGTGTACAGCGAATAATAGACATATTGGGTAATCAATTCATAAGTTATGTAAATTTCTATTCACTCAAAAATTTATTTTTATTTCTCTGGCTCTGTTAATCTGTACTCTACTCTCTTGAGAGTAGCCTGGAACCGATGAATTGCTTCCAGAATACAGCAAACAGGCTGTGATGGTACTTCTTAAAGTAGAAAAGACAGGGACTGTTTGTTGCCCACCATTTATTTGCTTATTCTGATAATGCAAATCAGCCATGTTGTGAGTTGTCCTTATGGAAAAATCCATGATACATAGAAATGAGGACACTCTATGAAGAATAGGTATTGAGGAACTGAGGTTTTATGTCCACAGCAAAAGAGACTTGCAAATAACATTTTGAGCACTTTTGAAAGCCAATGCTCCAACTATCAATCCCTGAAGTAATTCCTGATACCTAATGAGAGACTTTCACTGGAAAACCCCACTATTCTACCCTCAGATTTCTGTCTCTCAGAAACATCAGGTAACAATCATTGTGAATGTGATATTTTTTGCTTTATCAAAGTATGACACAATTTGTTACTCATATTTACTTTAACAATTCAAAGAGTATGTTTCAGTTATAGTTGTTTAGGTTTCAGTTGTGTATCCTAGTGATCAGAAGTCCAAAGGACTCTCAAATAGTCACTCTTCTAATCTAATAACTTTCTTCTCCCTTATATATTTAGTGCAAAAATTAACCATTTTCCCCTTGCTACACTCTACATCTCCATATCTATTCTGCAACTATTCATTTGTAACCTCTTAATCCATTTGCCTGTTTTTTCTATTCTCCCAATTTCCCTCTTATTTAGTAGCCCTCAAATTTTATCTGTCTATTACTGCTGCTTATTATTCCATTTATTACCATTTGTGTGTGTGTGTGTTACTGTTTATTTTGTTCTTTAGATTCCACATGTACTTGAAATCATATGATGGTTATTTTTCTCTATTTGACTCATTTCACTCAGTGCAATACCCTCTAGGTTCAAAAAGGCAATATTTTTTCTATCCCCTTCTCTTTAGACTGTGTGTGTCTTTTAATCTGAAGTAAATCTCTTATGGTTAGCACATGTAAGGGTCTTGTTTTCTTATTCATTCAGCCACTCTATTTTTAGTTGAAACATGTAATTTATTTTTCCATTGGAGGTACTTGTTAGTAGAAATGCAGTTATCACTGTTCTTTCTTTCTGTTTTTGATATATATTTTTCATCTTACAAAAGTCTCTTCAACATTTCATGTAATACTGGCTTGGTGTTGATACATTCCTTTAGCCATTTGACTGTGAAGCTCTTTATCTGTTCTTCACCTCTAAGTGATAAATTTTCTGGGTCAAGTATTCTTGGTTGTAGATCCTGGGTTTTCATTATGTTGAATATTTTTTGCCAAGCCCTTCTGTCCTGAATAATTTTAATTAGGATATGTTTTGAGAAATCAACTGCCAGTCTTCTGCATCCTCCCTTATAGATTAGTAACTGCTATTCCTCAGCTATTTTTAAGATTATCTCTTTGTATTTAACCTTTGTCATTTTAATTAGAATATGTTAAGGGGTGGTCCTCTTTGGGTCCCTGTTTCTTGGGACTCTCTGAGCGTGCTGGTTTGTATGTAAATTTTTTTCACAATGTTAGTTAAGTTTTCCATAATTTCTTCTTCAGATAGCTCTTCGAATTCTTGTTTTCCTTCAGTTACCCCCGTGGCATGAATATTTTTACATTTAATTGTATCCAATAGGCTCCACAAATCTTGGCTTCTTTTTCTTGTCATTCTAATTGAGTGTCCTTGGCTTCTCCATCCTCTATGTTGTTGGTTTGATCCTCTTCTTTATCCACTCTGTTTCCTGCCCCCCTCAATATACACTTCTTCCCACATGATTTGTTTTTTACGTGTATGACTGGTTTCATTTTATAATTCCCATTTCCACGTTTATGTTTTTTGTTATTTTTGTTAAAGTTTCTGATGAATGCATCTACACTACCCCTAAGTTCATCGAGCATCTTTTTAACCAGTGTTTGGAACTCTGCATCTATTAGATGTTTTCACTCTATTGTTCCTGGAGCTCTGTTTTGTTCTTTCATTGGTTTGCTTGAATGTCATCCCATTTGGGCTGTCTTTCTGTGTCTGTTTCTCTGTACTAAGCAAACTTTCCTAAGTGTCCTGGTCTTAATAGAATGTCTTTATGTAGTAGGTGCCCCATAGCATAGTCCTTAGAGAGTTCCAGCTGCAGGCCAAGTTTAGACCCAACTGAACTTTGGGACCCCTCTGCAGCTACCTGATAAGATTCAGCAAGCAATCCACAGACGCTGTGTGCTCATAGTTGTTGCCTCAAGCAAATGAGCCCAAGTGCCACTAGTGTGAATCTTGGCCCTACTGAGCAAGAAACTCCTAATTTGCCAAGGACACAACTGGATGTGTCTTGGGTGGGGGCACAAATTGAGGGTTGCAGAGTTTCAGGGAATTCCCTGAATAGAGCAACCTATGTTATCCTGTTTGGTGATATCTTAGCTATGGTGGTGCTGCATCTACATTTCTATTTACAAGAGAGCCTTGCCTTTGACCCTCAAAGCTCTCTGTATCTCTATAAAGTCCCAGTGTCTGCCACAAAGCTAGTGCCGGTCCTCAGGTGGAGCAGGCCCATCACCACTAATGTTCTCTTGCAGACATGGCCCCATTATGAGGTGTCTGCAGCTACCAAGTGCTGCAGCCTCAGTCACAGTCAGCAGCTCAAGATAAAGCAGTCTTGTGTCCTCACCCCATTTTACCTTTTCCCATTGCAGGTAATTTCTTATTATTTTCCCTTTGTTGTAGGGCTTCTTCACCTAGATCCCAGGGCACTTTGCTTGCTGTTTCTCCATGTTTCTCTCATAAGACTTTGAGTTCATCTCTTGCGGGGTGAACAAAGCCCCATTATCTATGCCATTCTTTCATCCTAAATGTGGCTGGTATTCTGAAAAGAAAATCATACAAACATCCAATTCAAGCTGACAGGTGTCTTTCACATTTCTTAAATTCACTATCCATATTCACATTTACAATAAGTCTGACACATTTTATCTTATAAACATCTGACACACCATTATTCTTCACTAATAACAATAAGGCCTCTTTTACAAACATCATTTTATTTACCAAGTAGGGGAATCTCTACACATCCAAACTATTATTTATTTTATGACCAAAATGATCTCTTGGAAAACAATTAGGCACTTCTAACGTTGATTGAACTTTTAGAATAGTCACCCAATAACACCAAGAGGTATCACACCAAAATCTCTAAGGTAAAGCCAAATCTGATCTCTATTTATTCTTTGATTCATCTTTTACCAGCATCCCTATATGCTCCCCTTCTCTGATTACACTAAGATTTCAGATTTTCAAACTGTCATACTGCTCCTTGCATAAAAAACCCTCCTGCTATCATTATTAAAAAATCTACACAACATTTGCAATGCTTACTTAGGGTATCTTTGATACCCTAACTAGGCTATATTGCCTATTTAGAAGCATTCATTCTTCTTCATCATTGAACTTATTGCAAGACAACTTTAACCTCTGGCATTATTTCAGATAAGCATATGTTAGAAAAATTGCAGTTTCAGTTCTAGACTACTTTGATAAAGTGAATATCACAATATGATCTCACAGTTTTTTGTTTTTTTTTTTTTTGATTTCCAAGTGAACAAGAGATATGTTTTTATTCTAGTGTAATATACTAGGTGTGCATCAGTTTATGTCTAACAAGGCTATATGTGTACGTTAATTAAAACAATTTATTGGCAACATATCTAAATATCCTCTGCAGCAACAGCCAGTCATAATCTCTTTGCTAGTGAAATGTCTGTCCTTTATGTTAATGGCTGTTGACTGATCAGAGTGGTAATTGCTGAGGGGTGAAGTTGTGGCATTAATTTCTTAAGGTAAAATAATGATAACTGTTGCCATATAGGTAGACTCTTCCTTTTATGAACAATTTCTCTGAAACATGCAGCACTGTTTGGTGTCATAATTGGAATCAATTCTCTCACCCACACCTGCTGTTTTTCAGGTATGATTATGTAATATTTTAAATATTTGTTTTTATTGTAACAGTCTCCACAGTATCTTTGAATACTTTTCATCTCAAGAAAACACTTTCTTTGACCATCCATAAGAATAACTTCTTAATCATTAGAGTATATCATGAGATGGCAGTAATTAAATCACAATTTCAGGTTCCAGATCTAAGTCTCATTCTCTTACTATTTCCACCATCTGTAGTCATTACCTCTACCGAAATCTTGAAGCCTCAAAGTTACTTGTGGTGTTTAAAATTAACTTTTTATTCACCCTATTTTAGTTGATATCAGACTTCTTCCCATGAGTAATGAATGTTCAAACGGCCTCTAGAATTAAGATCTTTTCTAGAATGTTTTCAATCTTGTTTTGCAGAGATTATCACATGAATCACTATCTTAGGGATTTCAAGCCTTAGGAAATGTTCTTCTTAAATAATAAGACTTGAAACCCAAAATCACTCCTTGATTTAGACTGGGTGTTGTGCTATCAGGCATAAAAATTATAATAAGCTCAGCATCCACCTCCATCAGAGCTCTTAGGTGACACAGTGCATTTTAGATGTAGAAATATTTAATGAGATTAAATTTCCTGGGCTGGACTCAAAATTAGGTTTAAAATACTTGGTATCAATTCCTCTTATAGAATATAGACATGCTAGACTTAGAATAACTCTTAAGGCCCTAGAATTTTCAGAATAAAAAATTAAAATTTGCTTCAGCTTAAAGCTATGGGCCATTTTTGTGCCAAACAAGAGAGTTAGTCTGTCTTTGGAAGCTCTGAAGCCAGGCATTGACTTTGCCTCTCTGAGAATGTCTTGCATGGTATCTTCTCCAAAATAGATTGTTTTGTCTGCACTGAAACCAGTTGTTTAGCATAGCCTCCTTCATTAGTTACCTTAGCTATATCCTCTAGATAACTTGCTGCAGCATCCATGTCAGACCTTGTAGCTTTACCTTATACTTTATGTTACAGAGTCAGCTTCTTTCCCTGAACCTCAGCTGGCTTCAAGCTTCTCCTCTGAAATCTTTCTTTTTCCCAAGCATTTACAAAATTGGAGCAACTTTGAGCCTTGCTTTGTATTAGTCTTGGGCTTAATGGCATGTTGTGGCTGATTTGGTCTTCTACCCAGGCCACTAAAACTTTTCCCAATCAGCAATAAGACTTTTTCACTCTCTTGTCATTCCTGCATTCACTTGGGTGGTGTTTTTCATTTTCTTCAAGATCTTTTCCTTTGCATTCATAACTTAAAATAATGTGCTCCCTATATGTGTGGATGACCATATTAAATTATGGATGACCCTATTAAATGTCTTTAAAGAACTAAGTAAACAGACATGAAAAACAAACAAATAAGCAAATGAGAGGGAAAGACTAGAATGAAATCATAATTGTTTGCCAAGATTCTTAAAATATGGGTATCACAAAGTAAGAAACAAATCAATTACAGGTGAAACATACACATACAGCTATGACTTTCTGCATCAATTGAAGCACTCTAGCTAAGTAAGAGGTGTTTGCTAAATCTTTTTTGGTAGAAAGTTTCAAAAACAGTTATTTGTATAATGTTTTTTTTTTTTAAATAACCTTACTGTTAGACTTGAAAAATAAAAAATGTGAAAACTAGTTATCATTAATTGGGATATTTTTATCCATTATATTGGAAAATGATGTAAATAGAAGCACCATTTATAATTGCTAAAGGAGGAAATAACCAAAATGCCTATGGAAAGATGAATGGATATAAACAACACTGTAGCTATTGTTGCTCTGTACAACATAATACTGTTAGGTAATTAGGAGAATAAAACAGTTCTGACACATTCTATAACATGGATGAACCTTAAAAAACATTTTGCTAAGTGAAAATAGCAAACACAAAAGATGACTCATTACCTGATTGTTTTGTATAAGAAATACAGAATAAGTACCTCCAGAAAGAGAAAGAGATAAATCAGATTATTGGATGCCAGGAGATAAATGCAAGAAGACAATGGCAATCAAGTGTTTAACATGTAAGGCATTTATGTTCAGGCGATGTAAAAGTTATGGGACATAATATATGGTGACAGCTGTCTAGCAATGAGAACACTTAATGACATTGAATTGTAAACCTTCAAATGGAAAATTTTGAATTATCAGTGCTTCACCCCAACAAAAATTTACTTAAATTACATTTATATTAGGATACACACATCAATTCTTTAAGTTTCTCCTATATCATTTATGATAGTCAAGCATTTAAACAGACACATTAAAGCAAATTACTTACATAAGTGATATTTAAATAAAATTATTAGTTTATCTAGTAACACTTCCAGTTCTTTATCAGGGACTTCTTTCTAACCTGCAGAATTATCAATCTACTTATTTGCTAAAAGGTAAAAAAATCATTTGCTAAGTTCTGCTCTATTTTCCAATGCATGTAGTGGGTAATAACCTTTTACTCAATCAAGTAAATTATGTGAGAATCAGGGGAATTAACTTTCATAACAAACAATCCAAGAAAATAAATGAGTTCATAGTCAGGTATGAAAAAATAAATAAATAAAAGGCAAAATATATTTTTAAATATTTTCATAAACTCAATGTTCTCACTACCTTCTTCCATCTGATCCAATAAACAAGAAATAGAAAAGATATTATATAATGTTTGATATTTATTATATAAGTCCCTAAACTTAAGAATTTATAATATATATCTATTACGTTGATTTCATAGAAAAAAGAAATGTCCATTTGATATATGTTTTCTTTGAACATTCTTTGAATGTTATATTTTGTAGGAGCAAGATAATCTTTTCTCAGAATAAGAACAAGAGAGAAAAGAAACCTCTCTTTACACTTATGAGTCTTTTCTATGGATTGAAGCAATCACTAACTTTGTAATCAATGCCAGGCAGAGGAGTTTCCAAAGTTTTAGGTTACAACTAATTAAATAAAAGAATACTGTCTTCTAAAAATTATTGGATAAAAACATTTTTTTTTTACAATCACTAAAGACTAACCATGCAATAGTACAGATAAATTAGGTCATGACTAAAACTTGTTACAGGATTTCAAAATGATTCAGAAATAGTTTTTTCCCCCTCCAAAATAGTATATATATTCATAAAATTTGAAACTCTAAATACCTGTTTGCTCAGCTGGCATGTTAGGTCATTTGTGAATAAATGTTTTTAAAACTCCTTTTATAGCAACAATAGCCTTCTCTTTCTTCCAAAAACAGGTTTCAGTAATAAAATCAACCTTATTTTTTTAAATTCAGAAGTTCTTGTACCAGTAAGATTAATTACTGTGTTGCTATAGAATTGCTGAAAAATAAAGTGGTCAGATGTTACCATCAATATATACCAACTTAAATCTTCATAGATTGGATAAAGAATTAAACTTTGTATCAGAAAATTACAGAATGTTAATAAAGCAGACCCAAAGAAACAATGCATTGCTCATAAACACAATGTTCTCTACCAGTCAAGCCAAGAGAAATATGTGTAACTGATTGCTTGTATGAGTGAAGAATTGTTTAGAAAAACAGCTGCTAAGGCAAATATGATAACTAGTGGAACATTAGATATAAGTATGCAACTAAACCTGAAAGTGGAAAAGTGAGTTAAAATAAGCAACACTTTAAAAGGAAAAGTTAATAAGCTGTATAGTGATTCAGTGACTGTTAATTACATGGTTGTAATGAAGTAAGCTAAACAATTTTACTCAAGGGCTCAGAGAAGAAAAAAATGACAGATGACTAGAGAAGGAAGGCTTTAAAATTAAGATAGGGAGGAATCTTGGCACTTGAACTCTCTTGCCTATGATCTCATTTTCAACAGCTCCACAGTCTAAAAGCAGAGAAAGGGAAGTGACTCATCACATATGATGGATCTTCACACACATTACAAGCTTTTAGAATGTATGGAATTGAAAGGCAGAAGCAAAACACATTTAAAGAGGGGGGTGGGAAACATGGTCATTGAAATTTCAAATAGAATAAAACTGTTCTTCAAAAGTGAAGGAGAATTAAGAAATTACCAACTAAACTAATGTTGAGCAAGTTTTTACCAGGAGGACATTGCCTACAAGAAATGCTTAAGAGAGTCTTTAGGGTTGAAATGAAAGAAGAGGACAATAATATGAGCTACATATAAATTTTTGAAAAGCACTGGTAAGTAAATTCACATGGATAGATATAAAGGCCATTGTCTTTTTTCATTTGTAACTACATTTTATCATAAAAGGTATAAAAGACAAATATTTTAAACAATAATAGATGTGTAGGTTAATGGATTTATGTGTAAAGTATGATGTGCAAAATGGGAAAATGAAACTGTATAGAAGCAGAGTGTTTTTCAAACTGTTTCAAACTGTATTACTATAATTATAAAATGTTACTTGAAATCTCCCAGTTAACCACAAACAAAACAATTTAAAAAGATACATAAAATGAAAAGAGATGGGAACCTAAGTGGTACATTAGAAATAAAGTCATTCACAAAGAAAGATAGTAATAAACAGACTAATGAACAATAAACATATAAAACACACCAACGGAAAAAATGAAATGGCATTAACAGACTTGCAGATTTTCTCTTTATATCAAACTCTGGCTGTTGAAAATTAATTTAGAGGGTCTCAGATATTTTTGGACATTTCTCCTACTTTATCAATATCATAGTAAAAGCATCATTGATAAAAATCTGCACGATTTTAAAGATGCTCAAATAGCCTTTCAACACTCAGATGGCTTTTCTCTTGCTTTGTTCCACACTGCTAGTGAAGCCCTGTGTTCTAGCAGGATGGGTCACACAAAAGATGCATGTCCAAGGACTAGGTTATGTGATAAGATGTGTTTTTTGGGCAATGAGAGGTTGGGTTAGTCATCCGTCAACTACCGATGATTTTAATATTTTCAAAGAATTGTTTCTTCTGGGAAGGTCTAGGTTCAGTCTGTAAAACAAACATAATTTTAGTGGAAGCTTTGTTTATGCACTAACAACACAATTGGGAAAATGCCGTATAGGAGAATTAAAGTTTATAACATCAAACACAAGTAGAATCATTAAACCAAATTGCATTATTTTTTTTCAAGTGATATACTGATCTCTGTTGCCACCCAACTGAAATGGTCTGTAAGCAGAAATCCAAGGAGTCAAGTAGTTTCCTTTCTGCAACTTTCTAAATGAGTTTCTACTTTATGAGAACCATATGTATTAAGTACCTTGGATAGACCTTGTCCTGCTAACAGATAGCAAGCAGCATTTTAGTTATCTCTTAGGACTTTGACTAAAGCCACAACAGCTGTTTGTTGTCATGCAGTGAGGGTGACAACATTACTAGGGACGCCATCTAAGGTAATGGAGAGATTCCCAATTTCCTGTTCACAAGTGGGTCAGACAAACACAATGGGTAATAATTGGGGGTTTGAGTCCTACTGAAGTAAAATATGCAGTAGAAAGTAAACTATGGAGTAGAAAGTAAAGTAAAATATGCAGTCGACCAGGGTTACTAGTAAGTCACTATGGTTGGTATGGGTTCTTAAGGTGGCACACTGAATACAATATCTTATTAGAAGGTCACCAGATGCAATCGCCTGTGAAATTCTGATGAAGAAATTAGCTGTTTATATCTGAGTAAGGTAATCATCACAAGCAGTTGATACATATAAATCATCTTCAAAATAACAATGGTGACTTAAAATAAGCAATCAAAACATAAGAGAGTTGACAGGAGTTGGAACAACAGCGAATCTAGAATTATCAGAATTCCTAAGTACCAGATTTCTATGACAAGTATAAAATAAACATAAGAATTATGCTTAATAAAGGTCAATATTTAAAGTTGGTACTTGCCTGGTCCAGACTCTATGGTGGAAGCAGATTTTTAAAAGGTGTTAGTACCTTCCCCTCATGCTCAGACACACTTGATGTCAGAGGTTGGTAGGCTGCGATTAGCCTTTTTAAAGTAGAAAACATACATTCAATATTCAATTCCTTTAAGCTTATCTGCAGAGAAATTCGCACAAAAAAATAGACCTGGAAAGGACCCTTGTAGAGGAATTTTTCCTGGATTCACATTTCCCACTGAAATAAAAGCTAATCACCTGAATGGACTGAACAGAAGCATGGTGATATGGGATGCTGAATGGAGAGTTATAATGTTCTGATCCCCCACTGGTGTTGGATGTAATAATGAAGTGAGTAAAATTTCCATTGCATGGGTAAGATAAATGGTTAAGAATGTATCTGCAATGTCTTCACAGTCTAACTGTTCACTGTAATATTCAAAGACAAAAATATCCTTTCTGCTATTGTGTACGTACTCTCCATACAACGCCACATTGATGTAGAAATAGGTAAAAGATAGTCATAGTGTAGATAACCCAGAGCTGGCAGACTGTGCAAAGTTCAGTATAAATTATTTTTTCATTGACTTCAAAAACACGATGGTCGATGATGGACACTTGGGTTCTGTTCATATCTTGCCTATTATAAGTAATGTGGAAATAAACATAGTAGTGCATATATTTTTTGAAAGAGTATTTTAGATTTCTCCAAACACATAATCAGTAGTAATATTCCTAGGTCACTAAGTAGTTCTACTTTAAAAAAGTTGTTTTTAACTAGTGTTGGCATTCCATATTATGTTAGTTTTAGGTGAACAGAATAGTGGATAGATATTTATATGAATAATGAAGTGATCCCCTTATGAATCTAGCTTGAAACTGGCAAAAAACATGATTATTAGAAATTATTAACCATATTCCCAATTCTGTATTTATCATTCCCATGCCTATTTTGTAACTGCCAACTTGCACTTAATGTCATCACCTGTTTCACTCAACCTCCAAATCCGCCTCCAATCTGACAGCCAGCAGTTTGTTCTCTGTATCTGGGAGTCTTTGGTCATTTTGTTTACTTGGAATCTAAAGCCAATTTTTCTTTACAGATTTTGAGGAATGTTCAAACTGTTTTCCACAGAGGCTACAACAGTTTACAACCTCACCAACCATGTGCAAGAGTTTCCTTTCTCTGCATCCTTCCCCAAATTTGTGTTGTAGATGATGGCCCTTCTAAAATGTGAGAGGTGATATCTCCTTGTGTTTCAACTTACATGTTTCTGTTGATTAGAGATGTCGAGCATCTTTTCATGTTTTTGGCACTCTGTATGTCCCTTTTAGAGAAATACCTGTTCAGGTCTTCAGTTTATTAATCAAATGGTTTTCTGATGTCAAGTTGTGAGTTTTTAATACATTTTGAATACTAACCCCTGATTCAAAATATCATGTAAAAGTATATTCTCTTGTCCAATGGGATGCCTTTTAGTTTTGCTGATGGTTTTCTATGCTGTGCATCACTTTTGATGTAGCACCATTTGTTTATTTTTCTTTTGAAAATGTAGCCTGAAAATGTATCTCAGAAACTAAAATGACCAAGAAAGAGTTAACCACCAAAGTTCTATTTTAGTAGTTTCATTAATTTGTGTGTCTGACATATGTTCTTAATCTGTTTTGAGTTTATTCTTGTATATGTTATAAGAAAAGAGATCTGTCCAGTTTTATGAAAGAAAGTACTTTTATCTCAATGAATATTTTGCAAATTACATGACCACATAGGTGTTGGTTAATTTTATTCTGTTCCATTGATTGATATGCCTGTTTTTATGTCAGTAACATGCTGTTTTGATTACTCAAGCCTAGTAGCCTAGTGTGATATCAAATATTGTAGTACCTCCAAATTTATTCTTTCTCCATTCTGTGGTGGCTACTTGGGATTGTTTGTAGTTTCATGTAAACTTTAGACTTCTTTGTTCCAATACTGGGAAAATGCCATTGGCATCCTGTTAGAAACTGCATTGAATTTATAGATCACTCTGTGTAGTATGGATGATTTCCTGGGACTGAATGTTTCTATTCATGAAAACTATATATGTTTCATTTGACATTCTTAGAGTAGCTTCCCTATAGATAACCTAACTGCTTTTCTCTTGCAGCTTTTAAGATTATCTCTCTCTTTTTAACTTTGGCATTTTAAGTAAGATCTATCTTGGTGTGGTCCTCCTGGAGTTCTTGTTCAGGACTCTCTTTGCTTTCTGCACTTGGATGATGATGATGATGGTGATGATGATGATGATGATGATGATGGTGATGATGATGATTTTGCCAGGTGTAGGAAGCATGCAGTTATTATTTCTTCGAAGAAGTTTTCACTTTTTTATTGTCCTTTTCCTTTTTCTGATACCCCTACTATGCAAATGTCATGATGCTTGATGCTGTTTCAAAGGCCTCTTAAACTGTACTCATATACAAATGATCTTTTTTTGTTATTGCTTTTTTTGTTATTTTTTGTTTTTTGTTATTTTTGCTGTTTTGATTGAATGTTTTCTGCTACTTCATTTTTCAAACCACCAATCCAATCTTCTGTTTTACTTTCTCTGCAATTGACTCCTGTTCATGTATTTTTTATTACCATTTCTTTATTTCTGACTGCTTTTTTTAACTTCTACCTCTTTTTTTGCTTATTTATTGCCTCTTTTTTTAATTCTCTCTAAGTTTATCTACACTTTACACTTTCCCTAATTTCTTTGAGCATTCTTATGAACATTTGAATTCTGAATCTAGTAGGTTGTGTATTGCATTTGTTTAGGATTAACTTTGTAAAGTTTTATTTTCCCTTTTTTAAAAAAATTTATACCTGTTTATTTCTCTTCTCATTTCATGGCTTCCCTGTATATATTTGTTCTTATGAAGTAGACCTGTCACCTTTTCAGTTTTGGCAGAATGTCCTTATGTATTAGGTGTGCTGTAGGGCTCACTATTGAAGTCTCCCTAATAACCTGAGCCAGGTGCTCCAGGAGGGTCCCTTGTGAGAGTAGTGCATCCTCTTGTTGTAGTTTATCCTTGTTGGTTTAACCTTGACTCCTCAGGTTAACCAACTCTGAGCACTCGCCACACTACCACATGCAAGCTGCTGTACATGGGCTTATTTTTTCTTTGTTTTCACCCTAGTAGGGCTCTGGTGCCTGCTTGTGGAGTTAATCAGATGACACTGTGGTGTGTTAAGTTGGTTACCAGATGTGTTTGCTCAGAGCCATTTGTGGGGGACTTTGTTACAGAAAGTTTAGTCTTCATCTCTCCTAGGATCCTCAGGGGTACCTAGTAGAAGCTACGAATTTGCCTCAAATTATATGGCTGCCTGTATTCATCCCAGAGACATGTGACAAGCTTCACAATAAAGCCACAAGTCACCAATACCAGGCTTGGGGATGCTCAGCAAGGGCACCCTGAGTCCACCTACTGTGCCTTGGATCAGTGGACTTTTGAGAGTAATAAGTGACTTCTGCAGCACAGACTCATGCTTGCTTTCCAGAGAGAACCACCCACAAGTGCTAGAAAATCAGGAATTTTTCTGGGTCAAGATTTTAGGAAGGCATCAAATGGGCATAACCTGAATTCACCAGATGAATACCAATTTCGATTTGATGTGTACCTATGTGTGCATACCTTATACAGATTGGTTCAACAGAGGAATATGGCACCTGCCTACTGGCTATGTGGGAAAATGACTTTTAGCCAAGGCCAATGGTGGCTGTTCTTCCAGTCTTCGTCCTAAAGCCACATGACATAATCTCTCTATATGTGTCACTGGCATCTTCTATGCTTCTGTCTCTTTGCTGGAGCTTCAGGTGAGACTTTGTGAGAGAGTGAGTCTGTGTGGAGGACATTTAAGGGGATGGCTAGGTTCCAGGAGTCTATCAGCTCAACCAGACAGTTGCAAACCTTACTGATTTTTAAAGCCAGTTAGGGGAGTCCTCTTTCAGGTCCTGGTGGCTGAGACAGTGGAGCCCAGTTTGGAGTTCGGGTGCCTCAATTTTCCAGAGGAACTTGACAGTTAAGATATCTTTTTTTTTTTTTTTGATATTTGTGATCCACACAGGGCTGTGGGAGCAGCCCTGCTCTGCATTCTGCCCCTTTTACCAGTTTTCATGTGGCTGCTTTGTTATATCTTCAGTAATATACCTTCTGTTCAGCTTATCTTCAGTTTCTTTCCAAAGGTGATAGTTCTATAATTTATCTGCAATTTAAATGTGTTCTTAGAAGGGAGGAAACACAGTGTTTATGTACTCTACCTTTTGACTGGCACATCACAGTGGTCTGTTTGGTTCAATATTAGAATTAGGATTAGGGTTAGGGTTAGGGTTTAGTTTATCTTTACATTTGGATTAGCATTGAAATTACAGTTAGATTTAGGATTAGACTGAAGGTTATGTTTATGGTTAGGCTGAGGTTTAGGGTTAGAATTTAGAATTTAAAGTTAGGTTTGGATTAGTTTTAAGCTTCAAGTCATGGCTAATAGGAACAAGTTTAGCATTATAGGTAGGTTTACAATTGAGTTTAGAGAGTTAAGCGTTAAGGTTAGCAGTAGTTTAGAATTGCACTTAGAATTAGCTATATTTCAATGCATAGCATGAAAGTCTAGGTGACAACAATGATCAGGGTTAGGGTTGAGTTTAAGATACAGATTGAGTTTAGCATTTGGATTGTGGTATTAGATTTAGAGTTAGAGTTTATTTTAGGTTAGGATTATGTGTGGGGAGCTGTTCGTAAGAAAAAGCTTACGGACAGAACAATAACAAATGGCATGAGAGCAAAGATGCGAGTTGTTTCCCAGAGCTCAGCCCAGGCCCTGCTTCTAACTTTGCACCTCTAACCTTTGAAGTTGCTGTCTGGCAAGAATCTTTACAGCTGCTGTCAGGAAAGTATAGGTAAGAAGAGCCTTTGCAGCTCCTGTCAGGAGAGTTTAGATAAGAAGAAGAATCTTTATAGCTGTTGTCAGGAAAGTATAGATAAGGAGAAGAGTCAATTTACAGCTAGGTCACCAAGGCGACCCTGCATTTTACAGCTAGGTCACCATGGCAACCCTGCATTCACAGAAAAAATCCCCTTCCCCCACGTCCGACCCTATATAAGTAACTGCTTGAGCCCCCAATAAACGAGACTTGATCAAAAAGCTTGTCTTGTCTCCATTCTTTGCGTCTCTTGTCCACCTTCTTTTCTTGGTTTCTAGAGCCTTGGTTGATCGTCTTGTGGGCTGGGACAATTATGGATATGTTTTAATTTAGATTTAAAATTATGGTTTTGGTGATGGTTAGTATTAACATTCGGTTTAATATTTGGCTCGTCTGGTGTTGCATTTTGGGTTACAAATAGTGTTAAAGTTAAGAGTCAGGTTTGATTTTGTGTTATGAATAGTATCAGTGTTTGGGTTAAAGTTAGAGTTAGATTTTGGTTAGCATTGTTCTTTGCCAGATTTTCAATTTCTTGCTCTCATTCTTCTCCTGCTGGTATCCTTACCAGGTGTATGTACATTGATGTTTTCGCAAAGGTTTCTTAAACTCTTTATGTATTTTTCTTCTTGCTGCTGTCCTGATTGGGTGTTTTCTGCTACCTTATCTTTAAATAACTGACTCAATCTTCTTTATCTAATCAGCTGTTGTTTTTCTCTATGTATCTTTCAGTTCAATTATTGTATTCCTCACTGCTGAATTATTCTCTTTTATGGGTTCTCTATCTTTTTTTTTTATGCTTACTATCTTTGTGTTGAAGTTATCACAAATTTTGCTGAACATCATTATAACTAGTAGTTTGAACTCTATATCTTGTAGGTTGCTTGTTTTTATTAAGCTATTTTTTTCAGGTGTTTTCTCCTGCTTTTGCACTTTGGCCATGTTTCTTTGACTCTTTATGTTTGTTGCCTGCCTTCCTGTGTTTGTTTCCCTGTATCAGGTAAAGCTGATAAGTGTCCCAGTCTTAGTAGAGTTGCCTTATGTTGTTGGTGCTCTGTGTTGCTCAGTGACTTGAGCAACAGTCTCCTGAGCCCAGGTCTCCAGGTGTGTACCTTTTGTGGGTTGTTTTACTCTCTTGCTGTAGTTGGTTGCTATTGACATATAAGTAGTAGGAGTTGACCCACAGGTTGACTGGTTGTGGGGACTGGGCACAGCCATAGTGCATAAGCTGCTTACTGATGGCTGATCCCATAGAGGGGGATTCACCTCAGGGATTATTGGTGCCCACTAAGACCACCCTTCATGTATGCCCTTGAGAAGTCAGTTGGGTGGTTTTATGCTATGGTCTGAAGCTTGCCACCAGGTATATTTGCACTGAGTCTTTTGGGAGATGCTTCTGCAGAGATTCATATCAGCCACTGCCTGTGACAACCAGAGCAGAACCTGGTGGGAGCTACAAAGCAATTTACAGCTGGTCACTGTCTGAGATGGATCTTGGGGTGCATGGAAGAAGTCACACTGTGATCCCAAAACTGTTGCTACCAGCACTGGGTCTGGGACAGCTCAGCCAACTGGCCCTGGTAGCCCAAGACAAGCTGCCACCTCCTGGATTCCAGTAAGGCTCAGTGAGTAAAAGAACATTGGGCAGTAATTGGGTCGAGGTGGGTTAAGTGGGATGGAGTTTCAGGATATCATTGGGGTGAGATGACATGTTTACTATCTTAATGGAGATTCAGATTCACTATTGAGGGCTCAACACACACACACACACAAAAGTTGTTGTTCCTTTAGCCCTTGTCAAAAAGCCACAAAACTCACTCTTTCTCTGTTTCTCTCTGATACCTCCTGAGCTTCTGTGTCTTTGCCCGAGGTCAGTGTGAATTTCTAGGAGTAAAAAAGTTAATGTGGGTTCTTTATGAAAATGCCTGGTATTCCAGCCTTCTGTCTCAACTAGACAGAAAGAATCTCTGCTGGCTTTCACAGCCAAAGGTTGTGGAGATTTCTTAACCCAGCACTAGAAACATGACTTGGTGGACCCAGTTTGGGGCTGGGGAGCCTTGCTCCTCTGAGGCCCACCTCCTCAACTGAATTTTTCTGCCCTGTGCTCAACCAACACATATGAGTATGGAGACAGCTCTTCTCACATTTCTGACCATCCTACCAATCTTGCTGTTGCATCTTTTTTCCAACAATCCTGTTTTAGAAGTTTGATTTCACTGGTATTCAGATTGTTCCCAAACTTGTTCCTTTTTCTTTTTCTTTCTTTCTTTCTTTCTTTCTTTCTGTCTTTCTTTCTTTCTTTCTTTCTTTCTTTCTTTCTTTCTTTCTTTCTTTCTTTCTTTCTTTCTTTCTTTCTTTCTTTCTTTCTTCCTTCCTTCCTTCCTTCCTTCCTTCCTTCCTTCCTTCCTTCCTTCCTTCCTTCCTTTTCTTCCTTTCCTTCCTTCCTTCCTTCCTTCCTTCCTTCCTTCCTTCCTTCCTTCCTTCCTTCCTTTTCTTCCTTTCCTTCCTTCCTTCCTTCCTTCCTTCCTTCCTTCCTTCCTTCCTTCCTTCCTTTTTTTTTAATTTCAAATTTGGATGTGGTTATAGAAGGACGAAAGTGCAGTTTTTACCTACTCAGCCATCTTGATCCCATTTGTTTATAGTGATTATTTAAGTAATGACCTGCAATTTCATCATTTCTTTGGTGCATCTTATGTTAATCGCTCATCAATTTTTTATTACTACTGTCATTTGTGATTAATTTTATTTCTAGTGTACCTCTTAGGTTTTCCTCTCCTTTTATTTTCTATGTATTTTAAAATTACTGTGTTCTTAACAAAAAACAAACAAACAACAGCATAAAAAGGGGACAGTAATTTTGTCCAAGTATGTGAGAACTAAATTAAATGTATCATGGAAAGTTGTTAACACATTATTCAAACAATGCTGGATGTTAACCCAGGCCCATCTGACTTCAGAGAACCCAATTCTGCTATGAGAAGTACCCTAAAAATAAAAATTCTATTGAAATAGGAACACATTTTTTTTGGGTTGTTACAGTTGGGATGCTCATCATTCATGTCCATTGATCTCAAGACAGAAATGTCAGAACTCAGTCAGAGAATGGCAGTGGTGCAATGCCCAAATTCCCATAAGTGAAAAGTGAAGTTGTATCTTAACATTAATCTCTCCTTTAAATGGTGTCATATATTGAACCTAGCAGCATTGCTCCCATTGGAATAGGGTCCCATGTAAGGATTTCTGCTCAAGCTGGCAGGCAGCAGGTGTACCAGCTGAACTCTATTTACGGATCAAAAGTGCCTTATTTAGGACAGAAACACTCTTTTCTTTGGAGAATGAGTTAGGGAGACCTGACAGAGAGGTTGAGAGACTGGCTAGGGTGTTAGGGGAGGACAGTGAAGCTAGAGCCCAGGAGCAATAGTACACATCATTCCCAGTTCAGCAGGCTTCTCAATGCAGCCCCTGCCTACAGCCTGATTCACTCCACTAGAAACCGGGCCACATTTATGCAGACCCTTTTTCCCCAGCCTACTTATCTGTAGAACCAAGGGGCACAGATCATTGGACGCTCCAGGTCCTGGCTGCTCCAGGTTGAAAGCAAAAAGGCCTGGACCCTGGGTGTGGGTCCAGAGGTTTGTCTGGAAGACTTCGCTAGGCCAAGTTTGGGGTACATTCAGCTGTGGCATAGGAAATGATACTTTACCTTGGCAGCTGTCTACTTTGTTTGCACACAGAATCTCCCAAGTACTAGGATGGCAGGGAAGAGCAGGCCCACAGCTGAATCCCACAGGCCCTGAGCTGAGATAGGGTCTTCGGAAGGATTGTTTAGCAGGGGGGTCAGAAAGGCTCTCACAACTGCAAAGATTAATGGACAGGGGTGAGCCCAGGGGTAAACACAACTGAAAGGGCAGGTGAGCACTGAGTGATACCTTATCACATACTATCAGCTGTCCAACTCTGGCAATGGGACCCTATAGTAGTGAGAAGGAACTGAAGGAACCTCAGTCTCAAGGCCTTTAATGAAATGTTTTGTCATAGACCAGAAGGAGTCAGTGATCAGAAGTTGTGATTCTGCTTATATCCCCTCTCATCTCTGCCACAGTTCCACATATTATCCACTTACTTGTTGCAGGGTAAGTTTAGGGCCATCTAGGGTGGGCCGAATGCAGGTGTTTGTCTGACTGGCACCTCACAGAACTGCAGTACCTAACTGGGATGTGGCAGCTCACCAGCATTGTCCTGGTCCCTAACCGGGATCATGTCACCAAAGTGGGATCAGCCCCACTCACTAGCCATTCAGGTCCCAGTGATATATGGTTCTGGAAAGTGAAACCTAATGGCCAGCTCTCCTGCGTATACACCTTCTTTTCCTCCCTTCTCCCTCAATCTTCTGTCCTCTTTCTTAAAAAGCAGACACAACAAAGTTGTGTGTATGCATGTGAGTGTGTTTGTACTTATACCCACCCTCACACCTACCTGACACACTGGGAATTGGAGATCTGGCACTGAGTGATACTCCATGCCCCTATTCACAATGGAGTAATAGACACCTGCTATTACACACAGTTCAAAGAGACACATTCTCAACCCTGCCAGGGGCACACAGCACTCACAGCCACATGTATGGGGACCTGTGACTCCTGCCCCAACTACCTGCTGGCACTGTAACCATACAAACACCCAGGTACCTCTCCACTGAGTCCCATCACCCAAGCTGTGCCTGTTCACCCAGCCTACGGCTTCAGGCAGACATGTACCCTTCAGACCTTCAGACAGCAAATTTACCAGAGTCCAGTCTGCTGGGACAAGTAGGCCATGGACAGTCAGACATGCCCAATTCTGCTCACTCTCCTAGCAGGGCTCACATGCGGTAGTTGAGAATCATGAGGGATATCTCAGCTGCAGAGATTCCACAGGGAAGTGAAAATTCCCAGCCCCAGACTGGGGTCTCAAGCCAGGATCACTAGTTCCAGGAAGAGGAACCACCATGACAACTGACTGTGAAAAACATTGGTTTTTCTATCTGTCCTATTCTGTCTCTCAGGGTGAGATGAAGGGCTCTTGGAAACCAAGATGCATACATGAAGAGTCCATGCACAGACGGCTTGCAGGCACACATACTGAGCTCTGGCTGGCAGAGTGCAGCTTAGGAGGTGCTGAGACACAAGAAGAGACTCAATTCTGTGACTTCAGGATGAGGGATGCAGGAACAGCCACCAGTGTTCCATTGTTGAGCCCTCCCCACTTTCAGGGGGTAAGATAGTGCCATCTTCACTGTGTTGAGCCCTTCCTCCCACATGGCCAAATACAGGTCTGCACTAACCTGCTAAAATCCACTTGTTGCACCCTCGTGACTCCCTAAGCCCCAGCCTCACCCAATTTAAACACCAACTGAGACTCTCAGTGGCTGGATTTTCTAGAGAGTTAGCTGGCCGTGCCAGGTTTGGGAGTGTCATGGGCCTTTTTTGAGCTGCCCCAGGCTCTGTCTGATAGTTGCTGGCCTTTTTTCCCAGGGTAGCCTCTGCCTTTTGCCTTCAAGTCCAGAACAGTCAGTGCCCTATCCTGAGTAATTGTGTAGCTTTTACCACGTAACCTAGTGTTGTTCATAGCAGAAGAGGACTTCGGCCTGCATGGGATTTCCTCTCCAAAATCGCAGGGCCAACAAGCCCAGAGCCTAAGTTCAGACCACCAAAGAATACCACCTGATTATCTCCAAGTGGTATACCCAAAGGGTTGTCTGAACAGGCCCACAGGCCCACAGGGGCAAATTCTGCTTTGTGGGGCAAGCCCCACACAGCAGCTTGTTAGCTCTGGGCACAGCCCATCCTCTCAGCCAGTTTTTCTGAGGATCAGTTCCACCCACTGATGTGCTATCAGCAACAAAGGCTCAGCTACAACAAGATGGCATTCACAATTCAAACAGTGTACCAGCCGATGCACCAGATTAATTGACCAGAGAGTCTGCCCCACTGAACCACACTGACATCCACTACCTAAGGTCACTCTGCCAAGGTGAGGAGCCGTAGCAACCCTACATGATACACAGAAACAAACACAGGGAGGTAACTAAAATGGAGAGAAAAAGACACATGTCCAAAATGAGAGAACAGAACAAAGATGCAGGAAAAACCTAAATGAAATAGAGACAAGCAATCTACCAGATGCAGAGTTCAAAACACTGGTTATAAGGATTCTCAACAAACTTAGAGTAAGAGTAGATGATCTCAAAGAGGAAGTCAATAGAGTGATGTTAAGCATAAGAAAGGACAGAGATACCATAAAAAAAGATTCTGTCAGAAATGAAGAATATGATAACTAAAATAAAAAATATACCAGAAGAAAGAAATAGCAGAAGAGATGAAGCAGAGGATTGAATCAGAGGTTGGGAAGTTAACATAGCAGAAAATGCTCAACTTAAATAATAGAAAGAAAAAAAATAAAGAAAATGAGGGTAGTTTAAATAGCCTTTCTGATAACATCAAGAATACCAACGTCTGTATCATAAGGGTAACAGGAGAAGAGAGCAAGGGCTTAAAAACCTATGAAGAAATTATGACTGAAAACTTTCTTTAAAGAAAATAAACATACAAGGTTAGGAAGTGCAGGTAGTCCCAAAGAAGAGGAACCTAAAGAGCCCCAAACCGAGACATATTCTACTTAAAATGCCACAACTTCAAGACAAAGAGAAAATCTTAAAAGCAGTTAGAGAAAAGAGCTTATTACTGGCAAGGGAGGTCCCATAGGACTACCATCTAATTTCTTAACAGAAACTTTTCAGGTCAAAAGGGATTGGCTGGAAATATCCCAGGTGATGAAAAGCAAGTACATATAATGAGACTACTTTACCTAGGAAAGCTATCATTTAGAATTAAATAGAGGGATAGAGAAAAATCTAAATAATAATAATAATAATAATTATTATTATTAATAATTAATAATAATAATAACTGAGTATACGAGAAATGTTAAAGGGACCTCTTTAAGAAGTAGAAGAGGAGGAAAAGAGACAAAAAGTACTGTTTAAAATACAGCAATTATGAAATGAAATATAATGTAATGAGAGATGTCCCCCCAGATTTCTCTCAGGGTCAGCTCATCAGAAACAAAATAAAACAAGGAAAAGCTGAACATCTAAAACTCAAAACAAAAGCAAAGGAAAGCAAAACCCACCCAACCTGCATACAAGCACACCTGTGCAAGGGATCTGAGAATAAGAGATACCATGGTCAGAACTGCAGCAGTTGGGCAGTACACTAGGAGAAAAAAGGAAGCTGCCTTTCACAGACAGAGTTCCCTACAGGAGGAAGGGTAAAGGAAAAGGTTCAATGAGTTCCCTGAAAGCCTTGCCCAAGAAAGCTGGGTGCTCTGCCCAGCAGCAGTGCCCAGGATCAAGGCAGAGAGCAGAGAAGTGGGAACTGCAGAGATGCAACAATTGATCATTACCAGCTAAATTTGCAAAATGTAAGGCTGAGCCATGACCCCTATTCCCAATTCAGAGGATACCTGCCTCGCATTCTTCAAGACTGAACACCATGGAGTCCCAGGTGAATCTGAGCAAATGCTAATAAAATTGTCTCTGACACTGATACAGTTCATGAGTTTAATATCCAAAATGTATTTTAAAATCTCATACAACTCAATAACAAAGAAACAGACAATCCAGATTTAAAATGGGCCAAAGTTTTAAACAGTCATTTCTCCAAAGAGGGCATATGAGTTACAAAAAAAGATATTCAACATTTTTAATCTTCAGAGACACATCATTAAAATCATAATGAGATACAATCTCACACCTTTCAGAATGGCTGTCATCAAGAAACTAACACACATGTGAGGATGTGGAGGTAAGGGACCCATCATGTACTATTGCTGGGACTGTAAACAATTGCAGCCACTGTGGAAAATACTGTGAATTTTACTTAAAGAATTAAAAACAGAATATGACCTAGCAATTTCACGTTTGAGTTATTTTTCAACGAAATTCATAGAAAAGATATCTGTACCTCTATGTGCGTTACAGCATTGATTTACAATAGCCAAGATATGGAAACAACCTAAGTGTCTATCAAAAGATTATTAGATAAAGAAGTGCTACAGGTACACAGTGGAATATTACTCTCCCATAAAAATGGAAATCTTACTGTTTGAGACAACATAGATAGGCCCAGGGGTTATAAGCCAGGTGAAATAAGCCACTCAGAGGAAGACATATACCATATGCTCTCACTTCAATGTGGAATCTGAAGTCAGATGAAAATTTTGGAACCCTTGCTGAGGAAATTACAAAATGTAAATTGATAGTTACAAAATTGTCATGGAGATGTGAAGTACAGCATAAGGAATGTAGTCAATAACATACTAACTACTTATTGTATCAGGTGGGTACTAGACGCACTGAGGATCACGTCATAAATTATATGAAGGTCTAACTATTGTCGTCCCCTTGAAACTAATATGAAATAATCATGCTGAGTATCAACTGATATTTAATTGAAAAAGTATGAAAGTTGGTAGTTATAAAATAGTCATGGGAAGATAAGTTACAGCATAGGGCATTTCTATTAGCACTTTTCTGAAATTTAGACTCATTCTCTGACACATTCATGTAAACAATTATAATACCTTTTAGAATATTTACACCTTTATTAGTATTAATATCTTTCTGTAGCCTGATAATTCACTTTGATAATGTGTTCTAATATTCTTTATCTGAAATTTAAGCAAACATTTCAACTTTTTATAGTAGTTTTACTCATAACATATCTTACTCCATGTCCTCATTTTTAATCTGACACTGCAATTCAATTATATCAAATCCTGTACAATGCACGCTTTTTAGTTATTATTCAAATAGTCCTATCTTATTCAGGATACTTCACCTAAACACCAGAAAACAATTTGCTATATAGAATCCTGCCTACTTGTTATTGGGCAAGTGACATGCACAGGAAATTCCAGTTACACTCAGAAGTATAAGTCCCTTTATGACACTGTGACATTTTATATTTAATAAATGTTTTTATCATAATTTGAGATTTTACTATAAATATTTCTTTAATACATGTTCCATTTTTATAGCTATTCAGTATGGAATGACAGAAATAAGGTTACGTTGTTCAGTAGTGAAATATTTTATTTTATGTAGATTAACCTGGAATTGGACTCTTTTTGAGGGTAATGTTTTAAATTTCATTTTAATATATAATTTCTATTCATGTGAAAGATAAATACACATACACATTGAGATAGAGCTTAATTTCAGTCCCTATTTCTGAGTTGCACATTAAAGTGTTCTTTGCATTTTTCTATGGCTTTAGCCACATCTTTTATGCTAAAGCAATTCTCAAAATACAGTTGTCACTTTTATTATAAAAACTGATTGTTGCCTTGCCATCTTAGTCCCTTTCCCTTTGTCATTTGTCTTCCAAATTCTTTTACCATCTGGTACCTATCAAAATGTCCCCTGTATTTGAGTTAAAATTTTGCTTTCTTCTGTGTTCCCATTTATTTTTTTGTTTTGTTAGACTTCACATATAAATGTAATCATAAGGTATACATTTTCCTCTTTCTGTCTTATTTCACTTAGCACAATACCCTCTAGTTTCATATCCATGTTGTAACAAATAGCAGCATTTTAGGGGTTTTTTTTATGGCTAAATATTAGTTCCTTGTATATATGGATCACAACATTTTTTAAAATTTGAGTTTATTAATAGTGAGTCTCATTTAGCCTGCACATTGTGTAAGGTAAGTCCTGATTTTTTATTTATTTGCCACCCTATGGCTTTTGATAGGAATATTTATTCCATTTACATTTAAATCAATTATCAATAAATGTACAATTACTGCCATTCTGTAATTCATATTTTTAAATCTGTTTTCCTTCTGCTTCTTAAAGAAGTTCTTATAACATTTCCTGTAATACTGTCTAGATGACGATAAACACCTTCAACTTTTGCTTGTTTGGAAAGTGCTCTATAATAGCTTTGATTCTAAAATGATATCCTTGTTGCACAGTATAACTTAGGTTGTAGGTCATTGCTTTTGATTACTTCAAAACCTAATCCTAATTACAAAATTTACCCCTTCCCTAGTTCTAACCCTAACTCTAATCTTAAAACTAACCATATATAAAACTAAAAACCTAAACTCCAACCTTAAACGAAAGCTAACCCTGACAATTATTATAAACTCTAATCTAATTGTAACTCTAAACCTAATAAATTTTAATCATAGTCTTACCCTAATGATAAGCCAAACAATATACCATTAACCTAACACAAAACATAACCCCAATAGTAATCCTAACTGATGCCTACTGTATCTTACAATTTTCCTGGTACTTACCCTAACATTAATCTAACTCTAATTCCAAAGAAAACATAATCTGAAGGCCAAGTCTAAGCCTTACCCTAAAATTAGAAACTCAGTTCTAAACCTAATTCTATCCCGATTCTATCCAAGTTTTAACATTAAAGCTAACTATAAACCCAAACCTAAACTTAAATGTAAACTCTGCCATAAACCTAACACTAATTTTAACCTGAACCATAGACCTTAATGCAACCATAGCTCTTCTGAAAACCTAAAACTTATCCTAAATTCATATCTTGATCTCAAGGGTTTTCTCACTCTAACACTGTCAGTCTCTCTACTAGTGACCTTAAACTTATTGATATCTCAAAATGTTGCCTAAATCATAAGTGTAAACATAAATCTAAAACTAATCTGGACTTTATTCTAACACAAAAACTAACCCTAAATTAATCAAAACCCTAATGTCAAAGCCACACTGCTATAACTCTAATCTTAATCATATGATAGATTTAACCCCTGTTCTAACCATTTCTAACCTTAATGCAAACCCCAACCTTAACCCAGCACTGAAACACAAACCTAACCCTAATTCAAAAACTAATCCTAACCCTAAGCCTAAATTTAGCTCTTTTCTAACCCTAACTATTCATTGTAGGAGTCTTTAGCCCCTTATGGAAACCAATAAGCAGTCCTTGCAGACAGAATATCAACTTGAAAATAGTTAGCTTAAATTACACATTAGACCCCATGAATTTAATTGGTATTTTAGGACATTTCACCCCAAGGCAGTAGAAATTGCATTCTTTTCATGTGCATGTGAAGTGCTCCAGGATAGACCACATGTTAGACCTCTAAAAAAGTCTCAATAAATTTAAGACTTAAATCAAATCAGGTGTCTTTTCCAACTACAATGTTATGAACTCAAAAATCAAGTACAAAAAAAAAACAAAAGACACAAACACATGGAGTCTAATAACATGCTACTATACAACAAATGAGTTAACAATGAGATCAAGGAAATAATCAAAAGATACCTTGAGATAACAAAAATAAAAACCCCATGACCACAGATCTATGGGAAACAAAAACATAGCAATGCAGGCCTATCTGTATTTACTTGAGAGTTATCTCAAGTAAAATTTTTCTTAAAATAAACTAGAAAGGGAACATTATTAAAAAGCCTAAAGTGAATAGGGGGAAGGAAATAATGAAGATCAGAGTGGAAATAACTAAAGAGTAAATAGAAATTCCCAAAAAATTTAATAAAATGGGGAGAGCTGGTTTACAAAAAAAAGTAAATAACATAAATCCACCTTTAAATATACTCATCAGAAATAAAGAAAGAGAACCCAATAAATAAAGTAAAAACCAAAAGGCAAAATGTAACAGCTTACATCAAAGATATAGACAATTTTTTACAAATACTATAAGCAATTATATGCCAATGAATTGGAAAAATTAGAAGAAATGGAAAAAAATTTGTAGAAATATATCATCTTAAAGGCTCAGTCAAGAAGAAAAAAATTGAACAGACCAATTACTACAAATAAAATAAAGAATAAATCAAAAAGCTTCCAGTTATCTACAAAGATATGTGTACCCCTGCGTTTATAACAGCATTAGTTATGGTGGCCAAGACATGGAAACATCCCAAGTGCCCTTGGATAGATGATGAAATAAAAGAAGATATGATACATGTATACAATGGAATATTACTTATGCATAAAAAAGATGAAATACTACTATTTGTGACAACATAAAAGGGTCTCAAATTATCATGGTGATTGAGATAAGTCATTTAGGAGAAACAGAAATTCATATTTTACTTATTTGTGGGATGTGAAATTGAAAGCAACAAACAAACAAGGAAACAGAGTATCATAGACACTGATAAAAGTTTAGTGGTCCCTTGAAGGAATCAGGGAAGAACAGAAAAGACAGGGATAAAAAGAGTCAAATATAGAAGATTTGACTTTGGGTGGTGAACACACAATGCAATACACATATGAAATATTATTGAATTGTACACTTTAAACCTATGCAATTTTGTTAACCAATGTCACTCCAATAAATTTAATTAAAAATAAAATAAAGAGTCGAGGAGGAAAATATGGCATAGATGAGAGACTCTATTCATTCCTATGGTGACCCAAAAAAGTGGTGATGGGAACAAAGGACAGCAAGCAGTCATCTGGCATGCAGATAAACAAGCCATATAACTAGGGAGAGAATTAAGAAATCACCCTGCAATGGAAGAAGGTAGGACTAGGTAAGAACACGAGGCTGCCTGGTTTCCAGTGGCTGTGTGGGACAGAGACTGCAGCAACTGCAGACACCTCTTAAAGGGGCCATGTCCATGAGTAAACTTTTCTGATGTTGGGCCTGCTCACTCTGAAAACCAGCACTGGTTTGGCTGTGCAGAGGGCACCAGGGACTTACGGGGAATGCTGAGTTGTTGGAGTGAGAGTTAGAGGCTAAGGTCTCTCCCAGACGGAAATTCCAGTGGCATCATTGTTCTCCTGTTGAGCTTTCCCCCTTCTGTGTGCAGACACAGCACCACCGTATCTGAGAAAGTCAACTAGTGGCACCTGGCTTCATTTTCTGGTATGTTTTCTTAAGGTAACTATCAGCACAGTGGCTGCGCATTGCTTGCTGACTTTTCACAGGTGGCTGGGGCTAAACTTGGCCTGTAGCTGAAACTCTCTCAAGCTTTGCTATGGAACACCTACCACACAAAGCCATTCTAATAAGAACAAGACACTTAGGAGCTTTGCTTTGCACAGAGAAACAGACATAGAAAGGCAGCCAAAATGGGAAGACAAAGAAGCAGAAACCATATAAAAGATCAGAAAAGAGAACCAGGAACAATGGAGTCAAGTGATCTACCAGATGCAGAGTTCAAAACACTGGTTATAAAGATTCTCAAGAAATATAGGGGAAGAGTAGATGAATTCAGTGAGAACTTTGACAAACAGATTAAAAAACATAAAAATTAAAATGGAAGTTATTAAAGAGAACCAGTCAGAAATAAAGAACACATTATCTGAGATGAAGAGTATATTTTATAAAAAAAAAAACCAAACAAACAAAAAACAGAATAGATAAAAAAGAGGATCAAACCACCAAAATAGAGGATTGGGTAGCCAAAGACACTCAGAATAGCAAGAAAAAGAAGCAAAGACTGTAATACTAATAATGTAAGAAGCCTATAGGATACTTTGGTAAATGTAAAAATAGTCATGGCATAGGGTTATCTGAAGGAAAATAAGACAACATTGAAGAGCTATTTGAAAGCTATTTTGAAAGGAAAACTTTCTCACGTGGTGAAGAAAATGGACATAAAATCCCAGGAAGCTAAGAGAATCCAATGAAAGAAAAACACAAGGAGGCCCACACCAAGACACAAGACACAATTGACATGCCAAAGGTTAAATACAAAGAGAGAATCTTTAAAGAGGCAAGAGAAAAGCAGTTAGTTACCTACAAGGGAGCTTCTGTAAGACTGGCAGCTGATTTCTCAAAAGAACAGAAGGGCTTAGCACAAAATATTCAACATGATGAAAACTCAGGATCTATAAACAAGAATACTTTATCTAGCAAAGCTATCATCTAGAGTTGAAGAACAGATAAAGAGCTTCCAGACAAAAATAAGCTAAGAAAATTTATCAACAACAAGCTAGTATTACAAGAAATACTGGAGGACTCCTTTAAGAGTAAAGAACATGCATCAAAACATGAAGAAAAAAATAGCAATAACTATATTCCTAGAAATGGGTACCTCAAGTGGAAAAGAATCAAGTGCCTCAACCAAAAGATACAGTGGCTGAATGGTTAAGAAAACAAGACCTCTACAGATGCTGCCTACGAGGCCATTCAAATTAAAAGACACAGAGAGACTAAAAGGAAGGAAATGGAGAAAGGTATTGCCTTGGTGGACCAAGAGAGTATTGTGCTGAATGAAATGGGAAGAATAGAGAAAGACAAATATCTCATAATTTCACATCCATGTGAAATCTAAAGAACAAATAAACATCAAAGCAGAAATAATCTCATAGAGACAGAATATTTTGAGGGCTACTAGGTGAGAAAGTGGTTGTTGGAGGAAAGAGGTACAATGGATAGTTGTAGAATAGGCATGAAAATGTAGAATGTAGTATGGGAAAGACGATTAATAATGTTATAATAAATATGTAAAGGGGAAAGGATTACTAGAGTTAGTGGGAAGACCACATTGCAAGTTATGTTGATCTTTGATTACTAAGTCATATAACTGAAACTGGTATATTATTTTATGCTAACTATAATTGAAAAAATCTCATTGAATTTTACAATGTAAATATGAGCAACTAATTATTTGCTATATGTCAATAAAGCCAGGAAAAATTTAAAAAGAAAAAGAAAAGCACAACAAGAATAATGTAAAGAGATACTTCAGTCTTGCTAAAGGTAGAACCAGGCCTTAGTCTTATTAATTTTTTCTATTGATTGTTCATTTTCTATTTTATTTTTTTTATAATATTTTTACTTTATTCTTCTAATTACCTTATATTGTGTTTGTTTCTCTTTTTCTTTTAAGTTTCTTTCAGTGTAAATTTAGGTTACTTAGGTGGGTTTATTCCTGCTTTTTGAAGAAGGCATTTACAGCTAAGAAAATTCTCTTTTTAACTTCTTTTTCTGCATCTTACAAATTTTGTTTTTTGTGTTTTTACTTTTAATTGTCTCAAGGTATTTTTTAATTTCCTGTTAGATGTTCACTTTGATTCACTTATTAAAAAAAAAAAACAATTGCATTTCTATGCACTAACGATGAACAATCCAAAGAGGAAACTGAGAAAATAATCCCATTTATAATAGCACCAAAAAAACTAAATTAAAATAAACCTGAAAGACTTGTACAATGGCAGAATCTGATAAAAACAAATTAAAGGCGACATGTGTAAGTGCATTCTATGTTCATGGAATAGTACACTTAATATTGTTAAGATGCCCATACTACATAAAGCAACCTAAGGATTCATTGTGTTGATGTAAGAAAGTTCAAACTGTAGAGAACTTTCATAAAAAATTTATTTGAGTCAGAGGGTATGTGTAGAACCACGATATTAAAGACTGAGAATTTGTAAGGCCTTTGAAATTAAAGAAGGGACTTAGGCAAGATTATATGAAGGTGCAAAGAGTTAGTAGAATGATGTGCTGTTTCAGGGATGGTTTTGCTTCTGAGGGTTCTGAAAGAGTCATTTCAAAGCTATGTTGACCCAGATGCACAGAAATAATGAACATAAAGCTTTATGTGAAGAAGTTGTGAGGTCCAGACATGCCTAGCCTACCTAACTTGCTCAGTAAAAAATGTATAATCATATCTCCTTGTGAGGTTACTTTCCATAGACACCCATTTTAAGCCACTACTGTAAGCCCTAGCAAATCCCAATGGTGATCATTTTATTTGTTTGTTTGTTTGTTTGTTTTGCAGAAATAGAAAAGCCATTCTAAGCTTAATATGAAAGCTCAAAGACCCATGAAAAGCAAATACAATCTTGAGAAAAATGAACAAAGCTAAAGGCCTCACACTTTCAAAACATAATACAAAACTGCAATAATCAAAGTAGCACAGTAGTTGCATAATGACAGGTTTATAAACAGCTGGAATAAAATAGTAAGCTGGAAATAAACTCTAGAGCATTTGGTCAAGTGATCTTTACCAAAGATGCAAAGTCTACACAAGATGAAAAGATAATATCTTCAATAAGAGGTTCTGGGAAAACAGAACATCCACTTGCAAAAGAGTGAAGATGGACCCTTATCTTATACCATAAGTGTTAAAACTATAAAACTATTAGAGGAAAGCAAAAAGGAAAGCTTCAAACAGAAAATGACTTCTTGGATATGACTCCAAAAGCACAACAATCAAAAGCATAAATAGACAGATGGGATTACATGAAATTTACAAACTTCTGTGTAGCAAAGGAAAACTCAATAAAATAAATGTAAACCTATGGAATTGTAGAAAATATTTTAAACATATATTTGGTAAGACGTTGATATCCGAAATATATAATGAAGTTCAACAACACAATGATAAAAAGACAAAGTACCTGATATGAAACTCAGTGCTATTGACCAAATTATGCCCCCCCCACCGATTAATATACTGAAACTGTAACCTCCAATGTGAATGTATATACAGATGGGTCTTTTTGGAGTTAATTAGGGTTTGAGAAGTTCATAAAGATTTGGCTCTCAAGATGACATTAGTGCCATTTTTAAAAGAGAGAGAGAGATATCTTTCTTTCTCTCCAGAAACACAAGCAAAGAGGCTGTGTGAGCTCACAGTGAGATGGAGACTGCCCATAATCCATGAAAAGAATTTAACTGGGATGATACCCTAATCTTAGACTTCCAAGCTCCAGAACTGTGATAATACAAATTTCTGGGGTTTAAGCCACTCAGTCTGTGGTATTTTGTCATGGCAGCCTAAGCTATTAGCGAGGAAAAGGGATTTGAATAGATATTTCTCCAATGAATATTTACAAATGGCCAAGAAGCATGTTCAAATGATCAGTGTCACGAATCATCACAGAAATGCAAAGTAAAGCACAATGAGATATCATTTGTAACCCATTAAAATCATCAAAAAAATAATAATAATATTGTGTAGAATTCATAAAAATTGCAACTCTTACATGCTGTAGATACGAACATATAATTAATTACTCAGTGAGTGTAAAAAAAAGTATTAAAGTTTTCCAAAATTTTATAAATTGAACTGACACATGATTTAGCAAGACAAATTTGCAGTATATATGCAAAAAAAAAATTAAAAACAAAATCTTGAATAAATGTTTTTACATACATGATCACTGAAGCATTATTCTCAAATGCCCTTGATGAATAACTGAAGAAAGAAAATTGGGTGTATACATACAATGGAATATTATTCAGCCTTAACACAAAAGTAAATCTTGTCATACACAACATCAATGAAACTTGTTATAAACCAATCACCAAATAGACAAATACTACAAGACCTCACTTGTGGAAAGAACTTAAGTAATGAAATTTATGAAAACAGAATAGAAGAGTAGTTGCCAAGGCCTGGAAGAAAGAGAAAATGGAGAGTCTTTATTCAATGGTTGTAGTTTCAGTCATGCAAGATGACTAAGTTCTAGGGATCTATCATAACTCAATGGGCACATAGTTCCCAATACTGTACAGCACATTTCAAAATTAGAAGAGGATCAATTTATAGCATTTGTTGTTAAACATAGGAATAAATAAATAAATATACTGAGTTGTGGGTTTTCACTGAGTCCACATAAGATGTGCACATGTATAGTAAAACTTCTCATGTCAAAACCTTGTAGATGACCACATGCTGGGTTTCAAAGCTCTTACCCTTTTTTTTTTTTTTTTTTTTTTTTTTGTAATCCTGAGGAATCAGAAATTCATGGATGGGGAAAGCACAGACCCAGTCCAAGTTACTCTCTCCACTTTAGGCAGATGGAATTTCTTCTAAACTCTCCTGAGAGCAGAAAATGAAGTGAGTTATTCACTTCTCTTTTATGACTGCATTCATTTTATATAGGGGGAGCTAGCTGTCTCCAGTCTGTGATATGTGAGAGACATCAGGTGACTCAACAGCTGTCTGAAATGCCTTCCTTAATCAAGACAAAGATTCAGATTTATTTAGGGGTGAGAAAATTGTGTGGTATGATAAAATATACATAAGTGAATTATATATCTTTACATATCTTTATCACTTCTTCTAAGACATTTAATCTAATCACAAAACTACTATGAGAATAGTTTTGGAAATCACTTTAAGTAGGGTTTCTTTTGATGTCCTCTAATTGTTCATATTTAGCAAAGCTAATGTTCCTTTTAAAATGATGCATTTTACTCAAATAGAAAAGTATAGACAGTGTTACTGGATAATCTATACATCCATAATCAAACAGTCTGATCTCAACACCTCCTACAGTGGCTTCAGATGTTTTAATTTCCATTTCAAATTTCAAAAACAAACAAACAAACAAACAAAAAATTGACCAAGACACAGACAAGTCATCTGCTAGATTTTCCTCATTCTCTATTTTGTGGTAACTATTTAGAAACGATCTCATTCACCCTCAGGTATTATACATGTAGTGTTTATTAATGTACATATCTGTGACTCCATGGATATATCTTATAAATTGAGTATATAATATTTTAAACACTGAAAAATTTTATGTGAATAGCTCATTATTATATGACATACTGTTCTGCATCTTGTTTGCTGGACAAGCAAACACTGTCTCCTTGTAACCTAGTGAGATGCAGCTCAGACTTAAACCCCAGTAAGTTTCATGATGGTTCCTCTAAGTCCTTTTGATCTCTCTGCTTGCTGCCTTGGAATCCATTCTTCATCAGAATCCTCAAAGTCATCAATGTGGAGTTTGATGGCCTGCCTGCATTGATACATGAAGACTGTATTAGATTAAATGAGACCTGGAAAGAAACAAAATCATTATCATGAAAGGGAACAGCTTGAAAGAGAAACAAAGCACTACAAAGCCAGAGTGACTCACTCTGATGAACTCAGAAAGCCTCGAGCAAGGCATTCTGAGCTCTGCATTGTTAATGCTAGCCCTAAATTGACACAAAAGACGAAAATCTCCCTCCAGATTGTTCTCCACACAGAAGAAAACTGTAGGCAATTGGAACTGCCTAAGAGAGAGCCAACCTAATACAGGAGCTTCATGTTTCCTAGGCTCATCTGCACCAGGTACTTCCTCTTACATGTAGCACATCCTAGTTCTTTCCACATTCCTGAGAGATTTTCTCCCAGTCTGCCATGTCTGTCTGTTCTTCTTGGAGAAGTGTATGTTAATGTCTTCAAAAGCATCATTGGCCAAGATAAAATCATAGATTTCATCAATAACATCAGAATACAAGTCAGACTTCAAGCTGGGTCTTCTCATCTACCTGTGTGCCAGGTGTCAACTGAGACATTTGGGTGGTCTCTGTGAAAAAAGGATGAAAGTTTTCTCTCCTTCACAACTCTGTCTTGATACCTGAGCAAACACTGAGCACTTTCTTAGCTCTTGCCTGACACAGGACTGGTGTTGCTGTTATCTCGTTTCCCTCCACCTCCATGCACCAGACAGGACAGAACACACCATTCTGTGTACATACAGAGGAGGGTCACCACCAGCTCAGTATAGGAGTCTGTGGTCCTCTGGCAACCAGCTTCTGTCACCAGGACCCTGGCACCATCAGATCCTACTTAGAGGCTGACTTTGCCACATTCAACTCTCACCTTGAGTTTATGCTCTATCCTTCTTGTGTCTCCCACAAGTCTCATGCTGCCTGGACCACAAAGGCCACTGAGTCCCCCAATAAGGTGCCTGTTGTGGAGAATGTGCTGAGAGGGACTGACAGTGCAGACCACTACCCAGAGCCAGACCTGTCTTCTCCATCTGGTAAGATCTCCAGAGAAGGGAGATGCGGAGACCCTAAGAGGATCTGTGTATGTTGGAAAAAGTACCAGTAACTCTCCTGTAGCTGGGCCCATTTCAGGAAAGGGGACTAAGGCAGGAGGACAGATGTGGTAGTTAGCAGTCATGGGGAACCCTGAGGTGAGGGGCCACAGAAGCCCAAAGGAAACTAGGAGGCCCCTGCTTCTGGTAATGGGGTCAGTCTGACCATCAGCATGCCCTGGCAGAGATCAGAAGTGCTTATTTTTCACAGGGGCATTGTGAGAATCCAACCTGGGGATGCTGGGAAACTCTGGCCATAAAGCACATTAAACAAGAAGGCTTAGTCTCCATGGGGCAAGGGACTCTCAGGCCGACAGGAATTAGGGTCACTCATGCTGGTGGTATCTGTGGTCTTTTGGAACACATTTGAGTTCTTTCAGGATAAAGCCATTGAGTTGCTCAGGTTGAGAAAATTCGGCTAAGGGGAATTTGCATGGTATAGTCCTCCATTCTCTTATCAGTCTCCCCACTGATCTGTGCCTGCCGCAGGCGGACCGGGGCAGGGGCAGATTCAAGTTCATGGCATTCGCCTTCCTTAGGCGTCTGAAGCGAAGCACTGCCTCGTACAGTACGTTCCTCTCCGGCAGCGGATCAGTGCTGCCGATGCCAGGGTCCTACCAGCCAATTGAGGGGTGAAGACGCTAGGGGGCGGGGCGCGGGGCCGAGACGGCCTGTCGGTCACCGGCAGTAACCAGTCCTGGCCCGGGGGCGTGACCGGCGGGCGGGTCCCCACGTGTCACGCGGAAGGCGCCGCCCCACCCCGCGGGATTGGCTACTCCGGGTCCTGTGACTGTGTGTCACCAAGCCTGCAGCGACCTCTGACGGCTGCACGGGCGTCGTTTATTGATGTGGATCACGGCTCGGTGAAGGTCCCACCCGACAGTCCACGCCCACACCCAGCCAGAAACTGGAGCCGTGAGGTCGCACAGACGTTTAGGGTGGACGGGGCCATCCTGGCCTAATTCTCTATTCCACCGGACTTCTGTCAGCCTCCCGAATTTTGTCCTCATCCATTTTAGCCCTTCCTTATGAAATCCACTTAACTAGTCATTGTGTGGTGAATTAATTATTACATAAATCCAATTACCAGTCATTGTGTGGTGAATACCACATTCCTTTCTGGGGAAACCTGGGTCATTCAGTAAATTCTGGTGAGACAACGTGTAGACACACAGTGAAGCCCATATATGTCGAAGGTGCAAACACAACAAGTGAAATAATGTGTATTAGAAAAAAAACCCTGGGGAGAATTTTAAATGTGAAAGAAATGACATTATGGGTAATAGGGATGTTTAAGTCAGGTGTTGTCTAAAACAAACAAACGAAAACTGGAAATCTACCGGACAAGCATATTGCATAAAAATAAGACATCACATACAAAGACAAGGGATACAGAGAGTGGGGTCCACTTAACACCTACTAAATTTCACAAGAAAAAATGGAAAGAGTGTTTCTGGCCTTCACCTAGTTTTGATCACAGAAATATAACATGATTTGCATGTGTTGCAAAGAAGCTGACTAACTGTAGTTGTTTCATAATTACTGTGAAAACTGAATAAGAGAAAACTTGATTCAAGTGGCACTGTGGTTCAAGACAGGATGCACTCACACAGTATCATCTGAGGTCAATTGCACATCCCCACAGACAACTCTTCCCCCAGGAAATAATGACTAATGATTGGTCCCCTGAACTGAGAGCCTGCATGTCTCCATAAGACACTGAGGCCCCAGCAACAAAACATTGAGGACCCAGCAATTCAGCAAGGAGAAACCTTCACCATCCTGATCTCATTCTTTTTCTCCAATGGACTTGTGTTCAGAAGCAACTCCATTTTCCCTACAAAATAACCTTCCTCTCCTTCTTGGGTGGGACTTACCAATGACTTTTCTTGTAGCCTGCCGCTCCAAACTGAAATTCTTTGCTCTTCTTGAATAAACCCATGTTTACTGGCAAAATACATTTTCTTTTTCCTGTAAAGAAAATTTTATTTAATGTATCACTAACCACGACTTTTTATCATTAATTATTACATAAATTCTGCCTCATGTCCTTATCAGTGGCATGACCCTTTCATGTCCATAATTTACTTTTGTATGCATAGAATTCTCATGATTGGTATATGCATCAGTGAAAGTTTGACACGGAGATGCAATCTAGCATAATATCTGATGTTTTGCAGATAGTAATGTAGAATTGATGTGTATTTAAACACTTTATTTGAATCACCTTATATAAAAAATAAACCAGTAATTTAGACATTTTTAACTTACTAAAGGAGTTTTTCCAATACTCTCATAGAAACAGTTATAGACAGTAAAATTTTCACAAACAACTTTCATGTTCACATCTTTTTTGTATCATTTTGTTTCCCAGCTGTTTTCCTTTGCATGCAAAGAAGACCTGATGCTAGGAATGCTTTGCTTCACTTCTCTGATTTTCTGAACCTTCTGTAGTTCTTCATTTTCTTCAACCTTTTCATTTTAAATTTCCTTGGTCTCTGATTATTTTAATTGCATCAGCAGTTTTCCCCCACAGCTCTTGCAGATATTTGACAGGTTCATTGCTACATTTTTCAAATGCAAATAAATTATCTATTGTAAGCTCTTTACCAGTGGCTTTACTGAATTTTTTAGTCCATGTGAACTTAAAAGAAATGTGCTTTGTTGTACAGTATTTATGCACTTGAGTTCACCAAATCTGAACACCCTGCAATGGCTTGGATATGTGGTCCCAGAAGATAAATAACACTTTCTTAAACACATGTGAAACCCTCCTGAGTCCCAAAACTCAAACACAGAGCTTGAAAGGAAGTGACATGACAGAGTCAGTCATTTCATTTTTAAGGTTAATATTTTATAATGGCACACATTGGGCACAGAGGAGACCCTGGACATCTCTGGGGTACTTGAGTAGGCAACTGGAGTACCCACAGAGTCCTTTAAGATGATTGTTCCCTCACTGACCCTGGAGATTTGAGGGTTGGTCTCGTCCTCGATCAAGAGAGCTTCTGCTCTCTTTGTGTTTGAAATTTTTCAGAATCTAGGTGGAATCTATTTTAGGGCTTCCTGCTTTTCTGATTAAGACCTTGCTTTGCCTACAAATACCCAGTAGACACTTCCACCAGACTTGACATCAGGCATTTTTATTTGAACTGTGCTAGACTTTGGCCCAATTCTTTTTGGAACCAGGCTATTTTGAGTTAAACTGAAAAGCCCAACAATTGACCACAGAAAATAAAAGCAATATGGAAATCTAGTAACCATAGTTTGGTCCAAATTGCAAACTGAGATTCCTACAATTTACACTGTATTAAACCATTGGGCCAGTGACAAAATGTTAGAATTTATGAACCAATTATTGGGAGAGATATTAACATGATGGCAAAAGTGCCTGCCTCACTAGTTCCACTTGTCCCAAGGATAATCCAGGAACTGTACTGACACTGCTGCTGTAAATTTTAGACCATTGGAAGTTGGGTGAAGATATTTTTTTACAGCTTCCCCCACACCCTAACCCTGTTTCATGGATATAAATGTTTTATTCATAATCTGTATGCTTTCTCATTGAAATGACCAAAGGCTTCTTAGAGAACAGTGATCCCATTGGGGAGCTTCTGTCAAACTCCACAGTGACAGTGGAAACTATTTTACTGGTCTGGTGCTAAAACAAGGCTGTGCTATTTGGCCATTCTACAGAATTTTCACTGTGCCTACCACACTCAAATCTGGATTACTTTGAACTACTAATGGTCTCAGTAAGAGTCAACTGGCAAAAGACAGATACTCTTTATGTACCTTGGCCAAAAGCATTGTAAACCTCAGATCTACAACTTTTGGAATTCATGGGTTTTCACCTTTCAAGATCCTTATTGAATGCACCATGCATTTAGCTCCTACTTCTTTGGGTTCACAGTTGATAAAGGAAGTCATACTTCAATACTCTAAAGTCTTAAAAGCTTCTACTGAACGCCATCCTGCTCTGGTAGAACAATCTCTTCACAGTGCAATCCAAGAAATGAAAAACTAAAAATCCAAATCTACCTCATAGAGATTTGGTTTACTAGAAAAGAAACCTTAAAAAAATATACCCCTGCCAGCCTTGCTGGAAGGGCCCTTACCGAATACTGTTGACTCACCCCTGTGCTGCTAATTTACAGGATTCATAATCTTGGATACCTATATCACACCTAAAAAGGTACCAAACCTGACAAGAAATGCAAACAGTCTGATGACCTAAAACTAAAGCTGAAAAAAAAAAAAGTGAACCTAGGTGACTTTGGAAGTAGAGATGTTTTCTAAATGACCAGACCAGAAATTTACAACTCTTTTTCGATTTACTATTAATTTTTATTTGTTTTTCTCTTTTCCTTTGAAAGAATGTAACTTTGCTCACATTTTCTAATCTACTTTGAAGAGGGGTTCTTTTCTGATATCGAATCTGTCATCAAGATAGTAATGGTCTTTGTTTCATTAACTACAGGTTTCAGTACATCATATAGACTAGGTTGTTCTATTTTTCTAATTTCACTTTGGGTTCCTCTTTTTCATCTTTGCACCTATTTCCTGTTGACCCTTGACCTGAGCTGTTTACCATGCTTGGCCATTTCCTCTGTGAGAAGACAACATCCAAAATAAGTTCTTCCTGACATCAGGGATAAACCCTGATGTAGTAAGAACAGAGGAGTGTTACTAGGAGATCATTCCAGAAACAAATATCAATCAAAACAAGAAACGATGAAAGCTAACTGGAATTTTAAGCACACATAATCTGTCTGTGGATCTATGACAGGAGCTAGGGCCCATGGGAGTCCTCACAGTCTACAAAATCACAAGAACCTCACATGAGAAGACTGCCTATAGGAAGAACTCTGTGTTATGATAAAGCTCTGTGGTCCTAACTTCTCTTCTATCAACATCCTTTCCTCTTTCATAGAAGAGAAAAATAGCCCCCTATTTGGACACACAGGCCAGATTGTGTATGTGGATTGCCATGTCCTCATTCTCTGGGTTGCAATCCCTATTTTTTTAAACAAAGTTTTTAGAGACAAAACACCTAGTCAACGTTGTTTTCCAGTTGACAACAATAATTTACTTCTGATAAGATTGGGCTGGATGAACAAACAGTACACCAGTTTTGTGCAAGTTATTCTTCCCTAAAGGTTCCTGCTACTGTACAGCTTTTGTAATATAACTCAGATATTATTGATGGACTGGAACGCAGTAGTGCCAGGACCATACTTCCTGCTGATCGATCAGCCTGAGGTTCATCTTGTCATTCTGGCCATTACTGACTAAAGTATTTATGGTTACATGTTAAGGAACACAGTTATACATTAACTAGAAGGCTCTAATATGCTTACAAAGAGCAGTGGTCAAATCACTGTGTGAAAGGACACCGAGGTGAACATGATTTCTGTACATGTCTATTTCTAGACACCATCCAATTCCATAAATTCTCAGTTGTCTGTGAGTCGTTGACATTGCCACTCTCACCAAGACTTCTTGTCTGTCTAAAGCAGATTTTTCTGGCTTGTGTTAGCTGAAACCCCAGATATTTCACTGAAGGACTTCTTGAGAGAAACTTTATATTCTCCCTCTGTCAGAAAATACAGTCTGGGGACTGTATTTTTGTCAGAAGCCTTCTAACTGGCCCCAGCAAAGAGGATGTGATTCAATCTGAACACTGAATAAGTGCTTTTCTTTACCATTGGGCCTCTCTCAAATATCTAGTCAGTGGGAGTGGGTAAAAATTTGTTTAATCTTAGAATCAGGATCTTCTCATATAAAAGCATCATTCTTGGAATTCAGCACTTGAGGGTACACAGAAAAATGTATCCTCCAAATCCAGAACCATGAACCAACAAACAGCCAAAGACACAGTGGTCAGTGTATATGGGTTTGGGGCCACCAAATAAATGGACTCTGCTACTTTTTAGTTGCTCTTCAGTTATGGACAAATCTATTTTCTCTCTTATCAGCATTCTGCACAGCTAAAATAGGAGTTTTCTAAGGTGAGAATCAGAATTTAAAAGTTGGTGTTTCAATCATGTCTCTACCATAGGCTGAATTCCTCCCTTTGCCCGATCTCTGAGAGAGTATTGTTTTAAATGTGGAAATTGTAGTTCTTACTTTCCTGGGCTACTCCTCTTCTCACACTTCCAGGCTCAGATTCCTCAGTCACCCTTGGTCAGACCAAACAAAATCAGCTTATAAGCATGTTCAGGAGGCAACTAAATGATTTTGGAACAAATGCAAAAAGTCGATTTGCATTTTGTTTGTTTGTTTTCTTCTTTCCTTAATATATATATATTTTTTAATTTAGTTACAGTAAATGTACAATATCATATTAGTTTCAGGTATATAGCATACAATTAGACATTTACAGAACTTGTGAAGTGATCTTGCCAATTTGTCTTATATCCACCTGGCACCACACATAGTTATTATACTAATGACTATATTCACTATGTTATGCTTTACATGGTCATGACTACTTCATATTGACCAATTTGTACAAAGCCCCAAACACTAGCAACTGTCAAAATGTTCTCTGTATCTATAAGTTTGTTTCTCCTTTTGCCAGTTGGTTTAGATTCTTTACATTCTGCAAATAAGTGAGATCATATGGCATTTGTCTTTGTGTGTCTTATTTCAGTTAGCATAGTATCATTTAGGTTCATCAATTTCATTTTTTTATGACTAAATAATATTTCATTGGGTATGTGTATGTGTGTGTATTTGTTCAGCTATTGATGGACACTTGGGTTGCTTCTGAATCTTGACAACTACAAATAATGGTACAGTGAATATAGAAGTGCATATGTCTTTTCAAAGAAGTGTTTTGAATTTCTTTGGATAAATACCCCAAAGTGGAAGTCAAGAGCCATATGGTTATTCTACCTTTAATTTTTTGAGAAAAACTTATATTGTTTCTAACAGTGTCTTCACCAGCTTTTAGTCCTTTTTTCTCAGAATTCACCAATACTTGTTGTTTGTTCATTTATTATCAACAGGTGATATCTCATCATGGCTTTAATTTGCCTACCTCAAGAAAACAACAAAAAGTTTAAATAAACAGCGTTTTCTCCTAAAGTAATTAAAAACAATTGTAACCCAAAGCTTTCAGAAGGAAGTTGACAATTAAAAAATTTATGTAAATTAAATGAAATAGAGAAGAGAAAGACAACAGCCTAGATTAATTTAACAAAGAGATTGTTCTTTGAAAATATTAATAAAATAGACAAACTCCTAGCTAGACTCACTAAGCAAAAAAGAGCAGAAGATGTGACAGAGTAAACAGAAGTACAAAAATCACATAAAAATATCAATGAAAGTTTACATATATCACCAAATTCAATAAAGAACATATACACAACTTGCTAGACTGAATCATGAAGATCTATAAAATTTAAATTTATCAATCTACAACAACAAAAAAATAATCTTCACAATCCTTTTAAAAATAAAAGCTCTGGACCAAATGGCTTCACAGTAAATTTTATCATACATTCAAAAATAATTGAAAATCTTTTCTTTTCAACTTCTTCTGAAAAATTGACAAGGGCATCTATCCAACTCATTTTATAAGAACAGCATTATTACCTTATAATAAATTTTGTCATGGACACCACAAAAAGAAAAAAATTACGAATGAATATCTCTTATAAACATAAATATAACAATTCTCAGCAAAATGTTAGCAAATCAAATACAACAAATACATTAAAAGTAGTATCTAACATGATCATTTTGGGTTCATTCCAGGGGTGCAAAGCATGGTTTAACATCTGCATATTGATCAATCTGACACACCAGATTAACAAAATAAAGGATAAAAATGATAAGAACATATTAATAGATGCCCCAAAAAAGCATTTAACAGAATACAACATCGAGTTATGACTAAAATGTTCAATTGAGTAGATACACAAAAGGAAAATACCTCCACATAATAAATTCCATATATGGCAAATCCTAAATAATCTCATGCTTTATGTGAAAAACAGAAAGTTTTCCCTCTAAGAGCAGGAAGAAGACAGAGCCATAAACTCACCCTATATTCAATAAAGTATCAAAAGTCCTAGTCAGTGCAGTTAGACAAGAGAAATAAATTGAAGACAACCAGCCTGGGAATAAAGTAGTCAAAGAATCAGATTTTGCAGATGATATGATGTTGAATGTAGAAAACCCTAAAGGACATAAAAAAAAAAAAAAACAACAACAACTATTAAAATCAATAAACAGTAAAGTCTCAGGATTCAAAAGCCAAGTACAAAAATTTGTTGCATTTCTATACACTAACAATAAAATTGTAGAAAAGGTGCAAAATCAGATCTGGCTTTGTAACAAAAGACAAATATACCTAGGAACAAAGTTAAGAAAGGAAGTTAAAAACCTACACACTGAAAACTACAACACATTTTTGAAAGAAATGGAGGAAGACACAAACAAATAAAAAGTAGAGCATGTTAATTAAAGATCGATATAGTTTAAATGGCCATAGTACCTAAAGCAATACACTGATGAATTTTCAATGAAACTTCTAATGATACTATTTAAAGGACTAGAAAAAAATATCACCAATAGTTTATGGAATCACAAATGACCCTAAATAGCCAAAGCAGTCCTGAAAAAAAAAAAAGAAGAAGAAGAAGAAAGCTGGATGTACCACACCCTCTGTTTAGTGTCAGAATAACAAATGTTGAAATATCGTGTGTTGGGGAGGATGTGGAGGAAGGAGAACTTTCATATGGTGGGAATGCAAATTGGTGCAGCCAATACGAAAAAGAGTAGCGAGGTGTCTCAAAAAACTAAAAGTAGAATTACCTTACAACTCAGAAACTCTATATTCTAATATTTATCCCCAAAAATCAAAACATTAATTTAAAAAAATATATGCTCACTTTTATGTTTATTACAACATTATTCACAGTGGCCACAACATGGAAACAACATAAGTGCCCTTTGCTGAATGACTGGACAAAGAAAATGCGATACAGATATTCAAAGAAATATTAGTTATAAAAAACCCCCAAATGTTGCCATTTACAACAACATAAATGGCTCTTGAGACTATCATGCTAAGTAAAATAAATCAGATGGAAAAGTACAAGAATAATGTAATTTTACTCATAGGTGGGTTAAAACAAAATACAAAAAGTGAACAAACCAAACTAAGACACAACTAAAGAAAAAGAAGGTCATAGTTATAAACAACAGAAAGGAAGGATGCTGAGGTGAGGACAAAGAGGATTAATTACATAGTGACAGAGAGAGACAAGGCTTTGGGTGGTGAGCACACAATAGAGTACACAGATATCTAGATATAAAGATCTATACCTAAAATGTATAGTTATGAACAAATATTCCAATAAATCTAACTAAAATAAAAACAACAAAATTGAATATTGAGCTACCTTATGATTTAGAAATTTAACTTTTTGATATAAATTCAAAAAAAATGAAAACACCAATTGTCAAATCTATCTATACCCTCATGTTGATTGCAGCATTGTTTACAATAACCAAAGTAGGTTTTGTCAATCAATAAATGGATAATAAATATACATCATATATTACATGTGTATTATGTTATATATAATAATTATATTGCATATATTACATATAGTTTATGTATTGTTACATGTAGTAATTATATAATTATAATTAGAACATATTACCTAGATTATATATTACTTATGTCAGTTATAGGATATATATGACATACTTCAGTATCTAATAAAACTTTATATTCTGCCATAAAGAAGAACAAAATTTTGACAACAACATGGAGGGACCTTGTTGACATTATACTAAGAACTAAATCAGTCAGAGAATGACACACTTGTACAGAGAAAGAAAGAGAACTGTATCAAGCTACTTCTTACACTTGTAGCTAACTTCCAAGTGGAAGAAATTAAGTCCTCAGATTCTTATGTAACTATATACTTGGTACTCATGTACAGGCTTCTCAATTGCTAGTGTGCTACTATTGTTTAACCCATGTATAAAAGGCACTGCCACCATACGAGAGGCACTGTGACCTTGCTGTATGACATTGCTGCCCTGTGAGGACCTTATGTTCTTGCTGAAAAAAAATAGCTATGTTGCAGGTGCCTACACCTCTCCTCATTTTCTTCTAACAGCCTGAGTCTCATACCTGGTACCCTGGAACTGGAAATCAGCAGTGACACACTTTATGTAGTCAGCAGTAACTGTCTGCCCTTCCAGAGGGTTGGAGGGACATGTGGCCTTCACAGAATATGTAATATCTCCTAGTGGCAGTATTGATGACTTGGACTCTACCTGAGCCATGGGAGGCAGTTAATGGGTCTCTAGCAAAGTGCTCTGCTCCTTGGAGGAGCAGCTCCTATAAAAGGCTCAAGCCATGAATGGCCAAGGGGGCTTTTAATGGCTTTGAAGCAGAATATGAATGAAGTTCTAGAGGAAGCCACATAGGTGTAGAAGCTTCAGCAGAAAGCAGATTCCTTGAATGCAAGGGAACAACAATTGGAAGCTGAGCTCCAAAGAAGTTCATCCTCAGAGTTGCCATCAGAGGTGGGAGAAGACATCCTAGAAGAAGTCTACCTGCAAGTTTGGCCTGCAATACATTAAATGTAAAGCATAGCATGAACAACTCCTGGGTCTGGGGGAATATGATCTGGTGGCCCCATGATGACTGAGTTATCCGTGCATGCCCATACATACCCTGTGCAATCGTGGGATTTCAGGAGGCAATATTGGTAGTGCCCTGGTGTGCCATCACCAGCCTGGTCACTGTGGGACCAACAGTATCTCATGCTTCCCTGACAAGATGGAGAAATTGGCATCCGTAATTGTACAGCCCTCATTTCAACACAGTCTACAGAACAGCTGCCACTTGGCTCAAGGGCAGGACAATTATGCCTGATGGAAAGGGTTACTGCCACTGTGCAGACAGTTTAGAATGAAGCCAGAGAACTCCCAAAGCATGTGAGTAAATGACAAATATATGCGGAATTAGTGCAGATTATTTGTAAACTGCACATGCAACAAGTTATGTTTAATTTGATTATGTGGGGAGCAAATGATGAACAGTTTATGACTGGTATGCGGGACCTAGAGTTAGGAAGTACCCTTTCTGCCACTTTTAGCTTTTGGTTGCTATCCTAATTCCCTATTTGGGGAAACATATACATGAATTTACTACAGCAAAGGCTGGTCTCAGGAATGTAGAGGAGAGACAACATGAAAGTGGGAGCAGAAGTGTTAGTGCAGTAACATCCAGATCCCAGAGGTGGCAGAAAAAAAGGAAGGCCCTAGACAGGTTCCTGTTCAGGTAACCCAAATGAAAATGTGGACTAATTTGCTAGCTACAGGAGTTGATCAAGACAGACTGCCAACCTAATGCAGCATTGCTAGTACTGTGGCAGTATTTGCAATCTGAACAGCAATTTAGGCATGGGCAGAAACCTGCCACTGAAAGAGGTAGGCCTGTGGGCTTGAAGAACTTTTTGAAATCCAGGACTCTCCAAAAATGGTTAGGGAGAAGGCCGAGGTACCTATTTGGAAAAGATAGGCACAGACTGGAGGCCACATGTAGAATTGGCAATTCATTGTTCCCAAACAATGCGCAAAAGAGTTTTAGCACTGCTGGACATAAGTGCTGACTGCCAACTGCACTCTTATCTATGGAAATCCATACAGACCCCCAGGATGAGCTGCCCTTGCAGATGGCTATCGGGGAAAGACTATTGAGACTAAAGCTGTGACTTTGAATCTTGGAATAGGATGTTTTCCCCACTTCTTTATTATGTGTTTCTCTGGTGCCAGGGTATAACCTAGGGCTCAGTCTGCAGATTTCTGCTGTTGAATACTGTTTGTGAGTCTGGGTGGTAAAGACTATAGTGTAGGAGTTACTCAACAGCCACCACAGAAAGTGCCAGAATCAAGGTGCATTGTCAATGTTAAGCAATACTGCTTGCCTTGTGGATGTGATGAGATCGTGGCTATGATCCAGAGACTGGATAAAGCTCAGATTATGCGCACCACTTATAGTCTTTATAATGTGCTTGTGTGGCCAGTGAAGAAGTCTGATCGCTCATGGAGAATGACTCTGGGATACCAGGAATTGAATGAAGTGACCCCCCCCACACACACTGCATGCAGCAGTACCATCCATCCATGATCTGACTACCATCCATCCAACTGACTACAAGGCTGGAAATATATCACTATGTTCTAAATTTGTCTAATGCTTTTTTTCTCCATAGATTTGGCTCTTAAAATCAAGACCAATTTACCTTCATCTGGGCAGGAAGACAATGGACTTTTGTGGTGCTACCCCAAGGCTACATACATAGCCCAACAATCTGCCATGGGTTGGTAGCTCAAGATCTGGCAACCTGGACCCAATCAGCAACAGTAGAATTGGTTCATTATATAGATGATGTCATGTTAACCTCTGCTTCCCTTACAGATCTAGAACAAGTGGTGCTAGTGGTGTTGCAGCAGATAAGAACATATGGTTGGGCGTTAAGTCCATCCAAGATTCTGGGACTTGGCTTATCTGTCAGATTCTTGGGTGTTGTTTGGTTAGGTAAGATGGGAGTTACTCACTGATGTTATAATTGTTAAGATACAAGTGTACTCATGGCCCAATACAGTAAATGAATAGCAGAGTTATATAGGCCTTTTGCGGTACTAGAGTGTATTTGTGTCCTGCCTAGCACAGTAGCATGGCCATTGTATGGCCCAAACAAGAAGGGGGCTTCTACAGACTGGGATGAAACAGTAGAGAAGGTGTTCACCACCAAAAAGTGGGCACTGTGCAGCAAGCCCAAGCTCTACTGGTAACAGATCCAGGTAAGCCCTTTGAACTGGATGTGCATGTAATAGCAGAATGCTATGGCTGGGGCCTATGGCAATGTTCAGAACAAACTAAGACCCCGGTGGGTTTTGGTCTCAACTGTGAAAAGGTGCAGGGAGATGGTACTCCCTAATAAAGAAGCAATTAGCAGCTCTATATGCAGACTGGAAGGCCACTGAGTGGCATGGCCAAAGTGCAGAAGTAAACCACTTACTCCATACAAGGTTGGATACACATGGATACAAGCTCCCCAAACAGGGGTGGCTCATACCGTCATGAAACAAGTTACCTGTCTGGAACAACTGCGTGCCATAGCTGCTAGCCCTAAAGCCATGGAATTACAGATGGTTTTAGGCATAGCTGAGTTTACCACTGAGAAACATTGGATGCTAAAGTTCCTACAGATTTGGAAGTGTCCACCTACAAAGAAAGGAAGCCACTCATACCTGCTGACATGTGGTACACCAATGGGACTAACAGGGAACAGGGAGCCAAGTGGGTAGCTATTGGTGTACAACCAGCTGCTCACCACACTACGTATGATACAGGTATGGGTCAAAACAACCAATAGGCTGAGCTACAGGCTGTTGAGATGATTATGGCCAAGGAAAGTGGCCCCTTGACTATTTGTATTGACTGTTAGTTGGTATTTAAAGGCCTAACATTATAGTCTCCTACATAGAAATATCAAAACTGGCTAGTAAGCCATGTGGCAAGACCTCAGAGAGGCATGCAAGAAAGAAACATAGCTGTGTATCATATTAGGCTAGTGTTCCCTCTGTTACTCCAGGAGATGATGAGTCAAACGTACTCTCACATGTGCAATGGCTTGAAAGGGCTCCTGCCACTGATATGGCCCAGTGGCTCCACAAATGATTGAAGCACGTGGGTGCCAAATCTATGTACACAGTCAAGCAACAGTGGGACCTCCTCCTGAAGTGGGAAGATGTCACAGATGCCTGTGTCAAGAGTCCAGTATACAGCCAAGATACCTGCATCCTCATTGCATGAAGCAGGAGTATGCACAAATTTTAAGGGGAATGGTCCCATTGATCATGTGGCAGACAGATTACATAGGACCAGTTCCAAAAGCTCAAGGGCCATCTTATGACTTCACAGCAGTAGACACAGCTATTGGGTTGTTTATATGGCCTTCTATGGCCACAGATAAAAAGCATAATATCCAAGCTCTAAAATGCTTATGTGTCTTCTTTGGAAGTCCATTAGAAGTAGAAAGTGACCCAGGGACTCATTTTAGTGGGCATGAGGTCCAACTTAGGCCAAGTGGAAGTTTAATAGAAGCTGCATAACAGGTATAATCCCCAAACAGTGGGCATGATAGAGCAGCACAACAAATGTTGAAACGGCACCTAAGAACAACTGTCAATCCCCCAGGACTGAAAGGTTAGGTTTCCCACTTGTAGGATGTGTTGTGGGGATCTTGAGCTAGACATTCCTCTCCAGTAGAGCTATTTGTTATTACACAGGGCCAAGGTCCCACTTCAATTACAGGTAACTACTAGTGAAACTCTGTTGAAACCTTATCATAGACCCAATAGTAACTTACTCCTACCTGCCCCTACTTGCTTGAAAAGGCCATAGAAGGCTCTGCACTGTTGATAGGTAGGTATAATAGCACCTTGGGGCAAGTGGCTAAAGGTGAACTTACAGATATTCCGTAGGTAATGGCCAACTGGCCACCACAAATAACTGAGATATCATGCAGGAGAGATGGATGAAGAAGAAAGTACTATCCCAAGGGGAACATTTGTGTTGTTTCTGTGGCCTAGCACGGGTTTTCCCATATTGTGTCATATTCGCACAGTAGAATTAATGTCACAAGGGGAACAAGTATAGTTCTGATGACCAGGCTGGCTCGTCTTGGTGGCAATGATCTTATCACAAGATAAGACACTGGCATGCATCTCGCCTGATAGAAAATATTTACCCGTGTTAGTACCATTGTTCTCTCCTTCTTGCCAACCTTAGGCTGCTTTACATGAATATCATGGTTGAGTGGACACAGACCTATGCCATGATTGCGAATGTTTCACACACTTGGGTCTGCATGGAGTTTCCTATCAGTGCTTTGAAGCACTACCCTGGTATATACATACAGGTGATATCATAGCATAAGATCGGCTGGCCCGCTGGGGACCTCGGTCACCCAACTGGATCGTCATCTATACTCAAGGAGACACACAGAGAAGAACTCAGAATAGATGAGACAAACCCTTACTGGGGTGCCTGGTACATAATAGATAGTCGCAGCTGACTAGTAAAGTGGTAGAGGTAACTGGGGATGCATCCCATTGTATTGAAAGACATACGGGAAATTCAGTGGCTCACTGCACATCCTCTGTGGGAGTTATGGGCAGGCCTAATGACTATGTAGTGCTGGATCTTAGCTCTCCTAGGAGATGGGCCTGCCTCCTAGGAGCATGTTGTTGTTCCCTATATTGTTGTTGTGGCATATGGATACGAGCTCTCCCCTCAGGAGTAATCATGTGCCAAGCCTCCATAAGGATATGGGAGGAACTCTGAAGAGGTGGAGTATGAATAAAATGATTACCATAGTCAGGCTACCTTCCATACCCATAGCTAACTTCTGAGTGGAAGACATTCAGCACTTCTTCCCTTATGTAACCATGTGCCCACTACTTGTATGCGGGCTTCTAATTTGGCAGTGTGCCACTATTGTTTAACTAAAGTATAAAATGTGCTGCCACCATGCGAGGGGTGCCATGCTCTTGCTGGATATTACTGACACCCTGTGAGGTGGTCCAGCCCTTAATGGAATAAAGAGCTATGTCACAGTTGCCTATTGCTTGCTGCATTTCTTTCCAACTGCCCAAGAATTGTATACCTTTCTACGGACTGGAACTCTGCAGCAACACATACCATATACTGTCACTTTTATTTCAATTCTCATTATAATATGAGCTCACAGATACAGAGACTAGGTTATAGGGTGGACATTTCCAGTCATAAGTAAGTAAGTTATGGGGATATAAGCTAAAGCATGGTGACTGTAGTTGACAACATTATATTGCATTTTTGAGAGTTGCTGAAAACCTAAATTTTAGAAGCTCTCATTATAAGAAAAATAGTCGTAAAGAGATTTAGTGATAAATGTTTACCTGTCTCATTGTGGTCATTATTTTGTAATAGATGGAAGTGTGAAATTATTATGCAGTGCACCTGAAACTAATATAGTGTTGTGGGGTTTCATAGGAGCCATCTCAAACTGTGTTTCTGCTGTATTGGAATTGTTTTGAGCTGAAGGTAACTTTAGCTGCAAGCTCAAAGAAACTTATGCCCCTTTTTAGCATAGGAATTAAAATTGAATTAGGGGCCTTGATTATAATGGACGATTATTATACATAACATCTTTCAATCTGTCTGTAGGGCAGGACATTCTTTTATTTACAAAACATCTGTTCTTATCATTTCACAAAGACCCTTTGAAGTCCCCAAGGCACCTGAACTCATTCCTAGCTCAGGATGTTCTCTTTCTGCATGTGGAGTCTCTGAATCACCTGTGTCGCAGAGCTCCTATCTATATGTATGTATTAAATTAGGTCATTTTTTTCCTTGCTAACCTGTATCTTATCTATTTGATTATTAGACAAGGAAAGAGGACCTCACAGGTATAGAAAGTTTCTGCTTCTCACTCATTATATTATATGCCTGTTGTACATAAAAAAGTCATCAGAAACCTTAACCAAGGAGTTGAAAGACTTCTAAGCTGAAAAGGGCAAAATTTTACTAAAAGAATATTAGAACAAAGAAGATGTACTCCAAGTGCTTTGTTGGAAGTCTTAATATTTTTGACACTCTAAACCTAACCCCAAACAATCTACAGATTTAATTCATTTTCTATAAAAATTCCACTAGGATTCTTTACAGAAAGGCAAAAGTTCATTGGAAAATTTACATAAAATTATTAAAGAAACCCAAATTTTTAAACGATCTTGAAAAAAAAAGTTGAATGTTCACACTTCCTGATTTCAAAATATTACAAATCTGTGGTTCATTGGCATAAAGCAGATATATAGGACAATGGAAGGATGTAGTGCAGAAAAACTCACATATACTGTCAGATGATCTAGACTAGAATGTAAAAACCACTCAATGGGGCAAGAACAGTCTATTCAATATATGACACTTCAAAACTCAATGTCTACAATTTGGTTCTTACTGTAGACTCATTATCACCTTGGTATTGCTTCAAAGCTGTGATATGAGAGAGAATATAAATTTGACTCTTATCTTACAGAACATATATAAATAAACTCAATATTGTTTAAGGAATTAAACACAAAATTTCAAACAATAGTACTCTTAAAAGAAAACATAGTAGAAAATCTTCCTGACCTTGTTTTTGGCAATGACTTCTTGGATATGACAACAAAGCAAATGTAGAAAACATAGAAACAAAGCAAACATAGAAAAATGGGACCACATCAAACTTTCAAACTTCTACATATAAAAAAATCATGAGTAAAACAGATACACATAAAATGAAATATGATGTTTGCAACCTATGTATATGAAAGACATGAAGAAATCAGACTTGACAAGGGACCTTAAAATCTACAGGAAAATATGGCACTGATATGCTTAAGTCTTTTTAGAAGAAGTTGAACATGCTGAAATTTTAATGAACCTAGACCAAAAAAAAAAAAAAAAAAGAAAAGAAAAAGAAAAAAGAAAAAGGTGAAAATAGATAAAGGATCAGGAAAGGAGCAGCCTATCAAGGCAGAAAACTTTTAAACAGCCAAACATCTCAGAAATAAAAAGTTTAGCCAAATCCACATTAGCTAATCCCTGAGAGAAGCCTAGACTTCTGCCTTTACCAAGATGTGAGGGGATATCTCCATCTTTTCACCAGGACAGTGTTATAAAATAGTGAGGATAGGGCCAGCAATTTCACATTTGCTCAGATGAGATGCTCACATGAAGGGCTTGGATTTCCTTCCCAAGTCCTACCTGTTAGGGTGATATCATAAAAAATTTAATGCAAAGTCAGAGCTTTCAAAATTGCTCAACAATATTGAGGCCATTGTCAGTAGAAGACTATTAAGGAGACGGCATTCTGTCCAACAGTAATGAAAATACCCTTCTTCATCTTGGCTATCAACAGAAGATAAGCTGGGAATCTAGTCTTTACCCTGCAAGACCTCAATAAAGTAGAATTTACAGTCAATTGAGTCATGATTCTCTGATATCTAATGAATCATTTTTCTCTGGCTACTTGGAAGATTTTTTTTTTCTATTTGAGTTTTCACCAATTTGATTGTGATGTGTCTGGACATGAGTTTTATTAGTTCTATCCTTTTATCAGGTCTGTTCTTTTCCATTCTGTGCATGTCTTTTGCCAAACTCAGAAATGATTTAAAACATATGTCTTCAAAATTATTTTAGCATATTGACTTTGAATACTTCTGGTGAGTTCTTATGTTTTATTTTTCATTCTTAATTTTGCTGGTAATTTTATTTATATCTTCTTCTTTAATAAGATTAAAAATCTTATTAAATCTCTATGATTTTTTAAAAATCTTATTAAATCTATGATTTTTTCAAGAACATTTATGATTATTCATTGAAGCACTTGCTAACAGTTGCTCTAAAGCCTTTGTCAGTTATTTATATATGTGTTATTTCTCTGTTTCACACCTACTGTATTATATTACAGTAGTAATAAAATCTCACGTGATGAGATTTTTCCTGAGTCTTTCTAAGATATTTTTGGGTTTTATCCTGAGATTTTGATGATTAACACTTGAGGCCTTAAGTAAAGTCTATGAAGAATGGTGACATTTTTGTTTGAACATCAAACTCATGTAGATAGGTTTAGGTGCCTGGCCCAGGCAGGCTCCTGGTCCTGTAGTTTTAGGGTCAGTTTCATTTTCAAAGCTTCTGCTGCAGTATTCATATCTGTTTGCTAAATGTGCCATGCAGTGGTCACTTGAGAAGTGAATATTAGCCTTTCAATTTTCAGTGACTTGGTATTTATAGGCAGTACAGGGATGACGCCACTTAGCACACAGCCATATAGCTTTGCTTTCCCCAATGTCTTCCTTACTACAACCACTGTCATTTTATAGTTTCTGATTACTTTCCCATCAGGTATTCAGGCAGAAAGGTGGAGTTCTGGTTACCCAGTACTGCTCTACCCTTGTCATAATTGCACCCACATCCAAGTGAAGAAAGAAAAAAAATTCTGGTTGTTTACCCCAACTTTGGGCATCTCAGTTTTTCTAAACACTCAGAAAATTTTCCTCATTTAGAATTTTATTTTATTGGGTAATCATGGCTCCCATTTTTAGCTTACCATCACATTGAGATTGCTTCAAAGCTGAAATATGAGAAAAAAACAAAAAAGAAAAAATGAGTGGTATTTTTTATTTTTTTATGAGCATTCAGAATTGACTTTTGCATCCTTGAAGCAGACCTGTCAGGCCTTATTTATTTATTTATTTATTTATTTATTTATTTATTTATTTATTTATTTATTTTTTGTCAGTGGGAGTACGTTAATTTTATGTTACACAGGAGCAGAAGCCCTGTCTGTTGAGGAAGTTACACACCCTGATTATCTCCACCTGTTCTTTTGGATAACAAGAATGATAAGGCCCTGACTATTTCTTTTCCATCATATACCTTAACAGTTTTTTGTTTGTTTGTTTGTTTTGTTTGTTGTTGTTTTGTTTGTTTGTTTTTGTGGCTATTAAACATGAAAAATGCTATATCTTTCTCAGATGAAAGAGCAGGCTTGCCTCTTTTTACTTATAAATCTGGGTTTGCTCCATCTTGAGAATTCTTTCCTGAAAGAGAGTACTTCCTGTGAAGGCACAAAAAAGTGATTCCATGTTACCCAGTAAGATTAGGGTAACTGCTACAAACATAAACAACTATTACTGCTTTTTCTATGAGAGATAAAACTTTTTGTCCTCTGACCCAGAGACTCATGACTTCTGCCAGCACCTGAAAAAGAGTAACTTGAAGGTTTCTGCCTTTCAAGCATGGTAAAATCTCAGGCTATACAATCAGATGTAGCATACAAGCAGAGTTCATGCTAGAGTAGGATGGACTCCTAATTCAATATGACTGGTGTCCTTATGAAAAGGGGGAATTTGGACAGAGAGACATGTACATGGGAAAAATACCTTATTAACATAAGGGTAGCAATTGGGGTGATGTGTTTACAAGCCAAGGAATCCCAGGGATTGCCAGTAAACCACTGGAAACTAGGAGAGATAGAGTGAACAGATTTTCTCTCATAGTCCTCAGAAGGAATCAGTCCTAATATTTGGGCCTCCAGAACTGAGATATAGCAGATTTGTGTTGTTTAAGTCACCAAGTTCATATTACAATGTTAATAGCAACTGAAATACTAATATAATAACATTTTTTACATAAAAAAGATGTGGGTCCACATGATTAGGTTAGGAATAGGAGAATACTTTCTAGAACCTGTAGCATATTTTCTCACCCAAGTGGTGGACAAGAGAGAGTAAGGATCCTGCGAATAAAACTGGATGTTTCTTCTCAAATGAAGTATCAGTTGTTAAAAACTCTTTTCCAGGTTGCAGTAAGAATGATGATATGATAGCTCCCAACTGATGGGGACCAAGCTTTGGATAATTAATTGAAAAATGCCCAGGGCTGAAAATAAATGATGTCAGTGTTGAACATAAGTAGACACAGAAGTTCTTCCCAAACTAGGAAGGGACCTAGTATATTGCTGGACTCTAGAGACTGTAGAATGTGTCTACGTCCAGTGATTAAATTCATGTCTGTAGATCCTCGGTCCTAGAATCAATTCTGTTTTGCCTAATTGCATCACAAGTACTCTACCAGGAGAAACTTTATTTCTTAGTCCCTGCCCCAAAGCAAAGCTGGTAGGGCAATGAGAGCCTCGATTTATGAAGGTTTTTCTAGCTGCATAGGAGTAATTCACTTGATGGCTTAGCTAAGTACAAGCTTGACGGTGTCTACTGTTTTGTCTGCATTGTCATCATCACCAGGTGTTACACATATGAGAAGGCAGACCTGTTTTTTGAACTCAGTGGGAAGACTGATGGGCCAAATTAGGCTCACGAGGTATTTGTTTTTATAATTCTAGCCTTACAATCTGAGGCTGTTGTCAGTACTGTAGCTGTTTCATCATGAAAAACTACATCTCATAATTCAAAGACATTCCTCTTTGGGCCATGAATTGTGAAAACAAACATCAGCAGATGACTGACCTGTCTGAATAATTTTTAAGATGGCTGTCAAAGTCCAACTATCTGATGAGAAAGCGAGAGTCTAGCTGCTGATACAGACTATCTGAACCACAGATTGTCACAATATGACAGCATAGCCATGATCAGAGTTCAGAAACACAAACTGAGAAACTCTGTGTGGTTCATACAAAAATTATCATTGCATGCCAGACTTGTGACTCTGAAAATTGGCCCTTTGACCTCTGTTCCTAAAATATATATGGGATGTTGCCGCTGCTTACCCTAACTCATTTGCTTCTTTTCAAAACAAGCTAAGTTGTCTCATCACTGAGAACATTTTTTCAAGCCACAATACTGCTTTTTCTTGATAATTAACAGATTTCAGGTCACAATGGTGCTGCGAAGCCTCAGTATCTCTCGGCATCTAGCTTTCCAGGTTTTATACACTCTGAAAATGTTGCACCTTTTATTTTTAAGCAATGTGAGAAAGTCAAAGCATTTCATGGATGTTCCATATTTTCTAACATATGCAGACAGTTGGTATTGTTGCACATTGAGCATATCTCTAACTCTCCAAACCTTGCCTTCTCTCAGTCCACACATTTTTGTAAAGTAAATTGATTAGTAAATGCAACTATCTCAAATGAGGGGCTATGTCCTTTTGGCTACTTCCTGGGTACAGATCAGAAGAAAAACTAGTTTTGTGTTTTAAAGAGACCTATTGTGAAAATGTATGATTCTATTTGAACCTTTCATCCAGTGCATTTATCGAAACACTGTAGAGGTATAGGTAGGAAAATGAGAATCATTAATGGGGGCATGAACACAAATAACAATTTCAGAGTATAGGAAAAGATCAATTTTGACCACTGGAGTATGAATTTAGGAAGAATAATTAATACTCTCTGGTTTTAGGCCTAGCACAACTGACTGACTTGTGTAGCAACCATAGCTATCAATCTATGCCACTGACTGTGAAACCGGAAAGCTTGTGTTGAAGGGTGAAAGCTAACGAGTAATAGCAAAGACCATGGTAAGTTTGCTGTTTTGAAAAAGAAAGATATTTTAATCAGTGTAAGATAAAATTTCATTATCTCATTTAATAAATATTAAAGTATATATATTTTCTGGCAGGCGCTGTGCCAGATCTCCGCTGATATAGAAAAGGAAAAGTTGGCAGAAAATACTCAAAGAGGATGCAACTGTGTTGGGATGGGTTAAGCAGTGTTATAAAAAAGCAAGAATGGGGCCTTTTAATGGTGGGAAAGAGTTTAGGGCAAGCTTGTGAGCTGTGCATATGCATAACCAAAAAGAGTTTGTTCACTTGTATCTCTGGACAGATAGTGTAAGAGAAAGATATGTAAGGGAAGATAAGGAAGAAACACAGAGGCCAGATCTTCAAGGAAGTTGCGAGCCGTGCGGACGCACTGAGCTCAGCATCTAAGAGTCAGTCAATGCCAGAATAAGGTATTAAGACCCTCTGGATGAAACATAAAGCAAAGTAAAAACATGCATTAGAAAATTTAAAGGTGGTGTTGCAGAAAAATAGCAAAAATCCAGAGCAGCAAGAAATCAAGCAGCACCTGGAGGTTTGGAATAACTCAATGTTATTATGCTAGTGGTCCTAGGATAGCAAGTGCTCTGAAAATCTGGGCCCTGAATTTAGGAATCATTTTATTTTTATATTCACATTAGTACAGTTACAGTTAGCATGGGCTGACTTATAGGCCTCTGATGTCGCAACAGGCAGTTATAGTTCATAGGATTTTCTATGTAATAAGCAGCAAGCAATATTTCTTGAGGGGAGGATGAGTTCTCTGTTGACTTTGGATTCTGGCTTTGCAACAAGCATGTTTACAGAAGCAAAAAGAACTGATTAGAAATGTTAGCCAATTAAGAGAGAAATTCTCTTCAGTGGACCTGAAAAGGGAGGAAAAAATAACACTGGTAAGCTTGAATGCCTTGAGGACAGTAGAAGAAAAAGAGATATATGAAATATTTGTAAAATTCTGCATGTGCAGACATGATGAAATCTATGACAAGAGCATATGATCTTTATAATTTCAGTGAGGGCATCATGGTGATCATGGTTACAGAGCTGGTAAGAGTATATTATACTTACAAGTGTGAGATGCATTTTGAATGAAGACAACTCTGCCAACTGAAATCCAAGGTCTTGTATTTTAAAATTACAGGAGAAAGTAATGAAATGCTAAAGTAAAAATACTGTATATGTCTTTTCTAGATTCGATATGTATCTATTTCTTCCTAAAATCCCAAGTTGGGCCTTCATCTGATTCTTTCTAGACTGTTTCAGATGTCACTTAACTCCAGTTTCTTCATTTGCTTTTATTGCCTTGATCTCTACCCCTTTAAACACTTAATTAGATATAATTTTATTAAATGTTCAGAATAACCAAAAGGTTCAAATAGTAAACAATAGTTTATAGTCTACCATAAAAAAAAGCATAATTTTTACAATTAACTCTTTCAAAAATAAGGAAATTAACAACTAAGGTGAACATGTAAGTTTATTGTTCAAAGGAGATGGTTGCATGCATTTTGGTGATGTTTGCCATCAAATTCTTTATGTTTGCTGTTTTGCTTAGTCTGGTAGTCCATTTGTAATTAGAATGATGTGTTCATCTAACAAAGGTGGTTTATAAGTTGAACTTGAAAGTATGGCAGCAGACATATCAGCTATCATTGACATGGGGATCCATTGGTTGCCTGTTAGTTGCACATTAGAAAAAGAACTATTACCAGCTGATAAATCAGGATATCTAGTTGGAAAAGTAGAAGGCTGTATACTTCCAAAATAACTTTTCTGTAAGAGAGATATAGTGAGAAGTAAAAGTTGTGTTTATAGTAAAATTCATGATGTGGCCATTTGCTTGAGTGTAGTGGCCATATGAGTGCATTTGAAAAATGGTCAGCTGATTCAAAACAGTATGTGGGTCCATTACAGTTTGTTCTGATGGTCTACCTAACGTTGATGAAGAAAGGGGAAATTCACTTCTCCTTAGAGCAGTTGTATTAGCAATTGTCTGGCTGGTAACTGCTTTATGGTAGCATATTTAAATTTGTGGAAGTTGGAAATATGTGTTCTTTACATGTAAGCAAGAAAACCAGAATGATCATTACCTTCAATATGCTTTGTTCCAAAGTGCTCCCTGTTGAAATTTTGAGATATTGAAGCTGCTGGAGAAGCATGTTTGATCCCAAGGCTTCTTTTCATTCTGAGTAAAAGTTGGGGGCAGTCTCATTTAAAATTCGGATTTAGACAGAAGTGTGACTAAAACCAGAGAAGAAAGTTATTTGCTCACACAAGACTATAAAAAACCTAACCTCTAAATCTCATATATCAATGTTATTATGCCAAGTTAATGTCATCAACACATGCACATTTTTAACTATTGTCAACAATCACTTACTGGGAATAAAAACTAAATAGCATGGCCCTTGAGTAAAAATAGTTTTTACATTTAAGGTAACACTGAATGCACTCTTTAAAGTGGTTTCAATAACTTTACTTAAGAGTTCATTGATGAGATTCAAAGTTTCTAGTAACATTTTTTAATAATCCAGAATGCTTAAGTAGATATTATGTTGTTTGTTTGTTTGCTTGTTCGTTTGTTTGTTTTGCCTACAAGCACCTGGTCTTTCTAGGTGGTCTCCCATTCAAGTACTAACTATGTCTGATTCTTCTTAGCTTCTGAGATCAAACATCATGCTTATTCAGGATGGCGTGGCTATAGATCATGGATAGTGGCTCCACTGCGGTGTGAACCCAGGAACTTCTGCATATAAAGCAAGATGTTAACCTCTACATTATGGAACCTCATCCAATAAAAATTTTAACCTTACTAAGTTCATATATTTTTTATAAAATATGAAATGTAAATATTAACCTATTATAAGTGGTAAATTAATTCTATACTACATTGCTTAAGATTTCATTTTCTTCTACCATAATATCAGCTAGAGAAGTAGATCTTTGAAAGTCTGTTGCACTTTATTAAATTCGTAAAGTTTGAGCTGTCAAACTAAACTCTTCATGCTTGCAGTTTCAAATACACTGAAAGGGGCTTTACTTTTCAAACTTCTTTCTTAAAGAGTTCTTCATCAATCACTATAGAAGTTCCATTTCCATCCCAGCAAATAGACTGAAATTGGTCACTCTCATCTATTTTCCAGAGTTTTCTGGGAAAGGTCATAGATCAGAAATCATTATCTTCATCTGGTCCAGAGTCACAAAATGTGTGATGTGGTCTTCTTATCAAGGACTATGCAGAAAATCTGAAAATCATTTTCTTTAGATGCAGATCTCAAGTCCGAGGTCCCAGGCGATGTGTGATCACACAATGGGGATTTAATGCAGGTTGCTGATTCAGTTGATTCATCTTTAGTAGAATCACCTTAAATTTCTGAAGAAACATGTGCCATGTCAAATAAACCTTTCTTCATCTACTTTCTCACTGACCTAGTTTTGAACACGGCAGCTCCAAATGCTGCTGACAGATCTACACTTACTAACAACCCAGATCACCTCAATTGTGCCCTCACCTGAGTAGCTGTGACAGCGCAAAATGACTGGTCTCCTAGCAACTTTTCAAATAAATAAATTTTGGAGGTCCATGAAATAAAAGACATTTCATGCTTTTACACACACACACTTAGTGTAAGGCCTGGTAAATGAACAACACACAAATAAACTGAACAAAAAAAAATTTAAGTTTTGGAATTTGAAACTGAAATCTGTGTAAAACTTTGTATACAAAAATGGACTTGTCATCATTTTTGATGAAAGAACAACACAAATAAAAAGTAATTACTTATCTCTGTGTTTTACATAAGTAGCTCTTATAATCACACATTTTCACATTTTGTTGGCATTAATACGTATAACAAATACTATTTTATTTATAGAAATACATATGCAAAGTAAAATTAAATTAAAAAGATAAAAAGAGCTCTACCTAAGGAGATTCCAAATAGTAGAAAACACTTGCAATGCAATGTTATAAGAAAAATAAATGTGTTTTGATGCTTCACCAAATATCATACAAAAAGTAGATATCTTAATTAAATCATTTTGACTTTTTTTCTCCTTTCTTCCACCCTTGAACTTGTCAGTTCTAAGAAAAAATAGAGCTATTTTAAAACTCAGTATTTTGTGATTTAACAGTAAGTAATTAGATATATTCTGTTTTAATAAACTTTAGTAAATTTCATCTTAATTAAAGACATATTCTTTACTTAAAAATAATTACATTTAACATAACCCATACTCAAAACAATGAAATAATTTGTATATTTGAAGAAATTTCTTCTCAACTTAGTATACCTATTTGTTTTAGTAAATATTTATTTTATTCACAATGAAATATAAGCAAACTGAATTTACAGCATTTTACCATGATCACCATGACCAAATGAAATATATTCCTGGCAGGTAAGATCTTTCAACATGCAAATGAATAAATCTAGTACTTCACATCAAGAACATATAAAATAAAATATATAATTTCAACAAATGTAGAAAAATATTTTAGAGAAATTCAACTGGCTTTTATAATTGTAACTCAAAAACTAGCTATAGATGAAAGATAAAAGCATATGAAGATTATGTGTGAAAAGTCCACAGCTAACATTATATTCAGTGGTGAAAGACAGAAAGCTTTTTCTATGAGATCAGGAATAAGACAGAGATTCCCACTCTTGCTAAAATTTTTACAAAGAAATAAAAGTTCTAGCTGGAGCAAATAAGTAAGGGGAGTAAAAAAGCAAAGAAAAAAAAGAAAGAAATTAAGGAAATAAAAGAGTAAACATGAACATTATCTCTGCAATCTTAATCTTAAGTATATAAAACAACTATCCCACCAAAAATGATAAAAATCAACCAAACAAGTAAAAATTCAGATAAATATGTAAAACTCATTATTTTTATACATTAACCACAAACTAGTTTTTAAAAAGTCATCTTGGAATAAATTCAACAGTATCAAATATTTATGCACCAGAAAGTATACATATTGATGCAAGAAATTTAAAAGAACAAAAATAAATGAAAATACATTAGTGTTTATAAATTTCAATTTTTTAACATAAATAAAATGTTTATACTAATCAAAATGACCTATAGATTCATTGTCATCCCTAAAAAACTATCAACAGTATTTTTCACTGAAATAGAAAATGCAATTCTAAAACTTACACAAGAGCAACAAGAGACCTCAAATAGCCAAAGCAATTCTGACACACAAAAAAAGTAGCAAAGTTGGAGGTGTAACACCACCTGACATCAAAGTATATCTAACCCACACTAAAGTAAACAGCATGGTACTGGCACTAAAAACAGACACATTGATCAATCAACCAGAAGAAAGAGCCCAGAAGTAAATTTGTGCATATATGGTTAAATTACTTTTAGCAATTATACCAAAAGTAGTAAAAGAGAAAATAATAAGAGTTTTTGGAATCTTGAATAACTACCCAGAATACAATAAAATTAGATTTCTACCTTATGATGTACACAAAAGCAAACTTGGAATGTATATTTAATACTTGAACATAAGACCTAAAATCTAGAAAAATACATAAGGAATAACCTCCTTGACGTTGTTCAAGGCAGTAATTTTTGGACTTGACACCAAAATAAAGGTAACTAAAGCAAAATTAAACAAGTGAGAAAACTTCAAACTGAAAATCTCTTGTTCATATATAAAAAAAAAAAAGAAAAGCCTTCAACCAAATAAAAAAAGCAACCTAAATAATGGGAGAAAAAATTGCAGTTCTATCTGACAGAAAGTTGATATCCAAAATACATAAGAACAAGTTAGTAGAAAACACACATGATCAAACAACACACCTATTTGTAAAATGGGCAGAGAACCTGAAAAGACATTTCTTCAAAGACAGACAGAGGGCCAACATGTACAAAAGTTCTCAACATCACTGATCAGCAAGGAAATGCCAACCAACACCACACTAATATGCCTATCAGAATATCTATTATCATGAAAGGATCACAAAAATCAGCAATATTGTTAAGAAAAAGGACTCCTATTCACTTCTGGAGAGAACATAAAGCAGTACAGCCATTATAAAAAAGAGTATGAAGACTTCTTAAATATAGAACTACCACATGACCTAGAAATTCCACCTCTGGATAAAATGAAAGGAGATAGATATACTATTATCTCAAGAATGAATCTATATCTCAAGAAGGGATCTATGTCTCTGTGAATGGCAACATTATTTCCAATGCTAAAAATATGGAAAGAAAGTTAGTGTCCACATATCAATAAATGAATTGAGAAAAGTGGCACAGACATGCATGTACATATAAATGTGACGTACACATAGCTTGGTGACTGGTAACTATATTAACAATATTTCATACAGAGGTTCTTCAGAAAGCCAAGAATTGATCTAACATGTGAACTAGCAATCCCTCTACCATGTATTTATCCCAAAGACATGATAACCAATATCTGAAAAGATATTTGCAGACTGATGTTCATAGCAGCATTATGCACACTGTTCAAGACATGGAAGCAACCAAAGTATCCTATAATAAAAGATTGGGTAAAGAAGCGATGGTACATATAGACAATGGAATATTATTCAGCCATAAGAAGAGATGAGATATTGCCATTTGCAGCAACATAGATAGACCTTGAGAATAATTCTAAGTTAAATAAACCAGATATAAAAAGGTGAAAGCCACATAATATCATTTATATGTGGCATATAAACCTAAAATCAACAAATGAACAAGACAAACAAACAGAGACTCATGGACATGGACAATGGACTAGTGGTTACCAGAGGATAGAGGAAGTAGATGAGGTAAAATAGATCAAATATGTGGTGACAGAAAGATATCTAAATATGGGCAATGAACATACAATGCAATGTGTATATATGCTTACTCTTGAATTGTATGCCTGAAACTTACAGGATTTTGTTAATCAATGTTGCCATAATTTTTTTTTAATTATAACAAAATTTTTTTTAAATCCTGGAAAACAATTTAAATAAAATTTTTTCAAAGATGTTTAAGTTAAGCATATAAAACGAGGCTCAACATTAGTAATCAATAGGGAAATGCAAATCAAAGTCCTGAGATAACAGCTTCATAGTCACTAGGCCTCTAGGTAAAATGAGCTGAAAATTTGGAGAAACTAGACTCTTGTAAACTGCTTGGGGAAGTGTAAAATAGTGCAGTTGTGGAAAAGAGTTTGGTTACTGAAAAAGTTAATAATATGGTAGAGTAATTTAACTCTATATTCAAAAGAACTGAAAAGGCTAAACAGTTACATGTGTTTATTCATAGCTCTGTTGACAGTAACCAAAAGGCGACAACTGCAATTTCAGTGCTACAATATTGTTGAATCTCAGTGCTAAGTTGAAGCTGAATACAAGAAAGTAGATATGATTCTAGTTTTATCAAAAACAATAGATTTTTGATGCTTTGACATCTGAGGTTGCCGACACTGGAGGGACTGGCCCTCCTAGGGCCAGTTAATTCTTAAGAGATGTTGAAACAACTCTTGAGCACAGCTCATGAAAACCAACCAATCCAGAGCTCAGTTTCCCAAATGGTTCTTGCACTTTGGGCCACTGACCACCTACCCTAAATACCTCAGAGCTTGGTATTTGGCAGCTAGATACCAGTTCCTGTACTCCAGACTCCACTGAAGTTATTCAAATTAGGCAAACCTACTCCTGCTTACACTGTTTAACCTGCACCTTTGCAAGCAAACAGTAAAGGTTCTGCTCACATTTCCCTTCCTGCCTAATACTAGTGCTTCCTTTGTGGCACCCCTGTAGTGTGCCCTCTTCTTTTGGGAACTGTGATTATAATTTGTTTCCACAATTTTTCCTAATCTGTTGACCTCACCTTACCTAAATAAAACCTGCAGTTTAAAACACGATAGATATATTCATAGACATAGAGAAAATTGGTGTTTGCCCAAGGCAGTAAAGAGAGGGAATGAGTTCATTCTTTGTGTGCATAGAGATCCGATAGGGATGGTATTAAATTTGAAGATCACTGTGGGAAATATTGCTTTTTAAACAATATAAAGCCTTCAATTCCATGAGCAAAGGAGGTCTTCCTCTTATTTGGGTCTTCTAATTCTTTAAGCAGTAGTTTTCTTCTTTAGTGGTTAAGTCTTGCACTTCCTTGGTTAAATTTGTTGCTATATTTTTGTGCTTTTATAGGTGCCTTTTGCCCTCATGATTACTTTGGGGTTATTCCTCATTATTATACAGAGAAGCGAGTGGTTTTTTGCCTGTTATCTTGCATGCTGCAACTTTGTCATATTTGTTCATTAGTTCTTAATTATTCTTTTGTGCATTATTTAGCATTTTTTGTGTATAACATCTTATCATCTGCAAAGAAGCAACTTACTTTTTTCTTTACAAATTAGGTGACTTTATTTCTTTTTTCTGAATAATTTCTAGCTAAAATTTCAAGTAAAGTGTTGAATAGAATTGGCAGAAGTAGATTTCCTAGTCTTATTCTTGATATCACATAATTACAATCTGAGTATTGAATGCAATGTTAGCTGTGAGTTTTTCATAAATGATTTTTATCATGTTCAAAAGTTCATTTATTCCCTTATATAATGAGTGCATTTTATCACTAAAAGTAATTGTATTTTGTCAAAAACTTTTCTTTCTCAATTGGGATGTGTAATTTTATAATTTAATATTAATGTGGTAGATTAAATTGCTTGATCATATGTTAAGCCACTCATGGAACTGTATATAAGTTGATTATTAGTATAAATCTTTTAATGACCTAATAGACTCACTTGGCTGCTATTTTTTTTTTTAGGATTTTTAGGTCCCCAATTAATAGGAGATATTGACCTGTTGTTTACTTGTTAAGTCTTTATCTGGCTTAGATATAAATATAATATTGGCCTCATAGAATGAGTTAGAAAGTATTTCTTACTCTTTCATTTTTTGAAAGATTTTAAGAAGATTTAAAATAATTGGGGTGTCCATACTTTAACAGTAAGTTGGTCTAATAGGAAATTGGAATTTCTTTGTTGAAATGTTTTTAGTTACTGCTACAAAAATCTCTCTTTGTTGTAAGTCAGATTTGTTATAAATTCAGATTTGCTGTTACTTCCTGAGTCAATGTTGGTGGTTTATGTGCTTCTAAGAATTTATTTATTTCATCCAGGTTTTTCTATAGACTTCTCTTAAAATTTGTTAAATTTCTATAAAGATTATGAGTTTATCTATTTTAGATTATTCATAAAAGTGGGACCATTTACTATTTGTTCTTCTGTACCTTTCTTATTTCACTTAATATAATGTTCTCCAGACCCACCAATGATGTCTCAAAGGGCAAGATTTCCTTTTGGGGGGCTAAATAATATCCCAATGTATGCCCATGTCACATTTTTTATGTACTCACCCATTAACGGAGATATAGGTTGTTTCCATATCTTAATAATGTAATAAACATAGCAGTGCAGATATTTCTTTGAGATCTTTATTTTAGTTCCTTTGACCCAGAAGTGGATTTCCAGATTATAGGACAATGCTGTTTTTTTTTTATTTTTCAGTTGTCTCTATGCTGTTTTCTGTTGTGGCTGCATAGACTTACTTTCCTATTAAAAGTGTACAATGGTTCCAGTATTTTTAAATACTTCTCAATGTTTATTATCTTCTGATTTTGAGGATAGCCATCCTGACAAATGTTGGGTAATAACACATTGTGGAACATTTTCATAATTAGTGATACTGGGCCACTTTTCCTCTTGGGCATCTGTATATTGGATAAATGTCTATTCAGGTCTTAGGATCATTTAAAATTCAAGTTATCATTATATTTGCTTTTGAGCTGTTTCAGTCTCATATATTCTGGGTATTGACCAGTTATCAGTCATATGGTCTGCAGATATTTTCTCTGAACATTTAGCTTGCATTTTCATTTTGAAATGTTCCTTGGCTGTCCTAAAGCTTTTTAGTTTGACGTAATCCCACTTGTCTGATTTTGCTTTCATTAACTTTGCTCTTGGTGTCAAATCATAAGTAACTAAAAAGCCCAATGGCAACGTATTTTTCTATTTTATCTTCTAAGAGTTTTATGATTCAGGTCTAATGTTTACCTCAAATTTATTTACTTATATTTGCTGACAATTTAAACTTTAGTTGTTCAAATGTTATTTTTTTTTTCAAATTAAATTTTTGGGGTGACATTGCTTAACAAAATTGAATAGGTTTCAGATATACAATACAAGAATACTTCATGAATACTGCATTGTGTGTTCATTACTCAAAGTAAACTAACCTTCTATCATATATATTTAATTCCATGTACCCTTACCCCCCTCTCACCCAACATCTCTTTCTTCTGAAACCACTAAACCATTGTCTGTGTCTATGAATCTCTGACTTTTGTCTTGTTTGTTTGTTGCTTTCAGTTTTATATCCCATATGTGAGTAAGATTATGTGGTCCTCAACTTTCTGACTTATTTCACTTAACATGAAATCTCAATATCTATTTATATTATCGCAAATGAAAAAATATTTCATCTTTTCTTATGCCTTCATAACAGTCCATTGTATATATGTACCACACCTTCTTTATACAATCATCTATTGATACATACTTCCATTGTTTCCATTCCTTGGCTACCATGAATATTGCTGCGTGAACATCAGGGTGTACATATCTTTAAAAATAAATGTTTTCAAATTTGAGGGGTAAATATCCAGAAGCGAGAACGTTGGATCATATAGTAATTCTATTCTTATTTTGGGGGTAGGGAATCTTCCTCTGTTTTCCATAAGGCCTGTACCAGTTTACATTCCCACCAGCAGTGTTTAAGGGTTTCTTTTTCCCCAACGACATCTACAACACTTATTATCCTTGTTCTGTTGATAATAGCCATAATAACAGGTGTGAGATGATATCTCATTGTGGTTTTAATTTTCATTTCACTAATAGCTAGTGAAGTTGAAAGTCTTTTCATATGTCTGTTGGCCATTTGTATGTTTCCTTGGGAGAAGTGTCTGTTCAGGTCTTCTGCCTATTTTTCAGTTGGATTGTTTGTTTGTTTGTTTGTTTGATCATTGAGTCACATAGGTTCTCCATACATTTTGGATATTATTAGGCCCTTATCAGAAGCATTGTTGCAAATATACTCTCACATTCAATTGCTTTTCTCCTTGTTTCTTTGTTTGTTTGTTTGTTTGTTTTTGTTTTTGATGGTTTCTTTCACTGTGCAGAAGCTTTTTGGTTTAATATAGTTCCATTCATTTTTTTATTCTTTTACTTTCCCTTTGAGGTCAAATTCATAAAAATCTCTCTAATCCAAGGTCCATTAGTTAGTTTATACATTTTCTTATATGTGATTTATTCTTTCACATCATATTCACGCTTTAAATCAATTTGAGTTATTTTTCATGTATAGTGACAGATAATAATTGAATTTCATTCTTTTGCATGGTGCTTTGCAATTTTCCAATCACCCTTTATTGAAGAGACATTTTTTTCTCCATGTTATGTATTTGACTTTTTTGTCAAAAATTATCTGCCCATCTACATGCATGTTTATTTCTAGGCTCTCAATTCTGCTCTATTAATCTGTGCATCTCTTCTTATGCCAATACCATGCTGTTTTGATTACGGTCATTTTGCAGTATAATTTAAAAGTCAGGCAATGTGATACCTTCAGTTTTATTCTTTTTTAACAGAGTATTTTCACTTTTTGAGGTCGTTCATGGATCCATACACAGTTAATTTTTTAAATCTATTTCTTTAAAAATGTCATTGATATTTTAATCGGATTACATTAAATCTGTATATTGCTCTGGGTAATATGGACAATTTAACTCCGTTGATTCTTCTAATCCTTGAACATGGACTAGCTTTTCATTTATGATCTTTTCAAATACTTTCAATAATGTTTTATAGATTTTAGTGCATAGCTCTATCACATTCTTTGTTGAGTTTATTTTGAGGTATTTTATTTTTTGTTGCAATTTCCAAAGAAAGTTTTTCATTTTTTTCTGAAATTTTAATTACTCTAAAGGAATGTAATTAATTTTGTACTCTGATTTTACATCATGATACTTTATTTTATTTCTAAAGGTTTTTCAGTGGAATCTTTAGGATTTCCTATATAAAGAATCATGTTGTCTACAAAAAAGTGACAATCTGACTTTTTATTCCCAATTTGGATACATTTTATTAATTTCACCTGCCCAATTCCCTGGCTAGGACATCTAATACTAAAATAAGAGAGGGGAGCACAGACAATCTTGCTATGTTCATGATTTTTGAGTAAAAGTTTTCAGTTTTTCCTTCTTAAGTATGATGTTAGCTGAGGAGACCATACATAGAGGAGACATTATTGGTAGCCTACGTATGTTCCAATCAGTGAGCACCAAAATATTAAAAGCAACAACTAACAAATCTAAAGGAAGAAACTGACACAAACACAGTTATATGGACCTAAATACACCACTGTCAGCTACAGATAAACCATCTAAACAGCAAATCAACAAGAAAATATCAACCTGAGATGACGCATTTGACACATTTGACCAACTGAACATAATCAACATTTACAGAGTCTTTCATTCCATAACAATAGATTATACATTCTTCTCTAGTGCACGTGGGACATTCTCAAAATAGATTATGTATGAGAACACAACACGAACCTCAACAAATTTAAAAAGATTGAAATCATATCAAGCATATTCACCTCCACAACACTTTGAAACTGGAGATCAGCTGCAAAAAGAAAGCAGAAGGAAACATAACTATGCAGAGGTTAAACCACATGCCATTAATGAATGAATGACTGGGTAAAAGAAAAAATAAAAGGAGATGTCAAGAGACACATAGAGACAAAAGAGAAAAAAATACAACATATCAAAATATTTCAGACGCAGCAAAAGTGGTAATAAAAGGAAAATTCATAACATTACAGGTCAGTCTCAAAAAACAAGACAGATCTCAAATTAACAACCAACATTACAATTTACAAAACTAGAAAAATAGCAACTAAAATCCAAAGTCAGCAGAAGGAAGGATAAAATTATTAAAAATCAGAAAATTTAAATACAATTGAAACAGAAAGACAGCAAAAAAAATTAATACAACAAAGAGCTGTTTTGAGGAAAGATACATAAAACTGAACTCAAAAATATCCTCTAAAAAATGAAAAAATACACAAATAAAATTAGAAATGAAAGAGGAGAAATTACGACTGATATTGAAGAAAAACAAAGATCATACAAGAGCACTAATACACCAAATTTAATAACCTAGGAAAATGAACCATTACTTAGAAAAATATAACCTTTCTAGAATGAATCAAGAACTAGAAAACCTAAATAGATTGATTAGCAGTATGGAAATTAAAACATTAATCAAAAATCTACCAAAAAGAAAAAGTTCAGAACCAAATGATTTCACCAGTGAATTCTACCAAACATTCAAGGAGGATTTAGTACCTATTCTCCTCAAACTCTTCCAAAAATCAGAGAGGAGACAATACTTTCCAACTCATTTTATGAGGCCTGTATTAATCTAATACCAAAAACTGGTAAATATAACACACAAAAGAAACCACAGATCAATATCTTCAATAATATAGATACAAAAATAATAAATTAGATACTCACGAGCTGAGAAAAGCAACATATTAAACAGAATATACACAACGATCAAGTGGGTTTCATTCCAAGAGCACAAAAATGGTTGAACATATGCAAATCAATTAATGTGATACACCACATAAACAATTTTTAAAAGATCATATGATCATATCCTTCAACAAGATACAGCATTCATTTATGACCAAAATACTTAACAAAATCAGTAAAGAAGGAAAATAATTTAATGTGATAAAGGCCATATATGACAACCCTCAGCCAACGTTATCCTTAATGGTGAAAAACTCAAAGCCTTCCTTTCTAAGATCAGGAACAAGACAACACTGCTATCACCACTGTTATTCAATGTGACATTGCAGGTCCTAGCAAGTGCAATCAGGTAAGAGAAAAATATAAAAGGCATCCAAATAGGAAATAAGGAAATCAAACTGTCTGTCACTACTTGCAGATGACATGATTCTCTCTATGTAAAACTCTAAAGACTCCACTAGAAACAATTAGCAATTACAAAAATGTTTCTGGGTATCAAATCAGTGTTCAAACATCCATAGTGTTTATATACTCTAATAATGAAGTGTCAGAAAAAGAATTGGAAAAAATAATTCCTTTGTAATTGCAACAAAGAGAATGAAAAATCTAAGAATAAATTTAATGAAACACGTGAAGGACCTATATAATGAAAACTATATGACCCTATTAAAAGAAATCAAAGAAGATACAAAGAAATGGAAAGATAATCCATGTTCTTTGATCGAAAGAATCAACATAGATAAAAGAGCCTGATTACTACCTTAAGCATAATACAGATTTCATGCAATCTTTATCAAAATCCTATTGGCTTTTTTAAAAGAAATAGAACAAAAAAAATCATCCGATTTGTGAGGAAACACAAACAACCATGAATTGCAAAAGCCATTTTGAGAAAAAAAGAAAAGAAAAGAAAAAAAGAAAAGAAAAGAAAAGAAAAGAAAAGGCTAGAGGCATCACTCTGCCCAACTTCAAATGATACTAGATACAGACAACAATCAAAACAGAATGGCATTGAAAGCAAAACAAACACACAGACCAGTGGAATATATGGGCAAATAATTTTCAACAAAAAAGCCGAAAACATACAGCAGAGAGAGGAAAGCCTCTTCAATAAATGGAGACGGAAAAACTGGAAAGCCACCTGGAAAAGAATGACACCAGACTGTTGTCTATCACCACACACCAAAATTTACTCCAAATGAATTAAGGACCCGAATAGAAGACCTGAAACAATAAAATGCTTAGGAACAAAACTCAAGAAAATAAAGAGGATTTTAGGAATTTGACCTCAAAAGTAATGGAAGTAAAAACAAAAATAAATGAATTATACTACCTCAAACTAAAAGCTTCTGTGCAGCAAAAGAAATCATCACTGAGGTAAAGGGACAACCATCCAAATAGGCAAATATATTTGCAAGCAATGCTTCTGATAAAGGCCTAATATCCAAATATACAAAGAACTCATACAATTCAATAACAACGATAAAAAAATGATCCATACAAAAAAATGGGCAGAGAACATGAACAGACACCTCTCCCTAGAGTATATACACATGGCCGTATTTATATGAAAAGATGCCCACTATCACTAGCTATTAGGGAAATGCAAATCAAAACCACAATTGGTACCATCTCACACCTGTTTGTTAGAATAACTATAATCAAAAGGACAGGTAATCACAAATTTTGGAGAAGATGCAGAGAGAAAAGAACCCACATACACTGCTGGCGGGACTGCAAATTGGTACAGCCACGATGAAAAATAGTGTGACAGTGCCTCAAAAAACTAACAAATGATCTACCATATGATCCAGCAATCCTTCTACTGCATCTTTACCCCCAAAGACCTGAAAACCTATATCCCAAAAGATGTTTACACAATGATGTTCATAGAACCATTATTCATGGTGGCCAGGACGTGGAGGCAACTGAAGCACCCTGTGATAGACAATTGGATAAAGAAGCTGTGGTATATATATATACAATGGAATATGGTTCAGCCATATGAAGAGATGAAATACTGCCATATGCGACTGCGTGGATGGACCTGGAGATAACCATGGTAAGCAAATTAAGCTAGACAGAAAAGGTCTAAAGTCACATGATATCACTTATATGTGGGATATAAAGCTAAAAGCAACAAATGAACAGGACAAACGAATGGACACTTGTGGACATGAAATATACACTAGTGGTTACCAGAGGGTAGGAGCTTGGAGAGGCGAGCGTAGGTAAACAGTTAGAGGGGGTCAAGCATAGGGATGAAAGAGGAGGGTGAAGTGGGAGCTGAAAAAAAATGAACTTGACAGTACTAAACACATAATAGAATATGAAGATGTCAAATTAGAATGAAACCTGAAAATTTTCTAATTGAATTAACCAACATTACACCAATAAACCTAATTTTTTTTAAAAAAAAAAAAAGAGTAAAATATACTAGTCTTAAGTGTGCAGTTGGAGGAATTTTTATATCCATTCACTTGTAACCTCCAGTCAGATCAAAAACATACTAATCCCATCTCACAAACAATTCTTTCATGCCTTTTGCTAGTCAATAGCCACGAGTGCCTCACCCCTCCACCCTACACACAAAACCATGAGTTTTTGGTTTCTTTTGGTCAACATAATATTTTTGAGAGTCGTCTGTATCGTTTTAGTAATTTCTTTCAATTACAGTTTACATACAATATTGCATTAGTTTCAGGTGTACACCACAACAGTTAGATAATTTTTTAACTTACAAAGTGATCTCCCCCTAAATCTAGTACTCATCTGACACCATACATAGATATTACAATGTAATTGACAATAGTCACCATGCTGTACTGCACAGCCCTGTGTCTATTTTGAAACTACCAATATGAACTTTTTAATCCCAAACCCTCAAAATACTCTCCCTGACTTTGAGTATGCTTCTGTTTTGTTTGTTTGTGTTCTTCTTTAGAGCCCACATGTAAAGAAATTATTTTGCATTTCTCTTTTTTTGGCTGACTTATTGCACTCAGCACAACACGCTCTAGATCTCACCAGGTTGTTGCAATGAACACAGAGATGCACATGTCTCTTCAAAGTAGTGTTTGGATCTCTTCAGATAAATACCCGTAAGTGGGTTAACTGAGTCCTTCTTTGTCACCTGTCATAGCCTTTGTTTTAAAGTCTTCTTCATCTGGTAGAAGTATTGCTACGTCAGCCTTTTTTTCATTTATATGTTCATAAAATATGTTTTTCTATCCCTTTACTTTGAGTCTATCTGTGTCTTTTGATCTGGAATGAGTCTTTTGTAGGCCCTATATGCAAAGGACGCATTTCCTTATCCATTTAGCTATCTTTTGATTGGAACATTCAATTCTTCATTTGAAGTACTTGATAAATATGTAGTTACTGCCATTCACTATTAACATGTTTTACACATATATTTTGTCTCCTTAAAGATATCCCTGCAACGCTTTCTGTGCTACTGGTTAGGTGACCGTGAACTCCTTTAGCTTTTGCTTGTCTGGGAAGCACTCTATCTGTCCTTTGATTCTTAATGATAGCTTTGCGAGGTAGTGTACTGTTGGTTATAGGTCCTCTCTTTATATTGCTTTGATTATTTCCTTCCAATCCCTTCTGGCCAGCAAAGTTTCTGCTGACAAATCAGCTGACTGTCCTATGGGCTCTTTCTTGTGGGTAACTAACTGGTTTTCTCTTGCTACTGTAAGACTCACTCTTTGCCTTTAACCTTTGGCATTTTAATCAGGGTGTGTCTTGGCCTGGGCTTCTTTGTGTTCATCTTGTTTGAGACTCTGTGCTTGCTGGGCTTCTATGTCTACTTCCTTAAGGTAAGGGAAGTTTTCTGTCTTTTTTTTTTTTTTTGTCAGATAGCTTTTCAATCCCTTGCTCTCTCTCCTCTTGTTCTGATATCCTTATGATGCAAATGCGGGTATACTTGCTGTTGTCCCAGAGTCTCCTTAAACTCTCCACATTTTTCTGGACTTTTTCTCTTGATGCTGTTCTGACTGGGTGTTTTCCGCTAACCTGTGTTCTAAATTGCTGACTTGATCCTTTGCTTCACCTGCTCTACTATTAATTCCTCCTACGGCATTCTTCATTTCAGTTATTGTATTCTCCATTTCTGACTGGTTCATTTCATGTTTTTTTTTTTAATCTCCATTTTAAGTTTCTTATCTCACTGTTAAAGTTCTCACTGAGTTCATCTACTTTTTCCCTAAGCTCACTGGGCACCCTTATAAACCAGGGTTTTAAACTCTGCATCTGTTAGATTCCTTGTTCCCATTTAGTTTACTTCATTTTCTGGACCTTTGATCTCTTCTTTCATTTGGGACATGTGTCTTTGTCTCTGCATTTTGGCAGCCTCCCTGTGTTTCTTTCTGTGTGTTAGGTAGGGCTGCTCCGTCACCCTATCTTAGTAGAGGGGCCTGATGTAGTAGGTGTCCTGTGGGATCCAGTGGCACAGTCTCCCTAATCACCTAAGCTGGCTGCTTCAGGAGTGTCCCTTGTGTGGCCTGTGTGTGCTCTCCTGTTGCAGTTGAGCCTTGGCTGCTGTTTTCACATCAGTGAGAGGGATTGCCCCTCATGTGTCTTGGTTGTGAGCACTGGCTCTGATCAGTGAAGGAAGTGTTGTGCAGTGGCTGACCCTACAAGAAAGAATTTGCTTCAGCAGGGGTCTGGTATCTCACCTAATCTGCCTTTTGGTTGTAGTGTCTTCGAATGTAGCCTGTGCGATGTTTCAGCTCAGACCAAATTTGGCCACCTGTGGTGCAGGCCAGAGCTTCCTGGATGGGGTGCGGCTCAGGCAAAAATCAGCCACAACCAGTATCCTGTGTGTGGGGCCACCTGGCATGAGCAATTTGCAGATGGCCATGGCTACTGCCGGGCTTCGATGTGCCTCCAAAGGCCAACTTGCAAACTGAGGCCAGCTGCCCCTAGTGCCAATTTTGAGGCTGCTCTGCAAGATGTACAGGGCCACAACATGACTAGATTCTGTTGGTTTGGGGTTTGAGAGACTTTTGGAAAGTCCACAGCATGAGCCAAGATGGGCCCTTTGTATGAAAAATCACTGAAGGTTGTTTGCGTGAGCCTACCAGTTGAGAGTTCCCCCTCAGCTCTTTATGTTTTTGATGCCATGTTTTATATCTTTTTGTTCTGTATATATCTTGATATTTTTTTTTTTTTTGGTAAATATAGTTAATTTTGCCCACTATTATCTTTTAACTTTGACATTAGTCATTTAAGTTGCTGACTAACTGTGTTTAGTATATATTTATTTGCACCACTGGACACTTTTACCTTTCTGTATTTTCTTATTTCTTCTTATGGTCTTTTATTTCCTGAACAAAGACGAGCCATTAACATTTTATGTGAGGCCAGTTTAGTGATGGTGAACTCGTTTAATTTTTGCTCATCTGGAATCCCTTTATCTTCTTTCAATTCTGGGTGACGGTCTTGCCATAGAAAATATTCTAGTTTGTAGATTTCATCTTTCAGCACTTTAAGCTTCCTTTGGGCCTGTAAAGTTGCTTCTGAGAAATCAGCTGAGAATTTATGGGGTTTCTGTAGTATGTGACTTGCTGCTTCATTCCTGCTGGCTATAATATTCTTTCTTTACCCTAACTTTTGCCATTTTAATTACAAATTTATTGATGAGGGTCTGGTTGGATTCATCTTGTTTGGAACTCAGTGTGCTTTCAGGACCTTTTCAAATGTTACTTCTTCAAATTATCCTTCACTCTTCTCCTCTGGAGCCCCTATAATGCTAATGTTAGTCTGGCACCACATATTTGACCCCTTACCCCTACCTACCTCCAGAAATCTCTTACACAATCCTCATTATTTGAAATTCCCATTTCATTTTGCTGTTCTGATTGGATAATTTCCACCATTCTGTCCACAAGCTTTCTATTCTGTTCTTATGTATCAGCTACTACTGTCAATTCCTTCTAATGTGTTTTTCATTTATGCTATAATATTCTTCATCCCTGATTGTTTCTTTTTTATTTTTTCTGTCTCTTTGTTAAAGTGTTCTCTGACTTTATTCTGCTTTCAAGTTTATTGATCATCATTATGAGCACTTCTTTGAATTGTTTAACAGGCAGATAAATGACTTATCTTTGTTTTATTAGGGTTTTACTCTGGAGGTTTTTCCCTCCTTATTCCTTCATTTGGAGAATATTCTCCCATGTGTCCATTTTGTCTAACTTTCTGTGCTTTTTCCCATGATTTGCGTGGAATAACTATCTCTCCCCACCTTGAAAGAGTTGTCTCTCAGTAGACTGTGTGTTGACTAGTTTTAGCAGATCAGAAGTAGTCAGGGCTCACATGTATACGCCTGGTGTGTCATTTGGCCTGTAGGAATGGTTCTGGGTGGTGCAGCCTGATGTGTGCATTGTTCCTTGTCCTTCTGAACCAAGTGGGCCTGTCTAGTGTAGATGGGACTGCTTGGGGTCTGTTTGGCATGCCCTGTGGCTTTAAAAGTCTTGTCACAGCAAGCTTTGGTTGGGGCTGACTACATTTCCTTTCAACACCTTTTACATCAACAAAACGAAATCAAACCAAACCAATAAAAACACATACCCAGATCTCTGAGTTGCGTTTTACTTTTGCAATTAGCAGACCTAGAGAATATAACTGCAAAGCACATGCTGCTTCCAAGATGGGTACAACCATTTGGTTTCCGATGTCCTGATATCTTGTATGTTAATGATGCTACTACACACACACACACACACACACACACACACACACACACACACGCACATAATTGTAAGTATATTTTACTAATAACTATTGTTTATTGAGCCCTTATTATGCTTCACACACTCTAAGGGCTTAAACATAGTAACTCAACACTCAAAACAAACCTATGGGAAGCTCCTATTCTATCTTATTTTTACTATTAAAAATTATTGGTATGACACTGAGCAACAAAATTCAGCAGTTTACAGTGTACAATTCAACAGTGAGTCATGGGAATACTGTGTTACCTGTTCACCATTCACATTAGATTTCTGGCACCAAATATTTGACTGCTTTACCCCTACCTACATGTGCCAGCCCCCAACTTCCCTTTGGTAATCACTAATCCACTGCCCGTGTCCATGAGCCTTGGCCTGTTTGTCATGTTGTTTGTTGCTTTTAGATTTAGAAGCTATATATGAGTGATATCATGTGGTTCTCAACTTTTTCCACCTGAGTTATCTTATTTATCAGGATTACCTAAAAAACCATCCATTTGTTGCAATTGGCAATATTTCATCTCTTGTAGCTGAGGAATATCCCATTGTGTGTATGTACTACATCTTAGTTATACAACTATCTATCAAAGGGCACCTCAGTTGTGTCTATGCCTGGGCCACAATGAATAATGCTGCTCTGAACATTGGATGCACATATCCTTTGATTTTTATTTTCCCTAACAGCTGGTGATGTTGAGCATCCTTTCATATGTTTGTTGGTTATTTATGTATCTTCTAGGGAGAAGTATCTGTCCAGGTCCTCTGCCCATTTTTTAATTGTTGTTCTTACTGAGTTGTATAAATTCTTTCTATACTTTCAATACTAGCCCCTTATCAGACACATTGTTTGCAGATATCTTGCCCAATTCAAATGGTTGTCCTTTGCGTTGATGATGGTCTTTTTTTGTGTAGAAGCTTTTTAGTTTGCTATAGTCCCTTTTATTAATTTTTGCTTTTACTTCCCTTGACTTTGAGGTCAATTTATAAAATCTGCTCTAAGTCCAAGGTCCATGAGTTTAGTCCCTATGTTTTCTTCATTGCAATTTATTGTTTCAGGTCTTATATTTGGGTCTGTGACGCATTTAGAGTTCATTATGGTGTGCAGTGATAGACAACACTCTAGTTTTGTTCTTTCCCATGTGGCGTTACAGTTTTCCCAGCAACATTTTTTGAAGAGGCTTTCCTTTCTCCACTGTATGTTTTTGGATCCTGTGTCAAAATTTATTTGCCCACATATAAAAAGATTTGTTTTCCAGCTCTAAATTCTGTTCCATTGGTGTGTGTGTCTGTTTTCTGCCAATCCCATGCTGTTTTGCTTATTGTCCTTTGTAGTATAATTTGAAGTCAGGTGGAGCGATACCTCCAGACTTGTTTTTTTTATTCAGGATACCTTGGGCAAGTCAGTGTGTTCTCTGCTTCCATAGAATTCTGATGATTTTTTTTTCTTCTATTTCTTTTTAAAATAACATTGGGATTTTGAGGAGGACTGCATTAAATCTATGTATTACTTTGAGTGGTATGGGGATTTTAATTATGTTTATTCTATCAATTCATGGAAACAAAATGCATTTGCACTTCTTTATATTTTCAGTTTTTTAATAATTTAATATAGATTTTAGCATGTATGTCTTTCACAGGTTTTGTTAAGTTTGTTGCAATGTATTTTATTCGTTTTGTCTCAATTGAAAATAAAATTATTTTCATTAGTTTCTCTGAAAATTTCTTGTTAGGGTATAGAAACACTATGAATTTTTGAACATTGGTTTTGTATGTGCAACTTTATTGTTATATCATTTCTAATGAATTTTTGGCAGAGTGTTTAGGGGTTTCTGCATGGAGAATCGTGTCATCTGCAAAAAGTGACAATCTGAGCTTTTCATTCCCAAATTGGATCCTTTTAGTTTCTTTTTCTTGCCTGATTCCTCTAGCTAGGACTTCAAATACTGTATTGAATAACAGTGGTGAGAGGTGAACAACAGAAGTGGTAAGAACAAGAATCTTGTATTGTTCCTGATCTTAGAGGATCACCAGTTTTTCATTATTAAGATATTAGCAAAAGGTTTTTATATATGTCCTTTATTATATTGAGTCTCCCTTTCTACATCCATTTTGTTAAGTGTTTTAATCTTAAATGGGGGCTGAATCTTGTCAAATGCTTTTTCTGCATTTATTGGTATGATCATATGATTCATATGCTTTTTCTTTGTGTATGTGGTCTATCACAATGATACACCTGTGTATTTTGAGCCATGCTTGTGCCCTGAAATAAACTACACCTGATCATGAGGTATAATCTTTTTAATGTATTGTATTTAATAAATGGATATTCTTGAGAATTTTTGCCTCTGTATTCATCAGAGATATTGATACATAGTTTTAATTTTTAGGGCTTTATTTACCAGGTTGGGGTGTCAGGGCAATATTGGCTTCATCATGTAAATTGAAAGTATCACCTCTTCTGCATTTTTAATTTTTTTTTTTTTATTTTTGAAAAGTTTGAGAAGAGCAGGTATGAAATCATCTTTGGACGTTTGGTAGAATTCACTGGTGAAGTCATCGGGTCCAGACTTTTAGTTTGGAAATTTATTTGATGAGTGCTTCAATTTTCATACTGTTCAAAAGCCTGACTAGATATTTGTTTGTTTGTTTGTTTGTTTGTTTGTGATTCAGTCTGGGAAGGTTGTATTTTTCTAAGAATTGGTCCATTTCTTCTAGGTTATTGAATTTGGTGGCATGTACTCTTTCAGATAAATTTGTATGGTTCTTTGTATTTTGGTGGTATCTGTCATAATTTCTCTTCTTGAAATTCTGATTTATTTTATTTATATTTTACTCTTTTTTTCTTAGTAATAAGGTCTTAAGGTTGATCAATTCTATAAATCTTTTCAAAGTACAAATTTTTGTTGCATAAATCTTTTCAATTATTTATTTGCTCTCAATGTTTAAAAATTCTGCTCCATTTTTTATTATTTCCTTCCTTCATTTGTTCTTTTTCTCGTTCTATGTATAAGACATCATGTTTGGTTGTTAACTGAAATTTTTTTTTGTTTCTTCATATAGGCCTGTATCGATGGGAACTTTTCTCTTTGTATTCCTTCTGCCCTTTCCCAAATTTGACATGCTGTACTTTTATTCTCATTCTTTTCTGCATATGTTTTGATCTCTTATTTTATTTTGACCCAGTTGTTTTTTAATAGGATGTTGTTTATGCTCTACATATTTGTGGTTTTCCCCCACTCTTTTGTAGTTGACCTCTAGATTAAAACAGTGTTTGAAAATATGCTTGGCATGATTTCATGCTTTTAAATTTGTTGGTGCTGGTTTGGTGTCCCCACACATGGCGTATCCTTGGGACTGTACCATGAGCACTAGAGCAAATGTGTGTCATCTGGTGTTTTGAAATGAAATGTCTATGGAGTCTAATTGGTCTAATGTGTCATTTAAGGTTGATGTTTTCTAATTGATTTTCTATTTGAATGATTTATTCATATGTGACAGTGGGGTATTTAGGTTCCCTAATTTGATACTGATTTGCTCACTTTCCCTCATTAATTAGTTCTGTTAGTAGTTGCTTTATATCTATTGGTACTTTTGACTGGGAGTGTGTATGTGTGTGTGTGTGTGTGTGTGTGTGTGTGTGTGTGTGTGTGTGTGTGTGTAAACACATATATATAGTAAGAGTTATGTGTTCTCGGTGTATGGTCCCCTTTATCATTATGATGTGTTTATCACTGTCTCTTGTTACCTCTTTATTTTGAAGTCTGTTTCATCAGATATAAGTACAGGTTTTCCCGCTTTTCTCTGGATGCCATTTGCTTGAAATAGCATTGGCCACCTTTTCACTTTATGTCTATATTTGTCTTTGCAGGTGAGAGGTGTCTCTTGAAGGTGACATATAGCCGAGTTTTGTGTTTTATTTCAATATCTTACTTTGTGCCTTATTATTGGTGAGTTTAATCCATTCACATTTAAGGTGATTATTTAAATATAAAAATTTTCTGCAGCCACTTTATCTTTTGTTTTCTGGTTGCTCAGTGTCTCCATTGTTTCTTTGCCCTTGAGTTTCTGGCTGTTGTTTTAGTTTGATGGTGTTTTGTAATTCTTTTTCTTTTTTTCCCTTGCATTATGTGTCTCAGGTCTAGATTTCTTATGTGGTTGCCATTGAGTTTATGCAAAGGAAAGTTTCATGTATACAAGTCTTTTTTCTTCTGAATGCTTATTTTTATTCTTTTTGCAGATTCAGACCTTTACTCCCTCAGGTTGTCTTTGTTTATTGTCACAAATAATGTCTTTTTATGCTATGAGTTTTTTTTTTCCAAGTTGCAGTAGCTATGGTTTTCTTGTCTTTAAAGAATATCTTTAAGTCCTTTAATCATTATGTAATATATAAGTGTGTCCTACCCAATTCTAAATGATGGTTGAGATTCCCTGCTATTGTCCATGTTTTAGTGATTTTACTTAAAGTTTTAGATTCTTTTGTCTTTTTTGTGTCAAGTAAGCTAACCCCCTTTAATATTTTCTGAAATGCGGGCCTTGTGATGGAAAAGCTTTTTAGCTTCTTCTATCTCAGAAGGTCTTTATTTCTTTTTGACGTCTAAAGACATTTGCTGGGTATATCATGGCTAGTAACTTCTCTTTTTCAGTAGTTTGAATATCTGATTTCACTCCCTTATATCTTGGTTACTGTCCTCTTTTCACTGGCTGCTTTGAGAATATTATTTTTGTTAATAATTTTTGACCGTTGTTATATAAGATGTCTTGGAGAAGGCTTTTATGAATCAGTATAATTAGATGATCTGTTTGCTTCTGGGATACAAGGATCCAGTTTTTTGCATAGGTTTGGGAAAGTCTCACTGACTATTTGTTTAAATATTCTCTCTGTTCCCTTCTCCTTGTCTTCTCCTTCTGGTATACCCATTATTCTTGTATTGCTTTCCCAGTAATGTCAAATAATTCTTGGAATGCTCTTTCATTTTTTTTTTAATTTTCAAGTCTGTGTCTTCTTCAGTTATCATCATTTGCATATTTCTGTCTCTAATTGTCAGTAATTTTTTACTTCATGTGCTTAACTCTATTTTCTAAGCTCACTATTTCATTCCTTATCTCTTTAATTGAGTTCTTTGGCTGCAGTTCTATTTGGTTCTTCTTTAGAGTTTCAGTCTCTTTGGTAAAGTATTCATGTTGTTCATTGATTTTGTTTCTGAGTTCATTGACCTGCCTGTCTGAGCTCTCTGTGACCAGGTGGCCTGGGTTCAGGGTTCCACCCACCAGGTTCTGTCACCCCTGTCTCCCACCCCATGTACACAATGTGACTGGCGAGGGGGATCTGAGCTCTGAAGAGCTCTTGAAGTCTTGAGATGCCCAAGTGACTCTGGTGAGGTCAGCCTTCATGGATGAGTTGGGATGGTTGTGATAGGTCACTAGTGTGCTGCTGGTTGTTTCACTTACAGAAACGCTGACCTCTAGTATTCAGCCACCTTACCTCTGGGTCCTCACCATCAAGTGTCTCCTCAGTTATTGTTGACCCCTCTGTTCCATACCCAGGTTTCCCTGGGGCCTGCAGCTGCTCTGAGAAAGTGGGGGTGTGCAAGCTCTGTGGGAGAAAAGGGAGAGTCAGCCAGGCTCTTATTCCAGCTGTCTCATTTCTCTGTCCATGTCTGTCTTTGTCTCTGCTTTGGTCACTGGGTTCAGCTATAATATATGGCAATCACTCAGGCACGAATGCTTGTGGCCACAACCAGCACAGGCCATAACCTGATTTTTTCTGAGTCACACAGAGAGCTCTGGGCTATATCAGTGGCACCTGTTGCCACTCCTCTCAGTTCTCTGCTCCCTTGTTCACCTGATTCACCTACCATCAGATGCTCTGATGGGCAGGTCTGTCAGCTGTATCCATGTGTAAAGCTGTTTTCTCAGCTGTAGCAATTCAATTTGTAGAAATTTCAGGTGGTCATGGGGACCCCAGGCTCCTTCCTGATTCTAATGTCACTTGTTTATTTTTTATGGTACACATTCTATTGGGATTAAGGTGGTATTTCCTTATAATTTTGATTTGAATTTTTTAAATAATTAGTGGAATTGAGCATCTTTTCCTTTTTCATTTTTATGAAAATGTCTATCCAGGTCTTTCCCCATTTTAATTTTTTAAAAATATTTTTTTCTTTTTGGGTACAAGATTTTGGATGTGGCATGCCCTATTTCCTCACATAGCCCTCCAAAAAGTTATTCAAAAAGTAGGCACTCTATTTTTATTTTGTTTCCTTAATTGGAATTTATCTAGATTATAATTCAATCATTACTTTAAAAGCTTTCACAACATTTCTTTTTGTTATTAAAATGATTCAGTGTTATAGTATTATGCTTCTCTAATTTTGAGTACTTACTAATATATAAATAACATTTTTATAAATTGATTACTTTAAAATGTTTTTAAGTTTTACTGTAAATCTTGAATGATTATAGTGACGTTCATGGAATAAATGAAGAAAGAAGAGAGAAAAGCAATGGGGTGGCCATGGAAATATAAGAAAATTATCTGCAACAAGGACATGAATACTATTACAGAGAAGTCATCTTCCAGTCATGTGAGGATAAAAGGCAAGCAGTAAAATTGCTAAGCAGTGTGATAGCTTGAGCTTATAGATATGATAAAATCATAATGCTGCATGACATAGCATGTTAAATATAACCTTTTTATAAAATTGATTTTAAATTTTCTATCCTGTTCAGCAGATACTTTTCTTAACAAATATAGTCCTACCCTAAATTAAAAACTCCAAAAAAGACAAAGACATTTTTCCTCACATTTATGTCTTCAATATTTGAAACATTGCATTTAAAAATTTGGCAAATATTTGTTGAATTGTTGTCTTTTGCCCTAGATTGCCATCAGAGAAAAGTGAAATTAGGTTTTTAGGTAATTCTTCAATTATCTTCAAATTTACAACCTAATTTTTTCTGAGTTAAGTGTGATTGATAGATAGGAATGTGTGAATAAATATATGATTAAAATATGCTATTACTTTTATATTTATATGTTACTTTAAACTCTTATCCTTCAGTATTTTCTTATCTTCTTTCTATGTCAGGTCATATAGACCTATCTGATTGTTTTATTTAGTAAGTGTATGTGGCAGGTAAATAAAATTACTTGGTGATACAAGACAGAACTTTTTTTTTTTTTTTACAAAGTGTGAAATAGGGTTATTGGTTGTCCCACTCCAAAAATAAATGTTAATATTGAGCTAATTTTTATTTTAATTTTTAAGTTGAATTAAACATTGCTTTATTTTTTTAACATTTATTGTATTTCATTATTAGTTTCAAGCATAGAGTACATTGGTTAGACATTTACGCCGTTTATGAAATGATCACCCTGATTACTCTATCTTCTCTCTGGCTCTCCCTGTAGCCATTACATGACTGCTGACTGCATTCCCTAAGCTCTGCTCCCCATCCCCGTGACCATCTTAGAGAAAGCAGTGAAGTGTTGAAGAAGTGCAAATTAATATTTGGCTAAAGTTTTTATACATAACTGTCTAGTTAGTTAATCATAAAGAAGGTAGTTATCTCACAAGCAGTTATTATGATGTCAGACATTCTAATCCCTGTAATTTCAAACTCAACCCTGGTAACTACTTTACTAGAGTCCTATCTTGTTTTCACATCCACTTGAAGCAACATGAGGGCTGTACTTTGCCTCTATCAGTTTGGGGGACTGTTTTTTCACCACTATGGTGGTAAGTTACACACTCTTGAGATTTTTTCTCCTTTTGTTTGTGTTAGTAATAGGAAAGATGTTTTTGATTTTCATTATCTTTTTAAATATGGTTGATCATCTCCTTGTCATTTATCTAATTTTCCATTTCTTTATGCTTCTATATCACATAATCTTGTATTTTTGTCACCTTTTAAATATTTCTTCTCATTCTTCTATGTAGTCTTCTCCCTTTATTATACAGAAAAGTAGAATAACAAATCTATTATTAAGCATTCGACATTATGTTATTTTTTATGTTGTGTTTACCTCTTCCCCTCTCTATCTGACTCTTTAGTACTCAGTTCTCAAAAGCAGTGGTTAAACTCATTGATTTCCAGGATGGCCCCATTGTCAGTGTCCAAGAACATCTCATGTTTAGGGCTCATGGCTGAAACCTGCCAGGGCATTGTTCTGAATCGGTGGTGGATCCTCTCAACAGCCAGCTGTCTTGGTTAAACTGTAAGTATAGTGAGGGCCAAGAGAAAGATGATATAGTTATATATACCATTTATATTTGATTCATCGTAATTAACTATTTGCCTTGGATTTTAATACATTAAATAGACTTTTCTTCAGAAAATATTATATTAAAAATGAAGCTTAAAGCTCTAAAAGTCAAATTCTATTTAATTTGTATATAAAACATTAATTTGTAGGGATAGAAGGTAGAAAGTTTTCAGATTGATAAGCAAGTAAAGGCCTTACCAATTTAAACATTTCAGGTCAAATGAAAGTTTTATGAAAATTTTTTTACATTAATTTTATATCATTATTCTTCATTTTTTATATTTCCTTAGGAAGCATTTGGACTCCGAAATATCAGGAATTATTAACCAAAAAGATACCTTATTTGGCCACAGACTATGTCTGCACCCCAGCTTTGTGCCAGAAGTTGGAACAGATCGGGTGAAAGGAAACATAGGAGTGGTCCTCCTGCAATACCCTATCAGGAGGAAAGAAATGCCACTTTCTCACACTTATAACATCTTCTGGAATAGTTGTTATAACTGCCAGTAAAGACTCTTCAGAGTATACCAATATCAGAGTAAGCCACAGAAGTCATATTCTCTATATCATAGCTAAGATACTAATATTAAAATAATGATGAGAGAGAAAATAGCTTAAAATTTTATGAAAATAATTATATCCATATTACTCCATATTACAGGGGTAATGACTTAGTCCTTAAGGAAGCAAAGTGACAATATCACATTTTACAATTATTGTGTTTCATTATTCCATTTAAGAAGGAACTCTGTACAGCTCAAAAATAGGGTGTATGAGAAAAGATGGAAGAAAGGGAGATGTCTGAGTATCTCAGAAATTCTATATAATTAAAATGATTGAAAGCTATAGTGTAAAAATCTTAGGAAGCTATGCTATGAAATGCTTAAGAGACTTACTAACCCATATTTGTACTGTATCTGTTCTTTCAGATCACAATATTTTGGGGCTCGTGTTAATAAGCTGTCAGTTAAGCTGCTGGACCTCTCATTCTACCAGAGACAACATCTCTACCTGACTGAAAAGAACAATCTATGCATCTGGAGTCAAGCACAAAAAGAATGTTGAGTACTAAGTATACAAGGATTGGGGGTTATCAGGGGTGATGTAAATCTATTTGTGAAATTCTATGAAATTAATATAAACTTTCACTTATAGAAGATGAATAAGTTCTGGGGTATTGTACATCATAGCATTGTAATTAACAGTCTTGCACTGTATGCTTAAAAAATTTTAAAGGCAGGTATATTAAGTGTTTCCACATATAATGCACAGATATAATGTTTTTGATTATTATTTAATCATATAATCTTATATATACATATGTGTGAACATGCAGAACATGATTGTATAAAAGAGATAAGATCACAAATAAATAAGGCAAGAGATATTTTTATTGAAAAAATTTAGAGATAGAGAATGTACCACAGATATCTTTGAAACAATGACAAGAACATAAGGTTACAATTCCTGGATTGGGTTTCATTGTTAGAATACAAACAATTCAATTTAGCAAACATAAACTGAGTATTTATAAAAAATAAAAGTCTACGCTTATGAGTTATAATCATTACTTATTTGTCCTGAAGTTACAGAAATAACATAATATACAATTTACTATGAAAAACAAATATCTGCCAATAACTAATTATTTTAGGTATATGGACTTTTGTCTAAACCTCAGCCTAGGAAATAATTTAGTATATTTTAGAGAAAGTAATATTTATTTTATAAGATACAGTTTAAGGGAAAAAATGGCTAGAAAGAAACGTAAGGCAAAAAAATGCAAAATGTCATTTCAAATTTGCTGGTATGGCAGAGATTAGAATTCCTGAAGGAGGAGAAACATGAGATTAAATCAATATTTTTTTTATTAAACAAATTGCCATGACTTTGCGAAGTCTAAAGGACTAAGATAAGAGTCTTTAAATCAATATTTAAGAAACTTAAAATTAAGGAAGACAAATTAACCATACAAATAGGGGATACAAATCTGAAACACTGTACAGAAAGAATACAGACCTGGTCCCAACTCAGAAAAGCTCAGTGTGTATCCAGTCATCTATGAGCTTATGATTTGATAGGAAATAAATTTAAAGTACTGAACCATGCAAGAATTCACTACAATATAATTTTGTCAGTATTATAGACATCTGTATAGTGAACAGTAGAGGCACAATGGAGACAGGATCAACTTTATCTTCATATTGACTAGAGGAAGGTGATGCTTAAAAGTGAAAGCAAAGGAGCTCTTAACTACAGAGATGTACTATGTAAATATAGGAAGGACATCTAAATGCATAGATAATATTTGAGTAGTAAAACTTTTGGAGAAAGTGTTGGAATGAAAGCTACAGAAGAAATGAGAGTAGGAATGTAGGTTGGGACTATATTATAAAGTAAATATATATGAACTTGATTACTTAAACAGTGGGAGCCACAGAATAATAAATGAGGCATCAGATTTTTTCAGGTATCTTTAAATATTCCATTAATGAACCTTTGTACTTTTCACATTTGTTTCATCATCATAACTCTGTAATGCAAGCAAAACAATGAGGAATTATATACTCATTACACCCTGAGTGCCTAAACCTGGTTTGCTGTTGTGCCAGGATTTGGGGGTTTAAAAAGTATATAATTATGCTATCCTCATGATGCTTACAAGTTGCAGACAACAAATAAGAAAATAAAATGTGACTGGTAAAACTAACTTCTGAGAAAATAATTGGTGATAGATGTAGAAAATGTGCCATCCGCATAGGAGAAGCACAGAAGGCCTTTTAAGTCTTTTATTTGAGCAAATGCCTAAAGCTTTTGAGGAATTAATTTATCATGAATTTTTCAAGAAAGAAAAAACCAGGCAAAAGAAGCTATTAGAAAATTTCTGATACTAGAATGAAGTGAGTATAATGGTAGCACATGAGCAAATGAAAAATGTCTGTAGTTGAGATCAGAGACAAATGAAACCTTTCACTTTTATTTTGAGTATCATCCTGCCTCCAGGGAGAAGAAACCATAAAATAAGGGAGGGTGTGACAGGAAAAATTTTTTTCCCATCATACTTTTGTTTTCAAGCCATTACCATTTCTGTTGGCTTGAAAACAAAAGTATGATGGGGGGAAAAGAACATGATGATTTGAAGCATAGCAATGGCAGTGAAAATGATAGAGATAAACACAACCAGAAGATGTAATTGCATTAGTGGTGCTCTGCCAAGAAATAGCCAGCTAAGTAATTTGTAAAAAAAATGCTAAATATTTCATTTATTTTTTTTTAGCATTATCTCTAAATTCCCCACTTAGCATTTGGTTTCCCTTTTTCAATGTTACAATTACTTGTACCTAAGTCAGCTTCTAGAGTTACTTGAAGTATGCACCATATAACATTTATTAGTCTTTTGCCATGTCACATGGAATTATATGTGGTAGAAAAATATATGAATCTTATAGGTTTAATGTTAAAAATCATTGGTATATATGTAATGTATAAATGACATTATCTATAAATATATAAATTTGCATTCACATAGTTTATGATTCATATATGTATCAGATATTTGCAATTGATATAAGTGATATTTTAATATATGCGTTCAATATATGTCTATCTATCTATGTCATATATATGAATTTTCTGTTTCCTCATTCAGGTACAACAGGGTGGTCCTGTCCTCTGTCTCTTTGGCAACCACTGGGAGCTGGTAGGCCAGGTTAATGAGTCCTCAGTGCCCTGTTCTGATCCTGCTCTTGTCATCAAAATGGCCCCATATCTATCTCGGAAGAGATGGCTTATAGAGACATCCCAGAAGCTGCCAAATCCTATTTTTTTCTTGTCCTGAAATTGTTCTCCCAGGGTAGAACATGGTCCTCAAAACAGGCTTAGCTATCTTAATAGGAGCTCTGCTATCTTGACTTCCCGTGGATTTACTAAACAATCATATAGGACATTAAACACTTTGCCACTAAAGAGACAGCTCCGGAATCGCCCTCCAATATTTTTTGTTTCAAATAATAGAGATTCTTTCCCTGACAGTAGATACTTATACTTTCACCATAGTCAGGAATCTTCAGCTAGCAAATTGCCAATGGTTAAATCTTGGACCTTTCCTGTTGCCAAAACATGGGATCCTTCTGTTACAGCTGACCCCTGGAGTATTCCAAGAGCTGATATTTCTGAACGTTGGGGTCTTTATGATCCTCAGAAATCCCAGGCAGAGATCCCAGCTGGTATACCCATACCCTGGGGCCTCCCTCAGAGAGATGCAGTGAAACATCCACATAGAACTATGACTGAGTCCGTAAGATCTTGGGTTAAACAATCAACCAGTATAATTGGCCTTCATACTCTACCATTAGTTAATGATGATGAAACCTGGGTTCTGTTTTCAAGTGACATAAGTGGATCCCAGATTCCTTCTGAGATTACTACTGTCCAGTCTCAAGTGCAAGCTACTAAGATTCCTTTTGAAGGTCAACTTCTAACTAGACCATGGCTAGAAATCAACCCAGATGTTGGACCTTAGACACATAGTGTGCTGGAGAAAACAGGAACAGTGATGCAGGTTCAATCTAGTGAAGAAGATGTTAGAACCCAAATACACTATGTAACTGGTAAAGTTAACCCTCTTGTTAAACCCATAACCTATAAACAACATCCATGGGTCTCTTTAATAGGTAATGAAATTGAATTCAGGACTCATTCCACACTAAATGCAAATGGATCCCAATATCCAACAATAACTCATACCTTGGAACCCTGGTTCCGGCCACTTCTAAATGTAGTTGGATTTCAAGAGTCTATAGAAAAGACAAATGAATACTGGATTCTCCCTGAACCTAAGTCAACTCAACTTTGGACTTACTCGGAGTTGAATATGCCCTTTTTTGGCTCCGTCTATAGCCAGTTCTGTCATGCCTTGGGCCCAATATAAGGCAAGTGTTATCAGACCCTCAAGTCAAATGCATAGAATCAACGTATTGAGTAAACATGAGAATATTACACTCAAACCCCAGATGAAGACTAAGTATACATCTTGGCTCATGTTCAATCCTATTATTAATCTAATTAAGCCTTTAATTCACTCTGAAGTTGATATGATCAGATCCCAGACTCTGCTGGAAGCTGACATAGTCCAAACCCAGGCCCAGTCGGAAATCCAAGTAGGAAGACCTTTTTCTCAGCTGAAAGCTAATATATTCACACCATAGTTACAGACCAAGGCTGAAGTAATAATACCCTGGATTCAGCCTCAAATTCAAATTGTCACATCTAGAACTGAAAAAGGAAAAGACAAACATTGGACCCAAGGAGAAGCAGATACAATTAGATCCTGGACCTCCAGTGAATGAAACAATTAGACCCTGGAAACAGCCTGAAGCTCTTAAAGCCAGATATTGGTTCTGGACTAAATCTGATCAAATGAGACAGGGGACCCAGCCAGACCTTAAAACACTTCATCCTGGGATAAGAATGACGTTAACATGGTCAAACAATGGGTTCAGTCTGAAGATTGTGGCATCCAACCATGGGCAAAGCTTGAATCATCTACATTCAGATTCTGGACACAATCTAAGGTTAATATACTCCCACACTGGACAAGCCCTGAAACTGATGCAGTCAGACTTTGGTTACAGACACAAATTGATAAAATCAGAACTTGGAACCAAATTGACTCTCAGACAGACATGTCTTGGTCTGAGCCTGAAGCTAATATGGTCAGATCTTGGTTGCATCCTCAAGTAGATACATTCAAAACATGAACTGAAACAAAATTTCAAAGAGCCCACACCTTGACCCACCTGAAGGTGATATAGGCAGACCTGAGACTCAGAATGAGACTGATAATGTCAAACTTTAGTTTTACACACAATTAGAGATGGTCATACTGTGGACAGAACCAGTAATGAAAACAGCACACCACTGTATATGGTCCAAAATGGAAAGAGTTAGTGCCCGGAACCAACCTGTAGATGATAAGGTAAAAGCCTGGGTACAACCTGATGCTAACACAGTCAGACTCTGGGATGAAAAAGAAGGCAATAATGTTAGGTTCTGGACACAGTATGTAGCCATACCACAGAGCCAACTTGAATCCCTACCAAAAAGTCCTTGGACACAGTCTGTATAGTTGATACAGTCACAGCATGGACCCAAACAGAATCTGTAGCAGGAAATCCCTGGATACAGTCTAAAGCTGAGGTAATCACCCCTTGGACCCATGGTGAGTCTTCTGCAGTAATTCCTTGGACAGGCATGATAGCTTGGACAATAACACAGTGGACCCAAGCTGAATCTCCAGCAATAAATTTATGGACACAGTCTGTAGATGATACAGCCACATTGTATCTTCAGGCTGAGTCTCCTTCATTATATTCCTGGAAAAAGGCTGAAAATGATACAGTCATAACATGGACCCCAACAGAAACTTTAGCATTAAATTCCTGGAGACACTCTGAAACTGAGAGTATCTCATCATGGACTGAGAGGAGAAATCCAGAAATAAGTTCTTGGGCACAATTTGAAGTGAATACAACCACAACTTTGTCCCAGGCAGAGATCCCAGGAATAAATTCCTGCATACAACCTGCTGTGGACATAATTCCACCATGGTCTCAAGCTGAATCTCCAGCAATAAGTACATGGACTAAGGCTGAGAGAGGTACAGTCACAGCATGGGCTCAAGCAGAATCATTAGAAAAAGCCTGGACTGAGGCTGCAGCTTCCTTGGTCACACTATGGATTCAGGATGAATCTCCAGCAGTGAATCCATGGACACAATCCATAGCCGATGTAGACATACTGTGGACTCCGGCTGATTCTGCAGCTATAAAGCCCTGGATACAACCTGTATCTAAGAATGTTATACAGTGGACTCAAACTAATTGTCCAGCAATAAATGTACCTGACATGGTCACCACTTATACCAAAACTGAAATTCCAGAATTAAAGACAGAGACAAATTCTTTGAAAGATGTAATAACACAGTGCACCAAAACTGACTGACTATCTGTAAATCCCTGGGGAGAGGCTGAAGCAGCCACAGTTATACCATGGACCCAGACTGAATTTCCAGCAACAAATCTCTGGACAGATGCTGTGGCTGAAACAGACATACCCTGGACCCTGACTGACTTTCCATCAGTGAATCCCTGGGCAGAGGCTGCAACTTCCACAGTCTTACCATGGAGCCCAACTGAATCTGCAGCAGTGAATCCCTGGGCAGAGGCTGTAGCTGCCACAATCATACCATGACCTCAGACTGAATTTCCACTAGTAAGCTGGACACAGTATACAGTTTCCTCAGTCATATTCTGGATGCAGTCTGACTCTCTGGCAGTAAATTCATATACACAGAGTCTAAATGATACAGTCACATTGTGGACAATGATTAATACTGAGTCTGAGCAACCCTAGAGAGTGCCTGAACCTAGTATATTTAGTATTTTATTGCATCCACAAATTGATACTACTCAATCCTTAATTACAGTTGAGAATCAAGCTTTCCTTCTTTGGACACATCCTAAGAGTAATAATATAAACTCATGGGCATTGTCTAAATATGGAACATTTACATTCTGGGTAGTGCCCTTACCTCAAGCAGCCAGACTCTGGTTCCACTCTGAAGCTGATATTAGCAGATCTTGGTTGAAAACTGAAACAACAAGAATAAGACCCTGGGCCAATCAGAATCTCAAACAGTGTGTACCTTGACTCAGTTTGGACCTGGTAGAGTGGATCTCCTGGCTCAACCTGAAACTAATCAGTCTCTGTACTCACCCTAAAAGCAGTACTTTCAGATATTGGGCTCAGCCTGAATCTGAAGCAGTGAGGCTGGGTTTTCAATCTGAAGCTAATATGTTTACATTATTGCCCCAGGCTGAAGCCGCGAAACCCTTGACTGTGACTGACATAAATATGGACAGATCCTGGTTCCAGACTCAGTTTGGTGCAATAAGACAGGGCACTGAACCTCAGTCTCAAATAGCTACTCCCAGGGTCCAACCAAAATGGAAAAGAGCCCATCCCTGGATCCAGCATAAAACTAAAGCAGTCAGATTTTGGACTCATCCTGAAGGTGATTTAGCCCAACTTTGAACCCAGCCTGAAATCAACACAGTCAGGCTGTGGACACAACATGAAAGTGATACAGTAAAACCATGGACCCTGCCTGAACTTCAATTTGTCAGATCCTGGACTAATGTGCATACAGTCACATTTTGGTACCCAATGCAAAATGGTATTTAGGCCCCAGTACCAATTTGAATTTCAAATGCCATGTTCCTGGACTCCAAATGAAGTTGGTGTAATCATCCCTTGGACTCAGTATGAAAATGATTCAATCAGATCCTTGACTAAGCTTGAAACTGCTACAATCCAACCTCAAATCCACCCTGAAGCTACTGCAATCAGACCATGGACCTTGACTGAAACTTTAAAATTCTACCCCTCAACCCAGGTGGATACTAATACACTAATAAAACATTGGTTTCAGACTCAAATAGATTCAGTCAAACCTTGGAATCTGCAGGAAGCTAGATCTACAACTAGACCCACTACCCAGCCTAAAACTAAAACACTCCATATTTGGTCACAGACTGAAAGACAACTAGTAAAACCTATAACTTTATCTGAAGTTGATACAATTACTCCTTTGTTACAGACTCAAAATAATACTAGACCCTGGATTCAATGTGACTATCAGACACACAGTCCCTTGACCCAGGCTTATGTTTCTGTAATTCACCCCTGGACTCAGCAAGCAGCTGCTACAAATCAACCCTGGATGTACCCTAAAACCCAAGCAGTCAAGCCCTGGGTCAGTATGGAAGCTGATACAGTCAGATCTTGGTTCCATATTCAAATGAATAAAGTCATACCATGGGCACATTCAGAATTTCAAGTATTCAGTGCTTGGATCTACCCTGAAGTTGACAAAGTTAGGTCTTGGATACAGTCTGAAACCCAAGAAGGCATACCTGGGCCCACCCTGAAACTGACATTATTGCATCCTCCGCTATACTTAAACCTGACAAAGTCAAAACATGGATCCCACATGAAAAAGAAATAAAGCCTGACAGCCATTATAAAGCTGATATAATTGTATCATTTGTTCCACTTGAGGCTGCGCCAGAAAAAGCAACCCCATTAACTGGTCAGTTGGGCTTCTGGTCTGAACGTGTACCTTTTTTACAAATGGAAACTATCCTTTCTGCAGATCAGTATTTTATAATAGCTTTGTCAACTGAGATACCTGCAACAGAAAGCCAAGATCAAATCAATTCTCTCCTACACAGTGAGCATACAAACGTTCTTCTTCTTACCCTTTTAAGCACCTGGCTTCCTGGAAGAGTTGATTACCTGAACTTTGGCAGTAACTTAGAAATCACCAAAACAAAAGGAAGCCCTGCTGTCCCATCTAATTTTCTTAGCTCTCTTTCTCCATCTTTTTCCTTTCTTGTTCTTTGTTCTCTGCCAACTTCATGTACATTGTCCCCTTCCTGTTCATTGTTTTTCTCTTGCACATTTCCTTCATCCCATATTTTCCCTTGTTGCTCCATACTTTCTCCTACGGCCTTCTCTCCTGTCCCTTTGACCTTAGCCTCTTCTGATAATTCACCCCAGGAGCTATCTACCTCAGAATATATCATAGAGACCATTCTTTCTCATGGTTTGTCATCCATGTGTGCTGCACCAATCACGCTTTTAACAAAGCAACCTTATCAGATGCCTGGATCTGAATTTGAAACTAAGTCTAAACAGCCTGAACAAGAGCCTCTCAAGAATTCAGAACTCAATATATTCTTGGCTGAGTGTCATCTGAGTTTGGTGTGGAAAAAGAGTCTCCAGGCTTTCTGGCTCTTCAAGACAGCTGTCATTTCTCATGAAACCACAGGTAAGGTCAGCCTCATTATCTATTTTAGTTATTTTTAGGACCAAAGCCTTGGAGCCCAAAACCAGAGTTTGTGATTAAGTCAGAGGTCATGTTCTTCAACTTTTGACAGAGTGAAAATTCAAAGAATTACTTGGATCAAAATATGTTCACATATTGAGAGAATACCTTATTTATGCCAGAAAGTGTTTAAGACCCAAGTATTGTAAACCTAGTTTTTTCAGCTTACTGTACTAGAAAAATGCTTTTAGTGCTTAGAAATGCTTTATTATTCCACTGAGGAACAAACGGAGATACCTCATATTATTCTGAGACAGTAGGCAGATCTTTGTTACTCTAGCTATATTGTAGGATCAAAAGATCTTTCCAAGCATTTCCCCAATGTTAAAGATTTACAAACATTTTCCTAAAATCTAAAAATAGGAAATTAACATGTTCAGAGAAAAAAGGGTGATAGCACTAACTTAATCTTATCCCATGAGTAGATTTCTTCTGCAGAGTGTGGATTACACCCTTGCCTTGTGGCTCAATGTCCCAACTGCTGGAAGGCAGAAGTTGGTGAATTCCCTTGGATGGTTTCAGTGTAACTATCTTTCTCTCATTTCTGTGCTGGTTCTGTACTGAATGAACATTGGATCCTTACCACAGCTAGATGTGCGAAAATCATGTAAGTCTGAGTGTCATTTGAAGATTAATTTTATGTCATTATAAAGCATGATAACATTCAGATTGTTAATGGATATCTTTTTTTTTTTTTTTTTTTTTTTTTTAGGAAGGTAGAAAGTCTCTTAGCTACAGAAATAAAATTTGGTATTCCTTACTTTTAGTAATCGTGATATGTTTCTTTAGCTAAAGACAAAGCACATGCCCTCTATCTTTTCATATCCTCAGGTATCACCAAGTTAGTGTTTTAGCTATTTTTTAGGGATAATTTCAGGATCTAAATTAATACAATTTAAAATTTTATGTTTATATAATTATCCATAAAATGATGAACAGTATAATAGTCAGTACAAATTATTACCTACATAGAATAATAACTATATTTCTCTTAAAATATTCTTTTGGATATAGAATTTTATTTCTCATTTTAACGTACTAAAGTAAAGCCGTTAGTACAGACAGGACAGACAAAGTTCAGGAAGAGAGAGTAACTGTCCAGAGTCTCACATCTTGCAAGTGGGATATTTCAACTCCTACATTTCAACTTTAGTATCACTAAGAGTTAAATATGATAAATGTTAGGATATATAACAACTTGTTTTAAGTTAGGGTTTTATTGTTGTTGTTGTTGTTGTTTAACAAGGATATGGATTGCATTGTAATATTTATCTTACCATACCTGAAGATCTTCATGCATGTTGTGCCTAATAAAACAGTGTGTGTTGGCAACAAGGAGAGACATAATTGGAGTAGTACTTTAGTGCTCACTTGGACTTCACATGATTCATGTGAAGTGCAAAGTTCTTTTTCACATTGAAATAATGTAATAACAAAATTTTTGATAAATTTCTCTTCACCAGAAGAAACTCAGAAGCCCTGGCCCTGGTCCGGTGGGACTTATTGATCTTCAGGAACCTACTCAAGCTCAGACTGTAGGCATTCACCGTGCCATGCCCTATGTAGGTCCTAAGGGACCTTTGGGACCTGGGCTAATCTTCCTGAAGCAGCCACTGCATTTTCAAACCCTAGTGCTTCCTATCTGCCTGGAGGAGAGTCTGGAAGAAGAGAAAAATATGCAACTGTATGATTGCTGGCTACCCAGTTGGTCCCTTATGAGGGGTGAGTCACTGAAATAGTCACTGGTAGGAGGTGAGAATGACACATTTAGAAAGAGGGTGAGGGTATCCTTTCTCATGTAAAGTAGAAATGTTATTATCTTGCTCTTCAGCCATATTCCTACCTCCAATATAGGCTGAAGATGAGAAATTTCTTTATTTTATGCTTTTCACCAGGGAGTCCTGGAATTCTGCAGAAAAGGCACTTAAGCATTCTGAAAGTCAGCTCTTGTGCCCAATTTTGGCCCAGGATAAATGAATTCACTTTCTGCATTGAAGCCAGAAAAGCTGTGCGGGAGACTGGCTGTAAGGTGAAAAGTTGAGGGGTATAAAATTCAGGGAGATACAGATGAATACTCAACACCTGAAGTTACTTCAAGCCTCCTTTAAAATATCTGTGAATGTTTTGCTCCTTGTTTCTTGCAGGGTGACCTGGGGGCAACTCTGGTGTGCCATCTGCAGCAAAAAGACATATGGGTGCAGGTGGGAATCTTGAGTCACTTTGATGAACATTGCACAAAGCCCTACGTCTTCAGCCAAGTGAGCCCTTTCCTTTTATGGCTCCAGGGAATTACACGGCCCAGCCATGTACCCTGGTCCCAGCAAGGGCCAATGACTACTTCTGCTTCCATCTCCCTGTCAGTCTCTACCTCTACGAATGCCTCGGCTGTTTCCTCCACTACTGCTTCTATTTTGCCATACTTCATCTCTCTGCCACAGCCTCAAAGTAAGGCCCAAGAAAATGGTAATGAGGAAGGTATGAGAAGGAAAGAAAAGAAGAGGATATTGGAAGTAGATAAGGGGAGAGAAAGCTCTTTTCTTGAGAAAATCATCATCAATTTTTATACCAAGGAAGTATTGGGAATTATTTACCTCCTGGCTTAAAAGGCAGTTCATACTTTGCGTATTAATTTAATTTAACTTTCACAATATTTTAATGCAATATAGGTGACAAGATTTCTATAATTATCTTAATCAATTTCTCTGAAAGTCAGAGAAGTGAAATGGATTATGTTCTTAAGAAGAACACGGCTAACAGAGAGACTCAGACTTCTTATTCTTCTAACACACAGTTATTTCTTTACTGGTGTACATCTCCTTACAAAGTAATGATAAAATTTTTAGTTAAATATGTATATTTTTGGTTGGTAGGCAATATAGAGTGACTTCCAGGTTCCCGTGCACCCAACTCTATCACATTGTGACTCTTCCTCCCTTCCTTGACTGTTATGAAATCCAGTACACTGTCTGACATCATTAGCTATTTCTCATTTTTCTTCCTGCCCTTCTTCTTTAGAAATCTATTTCTGAACAATATCATATTCCCACAGACTACGTTTTTACCTAATTATCACGCCTATAGAAAATGATGCTTTTGAAACATAAGCGAGGCCATCTCGCTTCTTTACTTAAATCCTTCAGAGCATTTTTCACTCGGAGAACTCAAAGACTGTGTTTCACTGAAGATCTTATTTCTACCTTTATCTTTTTATAGATGTATCTTCCCCTTTTTTGGTATAGCTATTAAATACAATTGCTTCAACTCACTTTTCTGAGGAACTCTAAAATTTGTTTTTCAAATATAAGTTGTTTCCTGAGCTTCAAATATGAATCTCCTATTATTGTATCTATTTGATCTTACCATGGTTTTAATTTTAGTAACCTCATCCCCCTCCAGTTCCAGTCACATTAAAATTTTTAATTCATTTCTCTAGCATTTTTCAGTTTTTATGGCCTACCGCATCAATAAATCCTAACTAGCTGACAGCTATATGGCAAGAGACAAAGCTGAAATAGGACCCAAAAGTGATACTGAAGAAAATTTAAACTGAGCCATAAAGAAATCATGAACTTGGGATGATAATAACAAGGGGAACATTCTTTTCAGGGAAATAGTATGCACACAAAAATTCAGTTTCTGTTTACAAGGCAATTTTAATAACATTGATATGTTTAGCAGAATTAGGATGGATGAAGGACTTTTAAAGATGGGCATGGTGTGGGTGGTGGAAGTGGGCAAGTGGGATCAAAAAATACATACATCCAGTTTTGATATGCATAATTTTGGGGACAACTTATACAGCATGTTGACTAGAGTTAATAATACTCTATGTTTCAGAGTTGCTAAGCAAGCAGATCATAGATGTTTTCAACATGCACACTAATGTCTGAGGTGAGGTGATGAATATATTCACTAATGTAATTAGTTTTTTTGCATTATATGGGTTTATCAATTATCCTGTTGTACACCTTGATCTTATGTAATATGGCATGTCAATTATTTATCAGTTAGGCTAAGTGGGGGAGGTGGGGGAATGCAGAAAGATGGGTCAAGGATGACAATTCTGATGAATTTACCTTTACTGTTTGTGTGTTTTTTTCCCCACAACTTTGGCAATCGGATTTCTCTGAGGTATGCCATGCCTTGGCAGGCCATGATTATTAGCTGTGACAGTCAAATTTGTAGTGGTTCTGTTGTTAGCAGCCCTTGGGTTCTCACTGCTGCCCACTGTGTCAGGAATATGTAAGTTTGCATCTTGTCTCTTCCAATACACTATAATTCAGTATCTCTAAATTACTTTGCTGAAGACTTCTTTGGATTAATTCACTTAATATTATACTTGAACCATCTCTCTTATCCCCTAACATCTTTAATTCAGGCTAAGAAATTTCCCTTAGTATGTTTGGATATCGGTACCTCTGATAGATAATACCTCTGTAAAAACTGGTTGTGCATTTGACTTTATTCCTAGATTTCTGGTTTTCCTGATACGAAGTAGGAATGTTGTGGCTAGGAAAATACATTGGAAAGCCTTATGTGGTGGCTTTTACTGTCTCATATTTCCTAGTGAATCTGTTTTAATTATTCTCTAACTACTCACACAGGAATCCCGAAGACACTGCTGTAATACTGGGCCTGAGGCACCCTGGGGCACCTCTGAGAGTTGTTAAGGTATCCACTATTCTACTGCATGAAAGATTCAGGTTGGTAAGTGTGACAGCAAGAAATGATATAGCATTGCTGCTCCTTCAAGAAGTCCAGACTTCCATTTAGCTCTTAGCACCTTGGGGCCATCTAAAAAACCTGAATAGCTCTGAATGCTGGCTTTCTGGGCCACGGATTCTTAATTCAGGTAAGTTGTTACTTGCTTGTGAGGGCAGTAGTTTTAAAACTAGTGACATAAAGCATCCATATTTTTGATACTGCAGTTCCAGAAAGAACTCTAATCACAGTCTTCTCCTTTCCTAATCCTAAGGGTTTATACAAATCAGAGATACGCTCTGAAACTTTTTTGTGGTTTGTAAAATGATGGTTTTCATGATGACTTTATACAATTTTATAGATGAAAAATAATACAAAGGAGATCTTTTTGTGCAGAGTGAAGTTTCACTAAAAAGGTGGAAGTAATTTGCATTCCAACTCTACGCTAACATTAGAACAAAGGAAAAGAGGGTTGGGTTTGTTTATTTATACTTATTCAAGAGAATTAAGCTGGATGTGAATTGAAATTTTTAATTTTACAAATAAAGATAGTCTTGTTAAGTATAAAGAGAAGCATTTAAAAAGTGAGGAAAAGTACTGAATTTGATAAATTTTTGGAATAAGATGGAAATGGTAGTAATAAAAAAATAAAACTTCTTAGCATAGAAAGGTAGACAGTAATTTATAATAATGATCATAATCTTATTTCAACAATTGGTGTTTCAATATAACCACTGTCCCTTGGGATTTTTATTTTCCATCTGTTTTTTAGGATAGATGGATGAGAACCCAGAAATATTACCAATGCAGCTGACAGGAGCTTCAAGCTGTGCATCCCCTTTACCCTTATCTAGGCAGTTCTTCTGTCTGCTTTATGACTGAGGCCAAAGGCTCTGTCACAAATATGGTGAGCAGCTCCGTTTTAAAATTTCTAATTATAATTAATAGAAACTATAACATTCTCCTTATATCTATGGATATGTAGACTACCCATGCACAAAGTGTAAGAAACAAAATTCTCATTCACTAGAAAATGACTTTTCTTTAAATACAGAGCAAACTTTCTCAAAAATAGTGTGTTCCTAGTCTCTGGTTTATCTGACATTAGCTCTTTTCTAACCACACTTAAGAGCTGGCTTGGTGCTCCCTAAATAAGTAGGCATTTTATAGACATCTCTCTCTTATAGCTATTGAATTCTTGCTCCTCAGAATCCACTGTAAATAAAACCTTTTTTAATATTTGTTTTATGAATGAAATCTTTATAGACTAATTCTCAGGATTACTTAGATAGGAATCTATTTGGTAATGAAGATTTTTTTTAATGTACCTATTTGAAGTCTCCCTCTCTTGAGAATACTTTCTCTTACTGCCCATTTTACAAAGTCTAGGATTAAGTAAAACCTTGAGATAGTGCCTTAAATCTAAATTCTACTTTGGCTTCACAGGAGTCAGTGAGTCCAGGCAGTGCTGTTATATGCAGACCAATATCTGGCAATGGCAGCTGGAGACAAATAGGCCTCACAAGTCTGAAGGACCTAGCTACCATTGTGAGGCCATACTTCTCCTGGATATTAATCACCAAAAGCTGGTCATCCCATAAACCAGGCCCTCATGCCTTGGATGGAAAAGCCCAGGTCATCTGGACTTCTAAAACAGCCAAACACACTATTGCTTTCTTGTGTATTGATTATTGTATTTCAGAGTCTTTTGTAACTCAGTGACTATGAAAGGCATTGCTAGTATTTTCAAAATGTGTAACATGAGACATAAGTAACAGTCAAAAACATTAAATTCATGCATGATTGGATCTTCTAGATATTCTTTTATTAAAGACACTCTAGGTCAATAATGATTGCTCTCTGTAACATGAACATACACTTTAACTAAATGTTCTCAAAATTCAGGGGATTCTAACTTAAATTTTTAACATGAGAAAAATATCATTTGTTTAAAGTAAAAAAAAAGTTTCAAACATCAATAAAAGTGAAATCTTGGAATTTGAGCACATACCTCACTCTCAAATTTTAGTATTGCAAATAACTCCTGTGCTATGCAACACAACACACTCACACAAAAATTAGTATAAAATCCCCTATGGCTCCTAAGAAGACACAAAACATTTTACTGGAAAAGGAGTTTAATAATACATGAATGGCAATAACATATGTTATTTAATAATTCATGTAAACACTTAATTGAAATAAACACTAGGCAAAGGGTAAAAATATCAAGAAAAAAATCTAGTCAGGCCAGTTCAGAAGTCAGCAGGGCCCACTGAAATTTTCCCACTTGCTACATCCCATAGGGTCACTGGAAAATGTCTGCCTTTACCGTAACAAGATTCATTGTAGGTGCTGGCCATGGGAGCTGCAAGGAGTTCTTCCCACCAATAAATCCATCTGAGGGAAAGTCATGTCACATTCAGACTGTGGGAATGTCAGGCAGAGTGAGTCAAGCCTGTCTGTCCAGGGCCAAGGCCTCTTGACTACCTGGAGTTGTGCAGGATGGGTTACAGGTTTTCCGCTGCCATGCCCTGTAGTGCTGTTTGTAGGGGAGATCAGGATTTGTGCACATGGGGCCAAAGCTTCCTCAACCTGGAAAAGGCTGTTGGACATTGAGTAATTGAGTGCGAGGGGAAGTCTGAGGAGCCTAAGGAATGCCAGACAGTTCATCACAGATGGAGAATCTTATGAAGGATCTGATTTGTACGTGACTCAGAGAGAGTCCTGGGACTCATGGTGAAATCTCCCAAGCCCAGCTGCAACAGAGTCAGGCCCTAACCTCCTGCCTGCAGTGACTGGGGGGTCTCTGGATCACAGATGTCCACTCAGGAAGGACCAGGCCAGTGAAGGTGCTTGCCACCCTGACTTCTCTCCACATTCCCACCTGTCACATGTCCTTAGAGGCATGTAACCCCTGCTCCGTCTGCTCCAGGACTTCCCCTCTCCTATGGCCTGGCCAGAGGCACTCTGGGGTTCAAGAAATCTACTAAATAGAGGGTCCTTGGCTGGTGAAATGGCCTGTGGATGGCTACTCTGTGAGCCCCAGAGATTTTCACTTGAATCTGTCCCAAGGAGACATGCACTGCTCTGGAGCTTTGCTGACATTTAATTACTGGGACCCCTAGCAGGCTAAGGCACCTTGTAAGAGAGACTAAGTAACATAGTGTTTCTACACCAGGTCATGGGGTGGTGTGAGGTACACATGAGGCTCTGTCAGGCAGAAGTATTTCCATCCAATCCTTCTCCCCTGACCTTCCCACTTCCCTAAGTGGAGTGGCTTTTGTGACTGAGTTGTGATAGTCCCTCACTGGCCCCAGAGTTGTTGCCAAGCAAGGAGAAAATCTTAGTGTACCTCCTTGTTAGGTTTCCAGTCTGGGCGGTTTTCCTCCACAAAGCGCCACAGAAGAGTGTTAATTTCATCCGCCATCAGAATTGTCTTAGAAATGAGTCATCGGGCTCAGGTCCCAAAAGGAACAGCTGTGTCTGGGTCTCCCACAAGAAAGTGAACGTACCAGTCGTCAGCTAAGAAGAAACCTTCATCTCCCAAACTCCTGCTGTTCTCCCTTGGAATTCCTTTCTAAACAACCCGGCCCACTTCTTCCTTTTCCTCCATGAAATTATGTCCCTCTCCTCTCTCTGTTGGACTTGCCTATAGCTTTCCTACAGCTACATGTCCACAAAAGCTACTCTTTACTATTGTCACAGAAAACCTAATCAATAGCCACCACCAAAATGCCTGTTATCTCTTGGCAATGTTTGCCCTTGATTCACTACATCTGGGAATAGGAAAGAATGTAGGGAAGAACGTAGTAGTCGTATTAGTAGTAGTAGTAGTAGTAGTAGTAGTAGTAGTAGTAGTAGTAATAGTAGTAGTAGTAGTAGCAGTAGTAGTAGTAGTAGTCGGGCAATCGCTGGGTCAGTCCTCTGCTTGGTTCATATACAAATGTCTCTGGGAAGCAGCCATCCACTGGGAAAGGAACTGAAGGGCCCAGCACTTTCTGGCTGAGGCTTGGAAGACGTGGCCTGTCTGCCCCAGGCCTTTCAACGGGTCTTATGCACAGAATAGTGAGGAAGCCTGAGCAGTGGACTTTGGGTAGCCTGTGTGGTGAAAACACTGTGCCACCCAGGGAAGAGGACCTTCTCTCTGGAGGACTCATCAGAGAACCATAGCTCTGTAGCTGTTGTTTACCTTTTGGGGTCTTTACCTTACTTGTGGCCTGGAGCAAAAGGCCTCTGACTCTCCAAAAATAGGAATACTGACTCAGTGTAGGACACAGAACATGTGAGTGAGTACCTTGGCCATTGAAAGGCCCTGCCCTACCCTCCAAACCCCCACCCCTCCACTCCCTGCATGTGCACCTTGGACCTAAAATGAGAGGCTAGAACTACAATGGACTTCACATGAAGTCATACTGATATGAGCAAGTCTGTCTACGCATCGTTCCCCCAGGCAATTTATCCCTTCACCTGCTGACCTCACATCAAGACAAAGTCCCATCTTCACTGCCTCCCCACATGCCTCTCCCTCCCGTTCCCACAGTCCTAACATGCACTTCACACTCCGTTTCCAGAATGAGGATTGGAACCCTGGCCCTGAAAGGCTGGTGTCTTAGCAAGGACCATGCAGTCCTATAACTTGGGGGGTCCTGTGGGTCAACAGTGAAGAAAACATATTAAGAGTTCACCCTTCTGCACACAGTCTATCTGTCTGATGACAACGAGAGAGTCCTTGGGAGACCACCATCCAATGACACTGCGCGTGGATATTTTAGGGACACGAAGGGGCACGGTTGGGGCGGGGGCGCCACATGCACGCTGCAGGCGGCTTCCCTCCCAGTTCGCCAGATGGTTGTGGGTAGCCCCGGGGCTGGACGCCCATCGCCCATCCCTGTCATCAGCCTGACCCACGCCCCAGTGCGTGGCGCTGCACCCCCACCCTGATGGCTACCTGCCTGTGGCCTCTGCCCGGTCCTCGCTCCCGCTGCTTTCCCAAAGGTCGCCTGGGGCTCTGGCGCGTCTGCGTGCCTGCCAGGCTTTGCCGCTAGCAGGTGCCCTTGTGCGACCACTCGTCCCTGGGCTGCCCCGAGGCCCTCGCCAAACTGCCCTGGGCACCGCCCCGGGCAGCAGGACATAATGTTGGGAGGACAAGGGATCTTTGAGAGCCAGGCTCGAGGCCACAGGGAAGGTGGCTGGCCACACGCACCTGGAGCCTCAGCTTCTCCCACTTGCACTCCTGTGCTAAGGGCCAAAGACCAAGATCATCTGCCTGTCCTCGTGCCTTCTCTCGCCCATCCCCTTCACTTTATTGCTGGACTTTTCTGCAGCCCAGCTCTATTTCACCAAAGCAACAGAAATTCCATTGGGGCTCTGAGCAGGACTGCCCTTACCCTGAGTAGGGACACTCGTCCTTAGCACGTTCCCTGCCCACTCGTTCTCCCCTTGCTTGCTCAGTGAGCATGTCCTGTGGCCCTCCTGTAACAGTAGGTGTGCCCGGATGCCGCGAGAGCTGTGGCACAAGACCTCGCTCTCTTGGCTCGGAATGTGTTCAGAACTTCGCGTCGTCCACACAGACACCTGACCGCATTGGGGTTCACTTACTGAACGAGTGCCGTCAGCACAGTCAACGTCTCACCGTACCGTCACGGAGGGGAGCTCAGGCACCGTCTGCCATACAGGGAACGCGTTTCCTCCCTCTGCACCCATAATGTTGCGAGAGCCGGAAGGAACTTTTGGGGCCAAGTTGCCCTCTCCCTGTCCCCAACTCCTGCTCACAGTGTGAAGCATGAAGCACGCGTTTTGCCCGTTGCCACGGCACCTACGTAGCCAACAGGGTACCTGTAACCTTGTTCAGCAAGGGCTTATGGAGGGACTGGACGGAAAGCTGGTCTCTGCGGAGGGTCAGAGTCACGCCAGTCGTCGTCTGGAATCTGCACAGGCCCCGAAGGAAGTCCTGGCGACGTCTTTCTCCACTGGCCCAGCACATATGCTCTCACCGCTCACTCTTGCATTTCTTCCTGGGCCCTCAGTCGCCTCTCCCAGGAGCCCTGGAATCGCTTTCCTGGGCTTTGTCCCTCCGTCCGTCCGTTGTCACGGGCCGGAAATATCTCCCTTTGTCGCTCGCTGGCCCAGCTCACTTCCTGCCACACTGAATTTTCTCCGTTTCCCTTGCACAGTCCTCTCGCTGCTGCGCTGCAGCGTCTCCCTTGAGTCTACCCGATCGTCGTTCCGACCCTGCCTGTGGCTCTCGTGCCGTCGTCAGCTCTCCCCCCCGCCCCCCCCGCAGCGGCAATGTTGCACCCTTGCCCTCTCGGCAGCAGTCCCTCGGCCTCTGCAGACCATTTCCCCATCTTCTACGAGGTGCTCTCCGTGCAAGCCTGAATCCTCTCCTTCTTAGGCCTTGGTCAGCCCTCTGCGCGAATCCTGCTATGGGACCTGTGTATTCCGCAGCCCTCTTCCCGTAGGCCTGAAATTTGCCTTCTGACACATGGGGCCTTGTACCTGCAAGCCTGGCATCTTGCCTGTGCTGACTCAGCCCTTTCCCTGAAACCCTAACACTGTTCCGCGGTCCTTAACTCATTCATCTTCCTGCTGCCCTGACTTTCTCCTTCCTCACAGTCTTCTGCGTGCAGTCAGGAGAGATCTACCATTTCCCAACAAAGGCAGCCCCCACATGCCCTGACATTCTTCTTGAAGCTGCACCCAGCCATTCATCTTTCTGCAGCCCGAGAGTTTCCCTTAAACACTACCAAGCTGTCCCCTGACAGCCCAGAGGTTATCTCCTCTCTTCGTCAGCTCTCTTCCAGACGTCCTTTGTGGAGACCGTTCGGAAGAAGAGTCGCAGGCTGGAAATATTTTACTTACATGCAGCAGGGAGAGGAGGATTGGCAACGCCAACATCCCATTCTCCTGCCCCCACGGCTCCTTGTTAAGCTTCCCGACAATGCGGGCTTCGGAGTTTATGAATAGTTACTATCAGGTCAGTAAAAACAGGCTACAGCCAACGCCCAGATTCAGCCTCTAAGCCCACACTGTGTTCTTAGCTGTCTTCTCCTGTGTCCTTTTCTTGCCCGCTAAAGTATCCTCTTCAAGTCCCCAGAGCAAGAGGGCTCAGAATCAGTCAGGCGTGCGCGCCCTCCCTGCAGCGTGGCCTTGTGCGCAAGTCCACCTCCCCTTCTGCTGTCCCTGTCTGGTGCTCCAAGCACCACACATTCTGCCTGGGACATTCTGCACCACAGGTGTCTCTTCCAAACCTGCCCCCAAATTCTCCCATGTCCCTTCGTCGCAACTCCGTGCCCTCGTGCAATTGTTGCCTCTCAGCAAAGCCATGTGATCTCACCCTTTTGGCTCACTAAGTCAGCCCTGTCGCTGCAGCCCTGGAACGATGCTCCAGGCCCTTCCTAAGCCCCACTCTTGGGACTTTGGAGTGACCGCCTCCTTTCTTACGCAGTGGTTTCCCCTGGCCCAAGGTTTGTTCTGGTCCCCGATGAGGCCCTCTCCCAGCACTCTTGGCTGTTCTCCCTGTGTATTCTTCTGCCCTGTGGCCGAAGTCCTAGACATTCTCCCTGGGCCTGATTTCTTCAAGCCTCTCGCTGGGCGCCTGCACGTCATTTCTGGTCCCCTAAGGTGCTGTTTCCTCTGGCGCCCTGAAGATGGCCCTGGTGTCTTCCTCGGCCCTCTCCCTGGAGGCCACATTTGCTCTCTTGGCCTTCCTCAGGTCATCTCTTGAAGGAATTTGCTTCCTGGCCCTTCCTCATCCCCCACCTGCACATCTGAAATTTCTCTCTGGGCCTTGCTCAGGCCCGTCTCTGCAGGCCTGTGGTACCACTGCCTTCCTTTCTCGGCTGCCTCCTGGCAGCTACGGAATTCTTGCTGTGTCCCTTAGTAGCCGGAGCACTGCAGTCCTGGAAAGACTTCCTAATCTTCGGGAGCCTCTCCCTGCAGCCTTCACAGTAGTATGTCCTTTTCCCTTGCCCAGCTTCAGTCCACTGAAAAGTATTCCCTTTGTAGTCCTCAGTGCTCTCATTCTTGCCTTGAAAGGACCTTTTTCTTTTTCTTGCACATTGGCCCTCGAACCTACAAGCCTGCTGTGATGGTCTGTGTGTACTCAGCTACTTTCAGAAGCCCGAATATTTCTTCTCTATCCTTTACTCAGTCAGCCCTGTGCAGGCAGCTCTGACTCAGTGCATCTCCAGTTCTCAGTCCTCCACTGCAAACATGAACTTTCTGACACATCCCTCCCAATCCCTATCTTTGAAGACCTCAAGAGACATGGTTTTTGTGTTTCATCCACACTCCACCCTTTTCCTGCAGACCTAGGATTTCTCTCTGAGTATTGCTCAGCTGTCTCCTTGCAGTGCTGGAAATTCTCTTGGGTCACTGATCAGTCCTACTTGGAAACTAAGAGTATCTTCCTGGCCCTGACTCAGTCCTTTCTGGAAAGTCATGGAATGTTCCCTTTTGTCCTCACTAAGCCTGCTTGCTCCCTGCAGCCCTGTTTTTACTTCAACAGCATGTAGTAGGTACTTCTCAGCAAGCTAGAAAATCTTCCTGGGCATTGCTCAAACCACTTCCTCCACAACTGTGATTTTCACCTTTCAATACAAGCCCGGAACCTGAGCCTTGAAATTTCTGCCAGCACCTCACACAGCCTTCTGTGGCGGCTGCCGAACTTCTCTCCGTGTCCTTACTGAGCACTCTCCCTGCAGCCATGGCAAGGATGCCTTGCCCGGTGCTCAGAAATCTATGGCCCACCCATCATGTGTCTGATGGCTGTTCAGTCAAGTCTGCTGCCCCAGAGGCAGGACTATGACCTCAAATAGTTTACTTCTAGAATAATGCTAAAAATAAAATTCTGTTGTTTAATTCACTTACTTATGGTGTTTGTATCACGGCCTGAGCATGACTGATACACGTCAAAGAGTATTTTTTCCTTTTGGTTCAACTTTCATATTGTAAAATAGTATTCTTGGTTTTACTTGATTTTCATGTCATTAACAAAGTTTTGAAAAGTATACATTAAACAGAGACATCACCAGTTAAAAAATGAAGAAAAGTGAGTAGAAGCATTGGACTCCCAAAATCGTACTTCTTTAAGAATGCTACAAAGTTATAGATTGGTTATCTTTAATTAAAAAAAAAAGATAACAGGAAACTGAAATAAGATGCCAGTGGGTCAAACCAAGAGCCATGGTGACACTTTTCCAGGCCTCAAGCTTAAATTAACTAAGGAACATCTAAAATTTGTCCACCAGAATTTCAGAATTGCTAGGAACAATTGAAATGTAACTCCTCTTTTCTCCTTTTTTGGACAGCAACATCGGCAGTAGTAGACACTGTCCCATGCCCACCTCATTGTATACTGAATGTGGGGAAAGGAGACAATAACTCATGTGTTTGGTTTTAAAGGTCATAAAGACAAACTTTGCATTAGGAACTGCACCTGAAAAACCTCATTCATGCCTAGATGTTATTTAGATGAGGTTGTGCATTTTGAGTTGTGCTGGGATAAGGTTTTTGGGAAATAAGTTAAAGATTTAAAGTGCTAAAAGCCAGTTGGCATAAAGTGGTTGGCAGCCAAGACTGCTTCCAACAATTCTTGCTTCCTGGTATTCGTACTGTTGTATGATCCCTTCTCACACTACTTCAGGGCTATTGTACATGACTAAGAGTATACAAAAAGGTGACACTACATAATTTCTGACAAAATGTTTTGAAAATGTTATGGCTTTCATGTTTGACTTTCTCTTAAATCACTACTTTTGCTCAGTGGAGAGATCCACATGGTGTGACACAGCCTCCTGCCAGTTAGTCACACAAAAAGCTTAGCAGTAGACTTACTGCAGCCAATCAGGTCCTCAGGTGGCTGCAATCTCATAACAAACCTAGTCAGGACCATGTACTTAAGCCACTCCGAGATCCCTGACTCTTAGAAATATTATGATATATTAACCTTTATATGTTTTTTATTATCTTTTTTCCCCTCATAGATTCTTTGGTTTGTTTTACCCCCTGCCTTCCTATGGTTACTACAAGACACTTTTTTAAAAAATAAAATTCTTTATTTAAATTAGTTTCAGGTATATAGGACATTGGTTAAACATCTATATAGTTCACAAAATGATCCCCCCAGTTGCTTTCTTTCTCCCCTGACCCTCCACCTAGCCATCATATTAATGCTGACTACGTTTCCTCCGTCTGTCTCTCTATCCCCATGATCATCAATCAGCTACTAAATTGTACTTCTTTAATGTTTCACCCCATTTTCCAGCTTCCCAAACTTCCCTTTCCTCTGTCAGATACCAAATTGTCCACTATATTTGTGAGTCTACTTTTGCTTAGATTGTTCCTTTTGTTCCTTAGATACTGCAGTACTTTTTATTCCATTTTGATATATCTATAGTTTTGTTTTTAAGTATATTTCCTTATATGCTTTTTTGCTGTTCAATTTATATATCACAGATCTATAACTGAACACAATATACTAGTTTTCATCTTTCCTTATACTAAGTCAAGTATAAAACGTCACATCCTCTTGTACCTCTTTAACATATCCCATTTATAATTATCTTAAATGTTTTCTTTACATATACATTGAGCCACTTGTTTAATTTAATTTTTTAAATTAAATTTATTGGTGCAACATTGGTTAATAAAATTATATCAGTTTCAAGTGTATAATTTAATAATGTCATATGTATACTATATTGTGTGTTTACCACCCAAAGTTAAATCTCCTTCTGTCACCATATATTTGACCCTCTCTACCCCTATATAGTTCTCCCCATCTCCCTTTCCCTGTGATAACCACTGAATTGTTGTCCATCTATCAGTCTGTTTGTATGTCTCATTCATTTGTTGCTTTCAGATTTGTATTCCATAAATAACTGAAATCATATGGTTCTCAAGGTTTTCTATCTGACTTAGTTCACTTAGCATAATAATCTCAAGATCTACCCATTTTGTCACAAATTGCAGTATTTCATCTTTTCTTATGGCTGAGTAATAATGTTTTTTTGTAATTTCAAATTATTTTGAAAATGTCCTTATACATGTTTTATTAATTTCTATATTTTTACTATTGTTGGAGAAAACAGTTTGATTTCAATTTTTTTAAATATAATGAGATTGTTTTGTGGTCTAACATATGTTCTATCCTGGAAAATGTCCTGTGTGCACTCAGGCAAAGAAATAACTGTTATTTCTCTAGCCCTGTTGTGTACATGAACTTCTGTGCCATCTCCTTAGCTTTTCTTAGTACCCCAGAATGACCCCAGGCTCATTTCCCTCTTCTTCTAGGAGCCAGTCAGACCAGTCAGCATATACCAGTGTAGCATATACCTTCCTGCTCATGTGGTAAATTGAAACTATTAGTCAGGTCTTCCTGTTACCTTCTCCCCGCAATACATTTCCCAAAGGGTTGATGCTTTAGAGCAGTGGTCCCAAACTCTGTGGCACCAGGAATTAGTGCTCCTATGAGAATGTAATGCCTGGTGATCTGAGGTGGAGCTTAGCCAGCAAGGCTAGTGCTGGGTAGTGGCTGCAAATACAAATGAAGTTTAGCTCTCTGGCCTGCCACTTATGTCCTACTGTGCACCCAGCACGCCATGGATGAGTACCAGTCTGTGACCTGGTTTAGAGGAGCTTTAGAAGAGGTGATCCTATCTCTGCATGCACAGATGAATGAATGTTTTTAAGAAAAAAAAATGTATTGTCAATTGTTGTTTTCTGTGTCTGATGCATTTAGTTGGCTAAAAACAATTTTGAAGTTTTCTAGTTCCTGTTGGAGCTTGCTCTATGACTTTTTGCCCAAAGTGCTATGGCTAGTATCTTTGTCATTAAGCACTTTTAACTATTGTCACCTGCCATTCCATTTCTGCCTGGTTTGGGAGGGGATGACAATAAATGTAAGCCCCTGAGCTCATCCCTAAGGAAGTTCATAAATTGAACAAAACTCTCCTACATGAAAACATAAGAAGTACACTATTCAATATCAGTCTTAGTAATATCTTTTTGGATACATCTTCTCAAGCAAGGGAAAGAAATGCAAAAATAAACAAATGGAACTTTATCAAACTGAAAAGCTTCTGAATAGCTAAGCAAACCCTCAACAAAACAAAAGACAACATATTGAATGGGAGATGTTCACATATAATATATTCTATAAGGGGTTAATATTCAAACCATGTAAGAAATTCATACAACTCAACAGCAATTTAATTGAAAAATGGCCAGAGGATGTGAACAGACTATTCTCCCCCCAAAAAATATACAAATGACCAAAGACATATAAAAAGCTATTCAATATTGCTAGTCATCAGAGTAATGCAAATCAAAACCACAGTGAAATAACACTGCACATTAGTCAGAATAGTTATTTATCAAAAAGTCAACAAATGACATGGGCTGGAGAGGATGTGGAGAAATGGAGAGACTTGTGCACTGTTGGTGGAACTGTAAACTGATGCAGCTGCTGTGAAAAACAGAATGGAGATTACTCAAAGTATTAAAAGTGGATATCTCCTACAACCCAACAACTCCCCTTTTTCTGGATATTCATCCAAAAAGATATGAAGACACTAATCTGAAAAGAAATATGCTTCTCTAATGTTCATTTCAGCACTATTTACCATAGCCAAACAATGAAAGCAACCTAGGTGTCTATCAATAGACAGATGGATAAAGAAGATACACACACACATACAATGGATTAGGTAGCAAAAAAAAAAAAAGCAGTGAAACATCATCATGTTCAACAATACGGAGGGAGCTAGAGGAATTAAGCTAAGTTAAATAACTCAGGAAGAAAAAAAATACCATATGAAATGACTTATATGTGGATTCTAAAGAATAAAATAAACAAGCAAACAAACTATAAAGAGATTCATAGGTGCAGAAAACAAGCTGATGGTTATCAGATGAAAGGTGGCTTAGGGGTGGAGCAAAAAAAGTGAAGGGTTTAAAATGTACAAATTGAAAGTGACAAAAGAGTCATGGGGATTCAAGGCATAGAAAATATGGTCAATATATGGTAATGTGCAGGGGATTCTGCCAGACTAGTTGGGGGATCGCTTTGTAATCTATGTAAATGCCTAAACACTATTTTGTACATCTGAAACTAACATAAAATAACATGAATATCAACTTTAATTGAAAAACCTTAAAAAGATGGTAAAGGTGAAGGGGTGGGTAAAAACGGTTCAAATTTCTAGGTTTAAAACAAGTAAATCATGGTGATGTGATTCAGTATAGATAATATAGTATATAACATTGTGATAGCATTGTATGATGTCAGATAGTTACTGCACACACCATGGTGATTACTTCTTCAGGTATATAAGCTTTGAACAAGTATGATGCATGCCTCAAACTAATGCAATATTGTGTGTTAGCTATATTTTAATAAAAATCTTTAAAAAGCAGTATAGAGGATCCTTAAAATATAACCAATGTCATCCCAATAATTGTAATAAAGAAAACCAACAGTGCCACCTTATGATATAACAATCCACTTTCTGGGTACAGATATTTGAAGAAAATAAAGTCACTGTCTTAGATATCTACATGCCATGTTCATTGCATTATTTACCAAAGACAAGGCATGAGGCATTCGCTGATTGTTAAGTACATAAATAAATGTGAATATATAATATAGAATATAGAATATAGAATATAGAATAGAATATAGAATATAGAATATAATCTTAATGAGCCATAGAAGAAAATCTTGCTATTTTTCACAAAATTGAATGAACTTGTGAGAGCTATGCTAAGTGAAATAAGTCAGAGGTATAAAGGTAGTGTATGTTCTGACTTGTATATGGGATCTAAAAACACCTAAGTCAGAGAGACAGAAAGTCTCTTTATGATTTACAGGTTTGAGGGTGAAGGAAATGGAGGGATATTGGTCCAAGAATACAAACTTCCCATTATAAGTTGTGTAAATTATAAGATACGTAATGTACTGACTTAGTTACATTACATAATATTAACTGACCCATAGTGACTTAGTTAACAATATAGTACTGCATACCTCAATTTGCTAAGAGAGTGGATCTTAAGTGTTTGCTTACACACACAATTAGTAACTATGTGAGGTGACGGATGTATTAATTAACTATCATGGTAATCATTTCACAATGAATACACATACATATATAAATAAATACATATCGTCCTATGGTATCCTTTAAACTTACACAATGTTAGTAAAGGTGATAAGGGGAAATGCATTAAAGACTTAAAAAGTAAGACCCAACACTGTCAATCTCCTTAAGAAAACATGGGGAACTATTATGGGCCTTGGTAATGATTTTTTGGCCATGAGAGCAAAAGATCATGGAACAAAAAACAAAAATATACAAATGGTATTAAACTAAAAGTTTTCATAAATAATTGAAAAGAATTAAAAGACAACCTACAGAATGGTATAAAATATTTTCAAACCATATATCTGAGAAAAAGGTGACATCTAACATATGTAGAGACTAACCATTAACAGCACTTTTTCTGGCATTGGTCTTGGCAATAAACTTTTGGATATGAAACCAAAGGAGATATGCAAATGATTAACATGTATATGGAAAGGCGCTCAGCATCATTAATTATCAGGAAAATGAAAATCAAAATCATAATGAGGTATCACCTGGTAACTGTTAGATTACCTCTTATAAAAAGACAAGAAATAATTGTTAACAATGATACAAAAATAAGGGAACTCTCATGCACTGTCAGTGGCAATGTAAATTGGTGTAGTAACTATAGATAACAGTATGAGGTTTCTCAAATATTGAAAATGAAACTACCATATGATCCAACTTTGGGTATTTTTTTGAAGGAAACAGAAACACTCATAATAATATCTACATCTCTATGTTTATTGCAATATTTGTTACAATAGCCAAAGAAGAAAAAACTAATACCATTGACAAACAAATGGAAAAAGGAAGCGTGACTTACGTGCTACATATTTAATAATATATATAATATTACACATTTTAATTATTACATATTAAAATAATATATAATATATTCTCTATAATACATAATATTCTATATATTAGAATTATAAATATATAATAAAATATATTTAACCATAAAAATAAAATTCTTCCATTGCTCCAATATGACTAGAATTTGAGGGCACTGTGCTAAGCATAGTCAGACAGATAAAAACACTCGTATATTTTTATCATGCATATCACTTATATGTGGAATCAGTTATAGAATAAACATGTTCTGGAGATCTAATTTTAGCATGAGATGGCAGTTAATAACACTGTAGTACATATTTAAAACTTGGCAACAAAGAAAGTATATCTTAAGTGAGTTATCACCACACTCACACAACTCAAATGCACACAGTATTATACTTATTTGAGGTGATGAATGTGCTTACTAACTGTATCATGGTAATCATTTTGCAATATATAGTTGTGACAAATTATCATGTTTGATATCTTAAACTTACACAATGTCATATACCATTATATTTTAATAAAACTTGAAATTTTTCAAGTTAAAAAGTTATTTATTCTTTTTTCGTAAATAATAATTGGATTTTCAAATCACATTAATCTTTAGAGTTTTTGATCCCAAATGGTTATTGCTTTCTCAAGAATAAAAGAAACAGAGTATTCAAAATAAAATAATACAATTTTTATAACTATTCTATGTACATTAGGGTGAGCCTATATTTATTTCACTTATTCTGGTATGACCTTTTCTTTTTAATAACATAGGTCTTATGTTTTAAGATGTATTATTATGTATTTTTTGGTAATCTAAGTTCAGTGAGGGAGACCTTTAGCTAATATAATATCTTTCTCATGAGACTTCTCTTTCAGTTACTTATACTAAGAAAAATATAGAATTTAATATAGTATTTTGAAGAGTGAATGCTCACAAATAAATGTATAAATAAATAACAAATTAAAAGAAATCACAGAAATAGATTTACTCACAGGTTTTGCCAACTAAAAAAAAAATAGAAGATATCACAGAAGAAAATAAATTAAGAATTAAAAATTTAGAGGTTTTTCAGAAATATACAAAGGGAACTTCCCCCCAAAAGTTAATTTACTTAATACTTTTCTTTTAAACATGCAAATAAACACATGGAATATAATCAAGTATATTGAGGACTCAAATAGATTTTTTTAAACAATTTTATAATAAAATCAGTTGAGAGAAATAGTGAAAATTCTTTTTATATATACATGCATCATGTCAGAATAGAAACCACATTGCTTTCTCTAAAATTATTTTATAAACATAATGCAATAAAAAAAAAACAAAGAGAAAACACCAAATAGTCATTCCTCATATAATTAAAATAAAAAATCAAAACTCATATTATATACCATTTATTAAATAAAATGATAACACTTCATCTATATTATCAGAAATGGTCAAAATGAAACTGAAAAGTATTAACTACCTTTATTGCATCTATGAGTAAAGAAGGCTGATTGAACATAAATAACCCAAAAATTCTATTTTAGGAAGGAAAATTAAAAAAAATTAAGACTCCATAGCAGCCACACCTCAGGTTCCACAGCCCATGGTTCCAGTGCCGAACGGGAAGACCCCACAAACTCTAAATGTGAAAACCAGTGGAAATGGTGGCTGAGTAAAGGGCTCACACATAGACTTAATGTTGACAACCTCACTCCAAGCTCCAGCACTGGGGCAGCAGCTGGTGGGGCACCAGGAACATACAGGAAGGAACTGAGTTGTCTGGGTTCAGGGCAAAGGCTGGAGGGGCAGTTTTCTCTTATACAGAAGTACTGGTAGAAGCCACTGTTATTTTGTTGAGCCCTCCTATATCCCAGTGTACAGGTGCAGGCAGCTGCCATGGCTGAGTTTCCATCAACCTGGCTAAAACTGGTCACTCCCCTACCCTGTGGATTCCCTGAGACCCTACCTCATCCTACTTTTGGGCTCTCCCATGTGGCTTCCAGTGGCTTTTCTACACAAACAGCCTGTCTTAGACAATGCCTAAGAATCTTCTAAAATCTCTCAAAGATTGACAAAACCCAAATTAGCAGCATCTAGTCTTGGCACATCCATACTCTTTGCTGAGCATAACCCAAGCTGGGGATTGGTGAAGCCTGCCTCAATTTGCAACTGAACTTCTAGAGGCATATCCAAGATTTGTGTGAGTGGTAGCTATCTGTAGATTGCTTCATGCCTCATGCCAAGTGGTAATGGGCATGGTGAAATCTGTGCCTAAACTGGGTCTGCAGCATGACTTCTACCAGATGCACTGGCCTTCATGTCCAGTGGCCAGTTAAGTCTGAGCTGGAGATCATCAGGAGCACATTCAAGGATGACACAACAAAAGGGCAGAGTGGAAAACACCAGAGCCATGATAAACTGATCCTGGCTCTATAGGGTCAGCCCCTGAACACCAGCTACTTTTATTATAGTCACTGTCCAGTCCTCACAACCAACTGTCTTAAAGATCATCAGTTCCTCCCACTGACATGCACACAGCAACCAAGGCTCAACTACAGCAAAAGGAAATACATAACCCACAAAGAGACTCTTTTGGAGCATCAAAAGGAGGTGACACTGAAGAAAGACTGCACACTGAACACCTCAGAACACTTACTATATAAGGCCACTTTCCCAAGACCAGGACACAGAGTAGCCCTACCTGGTAAGTAGAAACAAACACAGGGAGGTAGCCATAATAGAGAGACAAAGACACATGACCCAGATGAAGAAACAGGACAAAGCTCCAGAAAAAGAACTAAACCAAATGGAGACAAGCAATTTACCAGATGTAGAATTTAAAATACTGGTTATAAGAATGCTCAATGAACTTAGAAAAAGAGTAGATGAACTTAGTGAGAATTTGAGATAAGAAACATAAAGAGAGAAAGGGAAAGAGAGAGAGAGACAGACAGAGAGAGAGACAGAGACAGAAGGAGACAGAGACAGAGAGAGACTTAAAGAGAGAGACAGAGAGAAATACAGAGAGAGAGAAACAAAAAAGAACCAGTCAGAAAGAAGAAATACAGTAAATCAGAGGGAACTCCACTCAAGATGGCAGGCTAGGTAAAAGTAGAGTTCACCTCCTTCCAGGACCACATTAAAATTATGACAATTATAAAACAAACAAAAAAAAAATGTGAAGAACTAACAGAAATCTGGCTAATCATTAACACGTACACCTGAGGATATAAAGAAAAAGCCACGTTGAGCCCAATAGGATGGGCAGAGAGGAAAGCAGGCTAGTCCCTATACCCACACTTGGTGGTGGAGCACAGTGAGGCTGTCAGGATTTGCCATATCCACAGGGTATGAGCTGCTATGTGAGCATAGCTGCAGAGGCCCCCTGAAGGAACAAGAAGCCCAACCCCCCACATAGGAGCTCCCAGCCCAGGTTCAAGTTCCAGAAATAGCAATTCTAACTATAAAATTCTAACTACAAAATCTAACTATAAAAATCAGGGGTGATTCTGGCCATCTAGATGAAAAGGAAAAAAAATTGAAAACCTAGGTGTTCCATTCAAAGGGCCCATGCACAGACCCACTTGTTCACAGACACTTGCTCTGGGCTCCAGCAAAAGGGTCAGCAGCTCAGGAGGCACAATAAATACATTGAGAGTGACAGAGTTGTATGGCATCAGAGGAAGGGGTGGAGGGACAGCTGTCATTGTAATTTTCTTGAACCCTACTCCAGGGCATTCTATGAATGGGCACCATGTTGCCTGTGTTATACATAGCCAATTCTGAAGCTTCATTAGACTAATGAGATCAGAGCACTCTACCTTATGTCTTCCCAAACTTCACCCACCCACCCCACAAATTGCCCAGGACAGGCCCATTGCCAGGCATCCAGCCTTACCCTGCTCCTTTTTTGGGCTGCGCACTCTGGGAGGGCAGGAGCCCTAAACTCATGCACCTGTGAGTGGCCTGCAGATTATATAGGAGACTTTTGTAGGTGGGCCACTGGTGTTTGTCTGAACTACAGTCTTTTGGATGGATTGTTCTGGTTTGTGAACCTAAGGAGGATGGTGACTGGCCTCATTGTGATCTGTGACTTTCGTGAGAACAAAACTGGCAGCAATCTTCACTGGCCTGATAGTATCTGTCTATTGCATTAGCTGGGGAAAATATGCATAGTTCATTCCAGTGACTCTCTGAGTTCCCACCCCACCTAACTTCTGTACCAACCCATGGGTCTTAGAGTTGAGGAAACTTGTGGAAAACTGTCAGATGACGTCAGGCCCTCTTGTCCTTTTACTGAGCCATGCTAAGGCCAGTATTGCAGGTAACTGACCTTGGCTGACAGTGTGCTCTCTCCCACTTGCCTCCAGATCTAGCATAGTCAACATCCATTGATAGATCACTTAGTAGCCCCCACCAAGAAGCCTCAACAATCAAAGGCAGGCTGAATTTGACCTATATGAAAACTCCCAATAAGCCTCAGAACCAGCACACCCAGAGGCTGGAGTCAGATCACCACAGAGCACCACCTGACTAGCCCCATACATGGCACATGTAAAAAGTGGTCTCAACAGGTACAGTCTGCTGGGGAGAATCTCACTTCATGGGGTCAGCCACCACATAGCAGCTCATACTCTGTGGGTATGGCCAATCTTCATAGATAGCCAGCTCAAGAGTCAATTCCATTTACTGATGTACTAACAGCAATCAAACCTTAGCTACAAATGTCTACTAGGAAATGTCTAGTGCCTCCAGAGCAGTTAAACAGGGCGAGTGCACCGCTCGACCACACAGGACATCTACTACATAAGGCCACCTGGCCAGTGCTGGCAGATGTAAGAAACCTTCTGAATATATAGAAATGGAAACTGAGACAACTAAAATGAGAAAACAAAGAATCATGATGTAAATGTAACAACAAAAAAAAACTCCAAACGAAGGGGGCAGAGGTGGGGGCTAAATGAACTGGAGGAAAACAACCTGTTAGAGACAGAGTTTAAAACAATGGTTATAAGAATGCTTAGTAAACTTAGGAGGAGAATAGGTTATCTTTGAGGACTTAAAAAGAGAGAGAGAAGAGACAGACAGACACAGAGAAAAACAGACAGAGACAGAGGGGGGAGAGAGAGAGAGAAAGAGAGAGAGAGAGAGAGAGAGAGAGAGAGAAAATAAGCATTATAAAAGGCATAGAAACCAGAAGAACCAGTCAGGAATAAAGAATACAATAAATGAAATGAAGACTACACTAGAAGAAAACAACAGTAGATTAAAGGAAATAGAGGACTGAATCAGTGATTTGGAAGGCAAGCTACCAGGCAGCATTCAATAAAAATAGCCACACACACACACACACACACACACACACACACACAAAAGAATAAAAAAAATGAGGAAAGTTTAAGTGGCCTTCAGGACAACATCAAAAGTACCAACACCTGCATCATCAGTTACCAGAAAAAGAAGATGGCGAGCAAGCAAATGAGAATCTATCTGAAGAAATAATGACAGAAAACTTTCCTAATCTGGTAGAGGAAAAAGACTCACAAGTCCAGATGTGCAGAGTCCCAAATTAGAGGAACCAAAGAGGTCCACACCATAACATATTATTATTAACATGCCAAAGGTTAAAGACAACGAGAGAACTCTAAAAGCAGCAAGAAAAGAAAGCTGAGACTCTCATAAGACTGTTGGCTGATTTTTCAACAGAAACTTTGCAAGCCACAAGGAATGGGAATGAAATATTCAGCTTGATGAAAAACAAGAACCTACAATTAAGACTATTCTACCCAGACAGGCTACCATTTAAAATGGAAGGTGAGATGAAAAACTTCCTAGCCAGGAGAATTCTGTAAAAAGAAAAAAGGGTTGAAATGATAAATAATAACATTCAAGTGACAATAACTATGTTCTTATTAACAATCAGTTTAAATGTAAAGAGATTTAATGCTCTAATCAAAAACCTTAGGGTACTTGAATGAATAAAAACCAGGATCTGTATATATACTGCCTATAAGAGACTTACTCAAAATCAAATGACACAAACAGTATGAAAGTAAAATAAAAAAATAAATTAATGCAAATAAAAATTTTTTTAAAAGCCAGAGTAGTAAAACTTACATCAGACAAAATAGTCTTTACAACAAAGCCAATAATGAGACAAAGGCATTACATAGTAATAAAGAGTGAATACAACAAGTGGACATAAACCTAGTAAACATGTGGACTCAACATAGGAGTATCCTCATATATAAAGCAGTTTTGAAGGAAGAGGTCATTATAATATGCTCATTGCAGGAGACTTTAACAACAGCACACTGACACCAGTAAGATCTCTTCTAGACAGAAAATTGACAAGAAAAACAGTAGTGTTAAATGATTCACTAGACTAAATAAATTTAATTAATAATTTCAAACTGTTTCAACCCAAAGCAGCAGAATATACATTTTTCTCAAGTGCATGTGAAACATTTTTTAAGAATAGAACACATCTTAGGTCACAAAATAGGTCTCAATAAATTTAATGATACTGAAATCATATCAACCATCTTCTCCAACCACAAGGATATTAAATTTGAAATCAAATATAAGAAAGAAATATTAGAAGATACACAAATTGGGGCTAAACAACATGTGATTAAACAATAAGTTCATTAACAATGCTATCAAGAAAGAAGAAAAGAGATACCTAGGGACAAATGAAAATGAAAACACAATGACTCAAAATCTGTGAGAAATTCATAGCCATACAGGCCTATATCAAGAAAGCTGAAAAAATCTCAAATAAACAATGAAAACTTATGCTTAAGATAACTAGAAAAAGAATAGCAAGAAAACCAAAAGTGAGTAGAAAGAAGAAAAATAAAGGTGAGGGTGGAAATAAACAACATAGAATCTAGAAAAATGATAAAAGATCAATAAAACCAAGAGCTGGTTGTCTGAAAGGATAAACAAAATTGATTAACCCTTACTCAGACTCATCAAGAAAATAAGAGAGGACCCAAATAAATAAAATCAGAAAGGAAAGTGAAGTAACTATGAACTCCACAGAAATACAAAAAAAAAAAAAAATGATTGTAAAAAGATATTACAAGGAAATATATGCCAACAAATTGGACAATATGAAAGAAATTGATACAGTTTTGAAATATACGATTTCCCAAATCTGAACACAAGAAGTAACAGAAAATCTGAATTGACTGATTACTATCTGTGAAATCGAGGGTGTAATCAAAAATCTCCAAAAAACCAAAAATTTTAGACCAAATGGTTTCACAGGCAAATTTTACCATTCAAAGAAAAATTAACAAATATTCTTCTCAAACTATTTCAAAAAATTCAAGAGGTGAAAATTCTTTTTACCTCTTTTTATGAAGCCACCATGATCCTGATTCTAAAGCCAGAAAAAGATGGTGCAAAAAGAGAGAAAATAATTATGGGTCTATATCCCTTATGAACATTGATGCAAAACTCAACAAAACATTAGCAAACCAAACTCAGCAATACATTAAAAACATTATACATCATAACTAAGTTGGATTTATTTTTGGAATGAAAGAAAAGCAATTAGTTACCTGCTGGGGAGCACCTACAGGCTCATCAGCTGATTTCTCAACAGAAACGCCACAGGCTAGAAGAGATTGGCAGGAAATACTCAAATATTGGTAGACATAAAGCAAGAGGTCAACAGTTAAACAATAACACTAAAAGACTTTAAAACTCCTTTTACACCACTGGATGTATCACAAAATCCACAAGGAAAGAAGTGGCTTTAAATGATGCTTTATCCAAACAGACTTAATTGGTCTTTTTACTAAAAACAAACAAACAAACAACAAAAAAAGCATTCTTTTTAAGGGCACATGGAACATCTCCAAGATAGACATATTATACCACAAAACAAGTTTTAAGAAGCATAAGGTTGAAATCATATCAAGATTTTTCTCTACTAATATTAGCAAGAAAGTAGTCATCAATTATAAGGAGTAACTTAGAAAACACACAAGCATGGAAACCAAATAATGTGTTGCTATATAATAAATGAGTTAACAATTATATCTGGAAAAAAACTCAATATGTCTTGAAACAAATAAGAATTAAAACATAACAGTTCAAAATTTATGGTCCAAGGCATGTAAAAGAGGAAAATTTATAACAATCCAAACCTCCCTTAAAAAAATTCAAACATACAATGTAACCTTACACCTAAATTAATTGAAGGAAATAAAAAAACTCAAAGCGATTAGAACAAAGAGAATATTAAGATCAGGATGGAAATTAAAAAATTAGCACCTAAAAATCAATAGAAAAGATAAGTGCTGCTTACAAAAAAAAAAAAAAAAGAAGCTGCTCTTTGAAAAGATAAATTAAATTTATAAGAATTTATTCAGAATCAAATAGAAGATCCAAATAAATAAAATTAGAAATGAAAGAGAAGTGACAACTACCCCTACAGAAACACAAAAGAATACAAAAACAGTACTATGGACAATTATATGTCAACAAATTTGGACAATCTCCAATAAATAATAAATTACTTAGAAACATGCAAGCTTCAAAAAAATAATTAGTAAAAACAAAAACAACAAAAAAATAACCAGATATGTAACTACTAATGAAATTGAATCTGTAATCAGAAGACTGTCAAAAAACAAGGCCTAGATCAGGTGGCTTTACAGGTGAACTTTATATAGCATTCAAATAAGGTCTCACACCTTTTTTTTCCCTCAAAGTATTCCAAAAAATTGAAAAGGAAGAAACACATTCTAACTTATTTTCTGATGCCAACATTTGTCTGATTCACAATCTATAAGGCCATCAGGCCAGGCCATAGTAAAACCAAGAAAACTTACCAGCAAAAGAGAGTCAATTTTTTACACTGTTTGCTGAACACTGTAGTGTCTCTCCTCATGCATAGCAGAGTATGGAGCAACCAGGAGAAAAACTGTATATCAACTCCTCCTCGAAGATGAAGATGAAGACAAAAGAGTGCAGAATAAATGTTTTTTTATTTTTTATTTTTTGGTTTTTGTTTTTGTTTTTTAAGGTCAAAAATATAAGGAGGGTTCCTGGATTTGTATGTCTATTCCTTCCACTAGGTTAGGTAAGTTTTCAGTCATTGTTTCTTCAAATATGTTTTCAATTTTTTGATCATTCTCTTCTCCTTCTAGTAACCCTGTGATGCAAAAGTTAGTGCGCTTGATGTTGGCCCAGAGTCTTCTTAAACTATTATTTTGTGCTTTTTTTTTTACTGTTTTGATTAGTGGTTTTGTGCTACTTTATCTTCCAAATCTTTGATTTGATCCTCTATTTTATCTACTCTGCTCTTCATGTCCTCTCGTGTGTTTTTCATTTCAGTTATTGTATTCTTCATATTAGACTTTTTTTTTAATGGTTTCTATGTCTTCTTATGCTTACCATCACTCTATTGCCATTTGCTCTGAGATCATCTACTCTTTCTCTAAGTGTGTTAAGCATCCTTATAACCAACATATTGAATTCTGCATCTGGTAGATTGCTTTTCCCTTTTGATTTAGTTCTACTTCTGCACCTGTGTTCTGTTCATTCATATGGAAGAAATGTCTTTGTCTCTTCATATAAGCTGCCTCCCTGTGTTTGTTTTATGTATAGGTAGGGCTGCTCCTTCTTCCCATCTTGGCAGAGTGACTTTATAAAGAAGATGTCCAGTGGGGCCCAGTGGAGCTGTCACCCTGGTCACCTAAACCAAGTGCCTCAGTAGGGTCCCTTGTATGAATGTGTGTGCCCTCTTGTTGTAGTTGTGACATAGGGTCTGTTGGCACAACAGTGGGTTAAACTGAACCTCAGAAACATTGGCTGTTGGGACTTCTCATGCCCATTGCTGACCAGCTGTGAGGATTGGCCATGCATTCCCTCCCGTCCAGCTAATGCAAATCATTGTTGGGAGAACACTGACGGGACCAGACAGCCCTCTTTAACCTGCACTGCACCTCCTTTGAGTTTGAGGATGTGCACAGAAAGTTCCAATTCACATTCACATGACTGAGATAAAAGGATACTTTGAACTTGAACCCAAGATTCACCACCTGAGCATGTCCCTGGATTCTAGACCAAGGACTTGACTCATTTATTAAGATAATAATCTGCTCAGGTTCCTGGGCACTAGACATACAGGGAACCATTTGTCATTATTCCCTATGGCTGGGTAGGGCCAATCCATGGAACCCATACCTGTCCTTTGAACTTTATTTAATCTCCAAGAGTACTGAATATTTAGGCCTAGGATAGAGCCCTTTCAGGCCAGCCAAGGGATCTTGGCCTACAGGCTTCACTCAGAACCTTCTCCATATCTGTAATGTGACATAGGGCTGGTTAAGAGGAGGCTTATGAATTCTGTGCTTCTGAACTATTGTGGACAATATCTGTGAGTGGGAGGCCAAGAATGTCCATCATTCTGCATGGCTGCTCTACTCATAGTATGTCCAGTGTCCCATCGGACTTAGCCTCACACAGATAAGTTTAAAGATAGAATAATTAAAATGTTGTATGATGACAGTGCAGCAATAAACCACTCTGGGCCCAGGTACAAGGAAGTGCATTAGAGCAGCTGCTGTGTGGGGAACTTTGTGAACACCTATACAGATAAGGCTTTGAAAGGGCCCAGAGACTCAATTACAGCAGTTCCCAAAGACAGCTCATAGCAGAAGTGAATGAATTCCTATCTCTCAGGTTACTCTCAGTACAGCCTTTGTAGAAGGTGGCTCTAAGTAAGCCCAGGCTCAGTGGGAAGGGCAGTGGCCTGGAGGGCTTACCTCACACTTTCTTTTCATGGCAGCTGAGTCTGTAGAGAAAGCAGTGTGTCTGTGCATTCTCTAGGCTCCAAGGTTCTAACCTTCCATCTACATTCATTTATTCAGCACTGGAAACATGGAATACATGGGCACTGGAAGCTTCTGAGGAAATTGCCTGGGTTCTTCCCATCATCTATGCTGGATTTTGCCTGTGCTGACTCAGCTTTGACCATTAGAACAAAAGAACAAAAGGCTACTACTTATCATTTCCATGTCATAGATTAGAACACAGTCACAGAGGAGTAGAGTAGCTTGCCGCAGTTCAAACAACTGGTGATGGCAGAGCTGAGAATCAAACCCTCAATGGGCCCATCTGGATTCAATATGCTGTACACCATGAGATTCTGACAATGAAGAAACAGCATGGAGAGTGAGGAGACCAGGGGCCCATACTGAATCAGGCACACATTCACTTACATGCTCACCTCCCACACAGGCTCTAAGTTGAAGGAGAGGAGCCAAGACAAGCAGATTGAGGAGGATTGGGTGCCTACAAGCAGAAAAGTCCATGCTTGCTAGTTCAGGGAATTCCTATCCCTGAAAAGCCTTTCTCAAATCCTAGACTTCTCAAACTAGGCAATACCCTAACTAGACTGACTTCAGGCTTACACCTTTCGAGGGTCTGAGAATCTATGACTAAAGGGGAAAATTCTCTATGCCCCTCCGGGACCTCTCTGCTTTCACTGACATGGGGTTAATGAGGTTTGTGAGCTCGAGAGTTGTATGGAGACCAAAAATTTTTATAACAAGAGGTAAAAAATATCTTGTAGATTGGAGGTGATATTCTTCTAGCAAATAGAAATGACTTGTCTAGCTCATCTTTTGTCAAGAAAGTGGAGAAATTGTTAACCAGTTACTTTTTCACTCATTTACTTTTGCAGAGGGTAAGGAGTCAAAAGCCCACCAGAGTTGAGATATCAAGGCTGTGGTGGCTACATTTGTCCAAGGGCTGTAAAGATGCAATTCATTGCTAATGACAGACTCACAGAGAGTTTCTTCCCTATGTGTGCCCTCTGGTGTCTGCTGAGATGTGACTTCTGTGTAAAGTTCCACCAACACTCCCTGAAAAAAAAAGGGCTTCTCCCCTGAGTGTGTCCTCTTGCATTTGATGAGAGGTGATTTCACTCTGATATCTTGCTCACACTCCCTGCAAACAAAGGGCTTCTCCCTGAAAGTCTGCCATGGTGTGTGATGAGATGAGGCCTATTATCAAAGCTTGGCCAACAACATTGACGTTAGACTCATTCATTTTAGATTTTTCTACTCCTACAAATAACTTGCCTGCATGCCCTGGATTCACTTTCAGGCCTGTGCTAGGTTCTGCCTCCATCATTATCTCATACACTCAAGAGCTCCATATTAGTCTGTGGGGTGGATTATAAAAGGCCATACATAGAAATCTTTTTTGTCTGACTTTTTCAAACACAGTTTTGGATCATTCTTTGACCTCTTGTCCTCAGTGTGTCATTCCAGCTATGTGGGTCAGTATGCAGCTCCTGCTGCTGACTCTGAACCTCTGAGCAGTTTCCTCCGATTGGGGCTGTTTGCTTGCAAGTGTTCCTGGGAGACTCTGAGAGAGATAACTTTGTTTTATGTGCTGGCTGATCAATTATTGACTAGAGAATGATATAGAATGGGAGATGGCCAGTGAGCAGGAGGATACTAAAAGAGAACGTTATGCTAAAAGAGAACGTTTTGTTCAGATTAGACATTGACAAGGCTGCCTATGCCATGTACTTTTTCTCCTAGTAAGACGTGCTCACTAATTACTCTTATTTTGCTGAAAATGCAAGCTCTGTTTCACACAAAGTATTCCTCTACAGTGTATCTTGTCATTCCATTTTTATGCTCCACATCTTCTTCAGAAACCCAGAAAGGCCAGTTGAAGGTCTTTTATATCTATGGCTCAGACTATGAATTTTTAAGTTGCATCTGAGGCAGTTTTGTTCTTCATGGAAATGAAACTTCAATAACTTTCCCCACATGCAAGTATCTTTCAAGTCATAGTAAGGGAATAGACAGAAGAAAAAATTAAACTACAGGCCCCCAAATTGGTACCACACATACTAATTTCCATGAAACCAAACCTAGATTTTGGACCCATCTCAAATTAGGTACAATCTCTCTCAGAAACTTAATCTCTATCAATCAATAGAAAATGTTTCAGCCACTACCAAAGAGGTGCTCTGTGGGCCCACTCAATCCCAACCCCATAAAAAAGAGAGGGAATCTACACAATAAAAATTTTCACCACCCACCATAAAAGGTGTCCCAGCCCAAGAATAATCTCCACCTTTCCTTTGCTAAGAGCACCCCTTGCCCCATCTTTCTTCCTGTTAAAACCATCCCTGCATACAATGCTTCACTGCACTCTTGTAATGCATTACTACATGGATTGCTATTCATTCATGAGTAAAGTGAATGAGGTATTCAAATTCACTTGGTTGCAAATGCCTCTGCTCTCATGAAGAAATTTCATTTCTGGTGATTTACGCTTGTCTCAGTTTGCCTTATTATTGAGGTTGACAGATTATAGCAGGGTCCCAAAACATCAGGGTATAGTCTGGTACTTGTTCATGACCAGTTAGAAACAGAGACACACAACTGGAGGTGGGCAGAGGGTGAGCAAGTGATTCTTCTGTATTTGCAGCCAATCCCAGCACTAGAATCAACATCTCAGCTCCACCTCAGATCATCAGGCATTAGATTCTCATAGGAGCACTGAGCCCTGGTGCCAAAACAGTTGGGAACCTTTGGTCTATAGGACTGTCACTCCCTCTGCTTTACCTATGTCATGAATTGATTCTCTCTCAGTCTTCCACAGATCATAAAGTAGCCTCACAACAAATATTCATACATATTGTATTATGTTTGGTGTTGGCCTACTCCAAATACAACGGGAAGTCATGTAGTACAATATATCTCCAATTTCACTTCCTATATCCCTGACTCCCATCCATCTTCATTCAATCTTTCATCTTCTGTCACCTAGAGACAGACTCATTTCTGACGGGATTCCCCACTGAAGCCTATTTCCCAAAAATTCACAAAGCACAATCTTTGGACAGAGACCATGGCACTCCAGCTGAAAACATCATCATTATCTCACATCACACAGGACAGTCTCTTTGGTGACTTTACTAGATCATGGCTCTACATTCCAGGCTACAAGGCATCCCTCTAACCACTTTCCTTACCCTTCATTCTGAGACGAGTGTGGTCTGTAGACAGTCCTGCAATAGAACAACTCAATGTAAATCTACCAGTTGCTTTGCCTACAGGTGTCTGTAAGTGTCCTCTCTTGAGAGAGCCCTCCCAGAGGACCTGCCACACACCCTGCCCTCACATTTACTCTAAGGCATTGTCTAACTGATGAACTGCACGTGGGTGCACATTTTCTTCCTTCTTTCACCTTGAGGGGCTCAACAGTGATGATTCTGATCATCATGTTCAATTTGCATTGCCAGCTCCTGTGTGGCACAGAGCAGGAGCTCACATGACAACTAATTGAAATAGTCAACAAATGCATATTAACACATATATTTCATTTAGAAATATAAAGAAAAATAAGAAGAAACAGCAGAAAATGTCAGAAAAATCTGATTTGGTGACAGAGATGGTAAGTGCTCGAAAACTTGTTTATGTTCTTTATTTGTTCATTTGCCATTCCACACTATGTGCTGTTATATAGTGTGTGCATGAAGTACTAAAAAAAAAAATCAGAACTTAAAAAAAAAAAACACCATAAAATTGTTTCTAAGTTTCAAAGTCGTAAAAATAAATCTTTAATTTTTGAAGCATCTCATTTGAAATTTTACTAACTTTAAACTGGATTTTACTCTATCTGATTTGGACATTGAAAACATCCAAGGAGAATTCTCTATTGAAGTACAGGGGAACTCACATACCCCTGACATGTACTGTTTCATCAACTTGCTGTGCCACTTGATATCCAGCTACTGACCATGCTCGTCCCTTACCACATGAGCAATTTACACCCTTGCCCTAACATTCCAGCACAATTGGTAGAAAATCCACCTGTGATCATTAAAGACCAACAAGTTCTACTCTTCATCATCCCGGGAACAGTTCATTTACCTGGGGTGAGACAGATAGAAGGAAAGACAACCACAAGGGATAAGTTTCTCCACCTGTCAGATCCATGTCCAGCTCATCAAGTGATGCTTACGACTTTATGCTCTGATGTCACTCACTGCCTGCAACATTCCTGGAGCAACTTCCATCCATACATAAACGTCCTTTGCAGTTTCCTGTGAACTCCCATCTCTAAGTACTGCTCACGGTGCTCATCCTGCCTAGAGAGTTTCCCCTTGCCTTTGAAGTCACTGTTTCAGCACAACACAGAACAATCACAGTCCGTTCTCATTCTCTAAATCCTGATAAAACAGAACAGGGCAGGGCCACAACCACCCTGTACCTCCTTCCGCTACAGGTTTCACAACCCAGTTCTAAATAGAATGAGGCCAGGGTGTTTTACTGTCCTCACAGGTTAAAGACCCCTTGTTTTAGGTAACTTTGGCTCTGTTCCCTTCTCATGAAATATGAAACTTATAGTTGAGTGTTTCTAAAATTATTTTTTCATGTCTGTTTGCAAGAAGTCCTTCATAAGAACATGGACAATAAAATGAAATCTACTCTCTCCCTAGAATAGAGTAAGTGCTAAATTAATGTCCGTGGCATAAAAATGTTGTGAATTCAGCATCCCCAGTGAATCAAGCCTCCTCCAGGACTTTTTCCATTGCCCAATTTTATCTAGCATAGAGATTTCTATTTTGAAAACATAAAACATATTTTATCTCCTTAATGACCCAAATGCTCCTCAAAAGAAAGAACACTGAATGTGGAGAAAAGAGACAAACAAAGGCTTGGGCGAACCACTGAGGGAAGCATGATAAGAAAAGGAATATGGGCTAGTCAGAGAGGATTATCCTATGGGACTCTTATCCTTATTGGCCTTGCCACAACCAGCTGGCCCAGAGTCACCTTTTCCATCAACATACACATATACAACATATAGGTTCCTCATTTTCATGACCTAAGAATCAAGAAAAGAAGTGAAAATCTTTTTTGGTGGAGAAGTGGCAGAAGAAGCATTCAACTCTATTGTCATCAAGGACTTCAGCCTGAAAGAATTCCACTGTCAGCTGTGATCACGTGATGTGCTTCTTACTCATCATGTACACATTTGAGTCAGTTTGCTCAAGTAGGAAACCAGAGGTAGGAGCCACTCGTGTGTCTATCCCACTGAATCACTCTCAGACTCTTATTTTTCAGCAGGAAAACTTTGTCCCTACAAAATCCACTCTATGTACAGAGATACCACATTATCCCCATCCATGTCTTAGTCTGCAAAAGGTGAGGGACTGCCAGTTCACAGACAGGAAGTTAGAAGCCCAAAGACAGGAGAACAAGTTGCTCATTCTCATAAGTGGGAGTATTCGCTATTGGCTACTTGTTCATCCTGTGGGATCTGGCCATATGGGGGGCCAAAGAGCAGGCCCAGTGGGAGATCAGATCCCTCTTTCCACTCTGAGCCCATCCTTGGGGATGACCAATGTTGAGTTCCTCAGGCGAGGGTACAGTGTGCAGGCTGAGTGTTTGGGATGACCTGTGTTCATCACACATTCTGTAAAAAAATGGGTGGGGGTCCAGGGCAACACAGCTGTTGACAATGAAGTTCTGACACTTTTCACAATCTAGAGGCAAGAGTAACAGAGATTAGGAAAGATGTCATGCATGTCCTTTCATGCAAAAGCTTCAGACAGAACTCATTTACTCAGCCATTGAGATTCAGTCCTGTACCACACATCCTTGAAGTGAGAAAATAACTGGGACAAGTGACCCAATGAAAGTATAGTTTCAAAATCTAACAGCCTTTCTCTGAGGACCTCTTACACAGGTAGTCATCATCGTAAGGCTCACTGAACTCTCATTATGCATGCCTATCCTTTCTCAGAGAATTTACATTTTCACTTCAATCTCCTCTCTCCTGAATTCTAAGATGGAGAAAGGTAGGTGAGTGATGTTGGAGGGGTCTAGTCCTTCTTATATCAGAAAATATAAAATCTCTTCTCATCAAACTTTCACCTGCCATTCAGTATGCTCTGTTTTGTTTGGTTTTATTTTGTTTGTCCTCCTTAACTATTGGTCACGAGAGACTAGGACTCCACATTGACCACACATGGATGATTCATTTTAGTTTCTCACTCTACCCATGATCAGGTTGAACTTTCCAGCTGTTCTATTTACAAAATGTTTCATCCACATAGTCATTCATTCATACAATATTTTTTGAGGGCAAATTAAATGTTAGGCATTGACCAAGGCATTAAAATACAAGACCAAGATCTCACATGGATTTTCAGGACAATTTGTCCATGCAACCATTTTCAATTTAATTTAATGGTTTCAAACAAGGACCTGATGTTCTTATCTGCACTGTACACATTAGGTTTAGATCACTCAGAGAATTTAAAAGATTTGCCCAAAGCCCCAGTGATAATTTCAGGTCTCGGCTTAGTTTAGTTTAAACCCATACTTAGCCACAGTCCACCACAAATACCCAGACCATATTATTTTTTCCAGAGGACTTAGGGCTGTGAAAGTCCCAAATTATTTTTTCTTAACCACTGTTCATCTAGAATGCTGTCTAGGGGCACATGCTTCTCCAGGAACGACAGTGATTTCTGAGCCTGTTCAAAGCCACTGCCTTCAGTAAATTTGCCACTGTATACAACCAGGTTCATTACTTGATAGAGCCATGGGTATTGCCTTTAAAATGAGTGCCATATATTAAAAGGTAACATGCACTTTTTAAAACTTTAAAGCTTATGATGTATTTTCACATGCATAACTTTAATTAGTACTTCAACAACATTTAAAATTAACTGGGGAGGATGAGTATAGGAAAAAGTAAGGGCCTAGGTAGGTAGTGAATCCAAATCTACAAGCTCTTTCATTTTGACTTTCTCTGTATGAGTAGGAGTGAGGGTTCTAGGAATAGAACAAATAAACTGGTGGGAGAAACATATCTAGACAATAAAGAAAAGGATGCTAAAATTTGCATATGACTATATCTTGAAAAGATATTTAGAATTGGATGAGCTGGTTCCCATCATTCTGTTTGCATGAGGTCATACATGAGCTAATTCTCTTTAGTTTCTCAATCCATAGCATACTAATTCTTGTACCATTGTCATAGTGAACATGACAAATAATAATGTTTACTAAAGTGTTCTGTGACCCATTAAACAGAGTATCAATGTAAGATTACAGTCTTGCTGTACATTTATCTACTCAGCCATTCCAATATTTTACTCACAGATATTATCATCAGCACTTATTGAACTTCTAACTTCAGTTTCAATTTCTACTGGTGAAAACACTCCTTCCAAAAACACTCAGGGGTCTTCAAGGACACAGAAAATGTCTTGGGACTTATGAGAACAATCAGATGTGACATACCCTGTCAATAAGCTCACAGTGCAGGCTACACTGACTAAACAAATGATTCTAAACCACACGAGAGTCACCCAACTGGAGCTCAGTGAAACCAGCTCTTACTTCCAGCTACAGGTACGAGCATTTGAAATCAGTTCCAGAGATATGAGTTCCTAGCATGTGAATGATGTGAAGTCCTTGAGTCTTTTATTATCAGTGGTGTCTCAGTTATCAACATACAGCTCCTCAAAAATGGAAGATGCTTCCTTTTCTTAGAACAGCAGGCTCTATGGCTCAAGGCCCATATGCTTTTTCATCTGGGTTCACCCACTGTATAAAATGCCTTTAACGTCAGTAAGCTTCACCTAATCAGAGGGTCTTGGGCACCGCTCACTTTAGCACAACAGAAAAGAACTGAGGTTGTGATCATCTGTAAGATGAACAAAGTAAATGTGTGTGTGTAATACCAGGTAGACTTTATAAAACTAAGAGAGTTTCAGTGATTTGTACATGGCTTAGTTAAGAAACTGTGGACTTAATCACACTACAAATGATTCTGTAATGATAGACAGAGACTCTAACATTTTGTGCCTCTGACACCTCAATTTTCTCATCTATAAATTGTGATAGTTATAGTACCAACCTCACTGAAGTGCAATAGAGTTTATGCACGTAAAATATTTTAGAGTGTGAGATATGGTGAAAATAAAATAAATGGTAGCTCCTATTATTGCTGTTATACTAAATATTAAACTGATGGTTAAATCACTCTCTGTGCTAGAGAGATTATAAGAGAAAGACAGAAATTCCTAGGGTACTCTGTATTTTTTTTTAATCTTTTTTGATTTTGCATTTATGAGGAAGATTTTACTATTAACAGGATTTGGGAAACACTCACATTCTCTTGCTTTCTCCATTCAACTCAAGGCCACCAAAGAAGCTCTAGCAACAAGATAAACAGAAATTAGTGTTTTGGTTGGTAAATGTTTTCAAAACATTATTAGTGATAGGGAATTCTGCCTCAGGGAGGTCAAGTACAAGGACAACCCAGGAGTCATTGGAAAATGATTTCTGAAGAATCATTAAGACTTATTCTTCAATCAAGTCATCAACTAATTTTCATTAAGTGGTAAGAAAAATAGGCAAAGCATCATCTATTCATCATTCTATGTTCATTAGGTATCTATTAAATTTACTTAAGAAATAAACTGTCCTTTCATGACAAAAAAAAGTAATCAACAAAGTGGAAACAGAAGGAGACTATCTCAATAAAAAGGTCAAATTCAAGATATTCTCCTTGAATACCATGCTCACTGAGACTCTGAAAGTGTTTTCTCTAAGGTTAAGAACAAGGCAAAGATGCCAGATCTAGCTACTCTTATTCTTCTATTATGTGACCACTGTGGGCCCCCCAAATCAGATCCAGCTTCATCCAAGTCAGAAAAAAGATTGCTTTTCTTAAATCCCCAGAGATGGTCTCACAGAGCATGTCACCACAATCCTCCCCTTGCTGGTTTCTGAAACAAACCACTGCCCTTCTCCAGGCAAACAGGTGAGGCATTTCCCCCTTAGCTTTGGTCATGCCCTGTACTCCCATCCACGTTGCCACCTTCTATGCACCAACAATGAACAATTCAAAAGGAAAATTAAGAAAATAATCCCATTTATTATAGCACCAAAAAGAATGAAGCAATTGGAATAAATATGACAGACTTGTACACTAAAAACAACAAAACACTGTTTTAAAAAAATAATTAAAAGAGACACAAGTAAAGGCATTCCATGCTCATAGATCAGTACACTTAATACTGCCCAAAACAACCTAAATATTCAGTGTATTGAGGTAAGGAAATCCAAACTGTGGAGAACTTTTATAAAAATGTATTAAGCCAAACAAAGAACATGCCTGGAATTGTGATATAAAAAGACTGAGGAAAATGCTTCTCAGAGTGACAGTTTTCACCCTTTTTTAGGTATTTGAAATTAAAAGGAGAACTTAGGCAAGATTACATGAAGGTGTAAAGAAGAGTTAATAGAATGATGTGATCTCTCAGGGATGGTTTGGCTTCTGAGGGGTCTGAAAGAGAAATTTCAAAGCTCTGTTGGCCCAGAATGAATGAACAGCTTTTACTAAAGAAGCCAAGAGGTCAGGACATCCACACCTACCATAACCTGTCCAGTAAGAAATGTATGATCAGATCACTATGTGAGGTTACTTTCCATGGACACTCCCTTTAAGCCACCAGCATAAACCCTGACAAAATTCCAATGGAATTTTTTGGCAGAAATAGAAAAAGTCATCCTAAACCTAATACAGATTCCCAAAGAACCCCAAAAAGCAAAAGAGAAAGAACAACAAAGCTGAAGTTCTTAAACTTTCTAATTTCAAAGCATACTACAAATCTGCAGTAATCCAAACAGAATAGTACTGGCATAAAGACATATTCTTGGAAAAGAAAATAATTCTAAAGCATACAGTCTGAATCAAGATGTGAAGGCTACACAAGAGGTGCTGGGAAAACAGAATATCCACTTGTGAAAGAATGAAGATAGACACTTATCTTTCTCCATATATAAATATCAACTCAAATTGGAGCAAAAACCTAAATTGAACCTTGCATCTATAAAACTACTAGAAAAAAATAAGGGGGTAAGCCATAAACAGAAAATGTGCTCTTGGTTATTGCACCAAAAATCAAAAGCAAATATACACAAATAGGTGTACATTAAACTTACAAACTTTGGTTTAGCAAAGGAAAAATCAACACAGTGAAAGGCAATTAGATAATTAGGGTTAGAGGAGTTCATGAAAATGTGGCTCTCATGATGGCATTAGTGCCATTATTAAAAAATAGAGAAGTCTCTCTTTCTTTCTCTCCAGAAACATGCACAAGCAAATAGGAAGCTGTGTGAGCTCACAGTGAAAGGGAGACTGCCCATTAGCAAGGGAAATAATTTAAACAGGTTAACACCCTGGTTTTAGATTTCCAAGCTCCAGAAATGTGAGAATACCAATTTCTGTGGCTTAAGCCACTCAGTGATATTTTGTTATGGCAGAAGGTTTGAATAGACATTTCTCCAATGAAGCTATACAAATAAATGGCCAAAAAACATATAAAAAGACAGTCAGGGAAATGAAAGGTAGAGCCACAATGAGATATCATCTGTTGCCTATTAAGACAACCACAAAATAATAAATATATAAAATTCAAAATATATATAAAAATAAAATAGAGAAACATGGTAGAATGAAAGACATCCTTATATGTTTCTCCTTGAAACATCAAGAAACTGATCATATAAAACTCAACAACAAAATCTAAACTGCACAACAGCACATCTGAGGATGGGATCTGTGCATAAGAGCTACCATAGAAGCCTCTCGAGGTCCACCCATATTATAACAAATGGCAATATTTCATTTCTTCTAAGGCTGACTTATATTTCATTGTATATATGTGCCACAGCTTCTTTAGCCAGTCAACTATTGTAGGACACTTTGGTTGCTTCCATGTCCTAACCACTGTTAATGATGCTACTATGAACATTGGTGTGCTAATATCTTTTGGGATATGGGTTCCTTAGTAGAGATATTGCTAGATAATATGATAGATCACTTCTTAGTTTTTGAGGAAACTCCATACTGTTTTCCATCATGGCTGTGCTAATTTCCAGTCCCACCGGCAGTGTAAGTGGGTTCCTTTTTCTCTGCATCTTCTCCAACATTTGTTGTGACTTGTCCTGTTGATTATAGCTATTCTAACAGGTGTGAGATGGTATCTCACTGTGGTTGTGATTTGCACTCAGGGCAGTGGCAGGCCTAGACCCACACTGTTATTCCCCTTCTGACAGAGGGGACCCAGGAATCCTCTCCTGCATCCCAATGTTTGAGCCACAGGTCAACCCCTGTGCATGCTCATAGAAGTAGTGAACCTAAATCCTACTTCTGTAGTCACTGCTTTTAGCAGTGACGGGCTCAGACCAATTCTCTCATCCTCCCTTTTGTGCCTTCCCAGGAGGCACCCCACCACAAGGAGCATCCCTCTCAGGGTGAGTATCACACTTTCAGACTCAGGCACAACTAGCACTGCTATCTTGAGGTTTAGTTTCAGTGCTTTACCCAGGGTGTTCAGGTTCAATTCTTGAAAAGAAAAAAATATTATTCCTCCTTCCTTCTCCAAAGCAGGGGCATTTCCCAGCTTGTGCCCCACGGGAGGCAGGAAGCCCAGCCCCACGGCCTAGCCCTCAGTGAATGTGTGGCAGCAATTCCTCGCAGCTAGGACCTGTAGGTGCTCCTCATTCTTTTAAACTAATGATGTGAGGGGGACCAAGAAGTCTGGCCTGTAAATAGTTTGTTAAACAACAATACTCTTCCCCAATTAGATCTTCTTGGCAAGAAATAGGAGATGTGGGAAAGTCCCCTATTTACAAGCTTCTATGCTCTTTTATCAAGACCCAGACTTATCACATCATTAGGTATCCCATTGATAGATAGGAGTGCCTTCCCACAGATATCAAAATAATCAGAAATTCTCTCCTATCCCTTCACCCTCACACTCTGATAAGTACTGAGTTCTGCGGAGACCCCACTTATTTTATTGTACTTCTAGGGAAGTTATAAATACTAATGATGGGGCAATAACAGCAGGACCTCTGGTTTATATTTGTTGGAGTCATATAATATGGTGGTTAAGAGTTCTAATTATAATGGAAAGAAATGTATCTTTTTAATAACAGAAGGTATAAAGTATAGAGATATAATTTGAAAGAAGTTGAAGGAAAGGTGTTTGTCTATAAGTTGGTTACTTCTTACTGAGTGAGAAGAGACAACCTGATGGAATGAGTAAAATGGTAGAAGGTTTGTGAAAAGAAATCCTGAGAGGAAATTTTATGTGAGTAAGCTAAATAAGATTGAAAATTTAAATGTCAAAGTAAGCTTTAACGAAAAATTAGGGTTGTGTTTTAATGTTTCTTAGACTATTGGCCTGCTACTGATGTTATAAAAAAAAAGTTTTCTAAGTAGAAAACATGGATTCCATGCTTCATCAAAATAGTTTTCTGTGTTTTATGTTTCTTAACCAGTATGCTTATACTTTCAGACAATATGCTAAGATTGGCCCAAAGTCTCCAGACTAAAACACTCCTGGCTATATTTTTTATAACTTGGGCAGTGCCCAATACTAAAAAAGAAACTCCAAAAGTTTGGGCCTGGACTTCAAACCCCACAGGCTTCCTTGGTGTCCAATAACTGGGATGGGGCAGAGAAGAAAGCAGAGGACAAAATGGCGTAAATTTTTACTGCCTTAATACAGGGACTATTTCGAGGTGACTCTAGGCAATAAAAAACCGTGCAGGCCTGGAGGACCTTGCTGTTAGTTGGCCATGTTTGACAATGTCAGGACTGGGCATAATCAATGTGCAAACTACAGAAGAAAGGGTACTGAAAGGGCAAATGCCCAAGCAGCCTTGGAAAGTTGGGTAGGGATGGACCTCACAAGCCCTTACCCCTCAGGCAAGACTCTTAAGAAGGCACTGCTCCCTCCTCCAACAATGGAGGCCCAAGGGCTCCAAGACTCCAGTTCTAGAAAATTCCATTGTAATCACAACAGCAAAGCCTCAGGTTACCCTTGACATAGCATGAAGAAAAACAATTTTTGCTAGATACTGGAGCAGTCATGCGTCTCTCTCCAATGCTGACTGCACAGTGACAGTGCTTTTCCTATTGTAGGACTGGGACTAGCAAGAAAATTCTTCAGCACACATCAGGAGCAGGGTCTGATGCAAGAATCCTCTCATTCCAGGAAATGGGGCATAGCCAAACTGGGGGACATCTCCCTCATCCATCACACAAAGCATGTTTGTGGGGAACCTAAGACTAAACCATTTACAGATGACCTGCTTCTATGTCAGGGCTTTCTATGAGCAGAGCAACTCCCACCCTGCAATCTATTCAAAGTCAGCCTTAGCCCTCCATATAAACAGAAAGGATCCACCAAGCTTTGTTAAGTTCCCTAGCTGCTGTCAAATTACAAGGAATCAAAGGCTCAGTGCAACTGTCTTGAATTAAACCAGTTTCTCTTGAGTGTTCACAGTGTCCTCCAGAAAATAAACTGGGAAGCTTGTCCTATACTCATGAACCCATGGAAGATCTTAAACTCTTGTTCCAGAAACCAGATAAATTCACACATCCTGTGAAATCAGAGGACTTCTCTAAATAATTGTCCTTTAAGCCCATTGTCCATGTCACTATTCTCTTCAAAATTATTCATTCCTTTTCATCATTTGCCTTTACCTTGAATTAACAAACTGCCATCAAATGTAACTTTATAGTCAATTACTTCTACTATTAATTTTGACTTGTTTTTTCATTATTTTTTTGCTAAATTTATATCTTCTAGGCCTCAGAGGCTTCCTACCACTTCCATGATGAAATTATTGTAGGGAGGAGGCAAGAAAATTAAAAATGTGAATCAAGTCATATTGAGAGACTGAAATGTACTGGTCAGCCCTGCAACCAGGCCAGGAGGACACCTGCAGAACAAAGGGTGGTTTCAGATAGATTACTAATAATGGTGTTCACTAGTTTCTCACCATTCTTTCATTCTAAGAGACCGCACTCTGTGGAGTATTCCCCTTTTCAAAAACTTCTGAGATAGCCCCCATTTATTTGGAAATGCCCAGGAACTTAGGACTTTGGTTCTCTTATTCAATATATAGATGGTTTGTTAATAACCAGCCTAACAAAAGAATGTAATGCTAACACTATCCAAATTTTAAACCTCTTAGGAAACAGACACATCAATTGTCTTAGCAAACTTTCCCTCCAAAATGTTAAATACCTGAACCCTAGGCTTTAGCTCCTCAATGAAAAGAAACTATATTAGCAAGAAAATATCCCAGAAAAGTAACATTTCAGATCCTTTTTAGGTATGGCTGGGTTTTGCAGAATAAAGATACCCAATTTTGGGATAATACTTAAGCCTTTAAATGGTGGCATTAAGGGTCCTGATACTGAGCTCTTTCTTTGGAATGTTAATAGTAGGTCACTTTAAATACCCTAAAGGAAAAGTTGGGCTTGGCTCCTGCATTAGGCCTTCCTAGTTCAGAAAATTTATTTACTCTTTATACAGGTGAAAAACAAGGGCTAGCTTTAGAACTGCTAACTCAAAAGCTAGGGGACACTACAAGACCACTTGGCTGTTTTTCAAGACCATCAGATCCAATAACTTTAGACTAGCCCAGATGCTTCTGGGTTGTGGCAGCCACTGACCTTTTAGTCGAAGAACTTTCCAAAATTTAGGGCAGCATCTTAAAGTGTTAACCCCCAACCCCTCATCACAGTCAAAGTGTATTAGAGACAAAGGGCCATTGATGGTTAACATTAAAATATTAGGTTTTCTTACTAAATACTCCTAACATCATTCTCAAGATCTGTCAAATGGTAAACCCTGTTACTTTGATTTAGAGAACCCTCTCCACCATTGCACTGAGACTATAGAACACACTTATCCAAGCAAAGATGATCGAAAAGATGAACCCCTACTGGATCCAGAGAAGGAGTAGTTCATAGATGGATGCACTTCTCTGGATAAAGTGGTAAAGAAGGAAGGATATGCTATTGTAAGCTCATCAGACATCACTGAGGATCATGCCTTACCAGCTCTGCTCAAGAAAGCAGAACTTATAGCCCAAATTAGGGCATTCCAATTGAAAGGGACTCAGACTGAATATATGAACCCAAAGTATAGATCTATGGTGCTTCACACACATGTTGAGCAACTTATTCAGTATGAAACTGAAAGTGTGCAACTCTTAGAAGCAGTGAAGGGAGCCTCCAAAAACAGTCATTCACTGCAGGGGCACCAAAAGGGGGTTTCAGATGTAATCAAGAAAAACCATCTAGCAGATAAAATAACTGCAACAATAATGAATCTGCCAGCCAAGCTGCTGCATACCAGAGTCCCAAGATCCAAATATATACTGGGTGATACCCTGGAAGAAGCCATATGTGCAAAACAGAGAAACTGCGTTCTTGACCCATCAGGATGGCTCACAGACAAGGAGTGATTATTTCTCCTAAAAGTTGTACAATGGAAAGTTATTAAATATTTATGTAAATCTTCTCATTTGGGCTGACACTTCTTATACAAACTAGTTTCTTGCACCTTCATTGGAAAGAGATGATTTCATACCACTAAAGAATTAAGCAGAGCTTAGGAACTTTGCTCTTGCAAAACACATGGAGCCATCCCATCTCTCCTCTGTAGTCTAGGAGTTCATTACCTGGGAAGGATGGGCAAATAGATTTTACTCAAATGCCATCTTGCAAAGAGTCGATACACTTATTAGTAGTTTTTTATACTTCTATTGGGTGGGTAGAAGCTTTCTTCACCCAGATAGAAAAAGCTTTAGGAGTTTTTAATTCTTACTTAAAGAACTCATCCCTAAATGTGTGCTACCCGGGAGCCTACAAACTGACAATAGGCCTTCCCCTACTAAAATAACCCAGCCAGTAGAGTGTGCTCTAGAAATTAGGTCTCATTTTTCCTCTTCCTAGAGGCCCCAATTCTCGGGAAAAGTAGAAAAAGCTAGCCATGTTCTAAATAAAACACTAGCCAAACTTTGCCAAGAAAGCTCTGAAACTAGGCAATCCTTTTGCTTACTGCATTGCTAAGAGTTTGCAAAGGACACCCTGAGGTTAGGCCCTGTTGAAATGGTTTATAGAAAGCCTTTAATAACTTCAGACTTTTATTTTAATAAAGAAGTACAACAAATGTTTTCCTATATATTTCTAGGTCAAGTCCTAAAGGCTTATGGTGATAACATTCTACCTAACCCATCTTAAACTCATTCAGACGCTCCAATACAACCAGATCAGGTCTTACTAAAAATTTGGAATGAGGGGTCACCAGAGAGCCAAATTCAGCCTAAATGAAAATGACCCAAAATGCTGTCAAATTACAAGAAATTGACCACTAGGTATAGTTATCTCAAAGTAAACCCGTGTCATGAATCCTCACAAGTTCCTTCAGAAAAAGAACTGGAAAGTGTAAACCATTCTTGTAATCCTATGGAAGATTTTAAACTCTTGTTTCCAAAAATGGCTATGTCTCCACATCCTGTGGAATCAGGTAACTTTTCTGAATAATCTTATCGCAGTGTCTAGGCCACTACCCTCTTCAAAATGATTCAGTTTTTTCCCTAGCTATCTTTACCTTGAATTAACAAACTAACATGAAACAGTGCATTTATTCTCAATTAACTCTACTATTAATTTTGACTTTTATCTTTTCTATCTTTTTGTTAAGTTGCAAAGCTTCCTACCACTTCTTATGTTGGAATGACCACATTTTCTCTGCCTCCAGGGCACTTAGAATAGGCTTTCAGACATTTTTATTCTCAGTAGGCAGGGACAATAGCCCTATCTCAGCTTTGAAGAAGTTATAGAAGACAGACCTTCCTCCCTCAACATCCTGTGAAATTAAGGAAATAAAATATCTGAGGAGGGAGTAATGTATGGAAGAGGCAAGAGAATTAAAATGTTAATCAAGTCAAAATCAGAAACTACAATGTGCTGTTCGGCCCTGCAGAACAAAGGAAGGTTTCTGCTAGGGTTGCTAACAGCATTCCCTACACCTATGTAGGGAAAACAGGAACAAGGGCCATTCTCTATGGCTAACCTAAAGGCTGGGGCTGCCAATAGACCTTTCACTTTACATATTATTACATTTTCATGCTTCATACTCTTCTCATTTTTCACTGTATGTCCGTAAGAAAGGAAATGGAAACTCAAGAATGACAAAGAAGGTCAATTCCCTAAATACTCAGAGTCCCTCTCAGTGCCTTTACTCTCTCTTTCTCTCTTATTCTCCCCCTCAAAGAGAAGATCACACTGTGTGGAGTGTTATCCTTTTTCTAATAAACTTTTCTTTGAACTCCAGCTATGGTGTATGAGTTGAATTCTTTCTACACTCTCCACCAAAGGACCCTGTTCTCTTGGTGCAGGGCTTGGTCTCCATGTCACCTGTGGACATTTGCCCTGTCCTGCATCAATTCTAGTAGCATGCACCTAGGGCCATGAGTTAGTCTCTCACATTTCATGAGAGACCAGAGCACCATGTGCAATCTGCCATCATGGGCAATTCAGTCATAATGTCTGTGCTGTCTCAGTCTCTGGTGGTGAACCTGGACCTGTGAGGGCTATACCTTTTGTGTTCTTCCTGTGGAGGTGTTTCCTTTCCTTTCCAGAGTTATGAATAGGCTCATAGATGAAAGTTGCCATTAAAACCCCAAATCCTATTAGCAATGACCAGATAATGAATCTTTTGACTCGGAACAAGTTCTAAATAGGTAAGAAATTTTTATCTTTAGATAGTGTTGCCAGTTTTAAATATTTGATTGACTTAAAGTAATTAAGCCCTTACATAAATCAATAAAATGCAGAAATATTGAGGAAACATGGTAGAATGAGAGCTGTTCCTAGATCTCTCCCCTTGAAACAACAATAAGCTAAACATCTAAAACTCAACAGAAAACACTTAAACTCCACACCAGCATGCCTGAGCATGATCTCTGTGCATAACAGCTACCACAGGTCAGAACCTCTTCAGTCGGGCAGGCAACTGGTAGAAACAAATGAGCTGCCTCTTTCAGCTAGAGCTCCCTGTAGGAGTGGGGAGGGAAGAAGATGCAACGAGTTCCCTGAGCAGTCCTGTGTGGGAGAGCTGAGAGCTCTACGCAGCCAGTAACAGAGCCCAGTCACCAGAACAGAGAGCAGAGAAGGCAACAGCAGAGAAACAACAGTTCATTTGTACTGGCCATGGTTGCAAAACCTGTGGCCCTCACTCCTAACCCAGTGGGCATCTCTCTCCACTGCCCCCATATTCTCTAAGTCTGAACACAGTGAAGCCCCAGGGGAATCTAAGCAAATGCTACCAAAACTGTTGCTAACACTGACAGGGACTGAGACTGAGGGTAGTGAGCAGGTCTATATATCTACAAAAAAATACGAATTTTTAAGACTTTATATAAAGCAGGGATCCAAGAGGCTTAGATGCCACCTACTGGAAACCAAAAGAAAAGCACCTTCTTTGCATCAGGTTAAAGAGAGACCTTCATATAATAAATCTTCTGGGGCAGGTGGGAGGAAAAGCATACATTTCCATTAAAGCCCAGGTGAAGATATAGTCCATTAAACACCATTAACAACCAAAGTGACAAGGCATCTCAGTAAGAAAGAGAGAAATATCCAGAAAATAAGCTTACAGACATAGAACTTTTCAACTTTAATGACAGAATTTAGGATTGTACTTTTCAAAAACTCAGGGAGTTCCAAAATGAGTCATTTCAGGAATTGAAAACACAACTAGATGAGCAGAGCAAGGAGACTGAAATCCTCAAAAAGAACAAAATAGAACTTATGAAAATGAAGAACACACTGCAAGAGTTGAAAAATGAAATGGCAAGCTTGGGAAATAGAGTTGACAAAATGGAGAAAAGGATCAGTAATATCAAAGACAGAAATCTAAAAATAAATTAGAAGACAAGAAAAACCAAAGAATGAAAAATATTCAAGGGGAAATACCAGAACTAGCTGACACCATCTGGAAAGAAAATATAAGAATACTGGGCATTATCAACAGTGAGGAAAAGTTACAGGAACTAGAAAGTATTTTCAGACAAATAATTGATAAGAATTTCCCAAATCCAAAGAATGAACTGAAGCTTGAAGTTCAAGAAATCAGAAAGACCCAGATATCTCAACCCCAAGAAGTCCTTTTCTAAGACACATTTTATTAAAATTATAAAAATAATCAGTGACAAAGACAGAGTTCTCACAGAAGCCAGGAAAAAGAAAATGGTAACCTATAAGCAAGAAACCCATTAGATTACCCTTGGATTTCTAGTACAGATCTTACAAGCCAGAAAGAAATGAAATCAAATATATAAAATATTAAATATTTTAGGAACTACCAGCTTAGAATAATGTATTCATCTAAGCTCTCCTCTACATATAAAGGATAAATTAAGACTTTTCTAGACATAAAAAAAAATGAGGGAATTGTCCAATAGAAGGCCTACACTACAGGAAATACTGAAAGATGTCAGCACACTTAAAACAAAATAACATTAAAATATATATATATACATAGTAGAGGAGTGCAACACTTACTAAGATCAGGATATTATAAGCTTAAATAATAAGAAGAGAATTGCTATAGTAAGATAGTAATGAATATCCAGCATACACAGGGATAAAGTAAGACAGCAATGACTGAAAGGGGGAGGATTCAAAGATCTAAATTGGCAAAAGGGAATGGAGATGAGGCATGCTCAGAAGAAAATGGATAAGTACAAATAACCAGAAAGGAAACTCACAAAAGCCAAACAAAATAAGAACAATAGAAACTCAAGGAAAAAGAAGCAATGAAAACACTGAGCTACTGGAAAGCGAAAGGTAAAATGGCTATAAGAAGACCTCATATTTCAGTAATCACCCTAAATGTAAATAGACTAAACTTGCTAATAAAATGGCACAGTGTTGCAGATTGGATCAAAAAGCAAAACTCAACCACATGCTACCTCCAGAAGACACAGCTCAGCTCCAAAGACAAATATAGACTCAAAGTGAAAGAGTGGAAAATGATATTTCAAGCAAATGGCATTCATAAAAAAGTAGGTGTAGTGATGCTATTAGCAGACAAAATAGACTTCAAAATACAAAAGGTAAAGAAAAATACTGAGGAACAGTTTATAATGATAAAGAAAATCATGCACCAAGAAGATACACACTTATTAATATCTATAACCCAGGTAGGTATTTCCAAAATATAGAAAGCCATTACTAACAGAACTAAAGGGATAAATAGACCAGAACAGTATCATAGTAGGTGAACTAATGCTCCATTGTCAGATATGGACAAATCATCCAAACAGAAAATAAATAAGAAAAGAACATTCTTAAGTGACCCATTAGACCAACTGGACATAACTGACACTTACAGAGCCTTCCTTCCCCAAATGGCTGATTACACATTCTTCTTCAGAACTTATTAAACATTCTCAAGAATCAAGCACATCCTGAGACACAGAGATAGTCTCAACAAATATAAGAACGTTTCAAATCGTAACAAACACATTCTCTAATCATAGTGCTTTGAAACCAGAGATCAACTGAATAAAGAAAGCAGGAAGAACCAAAAATACATAATGTGCTGCTGAAGAATAATTGGGCCAGAGAAAAAATAAAAAGAGGGATCAAGATGTACATAGAAATGAATAATAAGGATAGTCAACATATCAAAACATTGAAACACAGCAAAAGCCGTCATAAAAGAAAAGTTCATATCATTACAGGTCTATCTCCAAAAATAAAAATGAGCCCATATAAACAACCTAACGCTTCATCTTAGAAAATGAGAGAATGAAGAACGAATGAGGCCTAAAGTCAGAAGGAAAAAAATTAAAACTAGAGCACAAATAAATGAAATTGAAAACAACAACATCGAAACAGTAGAACAAATAAATGCGACACAGAACTGGTTCATTGAGAAGTTTGAAAAATTGACACTCCTCTGGCTAGATTAACTAAAGAAAAAAGATAAAGGACACAAATAAATAAAATCACAAATGAAAAAGTGTAAATTATGACTGACATCATAGATATACAAAAGATCATACAAGAATACTATGAAATAGAATATAACACTAAATTGAGTGATCTAGAATAGACCAGTACTTAGAAAAATATGCTCTTCCTAGGCTGAATCAAGAACTGAAAAATCTAAATAGAAAGATCAGCAGTATGGAAATTAAAACAATCATCAAAAACTACAAAAAAGTAAAAGTCCAGGACCAGATAGATGCCTTCAGCTGTGAATTCTACCACATGTTCCAAGAGGCTTTAATATCCTCCTCAAACTCTTCCAAAATATTGAAGAGAAAGCTATACTTCCCAACTCATTTTATGAGGTCAATATTACCCTGATACCAAAACCTGTTAAGGATAACAGAAAAAAAGAAAATGACAGACCAATATCTCTGATGAATACAGATACAAAATTCCTAAATAAGATACTAGCAAATCAAATATAGCAACATATTAAAAATACTATACACCACGATCAAGTTGGCTTCATTCCAGGAGCACAGAAATGGTTTAACATATGCAAATCAATTAATGTGATACACCATGTAAACAAATTAAAAATTAGGAATCACATGATCATATCAATAGATGCAGAAAACGTTTTTGAGAAGATACAGTATCTATTTATAATCAAAATACTTAAAAATTGGCAATATTACCTTAAAAATAGGTATTATTAACATAATAAAGACCATCTATGACAAACCCTCAGCTAACATTTTACTTAATGGTGAAAAACTCAAAACCTCCCCTCCAAGATCAGGAACAAAGCAAGGCTGACCAGTATCACCATTGTTATTCACTATAAACATCAGAGTTCCTAGCAAGTACAATTAGACAAGATAAAGATACAAAAGGCATCCAAATAGGAAATGAAGTAGTCCAACTGTCATTATTTGCAGATGACATGATCCTTTGTATAAAAAACCCTAAAGACTCCACAAGAACACTACTGAAAACAATAAGCAAATACAGCAAAGTTCTAGATGCAAAATCAATGTTCAGTAGTCCATAGCATTCCTATAATCTAATAGCAAATTGTCAGAAAAAGAAGCAGAACAAAATAATTCCTTTTGCAATTGCAACAAAAAGAATAAAATACCTAGGAATAATTTTAACAAAACATGTGAAGAACCTATATGATGAAAACTACAAGACTCTATTTTAAAAAATCAAAGAAGATACAAAGAAATAGAAAGATATCTTGTGTTCTTGAATTAGAAGAATCAGCATAGTTAAAATGACCATGCTACCTAAAACATTATATAGATTTAATGCAATCCCCATCAAAAATCCACCAGCATTTTTTAAAGAAATAGAACAAAATATCATCAGATTTATATGGAAACACAAAAGACACAAATTGCCAAACCCATTTTGAGAAAAAAGAATGAGACTAGAAGTATCACTATGCTTGATTTCAAATTATACTACAAAGGAACAGTAATCAAAACAGCATGGTATTAGCAGCAAAGCAGATGCACAGACCAGTGGGACAGAATAGAGGGTCCAAAAATTAATCCATGTTTCTATGGGCAAATAATTTTTGACCAAAAAAAAAGCCAAAATCATACAGTGGAGAAAGAAAAGCCTCTTCAATAAATGGTGCTGGGAAAACTGGAAAGTTACCTGCAAAAGAATGAAACTAGATTGTTGTCTATCATCACACACAAAAATTAACTCAAAATGAGTCTAGGAATTGAATATAAAACCTAAAACAATAGAGTGCATAGAAGAAAACATAGGAACTAAACTATAGGACCTTGGACTTAAAGAGGATTTTATTAATTTGATCTCAAAAGCAAGGGAAATAAAAACTAAAAAAAAAAATTAATGGGACTACATCAAGCAAAAAAATTTTGCTCAGCAAACAACAAAAAAAAAAAATAGTTTACAAGGTAAAGAGATAACCATCCAAATTAAAAAACAATACATATTTGAAAGCAATGCCTGTGATATGGACCTAATACTGAAAATATACAAAGAACTTATACAACTCAAAAACAACAAAAAAGCATATGATCCGATCAAAAATAAGCAGAGGACCTGAGCAGACACTTCTCCCTAGAGGACATGGCCAATAAATAGCCAATAAATATTTGAAAAGAACCTCAACATCACTAGCTATTAGAAAATGCAAATCAGAACACAAGAAGATACCATCTCACACCTGTTAGAATAGCTATAATCAACAGGACGAGTAAAAACAAATGTTGGAGAGGTTGCAGAGACAAAGAACACACTGCTGGTGGGGCCACAAATTGGTACAGCCACTATGGAAAACAGTATGGATGTTGCTCAAAAAAGTAATAATTGACCTATCATATGATTCAGCAATCCCTATACTGGATATTTACCCCAAAGACTTGAAAACCCATAGCCAAAACGATACTGGCACACTGATGTTCTTAGAAGCATTATACACCATAGCCGGACATAGAAGCAACCAAAGTGTCCTACAATATATGACTGGCTAAAGAATCTGTGGTACATATATGCAATGAAATATGACTCAGCCATAAAAAGAAATGAAATACTGCCATTTATGATAACATGGATGGACTTTGAGATAATCACGTTAAGTGGTATAACTCAAACAGAAAACATTGAAAATCATGTTATATCACTTATATGTGGGATATAAACCTAAAAGAAACAAATGAACAGAACAAAGAGAGACTCAGGGCATGTACAATGGACTAGTGGTTACCAGAGCGTAGGGGATAGGAGAAGGAGGAGAGGTAGACGATCAAAAGGAGGGAGGTAGGGGTAGGGTGTAATAGGTAAAGGGGATCAAATATATGGTAGCTATGGAAACTGGACTTTGAGTGGTAAGAAAACAATGCAGATGTCAAATTATACATTTGAAAATTGTATTAACAAATGTTACACTAATAAAGATAATTAAAAAAATAAAAATAAAAAAAAGGAAAAAAGAAATTTATCTATATGCCTGGAATTTTTTTTTAAAGGAAATAAAATAGAAATTATTCCAAGTGCTTTTCAGGATTCTATGATCTGGTAAAATATTTGTTATTAAAGAAAGCTAGATTAAATTTTGTTTGATTAAATGGAGATGAAATATGTTTGTTTTTACTAGGTTTGTGGTAGGGGAGGCCGAGGTAACTGTTCCCTATAATGGGTGTTCACTTGCCTTTCTATAATAGGTAAGGGACTTTTCAGTGTCACTCCTGATGTGGCACAGACCACAGGCACTGGTCAGTCACTGCCATATAGCCTGCCAACCAATCCAGATACACTTTCCGTGTACAGAAAGAATGTAAGAAAGTATAAGATGTGTATAAAAGGGAAAACCCAGCTGTGATCTGGGATTAGACTTTAGATGGGAACCCACTGGGCATGTGCCAGCACCAGCGAATGAGACTTCCTGCTTATTGCCTCAGTGTCCTGTCTCTCAGTCTGATTATCCTGCAACAACTTTACAGATATAAGTACCTATTATCTTTTAAAAATGTGTCAAGAGAGTTAAGATAACAATTGACTGTGAAATCTTAGTTTTAACAAATAAATAGGTAAAAATATATGGTTTTTGGATAAAAAGTTTAAGCAACGTTATATTGTATATATACATGAAGAAGGCTTTTTGTCATTGAAAACTTAAAACTTTAAATTTTTGCTTCCTTAATTAAATAATAGATATTCCTTGGATATATACCATTTCTAAATAAGATAATGAAACATTAATTAGAATTATAGATTTATCAACTCTGTTTATTGTAGAGGAACTAAAGACATTTGGCTGTATGAGCAAATGTATCTTCTGACACTTTAAAAGAATTCTGTTCTATGAGCAAATATATTTCAGAAGCTATTAAGTCTGTTCATAAGTATATCAATACTGGTGTAAAAGTTCACAAGCACTTACTTAATTTTCACTACAAATTAAGGTGGACATTTGATTCATTTACACATTTTTGCTACTATAAACAGTGCTGCTATGAAGACTCGCCTATACATTTTTGTTGAAACACCTGTTTTTAATCCACCTAGGAGTGGATTCATTAAATTAAATGGAATACTTGTGGGGTCGAGATTCCAAACTATGGTATGCAGAAGGCACACCAGTTAACATTTTCACAAGCAATATTTTAGACTCATAATTTCTCTACATTATTTTCAACATTAGCCATTTTTATTTTTTGAATCATAGCCATTCTAGTGTGTTTGAATGTGGTATCAGATTGGGAATGCCATTTGTATTTCTCTCCTGACTAACGATGTCTAAAATCTTTTGCTGTGCCTGATGAGCATTTGTATAACTTCCTGGGGAAGGATCAACTTGAGCCCATTTGAAAAATGTACTTGTCCTGAGTTGATGAGTTGTAAAGTTCTTTGCATGTTCTGGATGTTATGGATATTATACTCTTATGTGATATAAAATGTGCAAATATTATATTCCTTTTGATGGGCTTGTTTATTTTCTTGATAGCCTCATTTAATGCCTAATAGTTTTTAATATTGATGCAGTCTCACCTAATTTCTTTTTTATTGCTCAGGCTTGGGTGTCAGAAGAAACCATAGCCAGATGTAAGATCCTGAAAATTCAACTCTATGTTTTCTCTTTGAGTTTTTTTATTTAACCCCATATTTTTAAGTCATTTATCTGTTTTGAGTCTGTAATGGTTCAATTTTATTCTTGTGCAGGTAGTCATTTGCCTAACACCGATTCTTGACTATACTTTCTTTTGCCTAAGTTAACGTTCACACTTGGCAAATATCCAATGACTGTAGATTGGTAGGTTCATTTCTAGGCTCTTAATTCAGTTCTATCTATCTGTATGTGTAGACATGCATCTCATCATGAGGTTTCTGTTAGCAACAGATCATATATACGACTGTGGCCCCAGAAGGGTGTAAAAAGCTGAAAATTTTTTATCCCCTAGGGATGTTGTAGTTGTCCAAGAGTAGCACAGTGCACTCCTCACATTTGTGGTGATAGTGTTGTAAACAAAAGTATAATGCTGACTCATCTAAAAGTACAGCAGATGTTATTATGTATAGTATATAAGAGCTGATAATGGTAATACATGACTATGTTACTGATTAATGAATTTATTATACTATTATTATTTTATTTTTGGTTGCTTTTAGTGTTGCCTTTTTCAACTTAATTTATTAAACAAATATTTGTTTTATAGTTCCTATAAATAGAATGAGCAGTAATGTGAGATATATTATAATTCTTGGCACAGTATTTTTTTTTTTAAGTAGGATAACTTCTATAAATCTTTCTCATCACTCTGTAGTTACAGTAATGTCAGATATGATGATATGTATGATCTAAGGTCAATTAAGATTCTATGTAATATAAATGATACATATTTCAAAAGTCAATGATGCAGACAGATGCATGCAGTGAGAGGAGTAGGTGACAGGAGATTTGGAGAGCAAGGTCCTAGGTCTGATTCTGGGGTTTGGTTCTAACATCCTGAGTATGGCTCTGAGGACTATCTCTAGGTTCTGAGATTTAGTCCATAGTCCAGCTCTGCATCTGGTGTCAGAGACTCATGGTCTGGTTGGGTCTGGCTGTGGGGTCTAGGTTGAGCTGTCTCCAGGATCTGGTGTCTGGAATCTGGGTCTGTGGCCCAGTGTCAAGCTTCTGGCATCTGGTGTTCTGCATCCTAGGTACTGTACCTGTGTTTGGATCGGAACATAGATTTGGATCCGGGTCTTGTGGTCTGCTGCAAGGTCTGGGTCTTGTGTTATGGGGTCTGTCTTTGAGTTGAGGGGTCCACTTTGGTGTCCAGCTTCCAGAATCTGTAGCTGGGATCCTGGTTCTGGCTCCGGCATCCGATGTTTGTCAGCTATTGGTCATTGGCTCCAGTTAATCAACACAGTGCAGTGAAGGTGGTGGATACTTTATTGAGTATAAAGAGCTGAATTGTGATACCACACAGCTGTGAGAAGAGCAAACCTGTGGAGTATCTCTGTAGAGCTTCAGATCACTTATGAAGCATCATGGCTGTGGAAAAGCATGGCTGCAAAGAAAGCGAGGTAACTCGCGTCTATTTCCTCTAAGGCGAGAGCTCTGTTCTACAAGCTCCAATGCTGTCAGATGCTTCCCTCTTCTGTCGCAAGACAACTCCATCCTCAGTCCAGGAGCCAGGCAGGTCAGTGAAAGCTTCTCTCTGAAGTGTGGTTTACTTGAAGGGCCCATTTATAGAAATGGCTGGTAGGCTCTGTGTGTGGTTTTTTTGTTGTTGTTGTTTGTTTTTGTTTTGTTTTATTTTGTTTTGTTTTAAATTTGAGCCCAGGTGGGCACCAGAACCCTTCTTAGTAGGCAGTTTTCTTTCTCAGTGTTTACATGTCATGTGGTATATGAGGGGCACACGGGCTCCTGAGGTTGGAGTTTGGGGGACATGAGATATCTCTGTTTTTGCTTCAGGCAGCTTGAAGGGTAGTTATTTCAGCGTATGGGTAAGGACAAACCTGAAGAGGATTTCTCCTCCATCACAGATGCACCCAGCATTTGAGGATTATAAAGGGTGCCCAAGATATGAGGTAGTAGAGAGCTGGTAAGATCTCCATTCCCAAATGTCTTAAGGGCAGAACAGTTTCTTGGGTGACCAACAAGGAGAGACCTGGAGGTGAAAGTCTCCATTGTCTTCATCCATGTGAGAGGAGCAAAGAGGGTGCCTGATATGGATTTAAAGAACTTCTAAACCTGTAGAGAACACATAGGAGAGTTTACTTGAGTAAAACTGATGTCATGTGCCATGGAGCAAGATCTCAGATGCTATAGGGAATCAATTTTGCCACTCCTTTTAGGCTCTTGAGATTATGGAAAGCATATAAGATTACACATATGTGATGAAAAGCAAGGCAGGATGGATACAGAATAGCTAAAAGCATTGTGTGTCCTCCAAGGGCAAATAACACCTTCAAGAGGTTTTACTGTTGTCATTTGAAAGTTGTGTTTGCATAGTTGCAGAACACCAATAGACAGGACTTTCTGAAATGTTTTACTAAAAAGAGATAGGCCTGGGGTTGGGAGTATCTACTAGGGGCAGCCCAGTTAGGAATTTGTGATCTGACCACTTTGTGAAGTTAATTTTCATAGAACCCTTTTTCCCTCCCACTTGCACAGGAGCCAGTGGAGACCTGGAGGCAATTTCTCTAATCCCATTCTAGCATGTGTGTTAGTAGAAGAGGAGAAGAGGGGGTGACTGGAGTATGGAGGAGTAGAGACTTGAAGGCAGTTTCCCCATTCCAGCACAAGTGCAGTATGTGAGGACATAAGGGGCACTGGGAAACATGAGAGGAGAGACCAGAAAGTGAATTCTCCACACTTGCAGAAGCTTTGTATGTGAGGGGTCTAGGGGGTCTTGGGATGATGGTTGAAGAGAGACCCAGAGGGGCACACTTCATCATGGCTTCTGCCAGATAGCGAGGAGCAGAGTCATTCCCCATGTCAGATTGAAGGTGAGACTTGGAGCCGAATACATCACCCCCACCTCTAGTAGCCCGTGACTTAGAGGTGCCTTCCCTGTTCTTACTCCAGTCAGTGTATGAGAAGCAGAGGGCATGCATAAGGTAGGGGTTGCACTTGTTCCAGTTGGAGTTCTGATGATCACTTTTTCCAGGTTTGTTTCTTCCAGAACAGCTTTCAGAATATAATTCCTAGGGGGCCCAATTAGAAGTGAGCACTTCCTGAGGGAGAATTATTCCTGAAACACTTGCGGGAAGAGGAAAGGCAGGACCAGAGCCGCCATTTTACGTTCTCGGGTTCTGTGGTATTAGTGGTTCTGAGGAAATTTGTGTGAGGAAAGCATTGGCTGTGGATGTGCTGAGATTTGGGAAAGAGGTGGGACCACAGCTGTACCTAGTTTAACTCACCAAAGGAGGGAAAGGAAAGGAGAAGCTTCCTGGGGGGCAAACACCGCAGAAGGGTTGGCGGACACACTTTGGTCTGAGGACGCAGCAGAGAGAGGGCTGGTGTGGAAAATTGTATATATTTTTCTGTGTAGTGTCGGCCAGTGCCCTGTGTCATTTTGCATATGACTACCTAGTGTTCCCAGGGTCACTGAACTGGGTATAATTTTGGGCTTCATTCTGCTCTATTTATGTGTTTGATTTTATGCTGATAACACCCTGTTTTGATTACTATAATATTTTTTTTATTTGGTGGCGAGTGATGTGAAAATTGGGAATTCAAATATTCCACCTCATCTGCTGCATCTGGGTAGTTCATCAATGACACCCAGTGTATTGGGAACTGACTTAGAGGCCCACAGTGTCCTGACACAGGAGTTGGGATATTTAGAATAAGCGTTTATTGTCAGAGTCTGAGTTATCGGAGAAGGTGGTAGGTTAACACCTTCCAAAACTGCAGCATTTCCTCAGTCTAGCTCAAGGTATTTAATGAAAAATCTGGGCATTACTCAGGGGATGTGGGGGGGGGGGTGGTCCTGGGGTCTATCATGCTTCATGAAACTATCCCTCTGGCAATGTGGTCCCTCAGTGTCATCGGCAATCACAGAACAAAGATGGGAGTAGTCTGGAAAGAATGCCAGATCAGAAGGCTTGTGATAAGCACAAAGGTATTAATTAATAGTTCCAGGGAAATTTAGTATGGCAGGGAACTTTTCAAGCTCTGGGTGAAGCCACTGTGGACAATCTATTGTTAAGCTATAGGGCAGGGAAAAGTGAAGCCTGGGGTGCTGTTGTTGTAGCTGCCAGCCCCCGAAAGACACACGGACCTCCAGAAATCAGTGAGTTATAGCAAACACACCCTTCATTCAGCTAGCTGGGTCTGCCAGGGGTACGCAGACCCCAAATTAAGCAGCCGTAAAATGTAGAGGTACAAGGTTTTGAAGCCCTAAACCCCCATTCTTTATTCTATCTGAACATAAAGGTCTATTTTTCTTCTATTTGCTACCTGTTGTCCCACAGGTCGGGTGTGCAAGCGGGGGTACAGAAGCAGAAAGCTTATTGTTAGAATGTTCTATTCCTATGGGTGATATTCCCCATTCCCATGGCGATAGCTCAACAGTAATTTCTAGCAAGTAATAAATTTCAAGTCGTTTTCCAGCCACCACACTGTGAGTCCTCTACTGCAGGGTCCCAACTGGTCCCTTCTTCACTAGCACCAAATAGAAGTTCAGGGAGAAGGGTCAGTTTTCAAAGGACCAGCAGAGATGTGGCTTGATATGGAAGGTTCTTTGTTTTCTTATTATCATATTTGGTGTAAGATAGATAAGGAGTAAACAGGTTTATCTATTCCTTGTTTCATATTCTAGAAGAATTGAGGTATTCTGAGTCTTGTACATATTTGGGGGGAATTTGCTTCTAACTTAATTCTCCCTTGCCTTTCTCCCTTGCTAACAGCTTTCATAGGTGTGCTACTTGCTCTAAAGTTTGTGCTGAATGTTGGGGTTGAGCAAACACAGAGATTTGAATTTGTCCTGCTCTTTCATGGATTCCACCTCTTTCCCTCCCCTTGTGAAAAGATGTTTGAATGCCAGGTTAAATTGAATTTGAGAAAACTAGCAAAGACTTTTCTTCTCACCAGGTAGGTTAATGATTGGGATCCCACTAGCTCCTATAAGTTGCTATAGATGAGAGATCACAAATGTCTGTTGGCAGAGGTAAGCAGTATTTTTATTTTCCCTGTCAGTCTTTGGTCTATTTCTGCAGGGTTTGGGAGAATTTAGAAGTGCTGCCATTCTGCTCATACATTCAGATTAGTGTGAAAAAAATATTTGTGATGCTAACTTCTTGGACTTTAAGACTCAAGGTCTTTTTTTTTTTTTTAACTGATATCCCAGAGATGGCATTTTTTTCTTTCTTTTGTGTTATTGTTACTGGAGAATGGGGTCCTCTCCTAGCTCATTGTCCAGGTTCTTAATGTCTGGAACAAAGAATTGAGAAGGACACCAAAATACAGTAGAAAAGTTTTCCTAGAAAGGAAAGTACACTTCCAGATGTGGAAGTGGGCCTGAGCAAGAGAAGTGTGGTGGAAAAGGTCTGATAATAAAGACTTCAAGATTTTTATCTCTTTTTGCTATAGGTGGTTACTTAGAGTGGGCTTCTTTAATTGACAACTAAGATTGACAGCACCCAGTGATTCATCATTTTCCGTTCTGAGTGTGTTTTTCTCATAATTCAGTCTCTTATAATATTAATGAACTTCCAGGCCCATGCATCATATTATAATGATGGTATAATGAAACTCAGTGTAAGTTAATTGCATGACAGGCCGAGAGAAGTTTTAAAAGCAAGCCTTTATTGGGAGAGTGCTCCCAGGTGAGGTTCTCTTGTCCCAAGAAGAGAGGGACCAGAGAAGTCATGCCCTGGGGTGGGAGGACACAGCTTTTATGGGTTATATAGGGGTAGGGGTATAGAGTGGGAAATATTAATCAAATGCTAATTGAGCCTCAGGATTAGTGTGGTGGCCCCTAGGACTTTCGGGTGGGCCCTATTCAGAAGGTCTGGATTCCAGGAATCAAGCTGGGGAGTCTCCAGGCAGGCATCTGGCTGGCCTTTCCCCCACAGACCTAACACTCAGGTGAGTGAAGGTCCTTGGGGTCTTCATTGCCCATGTGTAAGTCACTGGCTTAAATTGGTACCTAATTCTCTGCCTATTGGTTTCTTTCTGTGAGTTAGAACAAAACGCCTAATGGCTTGTTTAATTGCGGGTGGATTAAGGTGGACCTCATCTAGGATAGGATTACCGCAGTATCTTTTCAGGCTGACCTGAAAACCCTAACTAACTTTCCTGCCTATCTCTTTTCTAAGAGCCATGACACATTTAATAGTATGGACATTGAGGGGTGGGAGGTCTCTTCTGTATCTGCTTTCAGTTTAGAATTTACTCCCTGACTACAGGGGTTCATGGAGCTCTTTCCCTTCCTGCCTCAGTTAGTGTGGGGTCTTGGGTTTCCTGCTAGTCCCTAGACAAGAAAGATAAAAGCTTATTATTTAAATCATACATCTAATAATTTCTATTATTGATTTGCTCATGTAGTGAGTAAAAAAAAAAACAGGCTCAGTTAATAAAATTCTTAAAGAGTAACATGAGAACTTTTGCTTAAAGTCCCTCCCCTGTCAGACTGGAAGGGCCCTGCCTGGCTTAACAACATATCTGCTTAACAATGGTCTGATGACCCTTATCAATAGCCAGAGGATCTGGGTCACCAGGGCAAATACCAGGATTTGAGGGAGAGGCCTTTTTTTTTTTTTTTTTTTTTTTCCCCAAAGAAAGGAGGGAAGAAATCCTAACTAGAAAAAGACTAACTCTTAAAGATATGTTCTATTTCTTATCCTGCTAAAAGATTAAGAATTTTAAAAGTGATGTCTTTTGGCTTCTGCAGTCAGACTTTGCTCTTTTTTAGTAAACACATTGGAGAAGGTTCTCAAGGCTTTTGGAGGCACCATTGTGAAGAGGTAGTCAGTGCACCTTTGCAGCCCCCAGGTGGTGGGCGGTGGGACTTCCATGCAAGGAAATGGTAAGAAGAAGCTGTGTGTGCAAGCATTGCTTTTCCGTGTTGGGTAGTGAGTTGAACTTCACAGCAATCAGCAGAGCAAGGGCTTTGTGTGGAAAACTTTTGGTTATGTTATTTTTTACTGTGTTGTGACTGGAATAACCAGACTCAACTCGAGTGCTCTGATATTAGAGGCAGTTTATTAGCCGGCGGCTGTCCTTCCAAAGGAGCAGCATCGACCCATTTCAGGTCCACAGTTTTATACCCAAAAATCCATTAATCACTATATCCCAATCACAATGGATCTATACATCATCTATTCATTACCCGTCACCAAATGGTGGTCTGATATGATGCGTAAGCGGGGTCACAGAAGCAGAAAGCAAAACGTTATAAGGTCAGATTCCCATACCATGTTTCTCATAAATTCCTCCTCCTCTTTCTTGTGGGAATAGAGTTAAACAATAGCCTACTGATATAATTGCCAGGTACTCGGATCAGGAAATTTGGTTGTTGTGGCAGTTGGCATAGAGGCTTCTAGTCTTAACCCTTTCTTGCATCTTTCTAGGGGCACATCATTACAACTCGAGGTATAAGATAGTGAGGGTGACTAGCCCCAAAGATTAATTTCTCTTTTTATTGCTTCACATTATAGAGAAACTAAAGATGTTCCTGTCCTTTTGTCTACAAATAATGGAGATTGCTTCTACCATAATTTCAGTTTGCCTTTCACCCAGGCTAAGTTCTTCTTCAATATGTGATGATGTGCCCCTAGAAAGATGCAAGAAGGATTTTTGGGTATAAAACTGTGGACCTGAAATGGGTTAAGACTAGAAACCTCTATGCCAGCTGCCACAGCAGCCATATTTCCTGATTGAATACCTGGCAATTACATCGGTAGGCTATTGTTTAACTCTGTTCCCACAAGAAAGGGGAGGAGGAATTTATGGGAAACATGGTATGGAAATCTGATCTTTTAATGTTCCGCTTTCTGCTTGTGTACCCCTGCTTACGCATCATATCAGACCACCATTTGGTGACGGGTAATGAATAGATGATGTATAGATCCATTGTGATTGGGATATAGTGATTAATGGATTTTTGGGTATAAAACTGTGGACCTGAAATGGGCCGAGGCTGCTCCTTTGGAAGGACAGCCGCCGGCTAATAAACTGCCTCTAATATCAGAGCACTCAGGTTGAGTCTGGTTATTCCGGTCACAACATTTGGAGGCCCCAGCGAGATCTTCTCGTGGTTGGGACTGTCGATCTGTGCACCCGGACGGCAAGCCACTTGCGGTTGGTGAGGCCTCTAGGGCTCTTGCCCTAGCCTGCCGCTGTGGTTTCTCGCCTCGTGGAGCCTGATCCTGGGAGAGTGCTGAGGCAGTCCTGGTGCGAGCTCGAGTGACCGTGCGGACGTCGGACGTGACAAGTAAGTCGGCGGTCGGCTGAGACTGTGATGACAGAATTCTCAGTCCTGGTTCTGGTCTGTTAGTCTGTGTCTGTCCGCTTTGTGTGCTTTATTGTGGAAAGATGGGTCAATCGCAAGGGAGGCTTACACTGCTTCAGTGTGTGCTTAATCATTTTAAAGATTTTCGCCACAGGGCGAAGGCTTACGGTGCTTATGTAACCTCTTTCGATTTGCAGCGTTTCTGTCAGCTCGATTGGCCAACCTTCGGGGCTGGATGGCCCTCCATAGGAACATTTGACTTGCAGACTGCATTTAGGGTTCGGAGTGTTGTTTATGGGAACCCTGGGCATCCAGACGAGGTGCCTTACATTGATGTGTGGATTGATATTGTTTCTGATGCCCCTGAGTACTTACAGAATTGCAGTCAAGCTCCTGTCACTATACTGGCAGCTATTCTGCAGGGTCCTAAAAAGCCACCACCGGTGTTGCAGAGACCTCCCTCTGAGAATGACTGGTGGCCACCACCCTATGACAATGGGGGAGGTGGGGACCCTCCTCAGGAGGAGCCAGACCCTCCTCTAATCCCGTCTAGGGCCCGTAGGCCACCTTCCCCCGATTCTACCTTACCAGGGGAGCCAGTCCCTATACAGGCTCCTTTGAAAGCAATACCTGGGGGAAGTGGAGGCAAGCAGACTGTCATCTACTCTCCATTCAGTACCAGTGATTTCTATAATTGGAAATTACATTGTAGTTATAGGCCTCAAGTTTGGGGCAGGTAGAAAGGATGAATAGAACACTAAAAGAGACATTAACTAAATTTAAATTGGAAACTGGGGAGAATTGGGTGAGTCTTCTTCCTTTTGTTCTTTTGCGAGCCCATTGTACTCCATACATTTCTGGAATAACCCCTTATGAAATTATGTTTGGGAGACTGCCCCCCTTTACTCCCTAAAGTTGGTATTGATAAGGTTGAAATGAGTAATAATGCTAGTCTCCTTAAGTCCTTACAGGCCTTACAACAAGTCCAACAGCAAGTGAAGGGCTTGATTAAGGCCACCAGATCAGACTCGAAGGTACCGATGCCTCACTCACATAACCCTGGAGATTGGGTGTGGGTGAAGAAGATTCAACCAGCGACCCTTGAGCCCCACTGGGACGGTTCATTTTCAGTCATCCTGACGACACCAACAGCCGTCAAAGTCGCGGGAAAGAGACATTGGATTCATCACACGCACATTAAGACAGCACAACCTCCCCCGGAGACAGAGAAATAGAAGGCAACACCCACAAGAGACCCTCTCAAGATAAGACTTTCTCAGGGTTAATTATAATGGGGTTAATTGTTATTTATAATGTGAGAGGGAACCCTCATCAACCTCAGCAGGCCAAATGGGAATTGATTAAATCAGAAACAGGTGTGTCCATATCAGTGAACCAGACTATGTACCAACCTACATTTCATATAGATTTATGTGATATACTAGGGAAAACTTTTAACACTGTTTCATCATCCCTGCCCTGGGGACCTGGAGCCAGTTTTTCACAAGGGCCCTGGTATGGGTGCGGACTAGATTGGAATGAAAGGGGTTTACAACAAGTACAGTTATATATGTGTCCCAGAAAAGACCAAAGTGTGGGGAGCAGTTCGTAAGAAAAAGCTTACAGACAGAAGAACAACAAATGGCAGGAGAGCGAAGGTGCGAGTTGTTTCCCAGAGCTCAGCCCAGGCCCTGCTTCTAACTTTTGCACCTCTAACCTTTGAAGTTGCTGTCTGGCAAACTGGCAAGAATCTTTATAGCTGCTCTCAGGAAAGTATAGTTAATGAGAAGAGCCTTTGCAGCTGCTTTTAGGAAAGTATAGATAAGGACAAGAATCTTTATAGCTGCTCTCAGGAAAGTATAGTTAATGAGAAGAGCCTTTGCAGCTGCTTTTAGGAAAGTATAGATAAGAAGAAGAGTCAACTTACAGCTAGGTCACCATAGCAACCCTGCATTCGCAGAAAAAAACCCCTTCCCCCACGACCGATCCCATATAAGCAACTGCTTGAGCCCCCAATAAACGAGACTTGATCAGAAAGCCTGTCTTGTCTCCATTCTTTGCGTCTCTTGTCCCCCTTCTTTTCTTGGTTTCTAGGGCCTCGGTTGATCGTCCCGCGGGCCGGGACACCAAAGCACCTGTCATAAGCCAAACCAATATTATTGTGGCCATTAGGGTTGTGAGACCATAGCCCCATGGAAGAACAGTGACCCCTTTCTGACTCTTTTTCGACCTACTCAGTCTTCCTGTACCACACCAGGAAGGTGCAATACTGTCATTCTCACTGTCAAACAGTGGGATGATCTATCCTGGTTAACTGGAAAGACATGGGGTCTAAGGCTGTATGTTTCCGGAACTGATCCTGGAGTGTTGATAACAATACAGAAAAAGCTTGTCAGGATATCGCCGTTAGTTATAAGTGTTGTGTGGCGTTTCGAGACCCCCACGAAGGACAGAGACCTCCAGATAAGGTGTTAACAGCAAGCGCTTTATTCACGGATAAGATGTTACAGCATGCTCGTTATTTACGGATTCGAACCCGGGCCCCCACCAAGGGCGAGAGCCCCGAGACTCCCTCTCCCCTGAGTTTTATACCCACTCAGGGGGTGGTTACGTGACCTTTTCCCTGATCGGTGGGACTCAGGTGCGTCATTGTAGTTACATGCGTAAGCCAAGTGGAACGTGGGTGAGCTATTTTCCCGTTAACATTTTTCTTTAATTACTGTTACTGGCATTGTTGGGTAACTTCTATTGTCCCTTGCGGACTGCTGGCTAGGCCAGGGGCTAGGCCAGGTATTAGCTGCAGGCTTAAATGGAAAATTCCTATAGGGGGATTATCTTAAAGAGCCAGGGACAGGGTTTGAAACAGCCTTTTACAATAAGTCCTGCTGGGCCTGGTGATGGAGGGTTAAATGTCTTAACTCCTACACAGTCAACAATTACTAGGGGTACCAATAACGCCAACAAAGGACATAGACCTAGACAGCCCTATAGACCCCTAAAAGATAATCCTGAATCTGTCTTAACCATGTTAAATAATGTTTATAAGTTTGCTAATGAGAGCAACTCTAATGTAACAGAGGATTGTTGGTTCTGTCTAAATCCTGCTATACCGGGCTCAGGGTAACTGTTGACCTAGGAATAAAAGAAGCTGATATCAGAAATGTAAGCTCTTCAGGAACAATTATCTGTCCGTGGGAGACAAAGGGACCATCTGTATCCCTAGGCAGCTTACAGGGTCAAGGAACTTGTGTATATACCAGTAACTATAATATTAGTAATTCTAGGTATAAGGAAAATTGTAATCAAACTATCCTAATCAGTAGTTCTCCTACGTATCTAGCGGCACCTAGAGGCACCGGGTTTGCTTGCAATACTGGTTTAACACCTTGTATTAATCTGATTTATTGGAAAGAAAATGCTGGATTTTGTATATTAGTGCATATAATCCCACAAGTGTATCTAATGAATGGTCCAGAAGGAAGACAAGCAATGATTTGTGGGGAGGATATGAATATCCTCAACAGAAAAGAGCAGTGCCAGTGCTAGTGCCACTGCTAGTAGGCCTAGAATTTGCAGGATTGACAGCAGTCAGTACTGCCGCTTTAGTTACAGGACATCAGGGTATAACTTGGCTTACTAAACAAATTAATGAAGATTTGAGTACACTAGAGAAGTCGATTAATCACCTTGAAACCTCTCTGAATTCCCTAGCTGAAGTAGTTCTGCAGAATAGACAGGGATTAGATCTTCTATTTTTGAAGCAAGGAGGTCTATGTGTAGCCTTGGATGAGAATTGTTGTTTCTATGCTAACCACTCTGGTGTTATTAGAGAAAGTTTAGCACTTATTAGACAAAGGGTGAAAGAAAGAAATGAAAGACTAAGACAAGTCAGTAATTAGTATAAATCCTGGTTCAATAACAACTCCTGGCTGACCACTGTTATTGTCAGCCATAGTGAGACCAATCATCATAATAGTCCTACTGTTAACGATGGGATCATGCTTAGTGAAATGGCTTTGAAGTGTTATGCAGTCACACATGACTGGGGCGAAGATTTTAATTTTAGGAGCATCAGCTCCTAACCACTGGCCACGTGTGCCAACATCTGACTCGAAGATTGAGTCACTGTAAAGAAAACCAGTGGGGAATGTGATGATGTACCCCTAGAAAGATGCAAGAAGGCGTTAAAACTAGAAGCCTCTATGCAAACCGCCACAGCAGCCATATTTCCTGATTGAATACCTGGCAATTACATCAGTAGGCTATTGTTTAACTCTATTCCCACAAGAAAGAGGAGGAGGAATTTATAGGAAACATGGTATGAAAATCTGACCTTTTAACGTTCCGCTTTCTGCTTCTGTACCCCTGCTTACGCATCATATCAGACCACCATTTGGTGACGGGTAATGAATAGATGATGTATAGATCCATTGTGATTGGGATATAGTGATTAATGGATTTTTGGGTATAAAACTGTGGACCTGAAATGGGCCGAGGCTGCTCCTTTGGAAGGACAGCCGCCGGCTAATTAACTGCCTCTAATATCAGAGCACTCAGGTTGAGTCTGGTTATTTCGGTCACAACAAATAGATATACTAAACAGTGAAGAAATTTTCCAGTAGTACAAAGAGATTTGGAGATTTGGTGGGCTCTGTTTTCAGATCCCGCCTTTTTCCATGCCCCTCCTACCTCCCTGACAAAAGATGCTTAGGCTTGATGGTGTACTTTAGTTGAATTTGAGAAAACTATAACGTTACCATTTTGTTATGGCCCCAGGAGAATTAATAGCTGGGATATTATCTCCTGGAAACTACTGTAGCTGAGAGATCTGGGGTGTGTCAGCAGAGGTAAGCAGTATATTTGTTTACCCTGTCAGCCTTTTTGCTCCATTTCTGCAAATTTTCGGAGAAAACTAAGAAAAATATTTGAAAGGGTCACTTTTAAAATCAGCAGGTCTCCATTGTGTATTCCTAATCCACTTTTTCTGTCCTTCTTAAAAACTGGGTCTACTAAAACACCCTTCATAATCACCTTATCAGTAGACTGGAGGAGGCTCCAAACTAACAGCTTCTATAGATATGCTAATTAGTGGAGAAGTTCTGCCTGAACAGTTTTGGAGATTTCTGCTCTTTTTTTAGATCCTGCCCCTTTCCACGCCCCTCCTCCCTCCCTTTGTGATAAAAGATGCCTTGACTTAAATGGATTTGAAAAAACTAGAAAGCTGCCATCTTGTTATGGCACCAGGAGAATTCACGATTGGGATACTGCTGGCTCCTGGAAACAGCTGTAGCAAAGTGACGTTGGGATGTTGGAATCTTTGTTTATCCATGTTGGCCTTTGTTGTTGTCCATGAATGCTAGGTTTGGGAGAATGTCAAAGTGCTGCCAGTATTTTTCCTTTAACATATTTAGGTGAGCATGCAAACTAGTAAAGCAAGTTCCTGGACTTAGTGATTCACGCTTTTCTTCAGTGACAGTTTTCAATCTGTTTGTAAAAGGGCCACTTTTAAAACCACAGATCTTTATTGTCTACCCTTGTTCCCCTTTGTACTGTCTCCTAAAAGCTGTGAAAAAATAACTAAAAGGTCTTGGCGAAATTACCTTAGCAATAGACAGAAAGGCTCTGTTAGGTTGGCGGGGGAAGGGCCAGCCAGAAGCCTGCCTGAAGACTCCCCAGCTTGACACCAAGAATCCAGACCTGAATAGGGTCCACCCTCAAGCCCTAGGCGTCACCACCCTAATCTGGAGGCTCAATTAGCATTGATTAACAATTAATGTTCCCCAATCTATGCCCCTACCCCGACATAACCCATAAAAGCCACACCCTCCCATCCCTGGGCGCGACTTCTCTGGCCCCTCTTCTCTCTGGACCAGAGAACCTAGTCCGGGAGTGCTATAAAATTCCGAGTCTGGTCTGCAGTGTTAGGTCTAAATTAGAAGTGGTGTGAGTTCACTGTCTCTCTAAACTCAGATTGGGAGTTGAAAGTATTCATAAAGCTAGCTTGTGCTTAGATACTGATTGATTTTCTGTGGGTTTGACTGGCTGTTTGGTCTTAGGAGGTGTGCAGAAAGGTAGAGGATCATCAAGTCAGGCAGGAGGTTAGGTTTTAGGATCAAAGGGTCAAGAGTTCTGGGAGTGAGGATCCTGGGAAGATTTGCTAATCTGTGAACTCAGGCTCCAGGGATGCAGTCAGTTCCAGGGCTGAACCCAACGGGATCCCTTCCTGCTTTACATCACATTCACGAGACTGAGCTTAAATATGTGTGACCTGGTATAACTCCTGAGTCACATTCTTGCAACCCAGCACAAACCCACATATTCTTTTTGCAAGCAGACTTTGCTCTGCCTTTTTAGTAAGCACAGTAGAGTGGTTCATGACGCTTTTTTGGTGGTTCCATTGTGGTGAGGCAGTCAGTGTGCCTTTGGCTTCCCTAGGTGGTGTGTGGTGGAACTGCCACTGGAGGAAAAAGTTACTGAGAAGCTTTGTGTTTGCAAGGAAGCTCTGTGGGGTGTGGATAGAGGGCTGATCAGAGGAACTAGGAGAGGATTACTTTGGTGTGGAAAACTGGGTTTTGTTATTTGTCCTGTAAGATAGTGAGGGTGCCTAGTGGCACTAAAATTGGTTTAGCAATTTTTGGCTTTATATTATATAGCAACTAAAGATATTTGGGTCCATCATTGTACAGTTAACAGGGAACTGCATTTATCTTAATTTTAGCCTGCATTTCCCCCAGTCTAACAATAACTTTCATAAATAAGCTGATTGATGGAGACAGTATTTCTGAATAAAGACAGTATTTCTGGAGAGTTTGGATTCTGCCTCTTTTAACCTTTCTTCTCTCCCTTGATGATAAAAGATGCTTAGACTTGGAGAATTAATGGCTTAAATACTGCTATCTCCTGAATACTGTAGCTGTGAAAGATCACATAGGTGTGTTGGCAAAGGTAAGCAGTCTCTTTATCCTATCAGCCTTTTTAGTCTATTTCTGAATGGTTTAGGTTAATTTAGAAGAGTTGCCAGTCTTTTTTACTAACCTGTTAAGTGGTAATGAAAAAATATTTGCAGACCCAGCTACCTAGAGTTAGCCACTCCTGGATTCCTTTGTTGAAACTTTCTTTTCATGGGTGGTCAGTTTATTTCTGTGACTGTGGCTTCTGTGTTATTTTCATAAAAAGGAGATGCCATAGGAGATGAGAAATGTAAACACAGGCCACAACTGCCTCAGCTAAACAAACAAATAATGGAAAGTGCTGCATTAAAAAACACATCTACGTATGGTTGTCTAGCCTGGCTCCTTAAAAATTGTGAAGGAAAGATTAAAAAGCTTTGCTTATAAACATATTAGTAGTAAACATCAAGACTGCTGGCATGAGCCTGGTAACCAGTCTCGGTTCTCCTTCCATTATATGTAGCATTGTTTTTAGGGTTGACTATCACAACTTAAAAGTTACCATTCCTTGCCTGCAGTGTTCACCAGAAGGTAGAGTATTGCACATTAGATGGTCAGTTAAAATTACTTGCTACGTTTTTTGAGGTCTGTGATTTTCTTGATTGTCTTTCTTTCAAGAAATCATCCTTTCCTCCCCTATCTCTCTCTCTTTCTGTGTGTGTGTGTGTGTGTGTGTGTGTGTGTGTGTGTGTGTTCTTTTTGATAAGAAGGTACCATAGGGACAGAACAGCAGCATAGTTTCCTATGAGCCTGCTATTCCAGGCAGATTCAAGGTTCAGGAGTGAAAGTGTTCTCTACACACAGCTAACTGTGGAGATAGTATGGGTTCTTCTCTCTAAACCAGAGGAGGTTTTTTTCCTGTCTTGTCTATGTTATAGGAGTTTGGTTCTGTGACAAGTGATCTTCTCTGGTACCAACCATCTGCAAGGGTGCACTGATCCTCGTGCATCTGGTGGCTGGCCTTGTCAGTTCTCAGGGGAGGGTGACATGAGGGGCCTCAGCCCAAAAGAGACCATTGTCAACTCCACCTTCCCTTACCTCTCAATGCTGTAAAAGTGCTATAATGGTAAAGCTCAGCCAGGGCCATCAAAGAGCTGGTTTGTGGCTGGAAGGGATCTGAGACACCATGTGTACTCTGCCATCCAGACAGCCTGTGTCAGGAAGGTCTGTAATCTTTCTTTCTGGGAGCAAGCCTTTGAATCTGTGAGGGCTGCATTCTTTCTAATGTTTTGTGGAGTCATTTCCTTTCCTTGGTTGAGCTCTGAAGAGGCTCATTGGTGTGAGTCTCTATTAAAATCCAAAATCCTACCTTCCATGGCCGGTGGATCCTTTGATGTGGACCAACTTCTAAACAAGTAAGACATTTTCTATCTTTGGATGTTATTGCTGGCTTTTAATATCTGATTGCATAAAACTTGATTTGATTAAATGGACATGTTTTTATGTCATCATGAAATGTATTTTTACTGGGTTTACTGAAATGAGGTCATGTTTTTGTTAAAAACATGTCAAGAAAATAGGTCAGGTATTAGCACACGTTGAAATTTCAGTTTAAACAAATATAGGTACAAATAAATGATTTATAGGTAAAATATTAGCAGTAATTACATTATGCATATGTCTATGTATATATCTATAGGTAAACATAGATATATGTACATGAAAAAGTTTTCCTTTGTAGTAGATATATGTACATGGAAAAGTTTTCCTATGTATCTAATAATTTGAAACTTGAAATTTTTGCTTGCTTAATGAAGTGACATTCTGACTGAATATCTCAAACTTTTCTAAATAATATAAAGTAATAAAACACAGATTTATTAACCTTATCTTAAAAGAAACAAGTATATTTGATTCTATTTGTAGATGTGTCTTTTGCCACCCAAAAAAGGCACCTGCTATGATGTAATACATTTAAGAATTTAATTCTGTTTATAAGTATTAGTACGACGAATGCTGCTTTAACAATTCAGAATCACTTCCTTATTTCTAATACAAATTTAGATGGGCCTGTATCATTTATACATAGTCACTTCTGTAGAAATTCACTTTTAAACAATTAAATATCTGTTTTTTATTTTGGGAGATATATATCAAGGAGTAGATTCATTCATCCAGACAAAGTTCTGAGTGGTGGGAATTGAAAACTATTGTGGACATAGGTCACAATATTTTACATTTTCACAAGCAATGTATAAGGATTTTAATTTTTTCTCCATCAATGTCAACATTTGTCATTATTGGTTTTCTTAATTATAGTGACTCTGGGGTGTGTGAAGGGGCCGTGGCATTATAGTTTTCATGTTCATTTCCATCATGGCTCATGATATCTAACATCTTTTCTTGGGCCTATTGAACATTTTGTCTTTTCTAGAAAGGATCTATTCTGGTATATTTTAAAAGTTTAGTTGTTTGTCTTTCTGTCTAAGAGTTGTAAGTAAGAATTCCTTGTTGTGAATAAGAGACTCTCATTAGATCTATGACGTGAAAGCCTTTCCTTTTTGTGGATTGTCTTTTCACTTCCTGGATAGATTCTTTTGATGCCAAAAGGTTTTAATCTTGAAGCAATCTTTTGTCTTTTTCATTGGTTATTGTTTGATGCCAGATGGAGGGACCCATCACTAAATACAAGGGCTTGAAGATTCATCCCCATGCTCTCTTCTAGAAGTTTTAATTTTAAGCCTATAATATAGCTCAAGTTCATCTTTACGTGGTGTGAGGTCAGGGTCCAATCTCATTCCCCTGCAGATGGCAGTCAGTTCGCTAGCTCCCTCTGCTGAAAGGAGTCTCCTGTACCCAAGTTCATGTTTTTCACCCTTGTCAAACACTCAGTGATCTTAGAGAAATGGGTTGATTTCTAGGCTCTTAATTCAGTGCCTTTCTTCTATATGTATGGGCATGCATTACAGGATTTGGTTGCTGGAGGCAACACACTGCATATAGGGATGTGGTTCCCTAATGGTATAGGAGCAGAAAAATGCTAATCTTTTGTGATGATGATGCTGTGAACAAAGAATGGTGCCATTGGTCATCTAAAGGCACAGCACTGTTACCGATATTATCTATTAGTTGATCATGGTGATCAAGAACCATGTTACTGGTTAATTTCTCTCTTTACAAACATACCAAGTTATTTTTGATTATTTTTATTTATACTTGTATCTACTTTATTTCATTAATATGAGATATGTCACCCTCTCAGCATGTTATTTTTGTTCTTTGTTAAGTTTCTTATAGAAACCTTATCCCTTAATGCTGTAGTCACAAGAATGTCAAAATAACATGCAGTCGAACCAAGATAGGATGATTAAGAATCTATCTAATGTAAAAATGTACATATTGGAAAAGTTAGCCACACGCAAAGATGCATGCAGAGGGGGGGAGCAGGTGACAGGAGATTTGGAAATTAAGACCCCATAAGTCATTGCCTCAACTCTCATTCACAGTAAATAAGTTCTAGTAACAGACACTGATATCTCACAGATATGTAAAGACACAAGGCAAATCATGACCAGACACATGCATAGGGTAAAGTAGTCTGGGATATTTTGCTGTGATAGTCCCATGAATAGAGGACATAAGGAATCCCATGCAGGTTGTTGGAAGCATCAGTTATTTACTCCATTTGGAGTTGGAAAATGTTTAACTTTTGACATAAATATCTTTGCACAGAGACTATGTCATTAGTATATTTTCTTTACAACCAACATGCAAAAAATAAAATAAAATTGGAATTTTGATGGTCATTTGTCCTAACAGCAATACCTGAAGTTTAGTGTAGTGCTACAGATTAATTTTGAAGCATCATAGCAAGGAGGGCCTAAAGTGGGGATACTCTGGGGTCAGTTCCCTGTTCAGTTAGAAAGCTGTTCTCTGCTGCTCTATAAACTGTTGTGTTTAGGTGCTTTGCTCTGCTCTGGCTTGTGTTCAGAAGGCAGGCAGTTCAACGCTGGAGGCAGGCAGGTCAGTGAAAGCTCCTCCATGAAAGGTAGTTTGCTTGAGAGATCCCTGTGTTGAAATAGATGCTATTTTTTAATGTGTATATAACTATGAGCACAATCAGTGACCAGAAAATCTTCTCAGGTATTTCTGTTTCAGATTACATGTCCCCCATTCTGGCATGTGAGGGGCAAAAGGGCTCAGGTTTTCATGGGTGAGGAGTGGTATATTTACCTTTGTTTCAGCCCATCATGTAAAGAGCAGAGAATTTGTGGGGAAAAGGGTTAGGACAGCTCTTAATATCGTCTGTCCAGTTCAGTCTTAGCCAACTGGTAAAGCACAGCAGAGGGGAGAGCCTGGGAAAAAGCAGTAGAGAATTGGTAGAAAAAATCTATCCCAGTACAACCCAGTGTGTGAAGGGGAAGGCAGATGATCAGGGAAGAAGAGAGGAGCATCCTGGAGGTGAATTCTCTATCTTGACTTTAGCAGATGTGTGAGCAGTATCCTGGGGAAAAAGGGGCTCAGGAAAGATCTGCAGGCAATTTGTCCATCTGGTGCCAGCCAGTGTGTGAGGAGCAGGGTGGGTGCCTGGTGTGAATGCAAAAAACAACTAAAACTGTAGAAAATATTTATAGGAGTTAATTTGAGCCAAACTGATGATATCAGGTAGAGAGCAAGATCTCAAAGGCTATGGTGGATCAGTTTTGCTGCTGCTTTCATGCATTTGCAAACATGAAGGGAACATAAGGAAGATCACATGTAGGTAAACCTGGTGCCTGCTCAGCCCCACACTGAGGTTAGCCTGGCTCCGCTATGGGTTCCTGGCTGATGGTGCTGCCCAGTGTCTCCCTACCTGCCCAGCTCTAGGTCCCCAAGCAAGCTGGCAGCACCTTCACCTGGGTGGCAGAGCAGCCCAGCCGAAAGCAGGAAGGGCTGGCCATAGGTGCGGTGGCCACTGTGGTCACAACCAGAGTGTGCGGTGGAGGCAGCTGGCCATACTGTCCTGTTTGCCTCAGCTGCTGACGTCCTATTCGTCCAAGGACTATCGACCTGTCCCATCCAGGACAAAGTGGTGTCAGGTGGAAGTGCTGGGGGAACCAGCAGATGTGGGTGGAGTGGCCCTGGGGGTCGCCAGGTGTCATGAGGAAAGGACTGTCAGGAGACAGGAGACCCAGAGCCCAGCAGGGGCCAGGCAGCACTCACTCCTCTTAGCCTCCTCTTAGACTACCGGGACGTGGCTGCTGGCAACTACTGGCTGGTCTGCAGGCGCAGGTGAACGCCAGCTCCCTGCACAAGGCTGCCAGACAGTGAGTCGAATGCCTCCTTATCAGGGAGCCCAGGGAGTTGCCCACGTTGTGTTCACGTCACAGGACAGCCCTGTTCTTTGAAGAGGGAACTCTGGAGGATGGCAGAGGTGAATTTGGGGCCCTCTTGGAGGTTGGGGGGCATGCTTTGTGGCTGACGGGGAGGAGGAGGGAACAGACTTCTCTACTTCTCTTGAATTGCTCAGCCTTCCAGGACAGGGCAGGGGTCAGACCCAGAGGGAGGTTGAGGTGACCATCATGGCCATCTGTGGGCTCCCCTCCCACAGGACTGAATGTCAGTCCCAGCTGCTCTGCCCACATCACACCATAACTCATATTTACTCTGGTGAATTTGGTGTCTCAAGATCCAGATCACTGTGACAGAGTCTGCAGCCATTTTATTCCATTGAGAGATGAGAATGCTCTAAATGACTTGGTGGAATTGTCCTTGATGATGTCTGATGATGGGAAAAGGATCTGTTAAGTCAGGAGTCGTTCAGCCTGGAGACTCACATGCATGGAAGGCAGATAGAGTAGTGGTTACAGGGAGCCTGTGTGAGTAAACCCGAACCGAGTCTCCTATTCATAAAGACTCGTTTGACTAAGGACCCCTCTGTGCCCGGATCTCCATTAGGAAATGGGGTTCAGATTGGAAAAGTCAGAGCAGTCCAGGTCCCATTGACTAAAAAAGGATTTCAATTTAAAATGGAAGTGGAAGATACAAAATGGAAAATCACACACATGCTCACAAAGGATGGAGTTGAAGTGGGAGACTGATTTCCCACAAATGACAGGTTTGCAAAAGACTAAGACTTATCTCTTGACTAGTGAACATCCCCCAGGAATCTCTCTCCACCCTCAAGCCAAGGACTCCGGCTGGACTCCCTTTTGCTCTTCTTGCCCATAAACACAGCCTTCTCCAAATCCTCCATAGTCTCGCCTGAAGCATGCATTTCCATCATTGCCATTCCTCTGAAATCTCAAGGAAATTCAATTTCTGGTAACTTAAGCTTGCTTCATTTTACCTCATTATGTAGGCTGAGGGACTATGAGACTCTTGCTCCCGCTGCCCTGCCTAGGTCATGAATTGCTTCTCTCTCAGTGTTCCACCAATCATAAAATGAAAGCATTTCCTTCCTCAAGTCTCACAACAAGTAGTCATACTTGATTTCTCCCATTTGATTTCAGCCCACTTCAAATACAACAGGACATCGTGTTGCACAATACATCCCCAAATTTACTTCCCACAGCCCTGTTTTCCATCCATTTTCAGCCACTCTGTCTTCTCTCACCTGGAGATGAAGCCATCCCCGAAGGCCTTCCCCACTGCAAGCCTGTTTTCCAAGCATTCACGAAGCACAATCTTAGGACAAAGAACATGCCACTCTAGCTGAAAGTGGCACTATTGTCCCACCTTACTCAGAAAAGTCCCCAGTGTCTTAGCTGGATCGTGAGTCTACATTCTGGGCTGCTAGACATCCCGCCAACTTCTGTCCTTACCCTCCACGCTGAGATGTAAGTGGTCCTTGGCCAGTCCTCAAAGAGGCCACCTCATTCCTACTCTGCCGGGATGCTTTGCCCATGGGTGTCTGTCAGTTTTCTCCCCTGAGAGTGCCCTCCCTGAGCATCTGCCCCACTTCCTGCCCTCATACTGACCCCAGGTCACTGCAGATGTCACACATATGCATGCAATTGTGCTTCCCTCCTTAACCCCAAGCTGCTCAAGAGTGATGACTCTGATCATCATCATGTTCAGTCTGCATTCCCAGCTCCAGGATCCTGCAAGGCACAGAGCAGGAACTCATATGACAACTGACTGAAATAGTGAATGAATTCATGTTGACAGACCAATTTCATTTAGACATATGGAATAAATTAAGAAGAAACAGCAGATAAGGTGAGAAGAAACAACCTTGGTGAAAGAGTGGGTAAGTGCTTGAAAACTTTTTTTTTTTTTTTTTTTTTTTTTTTTTTTTTTGCTTCTAAGCCTTTTGGCACTACATGGTGTTAATATATTTTGTGCATGAAATATTTTTTTTTAAATCAGGAGAAAAATAAGAAATTTTTCCTGAAAGTCAAAGTCATATGACATAAATCCTTAATTTCTGGAGCATCTGATTTAAAATTTTACTGACTTTAGACCAGAATTTACTCTAACAGTTGGACTATGAATATTTCCAAAGAGAATTTCTTCTTTTCTTTCCATTTTGAAAAACAGTGGAAGCCACCTCACCTTGTGGTGAGCTCTCTATTCTATGTGATGCCCAGTTCCTGGCCATACTCATCCCCATACCAGACCAGCAGTTCACCGCCCAGCCTGATGACCTGGCAGGTCCTGTAGAAAATCTGCCCGTGATATTGAAAGGCCACTAGGTTCTGCTCTTCATCGTCATGGGCAGTTTACATACCTGGGTTGAGGCAGGTGGAAGGAAAGAAAACCACAGGTGCCAAGTTTCCTGCCTGTCAGATCCCTGTCCAGCTCTTCACCTAATGCCTGTGACCGTCATGCTCTGCTGTCGCTCACTCCCCACTATGTTCCGGGGGAACCTTCTGTCCACACCTAAGCCTTTCTCACATTCTCTGGCAGACGCCCATCTCTGAGTCCTGCTCAGAGTGCTTGTACTGCTGAGAACGCTTCCCTTTGCCCTGGGAGGTCTTTGTCTCAGCACAGTCACACAACAATAACAGTCCCTCACAGTCTCTAAATCCTGATAAAAGAGAAGGGGCTACATAACAAGGCAAAGAGGCCCACGACCGCCCTGTACTTCATCTCTTTGCAGCCTTCAGATCCCAGTTCTAGTGAGAGAAAGGCCAGGGTGCTTTGCAGTTCTCACAGGTTAAAAGTTCCTTGTTTGATGCTATCCTGGTGCTATGCACTTCTCACAGAATAGGAGAATTATGGTTAAATGTTTCTAAGGTCAATTGCTTCATGTTTGTCTGCAATTAATCCACATAAGCATATGGGTTGTATGATCTGTTTCAGTCCTCATTGTTCCATTGTCTTCACTGGAACAAAGTGCTCTATAAATGTTTGTTAGATAAAGTGTGATATCAGGGTCCCTGGCTAATGGAGGGTCCTTGAGATTTTTTTCCAGTGTCCAAGTTTTGTCTAGGTTTATATTTGTTGGACATACTAAATTTTATCTCCTTTTTTACCTGAATGTCTATTGACATGAACAAGCACTGTATGTGGGCAGAACAAAAAAAGAGGACTACAGCAGATCACTGAGGGAGGTATGATGAGAAGAAAACGGTGGGGGGCTTGCCAGGGAGGTGCATCCTCTGGGGCCCAGACACCTACTGGCCTCACCTCATCCAGTTGGCCTGGGACTCATCCTTCCCATTGACATACTCATAGCAATCTCTCCCTTTGGTGATCTGAGGTGCAGGAAAAAAAGTTAAAGCCTTTATTGTTGGGAGGGTGACAGTCAGAAGAATCATTTAATTCTGTCATCAGGTGCATCATCCTGAATGGATTCCACCGTCAGCTGTGCCCATGTGACATGCTTCTTACTCATCATCTATACATCTGAGTCAGTTTGTCCATGCAGAGTCTACTCTATTTTCAGAGCCAACCACATTATCCCCATCTGAGTCCCGGCAAGAAGGAGGTGAGGGCCCACCGATGCAGAGGGGATGTGGGAAGCCCAAGGACAGGGTCAGGGGTCACTGCTTCTCACTTGCCAGGCATATCCACTTTGGCTGCCTATTCATCCTCTGTGACCTGGCGCTCATAGGGGGGCCAAAGAGCAGACCCAGTGGTAGATCGGACACCTCATTCCAGACTCCAAGCTCAACCTCAGGGATGCCTGATGGTCTGATTCTCAGCCCAGGGGGCAGAGTGAGGGCTGCGCAGCTGAGATGCGCAACGTCCACCTCACTGCCCTTTACAAATATGGGAGATCTGTGGGCAGCAAAGCTGTCAATGAAGAAGTTCTGACACTTCTCACAGTCTAGAGGTGACAGGGATTAGGGGAGGTGTCATGTGTGTCCCTTCACATGATAGCATCAGACAGAGCCCAGGCACACACATCACTGAACCTCCATTCTGTACCCTAGGTCATGAAAATGAGGAAATAACTGATGGGGGACCAAATGGCCAGAAAAAAGTATTGCATCAAGATGGAACAGCCTTCCTGTGAGAGTCACTTACACAGGTAGTGGTCATCCTAGGGCTCGCTGACCTCTTGGTATATACAGTGAGTCCTTTCTCAGAGGCTGTACGTTTCTACTTCAAACCCCTTTCTTCTGAGTCCTAAGTTGGAGAAGGGTAGGTGAGTGAGGTCGCTGCGGTCTCGAGTGCTAGTGTCTGATTTGTCAGAAAACATGAAATCTCCTCTTTTCAAACTATCACCTGCCCTTCTGTATACTCCGGTTTTTTCCTTCCTTAAGTCTTGATTCTGAGAGACTAAGACTCTACATGGATCACAGATTGCTGATTCAATTTTAGTTTCTAGCACTTCCCATTATCAGGTTTAACTTCGCAACCTTCCTGTTCACATGGTTCATCCACATACCCACTCATCCAGAAAATATTTGTTGAGGACACATTATTTGTTAGGCATTGAGACAAGGTGTGGGCAAATAACATGAAGAAAGTATGGTCCCTATTATCACATGGGTTTATTGAAAAACTTGCACATGCCAACTCTTTTAAATTTAATTGTATGCTCTGAAGCAATATATGAGCTATGTATCCTTATCTTCACTCTACAGATGACTGTTCCAGAGCTCAGAGAACTTATAAAATTTACCCAAAGCCCCAGAGCTAACTTCAGATCTCCACTTAGTTCAGTTTGAACCCAGGCCACAGCCCACCCCACATACCTAGACTGTCCTGATCAACCTTCCAGAGGACTTAGAGGAAATAAATCACCCAAATTATTTTCTCTTACCCAACTTTCATCTAGAGTGCTGGCTGGAGGCACTTGCTTTTCTAGGAGGGAACACTGCTTTCTGGGCCTCTTCTGAGCCACTTTCCTTTAGCACATTTGCTATTACTGATGATTCTTTCAAACTGGAGTCATTGCTCAGTGGCACCCTGGACACTGCCCTCAGTGCGAGAGTCACATATTAACAGATGATATGCATTCTTCAGGGCTTATGATTTGTTTTCACTTGAATGAGTTTAATTAGTACTTCAACAACCCTTGTAAGTCCCTGGGGATTATAAAGATGATAGGAAAAAGAAAGGGCCTATACAGGTAGGGAAGCCAAGACTAGAACCCGTGCCCTAAGGCTCTTTCAACTTTCTCTTTAAAAGTAAGAATGAGGGAGATTGGGAATAGAGCAATGAAATGGTTGTCAGAAACATATCTAGATAATAATAAAAATTATGCTAAAAGTTGGAATTTGCTATATTTTGGAAAGAATATTTATGATTTGATTAGCTGGTTCCCATCAATTAAGTTTGAATACGGTTGTACCACCAGCTAGTTCTCTTAAGTTTCCCAGTCCATAACACACTAATTCTATACTATTGTCACAGTGAACATGACATGTTATAATGTTCACCAAAGTGTTCTGTGAGCTATCTAACACAGTATGAATGTGAGATTACAGACCCGCTATCAATTTACCCCTCTGCCCTCTCCATATCTGAACCCTAACTCACAAATATTATCTTCAGCATTCATTGACATTCTTTCACAACTGTAAGTGAGAAATCACTCATTCAGAAAAAATTCAGGGGTCCTCAAGGGCCATGAAGTGGTCCTGGAACTTCTGAGAAGAATCAGGTATGGGCCAGCTTCTCAAAGAGTTCACAGTACATGGGTAGACAGACTAAACAAACAATTTTAAACCGCAAAGGAGATGCCTAATTGGAGCTCAAAGAAAAAAGCTGTTGCTTCCTCCAAGAGGAACAGGCATTTGAAAACAGTTCCGGAGACATGAATTTCTAGTGTGTACCTGTGTGAAATTCCTAAGCCTGCTATTATCTGTGATTATCAACCCTGGAGCTCCTCAGAGGATCCTTTTCTTAGAGTACATGGCTCTGATGCTGGGGTCCATGCCCTCCTTTATCTGGGACCACCCACCATACAAACTGCCTGTGTATCAGTGAGCTTCCCTTAGTTAGAGGGTCTTACATACCTCTCAGCTTAGCAGAGCAGAAAAGATCTGAGGTTGAATGAAAAGATCAGTCAGATGAATGAAGTAAATTTGTGAACAAGAGGACATAAACTTTATAAAACCATGAAAGTTTTAGTAAGTTTGTGAGTGGCTTAGAGAAGGAGCTTTGGATTCAACTGCAATACCACCGAAAATGTGACCTCAGACGTAGATGCAAATGTTTCTTTGCCTCTGAAACTTCAGTTTCCTCTTCTATAAATGGTGATGGCTATAGTACTCACCTCACAGTGGCATCAAAAGGTGTGAATGAGTTTAGCCGTGTCTAATACTTAAAAGAAATACTGAAATACTGTAAAAACAAAATAAGTGGCAGCCCCTATTGTTGATGTATGAACCAGTAGAACGATGATATCAGTCAGTGTTTAACAGATCACCAACAGATGTCAGCAGTTCCTAGGATAATCTGTATTTTTCCACTCTCCTAAATTTGGATCCATGAGGAAGATTTTCTTGTCCATAGGATTGGGAAATACCTTCCAGTGTTTACTGTGTTTCACTCAAAAGACTGCCCAAGAAGGTTGGACTAAAAGGTGATAAGAAATCAGTGTTTTGGTTGGTAAATATTTCCAACTTCTGTAAGTTCTTATTAAGAACACAGAATTCTGAATCAGAGACTGACAACTACAAGGACAATCCAAGGGTGATTGGAAAATGGTTTCTTAATGGTTTCATTAAGGCCTACGCTTCTGTTGCGCGCATCAACTAATTTTCTTAAAATGTTCAAAAAAAAAATAGACAAAGCCTCATCTATGCTTTAGCCTATGTTAATAAGGTAGCTATTGCATTTATTTAAAAAATAAGTAGGCCTTTCATGACAAAAACACTCTACCAACTAGGATTAGAAGGAAATACCTCAACGTAAGGAAGATCATATATGAAAGGTTCCCTTCTAAAATCACGCTCATTAGTGAGAGACTGAAAATGTGTCCTCTAAGATGAAGAACAAGACAAGGATGCTGACGCTACTGTTCAACATTGTGGTGGAGAGACTGTTTCATGACATAACTGCTGTGGGACCCTCAAAATAGATCCAGCTGGGTGCAGGCCAGAGCAGAGATTGCTCCCCATAAGTCCCCAGAGACAGTCTGACTGACCCCTCTGCTACGCTGGTTCCTAGAATAGTCCATTGCTCTTCCCCAGGCAGGCATTTCCCCTTACTTGGATGTGGGTCACACCCCAGTATATATGGAAATCCCAATTCTACAGAAATCTTTAACACACTGCATGGACAGTATCCAGTGTCTTACCACAGCCCAAGATGTGTGCGATATGTACATTCTCTTAATAAACTCAATGGTAGCAAGAATGTGGAAAAATTAAAACCCTTACACACTACTGGTGGGAATGCAAATGGTTCTGACACTTTGGAAAACAGCATAAAGGTTCTTCAGAAAATTACAAATACAGCCATGAAATGTAGTAACCTAAATTTTAGATAAGTATCTAAAATAACTGAAAACAGAATCTTGAATAAGTTTTTGCGCACCCATGGTCATTTTAGTATTATTCACAGTATCTGAGACGGGAAAGCAATCTTAACGTATAACAATTAATGAATGGATAAAATAAATGTGGTGTTTACATACAACGGAATCCTGTTTAGTCTTAGCAAAGAAGGAAACCCTGTCATAAGCTCCAACATAGACGAACCTTGAGGGCATTGCATTAAGCGAAATAAACCAATCACAAAAGACAAATACTGCATGATTCCACTTAGAGAAGGTACCTAAAGTAATCTAGTCATGGAAACAAGATAAAATATTGGTTGCTGGGGGTTGAGGAAAAGGAAATGGGGAGGTTTTAAATGGGTGTAGAGTTTCTTTCAGTCATGAAAGACGAGACAGTTCTAGAAGATCTGTTGAACCACAATGGTCATATAGTTAGTTAACAATACTGTACTGTACACTTAAAAACTGTAAGAGTAAATTTTTTATGTTTTTACAAGTGAAATAAAACAAATTTGTGGGGCTGTGGGTTTTAACTGAGTCCAGATAAGTTGTGTAGATGTATGGTAAACCCTCTTTTCACATCAAAACTTTGGGGACACTCACACACTGGGTTTGCAGATCTCTTACACTACTCTGAAGAGCCTAAGGAATCTGAGACCCATAGATGAGGAATCTCAAAATTAGTCCCAGTCGTTCTCTTCAGTTGAGGCAGATGGACTTTCTTCTAAACTCTCCCAAGCAGCAGAAGAGAAAGTGAGCTGCTCACTTCTATTTCATAATGACTGCACTCTTTTACATTTACCTGATGTTGTTTCTACTCTGTGACAAGTGGAAAACATCAGGAAGACTCGAAGGACAGAATCAAGACAAAAAACCAGGTTCATTTTGGGGTAGGAAGATCATGTGGTGTGATAAAATATACATAAATGAATTATGAATCTTTACATAATATCTTAGTCATTTCTTCTAGGACATTTAATTCGATAACTGAACTATGATAAGATTGGTGTTAGAAAGATCTATGGTGAAGGTTTCTTTAGTTGCCCTTTAATTAACAATATTTGGCAAAAATAATCTTTAAAAAATGATAAAATTTATGCAAATAGAAAAGTATGAAGAATTGTACTGAGAAAATTTTACGTATACTACCATTCAGTCTGATCACAACATTCAGCCACCATGGCTTCAGATCTTTTATTTCTGTTTTAAAATTCAAAAACAAATAAACAAATAGACTAAAGAAGGCATACATAGCCAAGTCCCCTGTGACAGCTTCCTCCTTCTCTTATGATGACAACTATTTTGAATTTGTTATTTCTTATTTACTTTCCGATTTCATACATTTAATGCTTATTAATGTATCTATAAAATGCATAATTGTTTTACACCTTTTGAAACTTTATGTGACTAGCCCCTTAGTGTATAACATGCTCTTTTGCATCTTGCTTGTTTGCTGAACAAGCAAACACTGTTTCCTGGTTACCTCCTCAGATGCGGCTCAGACCTCAAGCCAGGTCGGTTTCAGAACTGCACCTCCAAGTCCTCCTGGCCACTCACCTCGCTTCCTTGGAGTCCATTCTTCATCAGAATCCTCAGAGTCATCCACCTGAGGTTTGATGGCCTGCCTGCGACGACACATGAAGGCTGGTCGAGTGGCCCTGAGACCTGAAAAGAAGCAAAATCTTTGTCCTGAAAGAGAAGAGCTTGAAGGAGGGACAAAGCACCCCCAAAGTGGGGCAACTCACTCTGATGGCCCAGGAAAGCCTAGAATAAGGCACCCTGACCTGTGCATTGTCTGTGCCAGCTCTGCGCTGACACAGAAGACCAGAATTTACCTCTAGACCTCTCTCCACACAGAAGAGAACTATAGGCAAATGGAGCCAGACAAATACAGATGTTTTGTGTTTCTCAGGCTCACCTACACCCAGAACTTCTCGTTACCTATAGCCTATAGCGCATTGTAGTTCCTTTTCACATTCCTGTAACGGATTTTGTCCAGTCTTTCATCTCTGTCCATTCTTCCTTGGAGAAGTATATAAAAATGTCTTTGAAAGCATCTTTGGCCTAGAGAAAAATAATGGAGTCCACCAATAATTTCCTAATACAAGTCAGAACTTCAAACTGGGCCTTCTTCTCCATCTATGTGCAGGCTGCAGAAAGACCTCTGGGCGGTCTCTGCGAAACAAGGATTAGGATCTTCTCTCCCTGTCCATCCTGTCCTACCTAAGCAAACACTGAGCATTCTCCTAGCTGTCACCTGACACAAAGCAGGATGATGCCCGTGTCCTGTTCACCTCCATATCCCACAAAGGACCGGCAGCCCGTTCTGTGTACAGTCACAGAGAGGGTCACCCGATGCCGGCGCAGGCCAGGAATTGTGGTCTTCTGGGGACCATGTCACCATGACCCCCACCCCGTCAGACCCCAAATCGATGCTGGTGTTGCCTCCCCTACCTCTCACCTTGGCCTTATGCCTTGTCCTCCTTGTGTCTCCCTCATGGGCTTCCTCTAGGGACCTGCCAGGCCTCATGCTGCGGGGACCACCAGGCAGGCCTCTCCTCCTCGAGAAGCTGCAAGGGCTCTTAAGCCTCTCAGCCCAGAGGCCAAGGTGCCTTGTGGAAAGAGGAGGTACTGAGATTAGCGACAGCAAGGAAGACCAGGGAGATGTGGGGACCTCACAAAACCTGGGCACGTGTAATTTTGTTGCTATCGCATGCGTATTCTGAAAATAAACTCTGTGAAATGTCATTAGGAGTAGTTTTCTGGTGCCGTTTCATGAGCATCTTGTGAAAAACACAGAGGGCTTGTCATGAAGTTATTCTCTGCTCTAGCCTTTGTGGGCAATTTGGAAATAACATCCTACCATAGATCATCTTGAATACTCATTCTGTGCTGCCATCTGGTTGTCATATTGGGAATAACACCATGGCACATGTAAACAGTTATTTCTTTAATTATCTCATAGAGTTAGAAAATGACACCTAAGACGTTTGGTTAAACAAAGTTCTTGTACATGAACATCTCGGGTGTGTCTTGGGATACACAAAAAGTACATGCCATGAAAAATTATTCTCTGCTGCCGTCTGGAGGGCATTTGAAAATAACAGGCATTTGAAAATAAAGTGTATATTAATATAAAAAGTGATTTGCTGTTGCCATCTGCTCAGCATTTTGGGGATAGCAGAAGAGTGCAAGTCTTGAAAAGTTATTTTTGCGACTATCTTATGTGCATTTAAAAAAATTACTCCCCAGGGTACGTTTTTATATATATTTTTTTCCTGCTGCCATTCTGTGTGAATCTTGAGTATAGCACAGCAGTGCATGTCTTGAAAAAGTGTTCTCTGCTGTCATCTCGTGGGTATTGTGAAAATACCAGTGTATTCATAATTTTTTTCCTGCTGCAATCCTGTGGGCATTTTGAGAATGACAGAGTGTACATCATCATAAAAATTAATCTTCTGCCACCATCAAGTGTATCTTTTCTTAATGACACCTAAGTGGTCATGAATACTCATTCTCTACTGCCATATGGGATCTATGTCACCAGAAAACTTTACACTCTACTGCCATCTGGAGGGTTTTTTTTTTTTTTTTTTTCTGGAATATCACAGCGGTGCATCTCATGAACAGTTATTTCTGCTGCTTTCACGTGCATTTCAAATTAGCACCCATGCGTATGTCATCATAAAAATTTATTTTCCGCTGCGGTGCAGGCGTGGACGTGTCTGGCGCTCGGGAAGCCAGGCTGGAGCTCCTGGCGTGGCAGGCGACAGCTTCTCCCGCCTGCGGCGGTAGCACCCGGAACACGCCAGATCTCTTCTGTCCCTGAACACACCAGATCTCTTCTGATGTCGGAAGCTAAGCGGGGTCGGGCCTGGTTAGTACTTGGATGGGAGACCGCCTGGGAATGCCGGGTGATGTAGGCTCTTGCCGTTGTCTCCGCCGGATCCCTTGCGGGGCCCAAGGGCTGCCTGCGCGACCCGCACCCTGCCCGGCCCTCACCTGCTCTCTCGCAGCCAGACCCAGGCTGTTCCCTCTCTCCTCTTCGGGCCCTTCCCTTCCTGAGCTAGGCCTGGCGGCGGCCCAAGGACTACCATCTCTGACACAGGCGGGCAATGCGCACATCCGCGGGGCGCGGGGCCGCCCACCAGCACCCGCCCTCCGCGCGCGCCCGAGGCCTCCAGTCTCGGCCGGCACGCTTCTCCCCGCTCTTCTCACCGCACAGCCAGGTGCCCTCGGACCAGGCGCGTGGACCCCCGGAACAGCCGGGACCCACGGACCGCGTCAGAGAAGCTGAGACACACGAGAGCGCGCGCGCGAGCGAGGCGAGAGCCCTCTCAGAGCTGGCCACAGGCTTCCGCGAGCGGCCGCACGCGCACGCGCGCACACAGCGCAGCCTGCGCATCTTTCCTTTCGCGGCGGGACCCCGGCAGGACTCGGAGCAGCGCGAGACTCCCGAAGCCCCCGCCTCCCGCCCGGAGCCTGGCCCCGGCACGACCACCCTCCGCTGTGGAAGCGGCCCCTTCGGGGTCTCGGGGTCACAGTCGGGGTCGGCTCTGCTTATCGGGGCCCTCGTCTGCGTGTCGCGTCCCGCTCTCTGCGTGGGCAGGCACGGGCTCGCGCTCTCGCGCGCGGGATCTCCTCTCTGGTCTCTCTCTCTCCGTCTCTGTCCCTTTCCTCCTCACGGTCCCTCTCTCTGTGTCTGACCCCAGCCAGCTCCCGCGGCGTCCCCTTCCGCGGCGAGCCTTCCCCTCCTCCGTGGCTCCCACTGGGCCCCCGCCCTGGCGACCTCCTCCTTTCTCGGTCTCTGGGTTTCTCTGTCCCTCTGTCTCTCGGCTCTCCCTCCCTCTGTCTGTCTGTGTTTCTTGATGCAGAGAGTCCATGTGAAGGCGAGGGGCAGCGGACTGGGCGGGTCCCTGGTCCCGGTGGACGGCGAGGGCTGCGTCGGTCCGAAGCGGTGCCTCGGGCTCGCCTCGGCGGGGAGGGCAGGGGAGGCGTGCGTCTGGGTCAGGGCCGGAGCCCGGACTCAGCCGGGCCGCAGGGGCCTAGGTGCGCAGGTGGCCGAGAGCACGGCGGCCCACGCCGCGGCCGGGGTCCTGTCGAGCGACCAAGACTGGTGAGACGAGGGGCCCGGGGCCTGTCCAGTCCCGGGCCGCGGGAGCGCCCACCCACTCCTTCGGCACCGCCGGGAACCGGCCACAGCCCAGGATGAGGGGGCGAGGCGGGCGCGCGCTCCCCCGCCCCCCGAACCCGAAACCCTGCGCGCAGCGCTCCTGCGCTCAGAGCGCGGGTCGCCTCTGCCGGGCGAGGGGTCTGCGCCGCGTCACCGCTGGGGCCGCTCTCCGGCCAGCGCGGCGGTGAGGTGGGGGTGTCGCCCCCCGAGAGGGGCTCGGGCCGCAGAGGCGAGCCTCGTCCACGCCGGCCGCGGTCAGGGCTGCCGTTCCCGCCCCGGCTGCGCCTCGGGCCGGTGTCTGCGAGCCCGGCTGCAGGTCGAGGTGGGGCGGGGACAGGGCAGGGGGCGGGGACAGGAGGAGGGAAGGGGGAAATGGAGGGACTCAGCGACCGCGGGGGTGTCGGCAGGACGCGGGGCGTCACCCCTCTCTCCGCGTTTCCCCGACGCGTCGCAGGAGGAGGTCCCGAGCCCCCGGCGTCCGGGGAGTGTCCTGAGCCGCCCCGACTTGGTGACCACGCGGCGAGGCCCCTCGCTGACCACTTCGCAGCGATTGCCAGTCAAGATATAGTACCCCCTGCAAAAATGAACAATTTACAGAACGAACAGCAATGTTTTTAGAGTTGCATTCTGGAAGGAAAATAGCTAAAAATGAATGAATGAGTAAATGAGTGAGTGAATGAATGAATGAATGAATGAATGAATGAATGAATGAATGAAAGAAAACCTAAGAAGAATCAAAAAAATCTTAATACTATCGTGTCCTGTCCTGTCACGACGGACACAGTGTATTCACATTTCCATTAGCCATCAGACTTAACCCCCAGTTGAGTTTGTGCGACCAGAAACCATACCTGCCTCACTCACTAGGACACCTCCAGCATCTAACACAGTGCCTGGCCCATTAATAACTACTTACCACACGAATAAAGGAGGACATCAACAAGTACTACAGTCCCAGGACCTCACCAAAACAAACTGTTATCCAGAAAAAGAGCGTTTCTTGACTTTTTGATGAAGATGACAGTTTTGCCATCTGACTGACCAATATTTTTATTGTTCCATTACATCTCTATATCTAGGGTTTCTTTATTATTTACATAATAATGATCTCTATAACAATGGGTCCCTTTTTTTTTTTCTTTAAATGGCTCCTCTATCCACTTTGGACCTCATTTGAGGGTATTGCAGCTAATGGCAATTACTCTTCCTGTGCTATAAAATTAGCAGGTATACTGACATTGTATTTGTAGCAATGTCAACATGTACAAAGGGTAAAAAAAAAGTTTATTAAATGATTGCTTCATTTTAGTGTAAAGATAATACTGTAATAATGGTTACTCAGTAAATGTTAAATAATACTCATCAATTCGAGGCATGTATGACTATTATACTTTGCCATCTCTCTTCAGGTGAATAACAGCACGACATAAACAGATAATGCGTGTGCTAGTAAGAGGTACAACTTATCCTTAACTAGTACAGCTACAGTTCGTGTTATCTACTAAGTCACAAACCACAGCAAAAACCAGGGCCTCAGATCACATAATTAGTCATTTTGTTCATGACTCTGCAGATGGATCGAGTAGTTATTCTGTCAGTTTTTCCTGGGCTTACTCAGCTGGCAGGTGGGCTGAGGATGGTCTCAGCTGAGACAGCCTGAATGGCCAGACACCCCTCTAATCTTTCCCTCCAGGCTCCCTCACACACCTGGTACTCCCAGGGTGACTGGAAGCTATGGTACCTCTTTACGTCAAAACTCTGGATCACAAGTAATGTCACTCTCACCACATTCTTCCACCTCCTTCGGCCTGCCTCCTGTCCAAAGAAAGTCAGTCAAAAGAAGTCACGAGGGCAGTTAGAGGAACAGACCCCACCTGTTCAGTGGAGAGTGGCAAGGTCGCACTGCAAGGGGTGTGAATACAGGAAGGCACAGCCTTTCAGAGGCTGTTCTGCAGTATCTGCCATAGTCCGTCCTCTGGCCACAACAGTTCACATCCTCCTCACGGGCAAGCTATCCTTAACCATTTCCAAGGCTCCAAAGTCAATTTGAACACTAAAGTCATCTCTGTGTATCTTGTTGCCTAAAGTCCAGGTGCAGGCATGATTCCACATGTTTGGCTCCTTGGGCACAGCACCTGTGGATTAAGAGAGCTGTGAACTAGAAAGACAAACAGTGTGCTCTCCTCATTCTCAGTCACCCAGCCTGTGAGACAGTGATAAATACTCCCAGTTCATAAGGGGAGGGAAAGGAGGTACTGCTTTCAGAATGGAAAGTATACTGCATGCACTGAAGCACAGGGTTCTGAAATCCATCTGGGCACGTCGCCAGCTCTCTTGACCCTAGGGCCAGACAACTCCTTTATTACAACACAGCTCTGCCCCCAATATTTCCTCGTCTATTGCTCACCTTGGCTCTTGGCTCTACCACTGAGTTCTTTCTTTTTCAGAAGACATGGCTCCTGTCTGCAGTTAAGTAGCTTTCCCAGCCCACAGAAGGCTAAAGGCCCAGAGGCATGTTTTTGTTTGTTTGTTTGTTTTTGTTTTTGAACTGTCTCTATCCCTTTCAATCCAAGTTTATACTCTATTGGAGGCCCTTTGGTGTCTTAGAAGCCTCTTCCACTTTGTCTCTCAGAGGAAGTCTCCAAGTCACTGCCTGGAATCTTTCAGGTATCTTAACCAGGAGTTTTACATTCATCCCCTTTGATTTTAATTGTATCCTGAAACTGTTTCTTACAGTAAATACTGTCCTGGGTCCTCTGTATTTCCTCTGAATTCTGTTGTAAACTGTAAATTCTTTCTTTAATTCACCTGTGCAATGGGCAAAATAATGCTCCATGAAGATATCCACATGATCACTCCTGAAATCAGTGAACAGTCCCTGCATGACAGAAGAGACTCACCAGCTGTAATGAGGGTGTGATTTTTCCAGGTGGGCCAAACCCTCCTATGTGCTTCTTGGAAGCTGAGAACCTCCCTGGCTGTGGCTAGAGATAGTCAAAGTGCCAGAAGGACTCACGTGACCACTGCCTTCTTTGAAGACTGAGGGAGGGGAGTGAGGGGTGAGGGTGACCTCCAGAGCTGGGGACACCTCTCAGCTCACAGCATTGAGGAAGCTTTATTTTACAAACACCGGAAATAAGCAGGGACAGGGTTCTGTCCCTAGGGCCTGTGGGAGGGGACATGGCTCTGCTGATGCCCTGGCTCTGGGCTGAGAGCTATGTGAGACTTTGGACCTGCGGAACTGCCCGAATAAAATAAAATGGAGATCGGGCCTGAAAATCCCCCAAGCAGACAAAACCACAAGCTACATAAAACAAAATGAATCCAGCTTATTTCAGGAACATAAGCAAAACTTACTTATTTGTTGTAAATGCTCCTGATAATCATAAAAGAAATTTCAGTCACCTTCCTGAATGGTGTAAGATAATCATCTTTAGCCGATCCCTCATTTCATAACTAATCACTGTAAAGGTGACACAGCAGACTCCTAAGCCGTGCCGGGGCATCATGTTCTCTGGGCGGATACTGGATCTGAATTCTCCCAGTTTGAGAGCTTTTCTTCTGTGCACAATTAACCCTTACTAAACATTATTTTACTGTTTTGTTTTCAGTTTTTACTGTCTCTGGATTTTTGGCAGAAATATAAAGAATACCTTGTGTTGTTTAAGCTGCTAGGGTTTGTGATCATTTCTTATCTCTCTCCTCTCAAGCAGTTAGGAGGACGTAGTTGTTACTTTTTAGTTCTACATGGGAATTACTAGTGGGGTCAGCAAGTTCATTAGGTGCACTTTCTACCTTGCAGGTTACCCCAGGCAAAAGTCACCTGGTCCCCCTCTGTTCTCTAGTCTCCAGCCACTACTTCCTCCTCACTTTTCCAGCTTGCACTGACTGCTCTGTACCCCTTCTCGCATTCACCAGCTGCCCGCCCTGAAGACAACACCACACATTTGGGATTTTGTTAGAGCAATGCTGATTTCTGTTACATTTTTCTATTGCTTTGCACTTTTAGTAGCACTTTGTGTTGCAATTATCTATTGTTTCGTGCTTCCATGACTACTTTCTCTTTCATTTGCCTGTCTTCTTGCGGCAATCCACCACCCTAAAACCTGGGGAATTAGAAAAACAAAGTATAATTTTTTCAGAAAGATGCACTCAACTGGCAGAAGCTGGGTTGTCTGACCCTCTCTCCAGATGCCCTTCTGTCTCAGGCTTCTCCACTGCATGGAGTCTCCACATGCATGATGCTCCCACAGGGCAAAAGCAGATGCTGACAGGCCTCATGAATCCAAGAATTTTAAACATGTGTGAGGTTGCTTGTACTACATGCTCTTGGTCAGAGCCAGCACGAGGCCAGCCCACATTCAAGTGGGCAGAGGAATACATTCAGTCCTCGATGGAAGGTGGGGCAATGTCACATGAGCAGGGGCACGGACGCAGGGATGCATGATGCGGGAGATCACTATATAATGATCTATCACAGCTCCCAAAAGCATTTCATGCAAGAAAGGCACAGAAGAAACCACGAGTGATAGGTAGGGTGCAGAGCTGAGGGCAGAGGAGCAGTGAGGACTCCCACATACCAAATCAGCAGAAAGGCCTCTTCGTAACCCTCATTACCCCATCCATGGCAGCAGGAGGAGCGGGAAGAGAAAAGTGGAAAACGCTGGAGCCAGGAACTGCGGTCTTCTGAGGGGCTGCTGCAGCTTTCCTCGGCCACTTTCCAAAAGCCTGTTGCGAATCACTGGCTCTAAGAGAATCGCCTGCAGAAATCTGGGGCTGTCTGCAAAAAAGGAACACCGAAACTCATATTCTAGTGTACATCAAACAGGGACATAGGCCAGCCGAACTTCTCAAAGTGCATGTGAACTGTGTAACAATGGCAGGGGAAGCAGAAAGGCCTGTGAGTGAAGAAGCTATCACTTCTGCTTCGATGAGAACATATGTTTCCCATAGGCCAAGAGAGCGTAGCAAGAAATAGCTGGGCTCGCACCATCACATTAATGCCAACACAAAAAGCTAATTTCTGCGTGAGAAAAACAAGCAACACTCGTCCATAGCGCACACCACTGAATGCAAGAGCTGAGGACACCTGGGACAAGTTAGACAGGGCACTGGATTCAGAGCGCCCCAAAGAACTCACACTTCTGCTTTGTCCAGAAATCTAGTATTTGAGTACCTGTCAATGGCCAATCAGTGTCGGTCCAAGAATTAGTGTCAAACAGCATGGGGAGGACAACAACGATGGCCCGTGAAGCCCTCGGACTCCTGGAGGAACTAGAACCTGAAAGACGGAAGCTGCAGCCCACAGGTAAACTACACTCCCCACATGGTGGTAACTGGAAAGAGGCCACAAGCAGGCCACACGCTCTTCCCGTTTCAGACCCTCTAAGCAACAGAGCTACCATTAGCCAGCAGAAAAGAGGAAGTCAGGAAGCGAGGGTTTTCTTAGCTCCCAAACTCTCATGGGCTGAGTGGCCCTCCAGGACACCACCCCTCCACTCCCCTCCCTTCTGTTCTGTGGTTGAGCAGGGTCTGGAAACCTGGGCCAGTGGCTGCTGGCTGTAGTGCCAGCAGCTTGGTCTTCGTCTTACTGTCAATGCACAATGTGTTATTTGAGGTAGAAAGTTTCAGTTATGTGAGAGGAATAAATTCTGGGGCTACTTTACATCGTGGTGCCTACAGCTAACAATTCTGCATTGTACACCTGATGTTTGCTAAGGGGATGCATTCTATGGTTCTCGCCACACACACAAATAATGATGATAATAACAACAATGAATAAAGAGGGTGCGAGGAAACTTTTGTAGGTGGACAGATATGTTTATGACTTTTAAAAACACAGGTCTCCATTGTCTATCCCTGTTCCGCTTTGTTCTTCTCCCTAAAAACTGTGAAAAATTACTAAAAGGTCTTGGCATAATCAGCTTAGCAAGAGACAGAAAGGCTCCAAGTAGGAGCCCAGTAACCAGCTTCGACCTACCTATGCAAAAGCAGACAAAGAAACAAACAAAAATTAGGCTACCTAATTATACCTATACAGGAATAGACTGAAAATGAATTTTAAGGACTCAAATGTAAGACCGCAAATCATAAGACTTCTAAAAGGAAACATAGGCAATGATTTCTCTGATATCACTACCAGTCATTTATTTTCAGACTTATCTAATCGGGCGAGAAAAACAAAACAAAATAGAATAAACAAATGAGACTATATCAAACTAAAAAACTTTTTCACAACAAAGAAAACGATAAAAAAAAAAAAAAACAAAGCAACAGAAAGACCACCCAATGAACGTGAGAAGATATTTACAAATGATACATCTGATAAGAGGTCAGCATCAAAAATGTATAAATAACTCATGCAACTCAGCAACAACAACAAAAAGCAAGACATCCAATTAAACAATGGGTAAAGACTTGAACACACAATTCACCAATGAGAAAATACAAACAGCTAACAGATAGATGAAAGATGTCCAACATCACTCATCATGAGGGAAATACAAATTAAAACAATGAGATACCACCTAACACAAATTAGAATGATTATCATCAATAAATTAATAATAATAATAATTAATAATAATAATAATAAAAACAATGTTGGCGAGGACATGGAGAAAAGAGAGCCCTTATACACTGTTTGTGGGATTACACATTGTTACAGCCACTATGGAACACAGTGTGGAAGTTTCTCAAAAAATTAAAACTAGATCTACTTTTTAACTAGAATTGCACTTCTGGGTATCTACTTAATAAAAACGAACACAATAATCCATAAAGATCTATGCACCTTTGTGTTCATGGCAGCAAAGATTACAATAGACAAGACACAGAAGCAACTAAAATGGCCATCAAGAAATGATTGGGCAGAGAAGTTATGGATCAAATATACAATGACAAATTCTCTGTCACTAAAGAATTATGAAATCTTACCAGTCAGAGTGGCATAGGTGGATCTGAGGCTTATTATGCTAAGTGAAAGTCAGACAGAGAAAGATAAATACCGTCAATTTCACTTATATGTCAATCTAAGGAACAAAAAGAGCAAACTGATCAAAAACAGACCCACAGTTATAGAGGATAATCTGGTGATGTCCGAAGAAGAGATAGGTTGAAGGACTGGAAGAATGGGGTGAAGGATAAAAGTACAAATTGGTAGTTCATAGATGGTCACTGAGAAAGAGAACACAGAATAGCAAATAGAGTTACCAGTAACGTAATGGTGAATGTAAAGCCCAAGGAGAGAAAGAATAACTAAAAGGATCATTCATAAACTAGATAAATGTATAAACTATGACCTACATACCTGGTACTAATAACAAAATCTCATTAAAAAAAAAGTCTCCACTGGCATTTTTCACAGAACTGCAACAAATAATCATAAAATGTGCATGGAACCGTAAATAATTGCCACAGCATTCTTCAGAAAGATCAAAGTTAATTTTTTTTAGAACTTGATATCAAATTATACTAGGCTCTCCAACTTCTTGGGATTTCTAACAAATCTCCAAATATCCCTGCAATGACATTTACACACCACAATTTTCTCTACTACAAGCTCATACTAAATTTGGCTTTAAAGCACAGTTTCAAAGTAATTGCAGATACCACTTTAATTCCACTAGGGAATGTATATAAATATCTAACCAGATCCAATTATACAGTTTTTTGCAACCCAGAAACTTATTGCCCTTTAATATGGTACTTGAAAAGAAAATAATTAAGCCTGGATACTATTGGTGAAGGTGTGGGAAGTGAATGTAACATTGCACATACTGACTTCATGTTTCAGTGCACATCCAGATTTATTGATTAGAGTAATGACACTAGCACAGATTGATTAAGGAAATCACAGCCTGTTATTTTTCATGTAGATACAATCTACACATCTACCTAGGCCAAGAAGAAATTAATACTTAATTGGTTTTGAAGTAAACCTGGACTAAGCCATTTTCACTTACAGCCTATGGCTAGTTTTCAAGACAATTCTTATTTGCCTTTGTTCCATAAACTATAATGTGTATGCTTTTTTTTTTCACTTGTTGAAAAGTGTCCATCACTTCTTTGAAAATCAAAATGGAGTAAAACCTTGTTAACTGTCATTTGTGGTCATACTAAGATGTCAGCTGAATACTGTTTTCCTTCATAGTATTTATAAATAAAGCAAACAATGAATAAGATTAAGAACAAGACAAAATGTCAAGGACTTTAGAAATACTTATTCATAATAATGTTTTATACCACTGTTATAAATCTATAATAGGCTAATTTGGTCAAAGAACATGGTACGGACATAGAAAGACTCATAGATCATTGAAACAGACATAGCTATAAATAGAACTCTGACTTATTTTTTTTAAGGGAGAGAAGAATATACAATAAGATTAAAACTGTATTCAAAGAGAATTTTGGGAAAACCAAATAGATACATTCAAAAGAAATTAAACTGGACCACCTTCTTATCACAAATGTAAGAGTAAACTTGGAAGACTCACATGTAAGATCTACAAACCATAAAACTGAGAAGAAAATGTAGTCTCTCACTCTATCACATTACTCTTAGTACTATTTTTTCTTTTGATGTCTCCTTTGGCAGGAAAAAAATAAAATAAAAAGATAAGTAAACTGAGCTGAATCAAGCTAAGAAATGTTTGTGTGCCCAAGGAATGCATCAGCAAACAAAAACACAACTTACCTAATAAAAGACTATACTTACCAATGATACAATTTCATAGGGTTTAATATCCAATATGCATTTTGAAAACTCAAACAAGACAACAACAATGAAACAGGCAATCCAATGTAAAAATTGGCCAAAGCCCTAAATATGTATTTTTTTCCAAAGAGGACATATGGGTGGCCAATGGACAGAAAAAAAGATTCAACATCTTTAAACATCAGAGACACATTATTAAAACAATAGAGAGATATCCCCTCATACCTGTCAGTGTGGCTGTCATCAAGATAATAACACAGATGGGTTTGTGAGGATGTGGCAGTAAGGGCCCCTTCATGGACTATTGCTGGGACTGCAGCCATTGTGGAAAACACTGTGGAGTTTACTTAGAGAATTAAAATCAGAATTACAATATGATCTAGGAATTTCACTTTTGGGTTATATTTTTAACAAAATTCTTAGAAAACATATCTGTACCACTATGTACATTGTAGCATTATTTACAAGAGCCAAAATATGGAAGCAACCTAAGTGCCCATCAAAAGAAAAATAGAAAAACAAGTGCCACACATACATGATGGAATATGACTCTACCATAAAAATGAAAATCTTTCTGTTTGTGACAAGATGGACAGACCCAAGAGGTTGTAAACCAGGTGATAAGAGCTACACAGAGGAAGACTATACCATATGCTCTCACTTGTATATGGAGTGCGAAGAACAAAATGCATACACAAGCAAAACAGAAGCAAACTGACAGGTACAGAGACCAAACTGATGATTGTCGGATGAAAGGATTGGAGCCTTTTTCGAAAAAATTAGAAAATGCAAATTGATACACAATTGTCATGGAGATGGGAAGTACAGCATAAAGAATGTAGTCAATAATGTTGTACTGTGTCTGGTGTCAGGTGGGTACTAGACTCATTGAGGATCACGTCATAAATTATATAAAGGTCTAACCACTGCCTGTCCACTTGAAACTAATATGAAATAATCATGTTGAGTATCATTGTCTATTGAACTAAAAAAGTATGGAAGTTGGTAGTTATATATCAGTCATCAGAAGGAAAGTTACATTACAGGGCATTTCTATAGCTTTTGTCTGAAATTTATACTCCCTCTCTGGCACAATTGGATAAAGATTCTTGTAACGCCTTTTGAAAATATTTACACCTTTATGATTATTAATTTCTCTCTGGATCCTGATAATTTGCATTGATGATTTGTTCTTGTTTTCTTTACCTGAAATGAAAACAGATGTTTCAGCTTTTTAAAGTAGTTTTATTCATGACATATCTTACTCTATGTCTTCATTTTTAATCTAATGGCACTGCAATTGAATTATATAAAAGCCTGTATGAGTTGCACTCTTTAGTTATTATACAAATACTGCTATCTTCTGCATGGTACTTCCCCTAAACACTAGAAAACATTTAATTTGCTATGGAATCCTGACTACTTGTTTTCAGACAAGTGCCATGCACAGGAAATTCTAGATACCCTCAGAAGTAAATGACCCTGTCTAAAACTATGACATTTTATATTTAATAGATATTTTTTGTCATAATTAGTGTTTTTACTATAAATGTTTAATATTTGTTACATGGATTATAGCTATTCAGTTATAGTGTGACAGAAACAAGATTATGTTGCTCAGCTGTAAAATTTGTGATCATGTGTTAATTAACTCAGAATTGGACTCTTTTGATAACGTAATTTTTAAAATTCTATTTTAATATATAATTTCTATTCACATACAACATAAATATATGCACACACATTGAGATAGCTTAATTTTGGCCCCTATCTCTAAGAGTTGCACATTATTCTGTGGCTTTAGCCTCATATTCTATGTTAAAGCAATCCCCAAAATACAGTTGTCACTTTTAGTATAAAATCTGATTTCACCTTGCCATCTTAAGCCCTTTCCCTTTGTCATTTGTTTTCCAAATTCTTCTGCCGTCTGGCACCTATTACAATGTCCTGTGTAACTGAGTTTATGTTTTTGCTTTGCTTTGTATTCCCATTTATTTGTTTTGTATTGATTTCTTAGATTTCACATTTGAATGAAACCATAAGGTATATGTAATTCTCTTTCTGACTTATTTCACTTTGCATATTTCTGTAGTTTCATGCAGTATTTTCATTTTTCTAATGGCTGGGTAATAGTGCACACTACATATGTACTGCAAAATATTTTTAAATTTCATTTCATTAGTTTCTGTTCCGGCCCGCGGGATGATCAACCGAGGCCCTAAAAACCAAGAAAAGAAGGGGGACAAGAGATGCAAAGAATGGAGACAAGACAGGCTTTCTGATCAAGTCTCGTTTATTGGGGGCTCAAGCAGTTACTTATATAAGGTGGGGGAAGGAGTTTTTTTTCTGTGAATGCAGGATTGCCATGGTGATGTAGCTGTAAAATGCAGGGTCGCCTTGGTGACCTAGCTGTAAATTGACTTTTCTCCTTACCTATACTTTCCTGACAGCAGCTATAAAGATTCTTCTTCTTATCTATACTCTCCTGACAGCAGCTGCAAAGGCTCTTCTCCTTACCTATATTTCCTGACAGCAGCTGTAAAGATTCTTGCCAGACAGCAACTTCAAAGGTTAGAGGTGCAAAGGTTAGAAGCAGGGCCTGTGCTGAGCTCTGGGAAAAAACTCGCATCTTTGCTCTCATGCCATTTGTTATTCTTCTATCCATAAGCTTTTTCTTATGAACGGCTCCCCACAAGTTTCCAGCACATAGGACATTTTTATAGTTTATGAAACGATCTCTCTAACTTCTTTTTCTCTCCTCTAGCTTTCCACCTAAACAATACATTAAAATTAACTGTGGTCCCTGTTCTGTGCTCCCAATCACCATGACCCTCTAGCACTATTAATTTATACTTCTTTAACACTTCACTGCATTCTCCAGGCCTTCCAAACCCTCATTATTTTGGTGTCATCAGTTTGTCCTCTGCACTTGTGGGTCTCTTTTTGACCAGTTTGCTCTTTTTGTTCATTTGATTCCTTATAAAAGTGAAATCATACGGTATTTATCGTTCTCTGCCTGACTGAGTTCACTCAGCATAATAATCTCCAATTCCGCCCATGTTTGAATGGTGCAATTTCACTTCTTTAATGGCTGATTAATATTCCATTAGTATGAATCCTAACTTTTTTACCAAATCGTCGCTTGAAGGCCATTAGTATTTCCATATCTTGGCTTTGTGTATTGTTCTGCCACCAATGTCAGTATTTATGTCTAACTTTCTATTGCTGTGGAACTTGAGTTGCTTCCATACCTTGGCTGTTATAAATGTTTAAATAAATTATCACTGTAAATGCATAAGTGTTTTTGAATTAGCATTTTGGTTTCGTTGGATAAGTATTCAGAAGTGAATTTTTGGGTTACTCCTTTTCTATTTTTATAACCTTGTATGTTTAAATATATTTTCGCGCCTCAGCGGTGCCCCTGGAGCGCTCCAGGCCGTCTTTCAGGTGCCCGAGGCGAAGCCGGCGGTGTGGTTCCGGATTCCCAGCGACTCGCATCCCTGTTCGGGCCAGCGCCGGGTCGGTGCACCTGAGGAGCGTGGGGAGAGGGAATCGAGTGGGTAAGGGAAGGCACGCCCGTTCCTCCGCGCCCGCCGCTTGGGGAGAGGGACACCGGCGAGTTTGTCGCCCCGCTGCGCGCCGCGGTGTGAGAGACAATGGCACTTGTCACCCTTGCTCGGGGTGCCCGCGGGGCCGTGTGAGGAATCGTGGTGGGGTGCAGTCGGCCGCCGGCTGAGTCCAGCGGGGAGTGCTGCCGCTTCGGCCGCCCTGGTGGGGATGCTCGGCCCGCATGATCCCGTCAGCTCAACGCCTCGCCGGGCCTCGTGCCGACTGGGGCGAGCCTGAGGCAGCACCGGCTCTGCCGGCCCGGACCGCGACCGCTCACTGTGCCCGGTGTCTACCCGCACCGCGGATCCCGCTCCCCCGCCCCCGGCACCTTGGCGGCATCTTGGCGGGGCCCGCGGGGGAAAGTCGATGATGGGCTTGCTAGGGCGTGGAGGAGCGAGGCGCCCTCGGTGAGAAAGCCTTGGCTAGCGAACCGAGAGGATGCCTTGTGTAACTGGATCCCCCAGCTGCCGCCCCTCTGCGCCTGGTGGCCGCCAGGAGTGGCCACCTTCCTTGTGTGGCCACGGGTCCCCTCGGTGGGGCCCGAGTGGACAGATGCTCTCTGCCTACCGCACCTCCCCCCACAGAGTCTGGGGAGGGTCCTGCTGGGCGGGGCCGGTGTCCACCGCCCGGCCACTGTGTGCGGTGGGGCCGCGTGTGCGGCTCTTCCGTCGCACACCCAAGGTGGGCTGTGTCGCTGGGGATATTCTCTATTTCTTGTTTCAGATACTTTCTTCTAGTATTTATATCACTGATGCTCTGATGCGGATGCTCCATTTGTTTTGTCATAATAGTCTTCCATTTGACATTCTCTAATTATCTGTTATCATTTTCTCACCTCAGCCCTTGAGTAAAATTGTTTAGCTTACTTTGTTACAACTAGTGAAAGACACTGAAGCGCTGTACAACTTATTAACTTTTCCTTTTAAAATGTTTCTCATGTTAATTCACTCTTCTATTTGCAGATTTAGTTGTACATTTATATCTAAATTTTCTACTAGTTATGTTTGCCTTAGCTGTTGTTTTCCTAAGCAATTCTTCACTCATAGAATCAATCAGTTTACAGATATTTCTTTTGGCTTTACTGGCAGAGTACATTGTCTTTATGAACAACACTTTTTCCTTCAGGTCTGCTTCATTAACATTCTGGAATTTTCTTATTTGAAGTTTAATTCTTTATTCGACCTATGGGGAATTAAGTCAGTATGTTTTGCTGGTAACATTTGACCACTTTATTTTTCAGCAATTCTGTAGAAACACAGTTATTAATCCTACTGATACAAGGACTTTTGGGTTTTAAAGATAAGGTTGATTTTATTATTGAAAACTGTTTTTGAAAGGAGCTTTAGAAACATTTAACAATTGATGTCACAAGCCAGCTGTGCATATTGGTGTTAGGGTTTCCAATTTTATAAAATCAAACAATTTTGGAGGGTAAAAACAAGTTGTTTCTGAATCACTTTGAAATTCTGTAACAAGTGTTAGTCATGACCATACTTTATTATACTGTTGTATGGTTGGTCATTGGTGGTTCTAAAAAAAAAGTGTTTTTATCAAATAATTTTTAGAAGACAGTATTTTTTTCTTTACCTAGTTGTAAGCTAAAACTTTAAAAAATTCTCGGCCTTTCATTTGTTACTCAGTTAGTGATTGCTTCAATTCAAAGAAAGGACTCAGTGTAGAGACTCAATTTTTTTTCTTGTTCTTACTTTGAGAAAAGCTTATCTTGCTCCCACAAAATATAATTATTTTAAATTTTAAGTATTTCTCTTTCATTAAAATGCTTTCAGAACATTCAAAGAAAACATCTATCAAATAAATATTCTTCTTTTTCTATTAAATTAATGTAACAGATGGATACATATTATAAATCCTTAAGTTTGAAGGTTTACATAATAAATATCAATCATTACATAATATCTTTTTCATTTCATGTTTATTGAAACAGATTAGAGGAAGTTAATGAGGACATTGTGTTTATGGAAATATTAAAAATATGTTTTGCCTTTAATTTATCTTTTCATTTATCTGACTAAATGAACTCTTTTAGTTTGTTTGATTGTTTATTTGTTATAAAAGTTAATACACCTAATTCTCAGGTAATGTACTTGATTGAGAAAAAGATTTCTACTCATTACATACATTTAAAAATAGAACAGCACTTAGCAAATTATTTTTTTACCTTTTAGTCACCAATAACTGGAAATGCTACTAGATAAACCAATAATTTTATTTAATTATCATTAATGGTAAGTAATTTGCTTTTATGTCTCTATTTAAATGCTTACCTATCATAAATGATGTAGGAGAAACTTAAAAAATTGATGTGCGTATCGCAACATAAATTTAAGTAAATTTTTGTTGAAATGAAGCACTGATAATTCAAAACTTATCATTTCTTCTAATTGCCTAACAGTATTATATTGTAAATATTAACAATAGCTATGGTGCTATGTATATCCATTAACCTTTTCGTGGGCATTTTAGTTACTTTCTCCTTTAGCTATTATAAATGGTGTTTCTATTTACATTATTTTCAAATATAACAATCAAAATATTCTAATTAATTATATCTGTTTTTTACATTTTTGATTTTCCAACTCTAACATTAAGGTTATTTTTAAAAAGATTGTAGGAAAAATGTTTTTGAAGCCTTCTATCAAAAAAGATTTAGCAAACGTCTCTTACTTGGCTAGAGTGCTCTACTTTCAGTCTTTGTGTGTCTTTCAATCTGAAGTGCATCTTTTGAGGGCAACATATGTAAGGCCTTTGTTTGTTTATCCATTAAGCTACCCTATGTCTTTTCATTGGAGCACTTTCTTCATTATTCAAGTAGAGTGACAAGGTGACGGATGTATAGTTATTGTCACTTTATTAATTATATTTATATTTTCTTTCTTCACCATATTCTTTAAAACATTTCTCTGGCTTGGTGTTGATAAACTCCTTTAGCTTTTCCTTATCAGGGATGCATTTTATCTATCAATTAATTATAAATAATGAACTAGCTAGGTAGAGTACTCTTGGTTGAATATTCTTGGTTGAATGTTCTTGCTTTTCATTACTTTAACTATTTCATGCTAATCTCTTTCTGGCATGATATGTTTCTCTTGAGAAATCACCTGTAGGTAACTGTTTTTCTCTTGCTGCTTTTAGAATTTTCTCTATCATTAACCTTTGGAATTTTAATTATGTGTCTTGGTGTGGTACTCTTTGTTCACCCATAAAATGAAGGTAAAAGTGATGGTTATATCTCATGATTTCTGTGAATACATAAAATCAAAGATGAAGAATGCTAAGCTTTAAACTCAGCATGTCTAATAAAAACCATACTTTTCTGGTGTCTCATGGCCACCAAACTACCCCAGGACTCTCATACCTGCTTTGGGCCTCTGCCCTCTTTGTAGGTGCCCAGCCTCAAAACTCTGTCTATAATTGGAGAACTTGCAAATAGGGACCCTCTGCTAATGGAAACCAGCCAAGACCTGACCCTCCAGCTGTGGGACAGGAACTGAAGCCCAGGGTTGCCAATGTGCATTTGTGGTCTGGACTGATACAGATGATGCAGCATAGACTCTGATCTCATTTGGCTTCCTTGTTGTTACTTTAAGAAATAAATTGTGTCTTGTTATCAAATAAGAGATACTGAGATACAGAGAAAAACAGAGAATGAATGAATTGCCTGACCAACACATCTCTGTGTTTCAGGCATTCAGTGCAAGGTATAACCTTGCAAATGTCTGGTGGAACATGGTGCACAGGGTTAGGTGTCTTAGAAATTCTTCTGTATAGTTTTTGGATTTACCCTCGTTGTCTGCTACATAAACCAGGTCCACCAGGCCAGGGCAGGAGCTCTATTAATACTGATGGAAGTAGCACATACTATACCAGTTCATTATCTCTAGAAAAAAATCCAAGCACAAACTGTTTCTGAAAAGGACTAGCCTGAGAGTTAAAGACATTGTCATATAGCAGCATAAAAGACAATGATGGGGCAGTGTGAGCACAGACACAAACGTACCTGTCAGACACAGAAGGCCTGAGGTGCTTAGGACCTCCAGGGATCACTCAAGACAAGTATTGGCATTAAGGACCAGAGAAAGGCATCTAGGGTGCCCTCAGGACCAGTATTGGCACTCAGGGCTATCAAGGAGCACTGAAGATCACCAGAAAGCACTAAGGATGAGCAGAAAACATTCAAAAAAACCAAGGGGCATTGGATATTACTGGGGATCTCAGAAACATAGGAGGATATTTGGAACTCACAGGAAGTACTCTGAGTGACCAGAACACTCTAAGCACAACCAGGTGTGCCAGAAAACACCAAAGATCACTTTGGATAAGTAGGAAGCATTCAGTACAAGTAGGGCCTTCAGGACTACCAGAGAACACTCACAACCATCATGGTACTCTCGGGACAGACAAAGCACTCAGGAACACCAAGAGGACCTAAGTAACTCCAGGGTCACAATAAGGATAAATAGGAAGGACCCTGGACCAAAAAGTGGCACCAAAATTCACCACGAGGCTCTCAGAAATAATAGGTGCCACTCAAAACCACCAAGACACTATCAGCGCCACCAGATGATGCTAAAATTCACCAGGTGGCTTTCTAAAAACCAAGATGCTATAATGATGACCAGATATCTCTAAGAAGAAGCAATGAATGTCCTGAGCTTTAAATAGCCACCCATGACACCCAGAGGACACGAAGGACTTCCATAATCACCAGAGGTTTCAAAAGACCTCTTCCAGCACCCAGGACTTCCACTGAAATCTAGCATCAAATAGAGGTTTGCAGGACTAACAAGGTGCTATCAGGATGATGAGGAGTCATTTAGGAATACGGGGAGGGCAACCAGTTTCACAAATAAAGCTCTGAATTAGCTGAGGACCAGCAAGGGGAAACAGGTACACTGAGAAACAATCAGGATTAACAGGATGTGCTCAAGAACAATAGAGTATTCTGAATAGCCAAAGGGACCCAGGACCACCAGGGGTGCCCAGGACTACTAGGACACACTCAGAACTATTACTATGCTATTAGAATTTAAAAGTACTCAGAACTTTTTGGGGTACTCAGAAACACTTGGGGAAACTAAAAATGATCAGGACACTATTAAGACCATCGGGAGCACTCAGGACAGGAATAAAACTGCGGGAGCCACATCTAATGTATCTGTTTGACAAGGTCACAGCATACAGTGTGGCATCTTTGCAAGACTTAGGCTGCCGCAGATGGGTTCTTTGTGGCTCCCTCGGTGTATGTGTGTTAGCATGTGTGTTATGTGTGGGATACTTAATACAGCCTCATATACAGGTCAGTGATGGGGATTTGGGGCGTCTGGAGGAAGCAAATACATTAGAGCCAGAAGAAGAGCCATGTCCTGGCTTATATGAAATTTTATCAAAAAAGCCTATGCATTGCCTATGAGAAGCAGGGTGGGAACATCAGAACATCTTAGACCTACTTGGAAGCCTGTGACAGTCAGTGTCACAGGAGTGTACTCAGTGGATAGTAGAAAGTGGATAGTTAAGTACTGAGAGAAGCAAGACCGAAGAGTAGGCTTCAACTTAACAGACAATGTGTTCAAGAAACAATAGCCATAATCTGCAGTAAGAGATAGTGTGAGGAAGTAGCCTAGTTGAGAAGTAGTATAAGGAAGTAGCCTAGTTGAGAAAGTGGCCTGGTGGAGTTCTGAGAAATCCAGATGAAGAACAGGCTTGCCTCAGCAGATTGGTGAAGCTGTGAACCTGCAATGATTTAATTATGGAAAAGTCTGTTGGAGCTGAGAAACCACGTGGGCTTGCTTCTGTAACCCTGGAGTATAAAAATGTAGCTGTTAAGACAATTGAGAGAGGTCCTGATGCATTATCTCTGAGTACTGTCCCTTCCTTTGTTGATTCCGAAGACACCCCTCGGGACCTGGACTCTGGAACTGGGGCTGGCCCCCAGCAAGAAACAATGTGGACCAACAGTAAGTTCCTATTAACACCAAAGAGGTGGTCAGGAACACCAGCTGGGACTCAGAACTGAATGTGCTTTAAGAATTACCAGATGGCACTAAAACCACCAGGAGGAGCTGAGAAATCTTGAGTGCTATCAGAATAACCAGGAGACTCTCAGGGCCACCAAAGAATACTTTGGACCAGCAGGAGATACCCACAACCACCAGAGGCTGGCCAAGACATCCAGAGCATTATCAGAAATACTAGGGTCTCTTGGGACCAACAGGATCACCTGGGAAAATTTAGGAGAAACAGCACAAAAAGGTAGTACTCAGAAATGTCAGCAGGCAATCAGGTCTACCAAGAAGCACTTAGCAAAACAGAGAACACTCTGAACAACCAGGAGACACTCAGGACAAGTAGAGGACACTCAGGATCAGCAGAATATAATCCACATAATTAGTTAAGTGCTCAGATCAATAGGGTGTGATAAGGAAAACAAAGACTCAGTCGGGACCACTAGGGGGTAAGCAAGAAAACCAGGGGGCTCTCAGAATGACCAAGGAGTTTTCCTGACCAAATGGTGCCCATTAACACAACTGGGTGCAAAGAACAACCAAGAGTTGTACAGAACACCTAGGAACCAGTCAGGACATCCACTGCACCACCAGAATTAACGAGCACTGAGATCACCATAGGGCACTGAGAAACAATAGGAGAGCTAAGACCACAAGGATTCTTACTACCACTATGAAGTACTTGGGACAACAGGACAGCACTCTGGACCAGTATGAGGCACCAAAAAATACTAGGGTTTGCTCAGGACTAGCACAGGGTGTTGAAGATCTACAGGGGGAACTCAGAACAATGAGAAGGCAATCAGAAATATGAGAGGTACTCAGGAACCTTAGAGACTGTTAGAAGAAGGGCTATAAGGACTGTCAGGTTGTACTCTAGACTAGCGATGCTCAACATTTTTGGCACCAGGGACCAGTGTTTCTATGAGAATCTAAAGCCTGATGATCTGAGGTGGAGCTGAGGCAGTGATGCTAGTGTTAGGGATGGCTACAAGTACAGATGAAGCCTTGCCCACTTGCCTGCTGCTGACCTACTCCTGTAGATTCTCATTCCTAACAGAGCAAAAACAGGTATCTTTCCTTAGCCCAGGGGTTAGGAACCTCCAGATTAAAAGAATGCTATCACAATCACCAGGGGGCTCAAAGGACCAATAAAGAGCTCTATGGTCCATTGTGAGGCACTCTGGAAAACCAAGGGTTACGAAGGACCAATAAACTACTCATAGGATCACCAGGAAGTATTCAGGAACATATGGGAGCACTATGGACCAGCATAGGGCAAAAGACAAAACAAAACAAAACAAAAACAACTCTAGGGTGTGCTAAGAAATAACAGATGGACTCAGGACAATCAGGAGGTGCTCAGGAACCCCAGAGGTATTCAGAATCTATAAGGGGCACTCATGAAGACCAGGGCATATATAGACCAGGTTACTCTCAAAATGAACAATGGGCACTCCAATGAGAAAAGTGAAAATATGAAGAAAAGTATGAAGAAACTCAAGACCACCAGCAAGATGTCAGAAAATCCTAGAGGCCCTCAGAAACACGTTGTGGCACTCAGAATTACCAAGAAGCTCTTAAAACTAACAAGAGCTACTTGGGACCACAATGGGTCACTCTGATAGAGATGGGACCACTCAGCACAACTCAGGGACACTCAGGACCACCATGAGGCACTCTTGAACACAGAGTAAGCTAAGAAACACCAAGGCACAATTAAGACTGCCACAAACGCTCATGATCACAAGGGAGCATTCCGGACTACTGAGGAGCACTAAGGAAATCAAAGGGGCATTCAGAACAACAACAACAACAACAAAATGCTCAAGAATACAGTGGTCATTAAGGACAATTAGGGCTCTATCAGCAATACTGGATCACTCACTACCGACACAAAAGCAGGAAACACAAGAGGGCACGTAGGACTAGTAAGTCAATATCTGGATAACTAAGGAAGCACTCCAGACAACAAGAATATAAGCAAAACAGTGTTAACCCTCAGGATTACAAAGATACTATCAAGACCACAAACAGGGGTGTTGAACACAAACAGGGAACAACAAGGATGACCAGATGATGCCTAGGACAGTCAGGAGTCACTCATGACCACCAGGTCTCTTGAACTCACCAAGGTCTCTAAGTAACTACAGAGACACCCAAGAGGATTAGGAAAACATTAGGAGTAGCAGAGAATTCCCAGTAAAGATAGGTGAGCACTCAGGACCACTAGAGTGCTTTGAGGATTACCAGAGGAGGCGTAGAAAAACAAGCAATTCTCAAGACCATCACAGGGTATTTAGGACTACCAGGCAACACTTAATTGCATCAAGAATGGCTCAAGACCACGTAGATGCTATCAGAAATATATACGGTAGCTCTAGGTTAGCAGAGTCCATTCCATATTACTTATGAGGAAGGAACCTACTAGAAAGTATTCAGAACAATGAGGAAGCACTTAGGACAAGCAGGTGTAGCTCATGATCACCAGGACACTCTCAGAAACATCAGGGAGCTCTCAGGATGAAAACAGGCACCCAGGACCACCAGGAGGCATTCAGCAACACTGGGGGCATGTATGTAAACAGGGCTCTTTCAGGACCACATGGTAGCACTCAGGATGACCAGAGCACTTTCAAAGTAACCAGACATTCAGAGAAAAGCGGGAGTAGCAGTACTGATATCAGATAAAATAGACTTCAAAGTAAAAAAAAAAAGATAAAGATACTGAGAAAAATGATTAAAAAAGATACATTTTATAATGATAAAAGGGAAGCATGGACACAGAAGACATTTATTGATATGTATGGACACAATAACATTTATTGATATGTATGATCCCAATAAGGGAGCTCCAAAATTTAGGAATAATTACTAACAGAACTAAAAAGAGAAACAGAACAGAACATTATTGTTAGAGGAGATCTAAATACACCACTGTTGGATATGGATGGATTATACAAACAAAAAGTCAATAAGGAAATTACGTCTTTAAATGACACATTACATCAACTTAACACAACTGACATTTACAGAGTCTTTCATCCTGAAGCAGTTGCTACACATTCTTCTCTAGGGCACCTGGAACATTCTCATGAACTGACAACATACTGAAACACAGAGATAGCCTCAACAAATATTGGAGGGTGTAAATCATACCAATTGTATTTGCCAATCATAATCTTTCGAAGTTAGAGATCAGCCATAAAAAGAAAGCAGGCAGAACCAAAAATACATGAAGATTTAATGACATATTACTGAAAAAAAAAAAAACTGGGTTAGAGATGAAGTAAAAAGAGAAATTAAGTGAGTCATAGTAATGAATGATAATGATACTATGACATACCAAACTTTTGGGACGTGGAAAAAAACAGTCATATAGGAAAGTTCATATCATTATAGGCCTTTCTTCACAAATGAGAATGAGCCCAAATAAACAACCTAATGTTAACCTCAAAAACTAGACATGAAAGAAGAAATAGAGCCTAAATTTAGGAGAAGGAAAGAAATAATCGTATAGCAAAAATAAATATAATTTAAAACAAAAATATTGATAGAAAAGAGAAATGCAACAAAGAACTGGTTCTTTAAGATGCTTAAGAATAGTGATAAACCCCTGACTACATTCACCAAAGAAAAAGGAAGACAGAAACAAGTAAAAAATCAGGGACAAAAAGAGGGAAAATTGACAGACACTGCTGAAACATAAAAGATCATACAGAATACTGTGAAAAAGTATATAATACCAAATTTAATAACTGAGACTGCATCAAGAACTGGAAAATCTAAACTGATTGATCAGTAGTTTGAAAATGGAAACAATCATCAAAAACTTACCAAAAAGGAAAAGTCCAGGACCAGCTGATTCACCAGGGAATTCTACTAAATATTCAAAGATATAATACCTATTCTCTTCAAACTACTTTTCTAGCACCAAAACCTGGTAATGATAACACAAGGCAGAAAATTACAGACCAATATCTCTCATGAATATAGATGCAAAAATTCTAAATAAGATACTTGAAATCCGAATAAAGCAACATAGTAAAAAGATTATACACCAGGATCAAGTAAGCTTCATCCCAGAGGCACAGAGATGGTCCAAATATGCAAATAGACTAATGTGATGCACCACATTTTTTACACAAATGAGAAAAAAGAATCATGATCATATCAATAGATGCAGAAAAAACTTTCGACAGGATATAGCATCCATTTATGATCAAAACTGTGAACAAAATCAGTATAGAAGGTAAGTGTCTTAACATAGTAAAGGCCATATAGGAAAAACCCTCAGCCAACATTATACTGAATGGCTAAAAACTAAAAATCTTCCCTCTAAGACCAGGAACAAAGCAAGGCTGTCTGTTACCACTGATATTCAATATAACTTTGGAGGTTCTAGCAAGAGCAATCAGGCAAGTGAAAGATATAAAAGGCATCAAAAAGGAAATGAAAAAGTCAAACTTTTACTATTTGTGGATGATGTAATTCTCCATATAGAGAACCTTAATCACTCCACAAGAAACTATGACAAAAAGTAATAGTAAAGTTTCTAGATACAAAGTCAATGTTCAAAATCCATAGCGTTCCTGTGCTTTAACAATGAATTGTCAAAAAGAAGTGAAAAAAAAATTTCTTTTGCAATTGCAGCAAAAAATAAAATAATAAAATAAAATAAAATGCCTAAGAATAAATCTAATGAAACTGGTGAAAAACCTACATAATGAAAACTATAAGACCCTATTTAAAAAAAAAATTGAAAAAAATACAAAGAAATGGATTGGAAGGATCAACACAGTTAAAATGATCTCATTACCTAAAGCATTATACAGATTTAATGCAATCCCCACCAAAATCCCATTAACATTCATTAAAGAAATAGAACCAAAAAATCATCATATTTGCCAAAGCTATCCTGAGAAAAAAGATCAAGGCTAGAGTCATGATTCAGTCAAAGAATACTGCAAAAAAACACTAATAAAAACTACATGGCTTTGGCAGAAAAGTAGACAGTGGAACAGAATTGAGAGTCCAAAGTAAACAAATAATTTTTGACCAAAAAAACCAAAAACCGTATAGTGGATAAAAGAAAGTTTCTTCAATAAATAATGCTAGGAAAACTGGAACGCCATCTGCAAAAAAATGAAACTAGTCTGTTGTCTATCACCATACACCAAAATTAATTCAAAATGGATTAAAGACATAAGACCTGAAACAATAAAATGCATAGAAGAAATCATGGGAGTGAAACTCAAGCATCTTGGACTTAAAGAGGATTTTATGAATTTGACCTCAAAGGAAAGGGACAGAAAATCAAAATAAATGAATGGGACTACATAAAACAAAAAAGTTTCTGCTCAACAAAAGAAATTGTTAATAAGGTAAGGAGACAACCATCCAAATGGTAAAATATATTCCAATCAATACCTCCATAAGGGTCTAATATTCAAAATACACAAAGAACTCATAGGTCTCAACATCAACAACAACAACAACAACAACAACAACAACAACAACAACAAACAAATGATCCAATCAAAAAATGGGCAGAAGACCTGAGCAGGTACTTCTCCCTAGAGGACATTCAAATGACCAACAAATATCTGAAAAGATGTTCATCATCACTAGTTATTAGGGAAATGGAAATCAAAATCACAAAGAGATATTATTTCACACCTTTTGGAATATCTGTAATCAACAGGACAAGTAATAACAAATGTTGGAAAGGATATGGAGAAAAAGGAACACTCATACATGACTGGTGGGATTGCAAATTGGTATAGCCAGAATGTAAAACAGTATGGAAGTTTCATTAAAACCTAAGAATTGATCTACCATATGAACCATCAATACTACTACTGGGTATTTACCCAAAGGACTTGAAAACTCATTCCAAAAAGATATTTGCACACCGATGTTCATTGCAGCATTATTCACTGTGGCCAGGACATGGAAGCTACTGAAGTGTACCAACGATAGATGATTGACTAAGAAAGCTGTGGCACATATATACAATGGAATATGACTCAGTCATAAAAAGAAATGAAATACTCTCACTTCTGATAACATGGATAAGACCTCGAGATAATCACGAATAACACAGAAAAAGTGAAAAACACATGATATTACTTACATGGGGAATAGAAACTTAAAAGCAACAAACATCGATGTGGACAATAGACTAGTGGTTACCAGAGGGTAAGGGAGAGGTAGATGGGGTAAAAGGGGTTGAATATGTGATGACAGAAAGAAATCTAACTAAGGGAGGTGAACACACAATGTGTGTGTGTGTGTGTGTGTGAGTGTGTGTGTGTGTTTGCCTTGCTGTGAAAGTGTTCGTGAAAATAACCAGATTGTTTTAACCAATGTCACCATCAAAAATAAATTAATTAATTAAAAAAAGAAAAAAGATACAATGTAAAACAGAGAACATAATAAGTATTTACAAAAAAGCAATGTTAATATTAATTAAAATTAAGGAGATGCATAATAAAAACACCAACTACCATTTATTTAAAGTTCCTGTTATCACTTAACAGACTGGCAAATGCTAAAAGCTTTAGGTTTGACAACATTGTCATGAACAAGTAAGTTATAAATAGCTGCTGGGAACAGATGATGACTGCACCAATACAGAGGACAAATTGGCACATATAGCAAGTTACATACCTCAGGCTTTAAGTGAAAGTAAAGATTTTACAAACAATACTCACTTCAGGTTATCATATATATATATATATATATATAGATATATATATATATATATATGATTACTTTTTCACAACTCACTAACTTTGTTTTCTTATCACTAGGCCTTTGTGCCAACGTTTTTCCCTTGAGTGGTAATATTTACTCACAGTAAAAGCTTTTTATCAGACTTGCAACTTGTTCTCTCAGGTCACCTAGACCTTATCTGTTTAATATATTCATAGGTCCATAAATATACAAACATATATACACATACATGTACATACACCAACACACACATACATATATATGTTTATACATATCTATAAACTTACATATATACTAACATAAATGTACATGTATCAGTAAGAAAATACATAGCATTTGCATATTTTTAAATGCAAATAAAATATGTATAAATAAATTTACATAGCATAAATGAAATACATCCAGTATACATATTTTCTGCATTAAATTTAATGTAAATTGTATCTACATGTTATCTTTGTCATGTTTATCACTTCAATTAGAATATCCCTCCATGAAGCAGGGATATGTTTAATTAAATGCACTATTATAAAATTATAGCATTGAGGACTTTCATGGTTGTTCTTTTAAATCTTTTCTCTAGGCCTTCCACAGTTCCAAAACAATGTGCCTTGAGCCCTCCTTTGAATCTTAAGCCAGATAGTTCAGGAGGAGTATATCACATGGAACCATCACACCATTTAAAAGTATGCAGATCTGAAGGGGCGCCTAGGTTTACGTTCCTCTTTGGTAGCAGGTGTGATGAAGAAGCCTAGCCTATGGGATCCTCTTTGGCTTCATGTGTCGAACTTAGCTGAAACCACATCTATGTTCCTGATAGTGTTAGTGTTAGCTGCTACCTTCTGCTCTGTAGCCCTGGCTTACCAGCATCAGGAAGGCTATCTTCTGTTCCTATGCAGGGAGCGAGCAGGATTAATACAGGCTCCCTACAGCCCTAGACAGTATTTATGGAAAGTGTGTGTACTCCACGGGTCCTCATAATGTGTGACCCTGAGTCTACAGACAATGTTTGTCACTTAGGGGTGTCTATATTTGAGGAAACATAGAGGAGGTGGTATCTGAGGATTATGGGAGTCTTTTGGGGAGACTACTCATGTAAAGTAGGGTTTGGGGATATTGGGGGTTCTAAGCATTCATAGCTGAATAGCATGTAACATTTGGGATGCTCTCACCAATAGGGAGGTAGATTTGGGTGGAATTCAAAGTTTTCCACCAAGGCAGGATTTTAGAAGAATTCATGTTACTAAGCGTCCTGGTGAAAATGACTGAAAAGTTGCTAAAGTAGCTTTAGGACCAGATTTTATGATGTAGTCTTTTGATCACTTGAGGACCTTGGGCAATAAAGTTGGACACATCAGGATTCACAGTTTTGTACTGGTTTTCAGTTTTTGAAAGAATAGTCTTCAAATCAGGCTGAAAAGGAATACTGGAGCCCAGTCTTCTGGGTTCTTTCTGAGAATTTGGGTACCGTCAGGCCATCACTGGCTACTTTATTCATCATTCAAGAGGTGATGGGCCTTTTTTTCATGGTAAAAGGAATGGGAATTGTGCTGCATGTGCAGAGATATTACTGTGCCAAATTCCATCAACTAGTTATTTGTGAGGGATAGCGTGCTGTAGAGAGAGAAAACTTCCAATTCAAAAAGGCCCTTTTTAGGATAGTTGTACATATGTCACAAAGAATATGGCCTCTGCTTACCCATGCATGTAAACCATGTGTATATTCCCCTTATAGGTAATAGAGTTTGAAGCCTTGCATTCAGAGAAAGAGTGGGGTCTTCCTGTATGTGTGAAGAGTAAAGCCTTCAAGTCCAATATATCAATTATCTCCAAAGACTCTGAATTCAAATTCTAGGCTTATTATTGTGTAACAGCTGTGTGATTTTGAGGATTTTTTTAAATAGTATTCATAGGTAGACATGAAGATAATGATAATAACAACAGCAAATACTCATGAGGCACTTTGCAGTGAAGGGAAGTAACCTTAGAATATGAGTCTTAACTAGATGTCCTAATTTCATACAACTTAATAGTAATGTTACTATAATATTAATTATATAGCACTTAATGTGTGTCATGGGATATCTGAGCCTTTATATGTATTTAGCTGCTGCTCTCCTGCTCTGTAGCCTTGGCTTATTATCAGCAGGAAGGCTATCTCCTGTGCCCATGCAGGGGGTGAGCAGGATTAATACAGGTTCTCCACATCCCTAGAAAACATTCATGGTAAGTATGCGTACTTCAAGTTCCTTGTGATATGTGCACTTGGGCATACAGAACATGTTGCCACTTATGGGTGTCTATTTTTGAGGCAACCTTTAGGAGGTGGTATTTGAGGATTCTGAGGTGGAATTTAGGAGTCTTTTAAGAGGACTAACCATGTAAGTGATACTCATTCAATATGTATCACTAACATTACTTGTTTTTTTATGGAGGAGTAATCTGAGGCCCCTAGAAGTTGAGTGTCTGCACACCAATTACACAGTGGGGAAGTAGTGGGCAGGTATGATTATTATGAGGGTCCAAGACCTCTTTTGGTTACTTATAAGTTGAGATCTCTTTTGGTCACTCTGTTTCTTCCTCAAGGAGGCAACTAATAAGATATGTCAGAAAGTGAGAGTGAGGACCTCCAACACAAATCTCCAAATTTGTCAGGATCAGCTGTCACAAAATTCTGACACAAAATTTTGCTAGAGACCAGGAAAGTTTCATTTAAACAACTCAAAACAAATAAACATATAAACAAAAAAGGCATTTTTCAATCATGGTAACAGCACCCTGCTTTGTAGATGTTAACTTATTCTAATCTTATCTACCTTTTCTCTGCTTTATAGTAGCCTTTACAAATAATATTTGGCATTCCTTTCATAAACAAGTCAAAGATTTTATGCATCTGAGATGTTTCTTGGAAGATCCCACATGCAAATATACCTGCAGTTGTACAAATTTGGATCTCACTCAGTGCAAAGGATCTTCTCCCTGGAAAGTTGCCAAATCAATTATAGAATCAGAAGTAAAGTTTGAAGAAGTAATGGCAAGAAACATCCCAAATTTGTTTACAAACAATGATCTACCTATTCAACTAGCTAAAAAACAAACAAAACAAATAAAAAAAAACCCAAAACACAACAAATTCAGAGATTTATACAAAGATATTATTGTAATCCACCCATTCAAAGCCCAAGACAAAAGGAGAAACTTGAAAGCAGAAGAAGAGCAACTTGTCATCACATACTAGAGACTCTCAATGAAATTTACATCTGATTTCCCACAAGAAACCATGCAGGCCAGAGGGCAGTGGGGTGGCTTACTCTAAGTCCTAAAAGAAAATAACTGTTGTCCAAAAATTTTGCATTGGGCAGAAGTATTTTAGAAAAATGAAGATAAAACTGAGACAATCCTAGATTTAAAAAACTGGGAGAATTTATTACTAACATATTTGCCCTAGCAGAAGGCAGAATATCTAGATGGAGTTCCTCTGACTAAAACAAAACAATATTTGACAGCAGCTTATCAGAAAATGTAACTCTGTCCATAAATACCAAACACAATTTAAAATTGTTCTTTGTCTGAATCGTGCTAGACAGAATAATAGCCACCACATATGTCCACATTCAAATCTCCAGAATCCGTGGCTTTTATTTTGTATAGCAAAAGAAATTGCAGATATGATTAAATTGAGAGCTTTGAGCTGAGGGAATAAATACTAGAATCACCTGCATGGGTCTGATATGCAAGAAGAGTCAAAGTCAGAGATGAAAGTGTGTTAACAGAAGCAAAGAATGTTGTATTTGAAAACAGGAAAAGGGGTACACATGGTCCCGAAGCAGGAAACGCATATCTTAAAACATGAGAGTCTTCAGATGAAACCACTTCTGCCAATAACTTGCAACATTTGACTTCAGCCCCCTAAAATGGAGTTTGGACCTCTAACATCCAGAACTGTGAGAAAATAATTTATCTTATTACAGCCATTACATTTCTGGAAATGTGTTGCAGCAACAGTAGGAAACTAATGAGGTGACTTCCCTGCTAGTATCTGCATTGAAAGACAGCTGCATAGAGAAATTATTGTAAATCTGTGCTACTTGGAACACAGTGTATGAAGATATAATGTGTGAAAATATCACAAAAAAGAGGAGATTAAATATGCAAAAGCAAAATGTCTAACATTAAAATTAAGCTCATATTAATCTGAAGATTGTTTTACATTCAAATGTCTACTGTAGTATCCAGAACCCCTGAGAAAATGAGTCTATAATATATATACAAAAAGAAAGGACATTGTAATTTAAATGGTAGTCTTTTAATTAGAAGATGTCCAGTTACAAGATGATTGGCAGAGCAGATTTTTAAAAAGCATGACAAAAATACACGCTATTAACAAAAGACAAATAAATTTCAGTAAAATATGTAAAACATATATATTTTTCCCATGCAATCAGTAATCAAAAAATTGTTGTTATGGCTATATTAATAGCAGACAAAAGAAATTTTAAGTAAAATGAAAAATAAGATAGATAAAATAAGATAAATAAAATAAAATAGAGATCAAAAAGACCTTACAGAGTGATAAATAAGTCAACTAGTCAAAAGATATAAGAATTTTAAATATCTGTTCACTTAACAACACAGTTACAAAAACCTGAATGAAAAAAATGATAATATTTGAGGAAAAAATAGTTCAAAAACATAGGCAATAATGTGTGGAAAAACAAAAGGTTTCTGAGGAACCGCAATACCTGAATCACTTGGATCCCACAGACATGTAGAAAACACGGCTACCATCAAGAGTATAAGAGAGATCCCTCCCAAGCAAACGAGGAACACACTCAAGAGTGGACCTCATAATAGGGAGTAAAACAGGTTCCAAAACTGAATGGTTATTTTCTGTGACCAGAAGTGAGTGAGGAAAGAAATGGTGGAAATTTGAAAACATGTGAAAACTGACACATGCCCAAATAACCAGGGGTTAAAGAGGAAATCACAAAGAATTTTGAAAATACTTTCAAGGGCATGAAGAAAGCAGCATAGCCAGTCCTCAAATAATGTTGTTCTGTTAAGAGGCTGATGAGCTGTGATCAGTCAATATAGGACCTTGACTGTTGTTTATATCATTGAGCCCACAGTAAAATGGTTTGGTTATATTGTGGCAGCCTGACCCTGCCTGGCCATTTCCTGCTTGAATGAGTTTGTTCCTGACTGCCCTCCCTCACCTCAACAGGTAACAACCGTTTATTCATAGCTTGCCAACTAATTAATATTCTTTCTTATATGTATAGTTCTATAGCAGTGACAAGACTATAAAACTTTCTGTTAGGTTACAATTGGGGTTCAGTCTTTTGATGAGAATCATCAGAGCCAGTTCCTGCATCAATAAATGCTGCCTTCTGCTTATAGCCTGTGTGTTCTGTTTCTCCGTTCATGAATCCACAACATTCCATCTTTCACAGAGTTGCAGAATCCTTTTTAATGACAGTAGTGAGCACGTACAGTACCCAGAGGAAAAATTATACCTGTTAATGCCTACCTACAGAGAAAAATTTCAAATCTCTAAGGCTACCCTTTCATCTAGAGGAACTAGAAAACAAAACTAAGCCCGAAGCAAAGAGGAAGAGAAAAATAATAAAAATTAGTGTGGGAATAAATGAAACAGGATAGAAAAATAGAGTAAATTAACAAACACCAAAACTTGGCTCTTTGAAAAGATGAACAAAATTGCCAAGACTTAGCTAGACTGATCAAGGGAAAGGGAGAGTAGACTAGGGTACTAAAGCTGGAAAGAATGAGATAACACTACCAGCCTTATAGAAGTAAGGATGATAACAGAGTAGTATGGGCAATTACATGCCAACAGATTTCATAGGTAAAATAGTCAAACAGTAGAAAACCACAAGTGACAGAAACTAACTTAAAACAATAGAAAATCAAAACAGTCCTATAGCAAATAAGGGGATTGAGTTTTTAATCAAAGTTTCCACCGCGAAAAGCCTGAAATGAGCTGGTTTCTATGGGGAATTCCAGGAAATGATTTCTGAGGATGTCAATGGCAATATGCAAAAGAATCAGGGTGTGTCATGTGTAAGTAATTTATTGATGTTATTTTTAATTATTATTAAATAGAAATGCATCAGGGGATTACAGTGTACCTAAAGCTTTGTTATATGGTGCTGCCTCCGGTGACCTGCTTGCGTCTTTCCTTTTTCGCAGGCATTGGTAACAACTGCTTTTTGCTTCACAGTATCCCTCTGGGTGTTGTTAAGACCTCCTTTAGAAATAACAGCCTCAAAGTGATTTTCTCAAGTGTGTGGAAATCTTCTCATCCACAGCTAACTTCATGTTAATATAAAATGTGTGTTATTCTATCAGTATTTCCGTAGCACCTGCATTTAACGTGTGCTGTTTACTGTGCCCAAGACAGTATGCTAAACATTTTACACAGCGCGAACTTTTAATTTTATCTTACTTCCATATAACTAGGATTCCAGATTTCAGAACTCATACTGAAATGAGTTATAAGATGAAAGCTGTCCTCCCAGGCATGCTGAAGAGGATTCCGAGTCAGAGGTGGGCTGTGAAGCAGCAAGGTCAGGAGTGCGAAATGGAAATCAGACAGCCCTGGTGGCAGAGTGGAAATTTTACAGCCTGAAATCAGGCTCTGTTAAGGAATGATGTGCAGTTCCATCCACCTATGGCTCCTTCCACCTCTGAGGCCAATCTTTTCTGCCCCGCTCTCCTGAGTTCCTGGGCTCCCTCGGAGCCTTTCAAAAGTCTCTACTGCCTTCAGTTCAGACAGCCCTCAGCTTCTGCTTCTTGGCCTCTGTGGGCCCCAGCCAGCCCAACTTCAGGATGGAGCAACCGTCTTCACAATCTGTCCTCAGGCCTAAACTGCCTGAGCTCAGACTCCTGATTCCACCCCATCAGAGCAGCTCTTGTACTGAGCACATTTTCTTTTCCTTTCTTCCCTTTAAAATGGTGCTACTAGTTATTAAGATTTTGTTTCCCCTGGAGCTGCCACTAATAAGCGTAGCCCACCATATCTGTACCATCTCTGACCCTCAGATGTCCAGCTTGCCACCGTCCAAGAAACTGTGTGTCTGAGCTGGATTCAAAACTGAGTTCTTCCTGGGGCTCTGCCTATTAAGTGATACACAAAGGTGCCCTCAGGCCCTGGCAGCATGTCTTTTCCCTGGAGACACCTAGGCGAGGTGGTAGGGTGGGGGACAACAAAATGTTTTGGTCATCCATCTAAGCTTCATTTTTGCTGTCCCCCCAAAACTGTTTCTTTTTTGCCTCCATACTTAAGGAATGCCAAAAAAAGGCAGTGAAGCAGACATAGACAAGGTTCTATACCCCTGTCAGCTGTAAGTGTGCCTAAGCCTTGGGATGTGAGATGGGACAGGGCATAGAGAATTATAGGGTTGGGTGGGCTGAGCCTTGACTCAGAGTCTCCCGTAATGTGTCAGGTATGTGGTGGGCCATGAGGCAATGAAGCATATCCAGACATCCAGTGTGGTCAGGCCTCCACGGCCTGGGTGTGGAGATTGCAAAGAATATCATCCTTGCTGGGGTCAAAGCTGTCACCCTGCACCATCAGGGCACTGCCCAGTGGGCTGACCTCCTCTCCCAGGTTCCTGTTTGTGACCTTCTTTCCTTCTGCAAAGCACCAGCCCCACCCTGGGCTCTGCACCCACTTCACCCCTTTCCTCGCCTGAATGCTCTTGTAGTTCTACCTGCGGGCTGATGTGTCACAGCTCCACCTTGTTGAGGTCAACAGCTATGTGCCTGTCAGTGCCTATACTGGGACCCTCAATGAGGACTTCCTTAGTAGTTTTCAGGTACTTGGGAGCATCACCCTGTCTTTTAATTTTCTCAGGTCCAATTACTGGCTTGTTTGTTTAGAATTCATTTACTGGGCTAGCCTTTTGTATCAGGTTTTGTCCTGGGATGCTTAGGGGGAAGGACCTGTGCTTGTCCTTTTGGGAACACACTCCATTTCAGGAGAGAAGAAGTGGCTAGATAGACTGGTTAAAAACCCTGAACCCTGAAAGCCAAACTACCTTGGTCTGTGAGAGCTCTTCTAGTTGTATGACAGTGAACTTAGTTTTTCTATTGGGGAAACAGGAACAATAGCAAAACCAATGAGAGTTTCTGTGAGTGTTAAAAAATTAGAATAGCAGTTGACACATGGAAAGCTTTATACAAGTATTCAATAAATAACTGGATGGGAAGGAGGATCTGTAGGTGCTGATGTGCTGCCCTGTGTTTTCACAGAGGGTTGGGGTACTGGAACTTGTTATGTGGGAGTGGGAAATTATCTTGGTGAATGAGGAAGTAAACTCAGACATCCCTACACATCAGGGCTACATGTGTGTTTTTTTTATGATTTGTTTTAAATTGTTTATCAGCTTTCAGTATACAGTCCAGTGGATAGACATTTATATAATTCATTGGGAAGGTAATTCCCCAAATTGGCACCCCCAGCTCCATATACAGCCATTACAGTATTACTGACTTCACTGCCTGTGCCGTACTCCACATCTTCATGTCTTTTGTGACCATTAATTTGTACTTTTTCATCTTTTATACCCAGGTTTGCAACCTGACAATCACTGATTTGTTCTCTGTACTGTGAGTCACTTTTTTGTTGTGTTTGCTCATTTCTTTGGTTTCAGCATCAATATGTAAGTGAGAGCACATGATATGGGAGCTTCTCTGTTTGATTTATTTCACTCAGCATGATATCCTTCAGATCCATGTGTGTCATTGCAGAGGCAAGTAAATGTGGGGTTGGCAGGCACACCTAGACTCTGAGCAGAAGCAGAGTGTGACTTATTTTTCTTTGTCTCCTAGAGTTGTAGGTGGGCAAGGATGGGTGTTTTTTAGAGAAGTTAGGTAGTTGGTCTCCAAACTCTCTCCCTGATACCTCTGTACCTTTCTTATCATCATCTGAGGATTTTACCTCTTTAGTGAGACTCTCAGTCACTGAGAGTAATGCATATAGTTACTTTAATATAGGGTTTATAGAACAGAGCTGAACCAGCAGAACTTGAGTTCTGATACCTCGCTTACCCTGAATATGTGTTTTTTTCTTTAGTTTTCTTCCACCCATTCAACTCTAATATCTGACCTGCCACATGAGCTCCCTGCTCTTTCTATGTGGTGGTATTTAGAAAAATGCCATTGGAAGAACAACTGCATAGGGTGTTTTCTGTCACAGCCATGGAATTAAGCTGGAGTTGACAGGTACATGGGGCCTGTTTGAATGAGTGCCATCTTTTTTCTTTCCTTACAACCACTGACAGGCCGAAACCCAAACCCCCTGGCACTCACTACCTTCAAGCTCCCTCTAGGCAATTAGATTTTTGATTGTAGCAAGTTCAGCTCTCACCAGGAGACATGAGCAGCACCTGGTTGACAATAGTGGTGTACTGAGATTGCTTGGCAAAGATTCATGGAATATCTGGGCAAATAGGTCTTGGGCATCAATTCTGTTGTCTCCCTTTATAGGCAATTGTTTTGTGATTTTGCAAGGAAATGATCCTCATGGATTCCAATGGGGAACAGGCTTTCAGTGCTATGGTTTATATGTTTACCAAGAAAAGGCAATTGTCCCCAGGAGACCTGTCAGGAAAGTGGGCAGCAGTAGTTATTCCTGTTTGTTCCTGGTGGCCTGAGTCTATCTCTGAGGCTCACTTCCTTTCCAAGCAGGACAGCCCTGGTGTTGTCACCTGCCTGGATGAGGTCTGGCATGGATTCGAGAGTGATGACTTTGTCTCCTTCACACAAGTCCAGGGCATGAACTAACTCAGTGGCACCTGCCCCATGCAGATCAAAATTCTGAGAAAGCCACGGCTGAGGGCAAAAACAGGTTTCCTGGAGCAAAAGAAGAGGTGACTCTTGTATGTGCACTCACCCAAAAGCCAAGAGGTGACTGCCTATCAGTAGTCTGAATTGTGCCGAAGGACAAGTGGTGCTGCTTCTCTGAAATCTGAGCTTAGAACTTAGAACTTAGAACTGTGTTCATGGGACCTTACGAAAGAGGTTGGTGAATAGGTTTATACCGCTAGTATTTGATTTGATTTCCGTTTTGGTTTTTTGCTTACACCTCTCTTTTTTAAGTGTTTGCTTTAGAAATGTGGTATACAAATTTCAGTGTATTTAGCGTTGTCTCAAAGTAATCCTTTCTCACTGAACACATAAACAAGGGCCTTGCAACACAATTTGCAGGTCGTGGTTCATCAGTTGCTATTGTTCACATATTTTATCATGAGTCATACAGTTGTCAATGCGTTGTTTTTGTCTCAATATTTATCTTTCTATAGTGATTTAAAAAATAAAAAAGAAAGTTTATATTACACACATGTCACCATTTCCAGTGTACTACTTCTCTGTAGATCCATGTTTACATCTGGTATCATTTTCCTTCCTCAAGAGAGATGCCCTTTAACATTTGTCATAATGTGGGTTTTCTGTTGGTGAATCATTCAGCTTTTAAATGTAAGCTTGAAATTGTCTTTATTTTGTGGGTGTGTTGAAATATTTTTTGTGGAGTGTAGAGTTCCAAACTGACACATTTTTCATTGCTTTAAACATGTTGCTCTCATATTGTCCACAAGAAGCCTCTGCTTTCTGATCTTTATTTCTCTGTAGGTAATATGCTGCTTTTCTCTCCCTGACATTAAGCAATGTGATTATGATGTATTTTAGTGTAGTTTTCTCCATGTTTTTTTGTTTGTTGTTTATTGAATTTATGTTTATTGAATTTATGTATATGGTGTTATCAAATTTAAAGTTAGTGGTCACAATTTTTTTCAAAATAATATTTTCTTGCTTCTTCCAACCTGATCTTCTCTTTCCAGAAAACAATGTGTTATTAAGCCATTTAATTTTTACTTTTTGACTTTTTATTGTATATTGGATATTTTCTTTTACTGTGTCCAATTTGCTCATCTTTTGGTGTGTTAATTTGTTAATCTATTTATTATATAAAACCAGTAGAGCAATAACATTAAAAGTGCTCTTTGAAATATTTCATGTGGTACAAAAATCTCTAGAAAATCATAACTACATTAAGAAGATACTTGGAAGATTTTAAACATACAAAATACTACAAGTAAAAACTGCACATAGCCAACCAAGTTGTGGGGCCAAAACAAGTTTTGAAATCAATAACGGCCCCCAAATTTACAAACTTTTAGAAAATTTAAGGCACAGACTCATGGTCTAGTAATTTTTTATTTATTTTATTCTTTTTAAAATACTCATTTGTTTTTTTGTAATATGTTTACATAATTTTTAAACATTTTCATTTTTTTATCTCCCTCTCTCCATCTCCTTTCTTTTCTAGTAACCACTAGTCCATGGTCCATGTCCATGAGTCTCCGTTTGTCCTGTTCATTTGTTGCTTTTAGGTTTATATCCCACATATAAGCGATATCATGTGATTTTCAGCTTTTTCTGTCTGGCTTATTTCGCTTAGCATGATTATCTTGGGGTCCATCCATGTTGTCACAAATGGCATATTTCATCTTTTCTTATGGCTGAGTCATATTCCATTGTATATATGTACCACAGCTTCTTTAGCCAATCACCTCTCCTAGGACACTTTGGTTGCTTCCATACCCTGGCCACTGTGAATAATGCTCTTATGATCTTTTCAGATAGGAGTTTTCAAGTCTTTGGGGTAAATACCCAGTAGAGAGATTGCTGGAATATATAGTGGATTAATTCTTAGTTGTTTAAAGAACCTCCATACTGTTTTCTATAGTGGCTGTACCAATTTGCAGTCCCACCAGCAGTGTATGAGAGTTTCTATTTCTCCAGATCCTCTCCAACATTTATTACTTGTACTGTTGATTATAGCCATTCTAACAGGTGTCAGATAGTATCTCATTGTGGTTTTAATTTATATTTTCCTAATAATTAGTAATGTTGTACATCTTTTCATTTATTTATTGGCCACATTTATTTGTATGTCATCTAAGGAGTAGTGTCTTTTCAGATCCTCTGCCCACTGGATTGTTTTTATTGTTTGTTTGTTTGTTTTGTTTTGTTTTTTGTTATTGAGTCCTATGATTTCTCTGTATATTTTGGATAGGAGCCTCTTATCGGAGGTGTTGCTTGCAAATATATTTTCCCACTTGGATGGTTGTCTCTTTACCCTGTTGGTGGTTTCTTTTGCTGAACAGAAGCTTTTTACTTTGATGTAGCACCATTTATTTATTTTTGCTTTTTCTTCACTTGCCTTTGATGTCAAAATCATAAAATCCTCTTTAAATCCAAGGTCCTTGACTTTAATCTTATGGTTTTTTTCAATGAATTTTATTGTGTTAGTTCTTATATTCAGTCCTTAATCCATTTTGAGTTCATTTGGGTGTGTGTTGATAGACAATAGTCTAGTTTTATTCTTTTGCAGGTGGTTTTCCAGTTTTCCCAGCACCATTTATTGAAGAGGCTTTTCTTTCTCCACTGTATGTTTTTGTTTGTTTGTTTGTTTGTTTTTTTGTCAAAAATTATTTGCCCATGTAAATATAAATTTACTTCTGGACTCTCAATTCTGTTCCACTGTTCTGTGTCCTTTTTTCTGCCAATACCATGCAATTTTAATTACTGTTGCTTTGTGGTAAATTTGAGGTTGGGCAGAGTGATGCTTCCAGCCTCATTCTTTTTTCTCAGGATTGCTTTGGCAACTCAGTGTCTTTTGTGCTTCCATACAAATATGATGATCTTTCTGTTGTATTTCTTTAAAATATGCTGGTGGGATTTTGATGGGGATTGTCATAAATACTTATAATACTTTAGATAGGAGGTTATTTCAACTATCTTGATTCTTCCAATCCAAGAACATGAAATATATTAGCATTTCTTTGTATTTTCTTTAATTTCTTTTAATAGGTTCTTACAGTTTTTATTATATATGTCCTTCACTTGTTTCATTAGATTTATTTCTAGGTATTTTATTCTTTTTGTTGTAACTGTAATTATTTTTTTCACTTCTTTTTCTGATAATTCACTATTAGAGTATAGGAACACTATGGGTTTTTGAACATTAATTTTGTATCCAGAAATGACTGTATCTGCTTATTGTTTCCAGTGGTGTTCCTGTGGAATCTTTAGAGTTTTCTACATAGAGAATCATGTCATCTGCAAATAGAGACAATTTGACTTCTTTATTTCCTATTTGATGCTTTTTATACTTTATATCTTTCTCTTGCCTAATTGTACTCACTAGGACCTCCAAAGTTATATTGAACAGCAGTGGTATAATGTTGGCTGAGTGTTTGTCATATATGACCTTTTTTATGTTAAGTTACTTTTCTACTATATCTATTTTGTTAAGTGTTTTGATCATAAATGGATGCTGTATCTTGATGAAGGCTTTTTCTTTATCTATTGATATAATTCTATAATTCTTATTTTTAATTTGTTTATGTGATATATTAATTAATTTTCATTTTTTGTACCATCTATGATGAAGCCCCATTGATCATGGTGTACAATCATTTTAATATGTTGCTATATTCGATTCACTAGTATCTTATTTAGGATTTTTGCATTCGTGTTCATGAGAGATATCGGTCTGTAGTTTTCTTTTTTTGTGTTTTTACCAGGTTTTGGTGACAAAACCTGTAATATTGTGTTACTGGTCTCATAAGATGAGATGAGAAATATTGCCTCCTCTTCAATTTTTTGAAAGAGTTTGAGGAGAATAAGTATCAAATATTATTTGAATGTTTGTAGAATTCTCCAGTGAAGCCATCTGTCCTGGACTTTTTATTTCTGGTAGGTTTTTGATGATTTTTCCAATTTCCATTTGTTAATTGGACTATTTAGATTTTTCATTTTTTCTTGATGCCATCTAGGCAGGTTGAATTTTTCTAAGTTCTGGTCGATTTCTTTTAGGTTATTGAATTTGGCATTATATACTTTTTCATAGTATTCTTGTATGATCCTTTGTATTTCTGCAGTGTCTGTCATAATTTCCTCTCTTTCATCCTGATATTGTTTCCTTTATTTATTTATTTATTTTTTTAGGAGTTTTAGGAGTGTAGCCAGGGGTTCACCAATTTTGCTAAGCTGCTCGAAAAACCTGCTCTTTGTTGCATTTATTCTTTCTATTATTTTTGTTTTCAATTTCATTTATTTCTGCTCTAATTTTGATGATTCCTTTTCTTTTACTGACTTCAGGCTTCATTTCTTCTTCCTTTTCTAGTTTTTTAAGATGAAGTCTTAGATTGTTTATTTAGGATTGTTCTTGTTTTTGGAAGTAGGCCTGTAATGATATGAGCTTTCTTCTTATGACTGCTTTTGCCGTGTCCTACAAGTTTTGATATGTTGTAATATTATTAATTTATATATATTTCTTCATCTCTCTTTTTATTCTCTGAGCCAGGTTTTTTTCAGTAGTAAGTTTTTAATCTCCTTGTATTTGTGGTTCTTCCTCCTTTCTTTTTACAGCTGATCTCTAGTTTTAAAGCATTATATTCAGACAACATGGTGGTATGATTTCAACTCTCATACTTGTTGAGGCTATCTCTGTATCTTGGGATTTGATGAATCCTTGAGAATGTTCCATGTGCCCTATGAAAGAATATGTGACCAGCTGTTTTGGGATGGAAAGTTTTATAAATGTCAATTATCTCCAGTTTTTCTAATGTATCATTTCAGGATGTTATTTCCTTATTGATATTTTGCTTGGATGATCTGACCAAATCTGACAGTGAGGTATTTAGGTCCCCTTCTATGATAGTGTTTTTTTTGTTTCTGCCTTTAGTTCTGTTAGTAATTGCTTTACATATTTCAGACATCCCTGATTGGGAATATAGATATTAATAAGTATGATGTCTTCTTGGTGACTGAATCCCTTTATCATTATAAAGTGTCCCTCAGTATCATTTTTTACCTTTTTATTTTGAATTTTATTTTGTCCAATATTAGTACTGCTACCCAAATTTTCTATGAATGCCATCTGCTTGAAATATCATTTTCCTCCCTTTCTCTTTGAATTTGTATTTCTATTTGGAGCTGAGATGTGTCTCTTGGAGGCAGTAGGTAGTTGGGTTCTGTTTTGTTTTTTTTTTTTATCTATTCTGCAACTCTATGCTTTTTTTAGTGGTGAGTTCAATCCATTTACATTTAGGTTAATTATTGAAATATGAGGTCTTCTTATAGTCATTTTATTTTTGCTATCTGGGAGCTAGATGTTTCCATTGCTTCTTTGTCCTTATATTTCTGTTTATTTTGGTTGGCTTTTGTGGGTTTCACCTCTGATCCTTCTTGTTCTACGTTACATACTTTCTTTCTAAATCTGATGTGAGGTTACCATTACCAAAAAAAAAAAAAAAAAAAAAAAAAAAAAAGGATAGTGGCATATATACAGTTTTTTCTTTTTTTCTGCACATGCCTTATCTTTATTACACTTTGTGAATTTAAATATTTGAATCCTCCCCTTTTCAGTCATTGTTATCTCAATTTGTCTACATATGCTGCAAGTCACTGTTGTCTTGTTAAATTAAATCTCTTCTTATTTTAAGCTTAGAATGCCCTGTTCTTAGTAAGAGTTGCAATCCTCTGCTTTTATCAGCCTGCTAGTTACCTTACTCTTAATTATGATTATTTGTTTGTTTGTTTGTTTTAGGTAGACATTAATGGAAAAGTTTTTTTTTTTTTTTTTCAGAAAGAACATTTGTTTTATAATAATCTGTAGCGTATTCCAGTAGGCGGCGTCTAAGCCTCTTGGATCTCTGCTTTATATAAAGTCTTAATGTCTTTTTTCCTTCTAGATGTTTAATATGCTTGCTACCCTCAGTCTTTGTTTCTGTCAGTGTTAGCAACAGTTTTAGTAGCATTTGCTCAGATTCCCCTGGGGTTCCATTGAGTTCTGTCTCCAAGGATATATAGTGAAGGACTGTCTGTGTTGGGGCAAGGGGGTTGTTGCTCAGCCTCTGTTTTGCAACCACAGCTGGTAAAAATCAACTGTTGTTTCTCTGCCATTCCTGCTTGTCTGCTGTCCCTGTTTCTCTGCCTTCTGCCCTAATAATTGGGCACTGCCACTCACCACGCAGGGTTAACAGCACTCAGGAAGGGCTGTTTAGGGAACTCTGTATACCTCTCTTCTCGATCATTCTAAGTAGAGCTCCAGCTGCAAGATACAGCATCTGTTTCTCCTGGTCAACTGCCCAAAACCCGGGGTTCTGATCTGTATTAGCTCTTATGCACAGATTCCACATCACATGTGCTGGTGTGCATTTTTCATTTTTTTTGTTGTTGTTGTTGTTATAGATGTTCATCTTATTGCTATTTCAGAGGGAGAGATCTGGGAATGTCTCTCACCCCACCATGTTTAATCCAATCTCCTCATAGTAATTTTTAATGGTTGCAAGGTAATTGTGAATGCTACTTTTAGAGTTGTTTTGTTTGTTTTGTTTTGTTTTGTTTTGTTTTAGTTTTAGTTTTTTTGGTGTTTTTTTTTTACTATTTCTGAGATTCATTAGAAAATTTCTTGAGTTATCATTAGATCTTTAGGTCTTGCTTTTGTATTTTACAGTGTGGCACTTTGGCCTAGAGGACTTACTGGGTCTGCAGTTGGTCTGGGGCAGAAGGGATAGAGGTTTCTGATGTATGAACAGGGCTTACAGCCAAAGTTTCCAACGTCTGAGATGGGAGAGAATGGCTTTTACATTGTTGTTTTGGTGGTACTGTTGATTTGTGAGCATGTGCAGGGCAGGAGTGTTGGTGAATGGACTGATAGATATCCATAGGTCCTGTTCATTTGCCTAGTGCTCTATGCATTCAGTATCTGTGATACCTCCAGCTTCTCTGACTATACCCATGGAGGCATTATTAGCCAGGTCAGAGTACCTAAGAAGATCAGCTTTGTGAGAGTGAGTGGGGGACAGGCTATAGGGTTGCTGACACATATAGGTCTTTCACTTCTCAGAGCCTGATATCTCACCTTACAGAAATCCTTGCCAGCTTCACTGGCAGAGCCAGATTTTGTGGTAAAAGACTTTGTCAAGTATTTTCATCCTGCCCAGGTGCACGTTGGCTTCTAGGCACTATACTAGTTCTGTGTTCAGCACAGCCATTCCCCTTGGCTTAAAAAGAAAGTCATAGGAAGAAAGCCATCTTGATTCCCAGGTCCAAAACCCACCTTTTTTTTCATCTACTTTTTAGCCCATTTTCCCTGTACTTATAGCTGCCTGACTGCTTCCCTTTGGTCCCTTCTGCCCTACCAGAAGGATCCAGCAGAACTGGTTATCCTAGCACAGACCATGAATGCCCAAGCCATGCCAACAGTACAGCAGGGCAACTTGAATAAAAGCTCATTCGGAAACTGGCATATGTGGCTGCTGAGGGTCTGGCACCTATAAATGCCTTATTGGGGGCCTGGCTGCCCAGGAGATCATGAAGGTTGGTGTGGGTGGAGAATGACAGGGCTGTGAATAGTCAAGGTGCCTTCCTGACTTGTCTTCAAGTATTAATTAACTATAGATCACATGCTCTTTCTGTCCCCTCCTTAGGTCTGCTCTGGGAAGTTTATGCCTATTATGCAATGGCTACACTTTGATGCCCTTGAGTGTCTTCCTGAGGACAAAGAGGCCCTCACAGAGGACAAGTGTCTAATGATATGTGGGTGGGACCCATGGGGAAGACATACTATCAAGGGTATATGTAACACAGTTTTTGTCTGACAATCCTCTTTTGACATGACTCAGTGCCAGAACTGTTATGATGGGCAGGTGGCTGTTTGGCTCAGACCTGCAAGAGAAGTTAGGCAGGCAGAATTACCTTTTGGTGAGTGACCACACTGTGCACTAGCTACCTTCACCTCTCCTAGCCTATGGTCACCTTATCTGGAGTCTCCTCCTGTCTCACAAGAGAGAATCTTGATTCTTATATCCTCATCTTTTTCATTTTCTACTTTTTTCATACCAGGGACAAGCCTCATATTTCTCCTTATCTTCTCCGCTGGTGGCCTCCTTTATTTTCCTTTGTGTGGCCTCCTTCATTAGGTGACCTTTGATCTTTATGTCTCTAAAACCTCACTGTGGAGTACTAGACCCTCTTACTCTCTTGCTGTCTCAGCAGGGGGTTTGAAGGAAATGAAGACTTAACTGGTGGCTTTGTTATGCTCAATCTCACTAACCAGCCTCTGTCCTTCTCCTTGTGCACCTCTCAGGTGGGTACTGGTGCCAATGGCTACTCAAGAACTTTGCTATGGTTGGTCTAGGCTGTGGGAAGAGTGGAGCAGTCACTATTACCGATATGGACAGATATTGTTTCAGACTTGGGATGTCATGGCAAGTGGGGCAGGCATGGTGAGGGGGTGAGTTACTTCTCTCACTTCTTTCCTGTCTTTTTGTGTTATTGGTCTTCACACATCTTTCCTTTGTTGTTCTCTCATTTTATTTTCTTTTACCATATTAGTCTTGCTTTCAGTTCATACTTTGTTGTACTAAATATGTATTTTAACTTCTTTTGTCATTGTTCACATCCCTCATCTTTTTGTTGTCCTTTCACTGTTTCAGTCATTGTTGATGTAAGCCTAGGGACTATGGAACGGTGGTTGGTTTATAAAGGGATCTTATCTGGGAAGGATTTATCAAGTTCAGTGTCATTTTTCCCTATCTAAGTCTGTCTCTTCTCTTATTTTATCATGTAATTAAGAGGCACTTCTCTATAGACATTTAAAATACCTAAGGTCACAGAAGAATGGTTTCTACCATTGTCAAGTAGGAAGACTCAGAGTAAATGAGAGGTTCTCAGAATATGCTGTGAGGTCATCTTAAGGCCCACAACCCACTTATATAAAGTCCACAAGATCATAATTTTTTTAAGGAAAATACTAAGACATTATTGGTGTATCTCGTTCTGAAGTTATCAGGTGAAAGTGGAATTGTTCACTTCAATGTAACTCAATGACACAGAGTTTGGCCAAGGAGTAGTTCATGATGATACCAAGAATCTGTGCACTACATATCATTTTAGAATGCAAAATAAAACAGTATGAATCCCAGATTTTACCCTGCAATTAGCTTTAAAACACTATCAGTTGTTTAGCTTTGATGTTTTTTTTCTTAATATCAACATTTATTTGGAAGGAGTGTTAAAATATTCTCATGTTAGATGAAATACTCCTTCATGCTGCAACAGAAGACAGATTATATTAATCGCAGTGTCAGTGAGGAGAGTCCAGCAGTCCTAAGAGGTTGTATGACTTAAAAGGGATTTGGAGAAATGTTAATACAGCATAACTGTTGTTACTTAAATTTTGTATTGGGAAATGTTTCTCATGTTATGGAACATTTCCACTTTCAACTAGACTAGTGATTTTTTAGATTTTCTGTTTAAATTTCTAATACATGCAATATTGGTAGCTGAATCACATGTACCAGAAGCTACTTTTAAGACTGTTATGTCATAGAATTTCTGCATTGGACAATAAATAGAGTGGCAAAATATATGGTTAACACTGGAAAGTTAAAAAATGCTATAAATGGCAACAGTGAAAAATGAGGGGTAGAAAGTGAGAAGGAGGCTGCTTTGTAGTATAGTGAAGGAAGTCCTCATTGGAAAGGTGACATTTCCACAAAGGCTTGTGATGATGTAGAAGGTAGAGAAGAGTGTAGCAGACAGAGGTAGCAGCCTGAATAAAACCCTGAGATGGTAATTTGCCTTGGTTATAGTTGAGGAACAGAGAGATAAGATGGAGTAGACCATGGTAGGATATGAAGTGGGAGAAGTAGCAGCGGCCTGTTCATTTTACCCTAAGTGAAAACAGTAGCCAATGGAGGTTTTTGAGCAGAAGCGGGAGAGACCTGGCTTGGGCTTTCAATGGGTGCATTTGTTCTTGTACTAAGATCCTGGTTTCATTTGTGTGAATGTACCTTAACTTTGGGTGCTGTTTAAAAAAAAAGTAAGTTGTGTAGACAACAGAACAGATATCTGACCTATCGTCCTTTGTTAGTGTCATTGTTTCCTTTTCTACTCATTTCTGCCTCATTTGTCACATTTTCAGCATACCTCTTCTGCTAAACTACGGATCTCCTGAACTTAGAGCCTAGGTGTTGCCCATCATCATATAAATCAGTCCTCAGGACAGTTTGTTGGGTGACTATGTGAATAACAGCTCTGCTCCTTTGTGCAGGTCCAGAAATTGAAGTTTGACACAGCTGCTGCAGCTGCAAACTAATTAAATCCACACATCCATATGATGAGTTGTCAAGACCATGCGGGCCTTAACTCAGAGCATATCTATGATGATGACTTCTTCCAAAATCTGGATGGTGTGGTCAGTGCCCTGGACAGTGTTGATGCTCGTGAGTTTAAAGGTAGGTGATAGGGGCAGTATCTGTCCCTCAAGACTTATTCTGATGCGTTTCCCCCTCCTGACTGACATCTCCCCACAGGTATGTATGTGGTCTGCCACTGTGTCTTCTACCATTAACCACTGCTGGAGTCAGGCACATGGTGCACAAAGAGCAATGTCCAAGTGGTTATCCCTTTTTGACAGAATCAGATAGCTCAAGCTAGGACCCTTCTGAGAGGTTCATTTCCATCTGCATGCTGAAGAACTTCCTCAATGCTGTTGAATACAACCTTCAAGTGATCAGCCTCGTGGTAAATGGAGAGGTAGAAGACACACTGGGATCATTGTAACATTCAGGTGGCACCTGGTCTGTCACTCAGCCACCAACCTCTTCTTAGCCATATTCGGATGATGCCAGCCTCAGTGTATGTAACCTGTGCCTGCTCCTCAACCTGTTTCCCTCACCCTCTGCAGCAGCTTAACATTTTCAAATGATTCATGTTTCAACTTTAAAACTTTTGTTTTGGAAACAAATAGGCAAATATTTTATGTAAATGAGTATACATCTGAAAAGTAAATAGTTACTGTGTTCTTGTCAAACATAATTAATTTTTAATATCATTCTTGCTTGTTATTTAATCTCTAATATTAATTCTATATATAGATTTCCCCTCACTATTGCTGAAAACATGTTTAACACCTATTTTGTCTGGATAACTCTGTTTGTACAGTGCACATACATACAGAACAGTGTACATATCCTCTAGACAGGCAGAGTAAACATACTGAATTAACTGGCACTCAAAACCTAAGCAAAATTCCAACCCCCTTTCAACCCAAGACAATCCATTACACTACCAAAGTGATTGTAGTTTTTGAGGTTAGGTCTAGCCTAGGGGGAGTATATGGTAGGAGAAGAAATACTTTGATCTTTCAATTTTTTTCCACCTCAAGATTTTCAGTCTTTCTCTCTGTTCCCCTCCATGTGTGTGTGGTACATGCTTTCTTACTCTCTGACCAATGTGCAGGAAGGCATATACAAATTTTTAAAAATAAACTTCTCATGAGGCTCTTGGATTTGACCTCTTTCTGCTTTAGATTACTTATTCCTGAAGTGGTGCTGACAACAGTATTTTTCACTAGGCTTTTGTGGAGTATTTCCCGCTGACTTGCTCATTCTTTCATATTAACCTCATGGGGTGTAGATATTACTGTTACAGTATATCTTTTTGAGATGTGGGTAAGAATTGAAAGGTAGCTTCTTGTGTGTGTACTCAAAATTGCAAACTCTGGCAGCACTGGGATCTTAACCCCCCAGTGTTAAGAAGCTACAGATCAGTTCACCCAATGACTGTATTTACTGACCTTGTAAGTCTCAGAGGGCAAAACCTCTGGCAAAGTTTTTACCCAATCGCTAGGACTTGATAGGGGACATTCATGCTTTGTTTTTGGTGTGAATATTTTTCTTTCCTACTAGAGCATAACACAACACTCCAGGAATAAAGTACCTACATTTTAAGAGCAAGCTTTGCACACCTATATGCATGCATAACTGCTACCGAGGTAAATATCATAAGTTTTTAAAATGAGATAGTGGGGGCATATGAAGTTAGAGGAGCCCCATTTGGGAGGCTGTTCTCCTCTGTTCTACTTCCCATAGTAGTCATGTTTTCTTTTTTTTGTTTGTTTGCTTTATTTGTTGATGGTGTTTCTCATTCCTTTAGAAATCCGTTTTATTTCTCATACCCTACATATCTATTTACATTATCTGCAGTGGGCTAGGGATGAGTTTGAAGGCAGCCTTAAGCAGCCAGAAAATGTCAACCAGTATCTCTTATGAGTTATCTCATTTGTCCATATGTTCCCTCAGCCATTTTCCTACCTGCCAGCCAAAGCATGCTGTAGCTACTGTAATCCTCGGCACCTGGCACACTTTGCGAAAGTCCTAATGAATGCCTCATGCTGTTGACTGGGGCTTCAGGACTGATGTTCCATGGAGTTCAGCCCACTCCTGGGGACTCTGTGCAGTCCTGCCCCCATGATCCTTCTGATCCCTGATAGAGACTCCCAAGTTTATGGAGCGGACACTGTGGCTGATGGGTACCCAACCACCAGAGGTGCTGTAGTCTGTGCAGTGCAGCCTGGTGCTGCAGCAACCACACACCTTGGGCAACTGTGTGACCTGGGCTTGCCACCACTGGTACACCCAGTACTCCAGCAACATCCAGCAACTGCTGCACAATTTCCTCCTGACCAGGTATTACATACTTGCTGGGTCTATTTGTCAGAATATGTGTCCTGCAAATAGGGAGCTTGCTACAGGTTGCTGACATGGCTCACTCCAATTAATCCAGCCATGGCAAGTGCAGCAAGCTGTGGAGCTCTAATAAAATCACTAAGCCAGTGCTTTGTGCCATTGACTGCCCCTTCCCCCCACTGCATGCATTTTGTTTCAAGGAAGAGACTTGGTTTCTGTTTTCCTTACCTGAAGTAAGCCCTCTTTTCCCCTCTCAAGCGGTAACTATGACCAATGTTCTCAGCAATGAGCTTGCTTTGGAAAGGAGATGGTGAATAGGTAGTTATTGAGAGATTTTCCCTCTCTCTCCCTGTTGTCTTGTCTCATGCTGCATAAGTCTGCCTCTACACTGGATCTTCTTTCTATATAGTTCTTTCCTCCCCTTTATATTTCTCCCCTCCTCACTCGTTCTCCATCAGTTCATTTTCCAAATTCATACTGATATGTTCTCTGTATCTGGCTGTATCCTCTTTCAGTGTTTTCCTATCTCATTCACTATTCCTAAGTTTATCTCCAACATTCCTCCCCTTGGTCACCCTCTGCAGATTTTCTCCTGTTTATCCCTTTTCTTATTTCTCTTTTCTTCACTGTATGCATTTCCCCTCAGTGCCTCTTCATGTATCTTTTTCTCTATATCTTTCTCCTGTTTCTCCCTGTATGTTCCTTTCTGTTTCACCATCTCCATCTTTTTTATTTGTCATCAATGTCTCCTACCTTTCTATCTCCATCAGCATGCCTTTGCCAAACTTTTGGTTAAGAAAACACATAGGATTTACTGTATTAATCAGTCATGTATGTACTTCTCAAGAATCTTAAGCACATTGGCATTGTTGTGCAGTAGAGTTCTAGAAATTTCTGGTAAATCTGAAACTTATCCATGAAACAAAATCCCAAACCCCTCACTCAGGCCCTGACAGACACCATTCTACTTTCTAACTCTCCAGTTTTGATTCTTGTAGCTATGTCATGTAAAACAGAATCATGTGGTACTTGTATTTCTGATTCAACCTAAGCATAGTGCCCTCCAGGTTTATCCCTGTTGTTTTAAGTGACAGGATTATTTTCCCTTTTTAAGGCTGTTTAACATTTCATGGTATAGGTGAAGCACATTTTCTTTATTCATTCATCTGTCCATAAATACTGGGTTGCTTTTACCTCTTAAATATTGTGAATAGTGCTGCTGTCTACATTACCTTTTGTAAATGTCTTTATTTTTGTTCCCCAGTGTCTGCAGATGCCTCTCTCTTCAAATCACCACATTTGTTTACTTCTGTCTTTTCTAAGGTTTTTCCTGCTCTACGTTTTCTCTTCTTCACTATGCTTTGCAAAGTTCCTCTTCTTGTCAAATCCTGTATCTGCCTGAACAACTCTGGCCATCCAGGGATCCTGTTTTATGGCCTCAGTCCCTGACCTGGGACAAGACCTAAAGGACTGACATGACTGTCCCTCCTTGCAGACCATACCTACTTACAGAAGTTCAAGACAATGTTGCCCTGCCCAGAGATGCTCCCTGGGTTCCAGAAGTACCCCATCAACTGTGAGAAGGTGCTAGGAGGGGGTACCCCTTGGCAGAATAGGATGGGCCGAAGTATATCCTAGAATTGTGTGGGGATTATAGGCCTACCACATTGCTCAGTGATCATCTTGGTGGTCTAGGGGAGAATTTTCCTGTTCTGTCAGGTATCCGAGATGGAAAACATTTGAGTCTCCAGTAGGCAAGAACCTGGTTTTCCCTCTAACTGTGTCTCCCGTATACTTGCTTCATTTCCACTCACAACAAGATGATGACAGCAACTTCCACATGAATTTCATTGTAGTTGCATTTAGCATCCGGGCAGAAAATTATAACATTCCCTCTGTAAACGGATATAAGATAATGATTGTCTACACGTCATCTTTTATTTATTCTCAGGTTTGAGTATTCCCACATTTGGCCTCTTCTGTAGTCCCTAAATGTCTCTAATGGCTACCCCGTCACCTGCTTTCTCACAGAGCCAGCTGGTTTCAGGCAAGATCATCCTAGCCATTGCCACATCCTCAGCAGCTATAGTTGGCCTTGGGTGTCTGGAGTTTTACAAGGTGGTACAGGAACACCAACAGCTTCAGTCCTGTGAGAACAACTTCATCAACCTGGCCCTGCCCTTTCTCAACTTCTTTGGGTGCCTTGCTATGACTCATCACCAGGTGGGGCCTGCTTATATGCACTGTTGGTCTTCCCCTACAGTGACTGAGGCTCTGTGTGTGTGTGTGTGTGTGTGTGTGTGTGTGTGTGTGTGTGTGTGTGTGTGTGTGTGTGTGTATTCTGTAGTCTTCACCATGCCAGGTGAGGCTTTGTACAGTTGGGTAGCTATCCTTTAGGTATACTGTTAATTCATCATAAATATTTTTGTACATAGACAAAGTAGGAGTGTGACAAGCATGTATTGGAACTAATGTAGAGAGAGCCAGAGTTAGAGGGTATTGAGTGGGAAGGAAAACAGTGTTGGGGATGAGTGAAGAAATCAGCAATGTCTCTGCAGTGTGGGGACATGTCTGTCCCTATAAAAGTGTCAGTCTGTTACTCATTGTAACCAAGAGGTTACAATGTTTGAACAAAAGAGGGCTGTGATTGATCTAACTTCACACATCAAGTTGACTGATGGAGGCAGAAGGATCTGGGTGGCCCCCATTGTACTCCCTTGTGCTTTGTTCCACAGTACAATAACCAAGAGTGGACACTGTGGGATCGCTTTGAGGTACAGAGGCTGCAGCCTAATGGTGAAGAGATGACCCTCACACAGTTTCTCAACTACTTTAAGGCAAGGCTCATTTTTTACTTACTAACTCGGTGCTGTGGGGGTGGAGTATGCAGGTTACTAGTTCTCTCCATCCCATTGGCACTGTTGTCCCTCCTCCTTTCCACCATCTCCAGAAAGAACAAATTAAAGGTCACCATTCTGTCCTATGGTGTGTCCATGCACTACTCCTTTTGCATGCCAGCCACCAGACTCAAGGGACGCTTGAATCAGCCATGAGTTGTCCAGTGGGCAGGCTGACGGAGGCCCTGTGTGGTGGGGTGGGAGCCTAAACTTTTAGCTACACCACTCTTGTTTAGTTTCCCCTCCTTTCTTTGAGCCATTTGTCCTTCCTTGCCTGCTTTCTATCTCCCTGACACTCTTCTCTCTAATCCTAGAATTACAGAAATTGTGAGCTGTGTGTCCAGCAAGTACAGATACTAGTGCTTGAGATGTGCTGCAACAATCTTTTGTTGGGACAGCTTTTATGGTAGTTGGTGGGGAGTTTTATTATGTAGATTTCCTCTCTTTTATATGGTTGAGATGGAGTGAGCCCTCAGAGCACCTCACTGGTACTGACTGGAACATTTCATACTGGTTGATGGAGATTAGGTTTTTAGGAGAGGTTGAAACTAATTAGAGATGGGGTCCAAAATCTAGGCTTGGTTTCAGGGCTATTAGCATGTGTGGCACCATTTTGGGACCTGTAGGTTTTTTTTATTTTCTTTCTCTGTCTCTTTTCAGCATGACTTAGAAGATACTTGCCTGTGGATAAAGTTACTGAAGTCCATCTCCATGAAGAACAAAACTGCCTCAGATGCTACTTCAAAGTCCATAGTCTGGACCATAGATAAAAAAGGCCCTTGACTGGGCTTTCTGAGTTTCTGGAGATGTAGTGCAACTCCAGATGGAATGAAAAGATAGACTGTAGAGAAGCACTTCTTAGGAGACAGAGTTTGAATTGTCAACACTATCAGAGTGAGTAGTGGGCAGGTCTTACCAGGAGATGAAGCATACGGCACAGGCAGCCTTGTCAACATCTACCCTGATGAAAACCATCTGCTTTATCAGAACCCATGCTAAAGATCCTGTGCACTATCCATGTCCTGTTCTCTGTCATTCTCCAGTCAGTAATTGCTCAGCTAGTATGTGGAACACAATCATTTCTCTCAGAGCCTTCCAGGAACACCTGCAAAGAAAATAGTCCCAATCAAGGTACCTTTCCCAGAGGGTCAGAGTCAGCAACATGAGAAGCATACTGACCAACACAGCTGGAATGACAAATGATCTGAAACTATGTTGAAAGGATCAGGCACAAAAGATTTCTAGGGACTTTTCCAAACCAGCCAAGGGACAAATGTGGAGGTCTAGGGAGTCTGAAAGAATGATGGAGGCAGAGCCCAGAACAGGCCATAAAGTGAATCCAGAGGACACAGGCAAGTTATTTGTGGAAATAGGAAAATCAAGAATGTGAAGATGCTGGCCAGGCTTTGGTGATGGGTCAGATCTCATCACACACCATGGCAGACACTCAGGGTAGAAGCCCTTTGTTTGCATGCAGTGTGAGTGAGGCTTCAGTGTGAAGTCACATCCCATTAGATGCAAGAGGACACACTCAGGGGAGAAACCCTCTGTTAGCAGTGAGTGTTTAGCAAAATATTGCATCTCAACAGTTATCTATCACCATACACCAAAATTCTTCCTCAATGGGTGGAGGACCTAAATATAAGACCTGAAACAATAAATTACATAGAAGGAAACAAAGGAACTAAACTCATGTTCAGGAGGATTATAAGAATGTTACCTCAAAGGCAAAGCAAAAGTAAATGAATGGGACTACATTAACCTAAGAAGTTTTTGCACAGCAAAGAAACTGTCAACAAGGTAAAGAGACAGCCATCCAAATGGGAAAATATATTTGCAAGTGATGCCTTTGATAAGGGCCTAATACACAAAATATACAAAGAACTCACACAATTCAATAATGACCAAAAAATGATCCAATCAAAAAATGGGCAGAAAACCTGAACAGTTTCTTCTCCCTAGAGGACAAACAAGTGGTCAACAAATATATGAAAGGATGCTCAAAACTGCTATTAGAGAAATGCAAATTAAAACCAAAGTAAGATACTATCTGACACCTGTTAGAATAGCTATAATAAACAGAATAAATAACAAATATTTAAGAGTATTTGGAGAAAAAAGAACCCTCATACACTGCTGGTGGGACTGCAAATTGGTACAGCTGCTATGAAAAACAGTATGGAGGTTCCTCAAAAATCTAAGAATTGCTTTATCATATGATCCAACAATCCTTCTTCTGGGTATTTATCCCAAAGACTTGAAAACCTATATCCAAAAAGATATTGGCATACCAATATTCATAGCAGCATTATTCAGAGTGGCCAGGACATGGAAGCAACTGAAGTGTCCTATGATGGATGATTGGCTAGAGAAGCTGTGGTACATACATACAATGGAATATTACTCAGCCATAAGAAGAGATGAAATACTGCCATTTGCAACTACATGAATGGACCTTGAGATAATCATGCCAAGTGAAATATACCAGACAATAAAAATTGAAAACCATATGATATCACTTAATGTGAGATATAAACCTAAAAGTGACAAAGACTCATTGATATGGACAGTAGACTAGTGGTTACCAGAGGAGTTGGGGAAAAGGGAAAGGAAAGAGGTAGACTGGATAAAAGGGATCAAATATATGATGACCAAAAGAAATTTAACTGTGGGATATAAACACACAATGCAATATATTGTTGAATTGTACACATTTTGAATTGTACACCTGAAACTTAGTGGATTTCGTTAACCAATGTCACTCTAGTAAAAATTAAATTAAAAAGTTCATTAGTTAGTTAATTTATTAATTATTTTTTTAAGAAAATGGCCACCATCACATATCTAGCAACAATTACTTTTAAGTGTAAATGGATTAAATCCTCCAGTCAAAAATATGATAGGGCAAATAAATGGATAAGAAAACAAGACCATTACATTACAAGAGATTCACTTTGAATCGAAAGACATGTACAGACTCAAAGTGAAAAGATGAAAAAATATATTTCATGAAAATGAAAACAAGCAAAAACGTGTCAGTAGCAATACTTATATCAGAGAAAATAGCCTTTAGAACAAAAGTTATAACAAGAGAAAATAAAGGACATAATCATTTCACTTCTGGGTATTTATCTGAAGAAACCCAAACACTAATTTGAAAAAACAGATATTTGAATAAACAAAATGTATGTATCAAAACAACAGAGTTACTCGTCCATAAAATATAATAAAGTTCTAGTACATGCTACAACATGGGTGAACCTTGACAAAACAATGCCGGGTGAAAATGAAAGAGACAAAAAGTCACCTAGCATGTGAGTTCATTATTGTGAAATATCTAGAATAGCCAAATCTATAGAAACAGAAAGTAGAGTAGTGATTGTCAGGGAACGGGGTAGGAGAGCAAAAAGTAGAGGTGACTGCTTAAATAGTAGTGATAATAGTAGTGATAACTCCACAACATTTTGACTGCATCAAATAACACTGAGTCATGCACTTTAAATAGTGAAAATGGTAAATATATTACGGGAATTTCACCATTATATTTTTAAAAAGGAAAGCAATGAAGGCTCAATAATAGTTTAAGGTCATGTTGGTGAATGCCATGTTATATATCTGAACTAAGCCTTCTTAGACTGACACATTCCCATATAAACATTTCCTTCCACAGGGCCTTGTGCCAGCTCTGGAAAGCGACCCCATTTCCAAGATGCCTGCGCACATAGTCTGTGTGTATCTGCTTGCCCACCTGGAGAAACTCCAGGCTGCTACACGAAGACCTTCCCTAGACAAAGAACATCCCATGTTCAATGGGAGATAAGGGGACACACTGAATGCACAAATATGAGCAGGTTGCCTAAAAGTTCTTCAAAAGCCCTTTTTTGACAAGTGAGAAATGTTGGTGACTTTATGTCACAGGCTTCCCTTTTAAAAGCTCTTCACATATTTATTTGATTCAGAAAATACATTTATTAGCTAGGCCACCTCCTTAATAGAACAAATAATGGATTCCCATTTTTCTGATTTGTACACCAAGGCACAGCAGCCCTCACCAAACCTCCACCAGCCTCTTAAGTGAGTTGCCTCTCGGTGTGTTTTCCAGCCCTTCTGTGTATGTGTGTGTGTGTAATTACAGTCATTCTCAGAGAGAAGGAAGTCCCTTGGCTTCAGCCTTAACTACCCTAGGGTTACACTACCTAAGGGATTGTCTCAGAGACGGGAGGAGAGACGTAATAAAGCTTTCACATTATTAACTTTGTCCTTCTGAAAAGAAGCCTGAAAAATACCATTATACCACATTAAAAGGCTTACATGAGAGCTGCCACATGTAAAGAGGGGCTTAGACCCTGGGCAGAATGTGAGAGCTTCCAGGGTTTCCAAGGTTTTCAGTGCCTTTTGTAGTTGTGCCGCCACTGGGGACATGCAGGGGCATGAAGCAGAGAGATGTCAAGCAGAGCTCTGTACCTGACTCCGGGGACTCAGGTCCAGACTGGGAGGGTGCCACCAGGGTGGGCAGAGGCTGAAGATTTACCTTTCTGCTTGGGCCCCAGTGACACATCAACAAACATCCTTTTCTTCTCTTAAGGACCTTGGAATGCTATGTAGGAAGTGTTATGGAAGCAGGCTGGCACCATTGGACTGGCTAGAATCAGAACAGACATGAACAACACTGAGGAGCAACTCTGGGGTATGAAGGATGATGTCTAACCTGAGGCCCGCCAGAGAGTGTCATTTGGGGCCAGGACCTTCATGTTTAATTATGGTATAAGAAAAGATTCCTCCTACAGTCTTTTCCCAAAATATCACCCTATATACCAATAGAAGAATTTTTAACTGTTTTCATTTGCTTTGATGTTTTGAGTATAGATGAAATTTTCTACTTGGGCATTCAGTTAAGTTTAGTGGTTGCATGGATCCATTATGGAGCTAGGAATTATGACAAGTGTAGTGCTGAGGACTTTTCTTGCAACTTTCATGCCTTAGGGCCATCCTCTGGTCTCAGATACTCAGGACCTGACTAGTTGTCAAGAATGTGTCCTGAGGAGGTGTTGGGATGTAGTCAGGAGTCAGAAACCAGGCTAAGAATCTCTCCTTCATAGCCTCCCCCACACCTTCCTGCTGATCTAAGAACTCAGCCACTATTGGGTAAGAAGAAAGCAGGGATAAGCACTGGGTTTGGAAAATTGATCAAAACTTGCCTGGACCCTAGAATGTGCCCCCTGGTGCAGGCCCTTCCTCTGATTTGTTTGTTGGGTTACTTTGCAGGCAGCCTGCCAGGTCAGGTCCAGGGAGACCTGTTCAGCAGCCCTACTCTCTAAAAAATCTCTGCCTCCCCTCTGAGAGCTCCTGGAATTAGGGAGCTGCTGTCCTATCGTCTTGTCCTCTGTAATCCTGAGTTCCTGTTTTTCCTCCAAAACAGACCCTGATCTAGAACTCCTGGGTCCAGTTGTGCAGGCTGGGCACTGAGCACTTCTTGGGGAGCATGGAAAACTCACAAAGACCATGATGTCTATGACTGATCTGCCTTACAGTCAAGCAGTGTGGAGCCCTGTTGATCAAAATCTTGGTGTGTGAGGGCTGGCAATTCACACTGTGCACTCGTGTGTGGCTGGGGAGATCAAAGTCCTGGGAGACTTGGCCCAACTGATATTTAATTCACCCTTACAATTGATAAGCACTTTTGTATGCCTTATTTCATTTGTTTCTCTGAGTGGGAGCAGACAGGCATTAAGAATTCCATTTCATTTATGGGTAAATTGAGGACCATGTAGGGGAAGGGACTTGCTCAACTGCACATAGCCAGGCATGGTACAGACAGAACCAGGGTTCAGCCTTCAGATATCTTGTTTCATGCTGAGGTCACAAGATTGTGGGCTGCCCATGAGACTGATGAACTTATCCTCTCTCTTATCCATCCAGAATGGTCTTTCAGCACCTCTGCATCATCTGTATCTGTGTATCCTTGAGAAGTTACCACTGTCATGATCCTCAAGAGGTAATTCTTGGTTCAAATTCCAACTCTGCTAGCTGACTGCTCGTGAACAACTTACAGACCTGTTATTTATTCACTTGTGTATTTATTCATTGAGTATTTGAATGAGTAGGCACTGGGGATACTGTAGAAAATGGAACACACACAACCCCTGTAGCATGTGCTCAGCAGCCATTAGCTACACACTCCAGGATTGATCTCCATCTATCCATGCTCCTGGTGCTTTGTAGGTTCACCCTTGCCCTGACATCTCCCCAAGGAGCAGAGAAGGAGGGTAAGATTTTTCTCTGGGTGGCCTCAGCCATTTGGAGCAGGCACGGAGGTGTAGGAAAACCAGCCATTCATCCTGTGCTCACATTTCCTGGCTTGTATGGCTGAGCATCATCATGCTTAAGCTGCTGATAATACTGTGCATGACCAAGTGCTCATACCACCTGAGCTTGTCTTGGTGAATGATTTTTTTTAATACACAAAGCTTTTCCTCTACTAGGCACCGAGAGATGTTTATTTGCAGAATCACCAAAAAAAAAAAAAAAAAAAGCTACTTTTCTTATATGTAAAATGGGGGTGCTTAAGCCATAGAGACTGTAATCATTCAATTAAAATGTCTCTGAATGACCTCTCAACAGTGTTCAGTACATAGCAGACCATAAGAAAATAATGTGACCTATTCTTATGTGTGTTATTTTTGGAGGTATCAAATTCCGTGCATGGAAGGAAGATGTCTGCCTATAATGTTCAAACATCTGACCAACTCTGCTCAACCACTTTTTCAGAGGCGGATTTTATAGAAAATATCTGGAATAGAAACATTAGTGGTCTTGGTATGAACTTTCTACTACTTCTGTACTCCAGTCTTCATCTGTCTGAAACATACCATGCTTCCTCCAGAAAGCTTTTCTCAGATCCGAAATGAACAAATCAGAATAGGCAGGTGAAGGCTCTTGGGCTGGGATTGTCCAAGGCAGCAGCTTTCTGTTTGTTTGGGATGGTTGAGGGTTGGGAGATGAAAAGATTTTATGCGTAACGGAGTTAGGTAAATGCACACAGGATGGCTCCTTAGAAACATCATTGAGAAGAAAGATGTTAAAGCCACACGTTTATGTTCAGACTGGATCTGAATTGGTTTAGAAATAGGAGAAGAAGATGCTTCTGGAAACATTAAGGAGATTTGGTTTTATTCTCAAGAACTCTGAAGGAATGGTACAACTTTAATTCATGTCATAACTAACATTTGTTGATTATTATCTGAGGCTTGCAGATGAGGAAACTGAGACTCACAGTGTTTCATTGTGAGAACTGTGGACTTATAAACTACTTGAGCTGGAATGCCAGCTCTGATCCATTAGCTATAGATCAATCTGAGAAAGTTATTTATTCCATGGACCAGTTTCTGCAATCTGTAAAATGGGGTTAATAAGTAGTACAGGGTTGTCGTAGAATGTTTATGACAGTGTCTAGCACAATGTCAGCACCAGGTCAATGTTATTGATGATGATGATGATGATGATGACAGTAATGTTCAAGACCTCATTGCTGAAAAAAGTGTTGGCAGAATCGAGTGTGCTGACCATCTTTCTACTACATCCACACTTTGAAGACATTGTAGGCAAATATGCCTTTTACTGGTGGACACCTCCAGTATGGTGGCCTTCAAGAGATCCAGATCATGACCTGACATGTATAGTCTTATTGAGATTGAAGCTCCTGACAGACAATCCTAATCTCCCACCTTCATTCTTCAGAGAGTCTTCCTAGCACCAAATGTATAAATCATTTAGCTCATTAGACTTCGCTGTGTCCCAGGGCCCTGGGCCCAATCAGCCCACAGTCACATGAGTTTATTAGTCTGCACTAAGGCCAAGGCCCTGGGCCTAAGGAGCCCTCTGGCCCTTGATGTTGAACTCCTTTGAGGTGTGGACCATGTCTTACTCACCTCTGTGTCCTTCGTACCTGGGCAGGGCAAACTCAGTGAACTTTTGTTGAGTGAGAGCATGAAAGAAGATAGCCCTGCAGAAGTGGCTATTGGTAAATGGGCAGTGGGAGCAAAGTTTAGAAAGCTGGGCACTTGTAAGAGTGATCTTTTTTTACTACACAACTTGAGTAAGTGCCTGCAATGGTTCTTAGTTTTTTCACTTTGCTTAAAACCCAACGAAGCTGCAAGGCTTGTAGAACTTCCAGCCCAGGAAACTACAGCTGTAAGCTAGTATTCTTGTTTATTCCACCTATGGCCCCCCCTTCAGCACCTCTGGCCCACATGGTGGTTCTTCACTGGGACTCAGGCCCTGTTGGTGATACTGGGGCTCTCTCCTCTGGACCATCTTATAGAGCCTGGTGAGTTGAACTGATTGCGTTTCTCAAGGAAGTCACTCATGCAAACTGCTGGGACCACCCAGGACTGGTGGTTTCCAGATACTTAGTTGGTTTACAAAAGGTGGATTCCCAGTTGTATGGAAAAGTTGGTGGGGGCTGGGGAAGAGAAAAGAAAAGAAGAGAAATTATGAAAGTGAAAAGTCCTTCAATACCCTGATGAGAACAAGAGCACAGCGTTGGCCAGAGGGCTGGATTCAAATGCCCCTACTAGCTGGTCTCTGGAAGGTCAGTATTCTCATACGTGGACATTGTCTGACACTGGAGGCTATTGTGAAGATTAGACAGTATGATCTAATAAAAGCCAAGGACCTGGTACCTGTTATATTCAGATTCACAGGGTCACTGAGTCCTATAGAGGTGGAGTGTATGGAAGCCACATCCCACCCACCCTCCGTTTGGCACATCTCACACATGAAGCTGACCTGGGCTAGTGCTATATTGCCGGGGGCCAGCCCCAACTCCAGAGTCCGGGACCAAAGGGGGGTCTGCGGAGTCGGTGAAAGAAGGGACAGCACTCAGGGATAATCCATCAGGATCTCACTTTATTGTCTTAACATCTGTATTTTTATACTCCAGGGTTACATAAGCAATCTTACGGTTATATAAGTAATTTATTGATTTTGATTTTTGAGTTAACAATCACCGTTCCCCTGTTTGATTTTCCCATCCCTTCCTATGCTATTTCTTGCTTCTGATCTAAGCTGGACCATTGTTCTCTGGATATGCTATTAACTAAATTAACAATTGTCCTGTACCTATTCTTTCCTAGATATTAATACGATTTACTGTTTCCATGGCTCTAAGCTAGGGGTATCTATTTCATTTTCCTCCTACAACTACCCACTTTCCATTATCCTTGGAGTACACTCCTGTGAAGAGCAACGAACCATGCATAGGAAAAGGAACAAACTGCATTCCTTTCTTTTTCCTTGACAATGTCCTATTACCTATTTTCATAAATCATAAGTTGTCCTTCTCGGTACACTGACTGTTACAAGCCTCCGAGTAGGTCTAAGATGTCTTGATGTTCCCACCCTGCTTCTCAGAGGCAATGCATAAGGCTTTCTCTTTACATTTTCCTATAAACCAAGACATGGCTCCTCTTCTGGATGTAATGTATTTGCTTCCTCCAGACCCCCCAAATCTCCATCACCAATCTGCATATGAGGCTGTATTAAGTATCCCACACATAACACACACGCTAACACACTCAGAGTGAGGGAGCCACAAAAAACCCATCTGGGGCAGCCTAAGCCTTGCAAAGGTGCCACACTGTATGCTGTGACCTTGTCAGACAGCTACATTAGCTGCGGCTCCTGCACTATATATCACAGATAGCGGGACAGCCAAGTAGCCTGCTTTTAGGAGATAGCTGTTCAGTATCCAAAGTACTGGGTCCTCCAGCCCAGAGTTCACAGTCCTCAGGGTCCTACTACCCCCAGCAAATTATTGCATCTTCATATCCTGCCTTTGAATACATCGAGGACACCCATGGCATTGATGAAGGGCAAAGAGAGGCCAGTGAGCCATCCACAATAACTAGGCAGCAGAGTTGAAGCTGGAACCCAGTTTCTGACCAGTGGGCTCTTTGTGTTAGTGAACAGCCCTCACAATAGGCCCCGTGAGTTACCTATGGCCTACCCATCTATCATCATCTATTCCATGGCTTTCCTTGTATGCAAACTGTAGACTGGGCACTGAGCTTGGTGTGGAGTAAATAATAAAAGAAAAGCAAAGGGCTTCAGAGAACTCAGAGGAGAAGCCAGCATGTGGTACTGGTGTCCAGAAGGGTACCTCACTGGCCCCAGCTCACAAATGGCAAAGTTGGAATTTAAACACATATTGATCTGGTTCTTAGAGGAGTGTCCCTAGGTATGTGTCACCTATCAAAGGGCTTGGGCTTTAATTGTGGAAAGAATCTTTCCCTTAGCTTAGCTGACTCTGATGGGACAGGGTGTCGGAAGCAGTGTTGGGTCACCATCGGTCCCATGGGTACTAGCTCTCTCATGTTGCTTGCCGGCTGGCTGTACAGATATGTTTCTGTGTCAGATTTCCCACATTCATTCCTTTCATTCACTATAGAAAAACAAATGAAACAAAATGAAACAAGCCAAAAGATGCCAGGACTGTGTCTAGTGGTTGTGAAATTTAAAATGGAAAGTGCACAGCTGAGAGGCATTTCTTTAAGCACATTGTAAAGAAGTGGCCTGTCTACCCACCCATGCTATGTGCTAGATGTGGTAAGCATTAGTGACAGCTGCAAAGCCATTCCACAGCCCTGATGGGGGCCACTCCACACTGGAGAAGAGTCCCTCTTCTCTTTTGTTTTCTTTTTAAAAGACTTTTTTTGTAGAGGAGATTTAAATTTTCAGCAGAACTCTAAGGGAAGGTGCAAAGATTTCTCATACTCCTCCAGTTTGCACATACCCACAGCCTCCCCAACTATCAGCATCCCACATCAGATGAACTATTTATTACGTTTGATGAACCCACGTCATCATCGCTTGAAGTCCATCATTGAAATGACAGTTCCCTCCTGGTGTAGTACATTCTGTCGGTGTAGACAATGGTATGATTACATGTATGGTGTCATATGGCGTAGTTTCACTGCCATGAATGTGGGCCAGGTGTCCCAACCTCTGGGCCTGCAGGACTATGTGAGAGTGCATGTATGTGTATGTACATGTGGCATTTCTGGTCCTTTCTTATTGGAGAGAGCAGCCCATCTTGGGGTTTTCCCTTTGCTGTCATGTGTTTCTGGAACCCCCAAATATTCACTATGACTTCACCACTACCACCATCACTGCCATAGTTCTTATGTCCACTTTACTTTCACCCCTGCTGCAACTTCTATTCTAAAATCACTACCCAAGTGTCACCTTCACACATACCATTATTGTAACTAACACCGCTATTATCCTTAACTCGAATACTGGCTCACATTTAAGTAACACTTTCTAGTTTATAGAACTCCTTCCTGTCAATTACGCATCTGATAGTGCTCACAGCCTGCTGAAGCATTAGATCAGAGGGCATTTAGAACATGGTACCTCCAGGGGTGGCTACTGGGAATGTTTTGGAAGTTAAGCCACATGGCATTGGCTGAACCCAGTCACATTTCCTAACCTAACTGTAGGGAATGTTGGCAATGTTGAGGCAAACTTGGCTCCAATCATTTCTATAGCAATCAGACATCTCTGGTGTGTGGAACTCCAGAAGGAAGACTGAATGCCCTGGTGCCCACCGTAATATGGCGCCAATGAACAAGTACCCTAGAGAAGGCCAACCATGGACTGCGGGGTGAGCTCCCCCACGGTGGCCTGGACTTAAGTTTGTATTCTCAGTACCTCCTGGTTCACTTAAGCAAAGCACTCAGCTGTGTGTTAGAGTTCCCATCATAGGCAGGCAAAGCTGCATGGGGAAGAGAAGTGACCACCTAAAGTCATACAGTAAGTGACTACTGGGAACCAACACCAGAGCCCAGGTGACCACTGTCCTGAGCAAAACCTTAGCATGATAGCCATTGCCCATCAGTCTCTCTTGTTTAGGAAACTGATTTGTTCAGGTATCAGGAGGCCATGTACAAAGAGTCAGTTCCTTCCAAGTTCCTGGAGGAAAAATTTTATTAGTCTACAATCCAACAGTGCTAATTCAGTTTATCCACCAATAATTATTATACATTCTTTAAATTAAGAAATGGTCATATGATGCAATTCTAGTCAATGTGAATTATGGGGACTCTGTTTGGGGACTTCTATGAAAGATTTCTTTATTCTTAAAGGAGGCCCAACAAATGTGTGTTCTTTCTTCTGGGCTTTTGGCATTGCTGTATGATGCTGTGATGTTTGGATCTACTGCAGTCATCTGTGACCATGAACAGACAAGTCAAGTGGATTCATTGACAAATATTTTATTTATTATGGACCGTTGCACATCTTATTCGTATCAACAGAAATGAGAATATTTTCATCTCATCTGGTGATCTCTTACTTGCCCCTCAAAATCAACTCAGTTGTCACTCTTCCTATAGGAATACTATTGCCCAAAGAGTCTATCATTTTTTTCTTTGTGTGCTCACTATATCTAGTCCATACTTGTATTTATTTGCTTATTAACTTACCTGCTTATTTACATTTTCAATAAAACTATTGCACTGGCACTGGTTAATAAATCAAATAACTCAAATGTACAATTCAACAACATGTTATATGTATATTGCATTGTATATTCACCAGCCAAAGTTAAATTTCCTTCTGTCACCATATACCATCAACCATCTACCTGTCTCCTCTACCCCTTTCCTCCAGTGGCCGCAGACCCACTGTCCATGTCATGGATCTCTGATTGTTTGCAATGATTGTTGCTTTCAGTTTTATATCTCACATGTGACCAAAATCATATGGTTCTCTCCTTTTTTCTGTCTGACTTGTCTCACTTAGCATGATAATCTTAATATCCATCCATGTTGTTGCGAAAGGTAGTGTTTTTTCTTTTCTTATGGCTGCATAATATCCCATTGTATATATGTACCATATATTTATCCAATCATCTATCAAAGCACAATTTGATTATTTCCATGAATAATGCTGCTTTGAACATTAGGATGCATATATCCTTATGAAAAAATGTTTTCAAATATGTATGGTAGATACCCAGGAGAGGGATTGCTGGGTCATATGGTAAGCTCATTCCTAGTTTTTTGAGGAACCTGCATATTGTCTAACATAGTGGCTGCACCAATTTACCTTCCCTCCAGCAGAATGTTTGAGGTGAATTCGTCCACACAGTCTCAACAATACTTGTCATTACTTGTCCTGTTGGTGACAGCTACTCTCACATGAGCAAGGTGGTATCTCATTGTGGTTGCGATTTGCATTTCTTTATTACTAGTGAGGGTGAGCATCTTTTCACATGTCTGTTGGCCATTGGTGTGTCTTTTTGGATAAGCGTTTATTCAGGTCCTTTGTCCATTTTTCAACAGTTTTTTAATTGTTGAGTTATATGAGTTTTCACATTTTTTGGATATGAGACCCTTATTGGATGTGTAGTTCACAAATATCTCCTCCAATTCAGATGGTTCCCTATTTGTCTTGTAGGTAGTTTCTTTTGCTGTGCAGAAGCTTGTTTTTCCTTGTTTGTTTTGTTTTGCTATAGCCCTTAATTTATTTTGTTTTTACTTTCCTTTCCTTTGAGGTCAAATTTTTAAAATCCTATGTACCTATGAGTTAGTACCTATGTTTTCTGCTATGCTATTTATTGTTTTAGGTTTATATTCAGATCCTTGATTCATTTTGAGTTCATTTGGTATGTGTTGATAGACAGCAGTCTAATTTCATTCTTTTGCAGGTGGTTTTCCAGTTTCCCCAGCACCATTTATTGAAAGGGCTTTCCTTTCTTCATTGTTTCTGGCTTTCATGTAAAAAATTATTTGCCACATGTATGAGGGTTTACTTCCCAACTCTTAATTTCTTTTCATTGTGTCTGTTTTTCTGCCAATACTGTGCTGTTTTGATTGTTGTCACCTTGTAGTATAATTTGAAGTCAGGCAGAGCGAGGCCTCCAGCCTCATTTTTTCTTCACAGGATGACTGTGGCAATTTGAGGTCTTTTGTGATTCTACATCAACCTGATGATTTTTTTGTTGCATTTCTTAAAAAAATATCAAAGGGGTTTTGATTGGAATTGCATTAAATATGTATAATGCTTTAGGTAATATGGTCATTTTAATTATGTTAATTCTTCCAATCCCAAAAGGTGGAATATCCTTCCATTTCTTTGTGAGGTCTTCAACTTTTTAAAATAACATTATATTATGTTCCTTGTTTAGGTCCGTTACATGTTTCATTAGAGTTATCCCTAGGTGTTTAATTATTTTTGTTGCAATTGCTAAAGAAATTTTTTAAACTTCTATTTCTGAAAATTTATTGTTAGAGAATAGAAACATAGATTTTTGAACATTGTTTTTGTGTCCTGAAACTTTACCATATTTATTTATTAATTCTAATAGTTCTTTTAGTGGAGTGTTTAGGGTTTTTTTAGTGTATAGTGAATTACATCATCTGCAAAAAAGAAACAGTTTGACTTCTTCATTTTCTATCTGGATGCGTTTCTCTCTCTCTCTCTCTCTCTCTCTCTCTCTCTCTCTCTCTCTCCTTTCTTTCTCTTTTCTTATTGCTCTGGCTATGAATTCCATCACTATATTGAATAATAGTGATGATAGAGAAGAGCTTTGTCTTATTCCTGATCTTAAAGGGAAGATTTTTAGTTTTTCACCATTGGGTAGAACGTTATCTGAGGTCTTGTCTTACATGAACTCTATTATGTTGAAGCACTTTCTTGCTATTGCAATTTTATTAAGGGATCTAATTATAAAGGAATACTATGTCTTGTCAAATGTTTTTTCTGCACCTATTAATATAATTATATAATTTTTACTTTTTATTTTGTTTATGTGGTGTACTAGATTATTTAATTTGCATAAGTTAAATCATTCCCACTTGATCTTGGTGTACAGTCTTTTTGATGTGTTGTATTCTCTTTAAATGCTAGTATTTTCTTTAAAATTTCTGCATCTCTGTTTATGAGATGTGTTGGACTATAATTTTTTCCCTTTTCTGTTATTTTTACCAGGTTTTATTATTAGGGTGATGTTGACCTCATGAAATGAGTTAGGAAGTATTACCTCTTTCTCTAGTTTTTGGAAAAGCTTGAAAAGAACAGGAATTGAATTATCTTTGACTGGTAGAATTCACTGGAGAAGCCATCTGGTCCTGGACTTTTACTTCTTGGGAGGTTTTTGATGCTTGTTTTGATATTCATACTGTTGGTTGGTCTACCTTGATTTTCCAGATCTTCATGATTCAGTCTAGGAAGTGTATCTCTTGTAATAGCTTGACCATTTCTTCTAGGTTATTAAATTTGAGGCATGCATTTTTTCATAGTGATTTCCTAGGATCCCTTGTATTTCAGTCAAATCTAATATAACACTCTTAGTTTTGATTGTGTTTGTTTTTTTCTCTCTTTCTTTAGTAAATCTATGCAGCAGTCAATCTTATTCTTCTCAAAGAAACTACTCTTGGTTGTATTAATTTTTTTCTATTGTCTTTTTGTTCTCAGACTTATTTAATTCTTTTGTATTATTTTTTATTTTTTATGTCTACTGACTTTGTGCTTTATTTGTTCTTTTTCTAGTTTTTTTTTTTTTTTTTTTTTTTTTTGCAATGAAATGTTAGGTTCTTTATTTGGGATTTATCTTGTTGAGACCAGCGTGTAATGTTATGAATTTTCTTTTTAGTACCACTTTTGCTGTGTCCCAAATGTTTTGATATGTTGTATTTCTATTTTCATTTGTCTTTATATGTTTCTTGCTATCTTCTATTATTTCTTCTTTGACCCAGTCATTCATTCTTTAGTAGCATGTGGTTTGAACCCACATAGTTGTGGGTTTCCTCACTTTCTTTTTGTGGCTGCTTTCCAGTTTCAGAGCATTGCAGTCAAAGAAAATGCTTGGTATGATTTCAGTCTTCTTAATTTCACTGAGGTTAGCTTTGTGTCCCAATATATAATCTATTTTTGAGAATGTTCCGTGTGCACTAGAGAAGAATGTGTAATCTGATGTTTAAGAATGAAAGTCTATAAATATTGATTATGTTCAATTGTAGAATGTGTCATCTCAGGTTGATATTTTCTTGTTAATTTTCTGTTTAGATGCCAGTTTCTTGGGGTATTGTTTTCCATTTTTTCACTTTGAGTCCATATTTGTCCTGGCAGCTAAAATGTGTCTCTGAAGACAGCATATTCATTGGGATTTTCTTTTTTGATTTAGTCTGCTGCTCTATGCCTTTATATTGTCTTTTTGTCTACTAGCGAATTCTGCTCATTTACAGTTAGGGTAGTTATTGAAAGATGAAATTTTCCTATAGTCATTTTATCTTTTGTTTTCTGGCAGCTCAGTGTCTCCATTGATTTTTTGTCCTTGTGATTCTGTCTGTTACTTTAATTTGGTGCCATTTCACAGTTTTTTTTCCTCCTCTAGTTTTATGGTATGTGTCTCAGTTCTAGATTATTATTTTTTTTTGCCTGGTCACCATTAAAATTATGTGAAAGAAAGTTATACATACATATGTACATACATATACATAGTAGTTTTTTTGTGTGTATGTGTTTTCCCTTCGCAAATTCAGGCCTTTATTTCTTTCCCTTTTCTTTTTCTGTTGTCTCAATTTATTTCTATTTTTGCTGTAACTATTGTCTGCTATTCTTTTCAAAGTTATTTTGACTTTTACATATGACATAATATTTAAGCTTATCATACTTTATACCTAATTCTTATAAGATTGCCCTTATAAGATTTGTATTTTCCTGTATCTGCCTGCGTGTCAATCAACTTACTCATAGTTTTGTATTTTACTGTCCTTTTGTTTCAGGTAGAATGACCCTGTTCAATATTTCCTATAATGTGGGCCTTCCATTGAAAAGTTCTCTCAGTTTTTGTATGTCTGAAATGGTCTTTATTTCACCTTCATATCTAATGGAAAATTTTGCTGGGTATGTTTTTCTTGGCCGGTGATCTTTCTCTTTCAACAGTTTGAATATTTGGTTTCACTCTCTCCTTGCTTGTAATTTTTGTGCTGAGAAGTTCGATGATAATATGGTGGATTAGGTAATTATGTAACCGGTTTGCATTTTGGATTTGAGAATGCAGGTCTTTTCAGAGGTTTTGGAAAAGTTATAGATTGTTCAAAAAGCTTTTTCATTTTCTTCTTTCTTCTCCTTTCGGTATATCCATTATTTTATATATATATATCCATTATTTTATATATATATTTTATATAATATATATATATTATTTTATATATATATATATATGATGGTGTCATATAGTTCTAGGCATATCATCTTTCTATCTGATTGTAAATGAAATTGTTTTCACATGTCTCTTTCTAATATTTTTTGTTCATATGTAGATGTGCAACAGATTTTTATATATTGATTTTATATTCTTCCCCTTACAGTATTATGTGTTTATTGTTTCTAAGACATTTTTTGGTTAGAGTCTTTCGGGTTTTTAATAAATACAATCATGCCATCTACAAATAGTGACAAGATTATTCTTTATTCCTATTTTGGATGACTTTTTTACTTTTTTATTGCCTAATTGCTCTGCTCTGATGTTCAGTAATATATGAATAACAGTGGTGAGAGTGGTCATTCTTGTATTGTTTCTTTCTTAGGGAAAAATGTTTCAGTTTTATATCATTGAGAGTGATGTTAACTGAGAGTTTGTCATCATTGGTCTTTATTTTGTGGAGGCAATTTTTTTTTCTATATCCATTTAATGGAGTGTTTTATTTTATCATGAGTGGATGTTGTATTTTATAAAATGTCTTTTCTGCATATATTGAGATACTTGTATAATTTTGATTTTTTTTAGTGTTGTGTCGATTTCTTTGCAGCCATTGAACCAGTTTTGTATTACTTGAATGTATCTCAGTCATAATGTATGATTCTTTTAATATATTATAGTTTTCTATTTCTTAGTATTTTGTTTAAAATTTTTACATTTATGTTCCTCAGAAATATTGACTTATAATCTCTTTTAAATGTTATTTTATTATTAGCTTAAAGATATAGTACACTAGTTGGACATTTATATAGTTTATAAAATGATCTCCCTAATTGTTCCCTTTCTCCTCTGGCTCTCCACCTAGCCATTACATTATGGTTAATTGCCTTCTCTCTGCTGTGTTTCCCATGTCTGTGTTCATCTATTTACTACTAATTTGGACTTATTTACCATTCACCCCACTCTCTTGCCTTCCAACCCCCTCTCCTCTGGCCATCACCAGATTGTCCTCTATACTTGTGAGTCTGCTTTTGATTAGTTTGGTATTTTTTGTTCCATAAATTCCATGTTATAAGTGGAATCATATGGTATTTACCTCTGTTTGATTTATTTCACTCATCATAAACTATAGGTCCATCCATGTCATTGTGAATGGATAGATTTTCTTTTTTAATGGTTGAGTAATATTCCATCACACATATGAACCATAACTCTTTTATCCCATCATCTGTTGATGGACATTTAAGTTGCTCCCTTGGCTATTGTAAAGTGTGGTGTCGTGAATATAGGGGTGCATAGATCTTTACAAATTATTGTTTTGGTTTTCTATAGCCAGAAGTGAAATTTATGGCTCAAAAGGTCTATACATGTTTAATTTTTTGAGAAACTTCCAGACTGTTTTCCATAGTGCCTGCACAGATTTGCAATCCCACCAAGAGTGTTGACATCCTTGCCTGATTTTTGTATCAGTAATGTTGACCTCATGATATAAGTTAGAAAGCATTTTCTCCTGTTCAACATTGTAGAAGAGTTTGAGGATAATAGTTTTTAGGTGTTCTTTGATTGTTTGTAGCATTCACCAGTGAAGCCAACTGCTCCCAGTCCATTGTTTCCTTGGGAGGATTTAATTACAGTTTCAAATATTTCCAGTGATTGGTCTTTTTTATACTTTCAATTCTTCACGTATAAATTGTAAAGATTATAAAAATTTGTCCATATTTTCTAGGTCATCCAGTTTGGTGTGATATAGCTTTCCTTAGCCATTCATAGTATCTTTATATAATCTCTGTATTTCTGTCTTGTTCATTGTAACTTCTTTTTCAGTTTAGATTTTTTTATATTTGTGTCTTCTCTTTCTGTGAATCTAGCTAGATTTTGGTCAATTTTGTACATTGTTTCAAAGAATCAGCTTTTACTTTCCTTGTTGATTTTTTCTGCATTTTTTTGTCATGTATGTACAGTCTGATAATTATCATTTCTTCAACTCACTTTGGGCTTTATTTGCTCTTCTTTTATAAGTTTTTTGAGATACAATATTAATTTTTTATTTAATATTTGTATTGTGTCTCAACATAGGCCTATAATGCTATAAACTTCTCCAAATTTTATTTCTCTTGTAATTTTGATCTTTTTTAAAACTTGATTCTTTGATTCAGTAGTTGTTAAATACCATGCCTTTAATGTTACCATATCTGTGATTTCCCACCATTTTTACTTCTGCTTGACTGCTAATTTCATACCATGGTTGGAAAAAGTTCTTGATATAATTTCAACTTTTTTAATTTTAATGAGACTAGTTTTGTTTTCCAACATAAGACTTATTTATTTTTTTTGAGGGGGGGATGTTCTGTGTGCATTTGAAAAGAAAGTGTAGTCTGTAATTTTGAAAGGTAAAATTCTGTGACTATCAATTCAATCTGATCTATTGTGTCATAAAAGCCAATCAATATTTTTTTGGTGACACTGTCTATATGACTTACTCATTGCTGTAAATGATGTATTAAAGTTCCCTATAATATTTTTGGTTTTTTATTTATGCTTTTAATTCTGTTAGTATTTGATATATGTCCAAATGGGTGAATACAAATTAATGTGTTGTGACTTCTCGATGGACACAGATTATCTCCAATATCATTATAAAATGTCTGTCTTTATGTCTTGTTGTTTTTGCCCTTAAAATATATTTATGTGATATAACTGTGGTTTTCCACACTTTTCTCTGGATGCCATTTGATTCAAGTGTCACGTTTGACCCTTTCACAGTCAGCCTATGCCTGCGTTTGGAGCTGAGATGGATGTACTATGTAGAAGGCACCTATGTAGTTGTCTTCTTTTTACATCCACCTGTTGCTCTTCGCCTTTTGATAGGTGAGTTTAGTCTGTTTGTATTTAAAATAATTGATATCTAAGAACTCACTACAGACATTTTATCTTTTATTTTCTGGCCACTATTTATTTCCACTGTTTTCTTCATATTTCTATCTGCTAGCTTAGTTTGGTGATTTTCTATAGTTTTATTCTCAAACTTCCTTTGCTGTTGTTGTTTCATATTTTGTATTTTGCTCTGGACTTTTGTCTTGTCTTCACCATTAGGTTTGTGTACAATATCACACAGATGCAATCGTCTTCCTTCTAATTGTCTCTTATCTACCTTCACCTGTACCCATTCCACCTTTTTTGTCCTCCTCTTTGAGCTTTCGTTGTTTCAAATTATTCTGTTAAGTGTGTGGGTTCATTACCAAACTGCAGAAATTACAGTGATTTCTTTTTTTACATTAACTTTCATGTTACAATTAGGTGTTTGATTTTGAAGGAGAGGCAATTTTCTGATTCTGTCTGCTTGTCATCTTGCTCAAAGTTTTGTGTGCCTGTGTTTTGTTTGTTTCTTTGTTAGAAGAGTTTTTTTCAATATTTTTTGTAACATAGCGAAATCTATCAGCTTTATGCTTTGCTCTGGGGAAGCATAAATTTGTCTTTCATATCTAAAGTATAATTTTGGTAAATGTCTCATTATTGGCTGGTGGTATTTCTCTTTTAATATTTTATTTTGGTTTTCCCTGACTGAGATGTATGATGACATAGGTTACAATACCATTCAAATTATCCTGTTATCTTTACATTTTTTTCCCTAATGGAATCAGATAGTTCTCAGTGCGTTCTTTCTTTTTCTCTTCTTGTTTTTCTTTCTTTTAGCTTTTCTCTTTTAGCTTTTCTTTTCTTTCTTCTTCCACTTGAATCACATTTAGGTTCCTAACTTTAGTTTACTACTATTTCTTTTTTTCATTTAATCTGCTCTGGTTCCAGTACTCTCTAATGTATTTATAATCTCATTTATTGAGTTCTTCATCTCCATAATTTCTGTTATTTTTATAGTTTCAGTCTCTTTGGTAAACTATTCCTCTTGTTCATTAATTTTATTTTTGAGATAATTGAAATGGCTTTCTGTATTTTCTTTTATCTCATTGAGTGTTTTCATAACTGTGATTTTTATTCTGTCATTTAAATTACTGTCTTCCATGGCCTTCAGTTTGGTTTCTGATGACTTTATCTTTTCTTTCTGTGATACCTTGTAACCTTGGTTATTTATGGCACATGATAGTTTGTTTCTCTGCCTTTGCATTTCATGTAGTTGACTATTTTCTTATTTGGATACTATTTTGTCTTTAACAATTCTGCAGACTGATCAAGCCTTTATCTCCTTTCTTTTTTATAGTAACAGCTTTTGTCTTCTCTTATCATTACTGGCACCTCTGGGATTTTGGTGGGATGGTGTCATTTCAGTCATGTAAAATGACCTGTGTCCACCTGAGTGGTGAGTGTCCCCTCTGTATCAGATTTGCTTTAGTCTTGAGAGTACCATCACTGTGATGGTAGAATGCGGTGAATAGTTTGGTTCCATGTAGTCAAGTTTTCAGCACTTCATTCTTGTTCCTAAAGTTTGCGAGCCAACCTGTGTACTCTCATGGTTCTTCAGTGGATTTGCAAAGGATAGGCTCTCTTGTCTCTTTATTGATGATGTTCACCACATCACTGTGTCTTTTATCAGCAATTACACATAAGTTTCATCACAGTGGATCCTGGCTTCCCAGATGGAGACATTTCTTCTACCCTCTCCTAAACTCTGGAATGTGTTGAGAGGCAGAGCCTAATTCTCACAACACTACCTTGAGAGCTGACATTGTGATAGGTACAAAACCACATCTGCAGCTATGGTACCTGTGCCTTCCCCAATCTTTCCTTTCCAAAGTGCCCATTTTCAGATGCTCTAACGTGTGAATTTAAGACTTATTCAACATTGAGCAGAGGATCCTTTGTTTAATTATAGTTGTCCAGATTTTATAAAGTTAACTTCATCACAATTCAGACATCCAAAACATTATTGTTTCTGCTTTAAAATACATTTTCTGCCAACTTCTCTTTCTCTGATCTGCATATTTTGGTTTACAGATTTATAACCCATAAGTCCCAAATACACCATTCACCATTTTCTAGTTTTTCTTTTTCTGTTCTGATAACTGGATAATTTAAAATGATCTGTGTTTGAGTTCACTATTACTTTCTTCTATTTTGTTGAGTGACTGTTGAAACTATCTTCTTAAATTGTCAGTGTAGTAATACTAAAATTCATCTCCAGATCTTCTGTTAGGTTCCATTTTGTGGTTTATAGCTTTTTCAAACCTCTCATTTTACCCATGTGCTGTTGCCCTGTTGTCATTTAGTTCTCCATTTGTATTATCTAAATTTCACTAAGTTTCTCTAAGATTCGTTTGTGTTTTTGGTAGCTAGTAGTTCTTCATTTCTTTGGGGTTATCTCCTAGATCTTTAGTTTGTTCCTTTGATGATGTATTGTTTTCCTAATTTTCCATTTTCTTCAGACTCACTCTTCAAAGATTGTTGTTTTTTTTTTTTTGTTCTTGTTGAGATTCATCCATTTTTTTCCAAACTGTTCAATTTGTTAGCATGAAATGGCTTGTAGTATTTTCTTTTACTCCTGTGTGTTTTTGTGGTTCCAGTGAGACTTCTCTCTCATTTCTTACCTATATTTAGGTCTTCTCTCTTATTTTTTGATGAATCTGTGAATGGGTAAATGAATTATCTTTATCTTCTTAAAGAACCAGCTCTTGGGTACATAGATTATTGTACTGATTTTTTAGACTTTATTTTTATTCTGAATTTTATTATTCCCTTCTCTTACACTCTGAGCATTTTTTTTTCTAGATGCTTTAAGTGTAAGGTTATATTTTTCGTTTGAGATTTTCTTTGTTTTTTGAGGTAGTCATGTATGGCTATGAATCTCTCTTTTAGGATTGCTTTTACTGTGTTCCATAGACTTGGGGTCCTTATGTTTTTATTTTCATTTTTCTCAAGGTACTTTTTGCCTCCTTTTTTGATCTCATTTTAACCCATTATTATTTAGTAGCATTTTTAAAACCTCCATGTGTTTGTGCATTTTTCAGTTTTCTCCTTGCAACTAATTCTGGATTCATACCATTGGTCAGAGAAGATCCTTAATATAATTTCAGCCTTCTTAAATTTATTGAGACTTGTTTTGTGGCCTGACATATGGTCAACCCTAAAAAATGTTTCATGTGCACTTGTAAAGAATGTGTATTTTACTATTTACACTTTAGAATAAAATGTTCTAAAAACATTGATTAAATTTATTTGGTCACTCAAGAATACTGTTTTCTTGTTCATTTTCATTTGAAAGAGTCATTCATTATTTTCAGTGAGTTGTTAACATCCCCTGATATGACTGTATTGCTGTCACTCTCTCCCTTTATGTAGATAATATTTGTATTTTTATGTATTTAAGTCATCTTATGTTGGTTACATAAATGTTTACAAGGATTATGTCCTCTTGTTGAATTGATTTCTTTGTTGTTATGAGTGGCCTTTCTTGTCTCTTATTTTAGCACTTTTTTAAAGACTACTTTGATATAATTATTGTTATCAAGTATGGAATATCTTTTTTTCCCTTACTTTTAGTCTTTGTGTGCATTTCAAGCAGGTCTCTTGTAGAGAGTCTATATTTGGTTTGTGTTTTCTTTATTCAACTACTCTATTTAACCTGATTGGAGAATTTAATAAACCTATATTTAAAGTGATTGTTGATAGGGACATAGTTATTGGCATTTCATTATATATTATATAAAATCTATATGAATATATATATGTATAATAAAAATATGTATATATTTCCCCAACTTCAGCATGTACAAGTCTCATTACCATTTTTTGTAGTACTGATTTGGTGGTGATAAAGCCTTTAGATTTTATTTTATTTTTATTTTATTTTATTTTTTAATTCAGTGAGATTTTCACCTCATCTTTAATTTTAAATGGTAGCCTCACTGGGTTGAGTAGTCTTAGTTGTAGTTTCTTAGATGTAGGTTTATATCACTTTGAATATTTTGTGCCAGCCCCTTCTGTCCTGTAAAGTTTCTGCTGAGAAATCAGCTGACTGTCTGATGGGAGCTCCCTTGTAGGTAGCTAACAGCTTCCTTTTTTTTACTTTTAAGATTCTCTCTGTGTCTTTAACTTTTGGCATTTAAGTAAATATGTGTTTTGGTGTGGGCCAGTTTGGGATCATCTTGTTTGGGCTTTTTGTGCTTTCTAAACTTGTATGTTTATTTTCTTCATGAAATTAGGAGTGTTTTCTGTCATTATTTTTTAAAATAGTTTTCTTGTTGCTGCTTCTGCTGCTGTTGTTTTCACCTTCTGGTGCCCTTATGATGTGACTCTTATTATGCTTAATGTTGTGACAGAGACCCTTTAATCTGTCCTTATTTTTTAAACCTTTTTCTTTTCACATTTTTATTGGCTGTTTTCTACTACCTTTTCTTTCAAATTGCTGATTCAGTCTCCTGCTTCATCTATTCTGCTGTTGATTTTTTTTAGTGTATTTTTTTATTTCAGTTACTATATTCTTTTCTCACTGCCTTTTTAATGTGTTTTTTTTATGCTTACTATCTCTCTGTTAACATTTTCACCAAGTTTTTTGAGCATCTTATAATCATTATTTTGAAGTTTGGATCTGACTGGCTGCTTTCCTCCCTTTCATTTACTCATTTTCCTGGACTTTTCTTTTGTTCTTTCATCTGGGACACATTATTTTGCCTTCTCATTTTGGTTGACTTTCTGTATTTGTTTCCAGGTAGATCTGCTACATCTCTCAATCTTGGCTTGATAGCCTTATAAAAGTATTCTGTGGGATCTAGTAATACAGTGTTTCTGATTGTCTGAGATGAGTGCATTAGGGGTGCTCCTTATGTGTTGTGTGTATCTTCCTGTTGCAGTTTAGCCTAGGTTGTTTTTGACACGTCAATGAGTGGAAATGACCCCTGTGCTGCCTGGCTGTGAGAACTAGCTGTGACAAGGCTGACCCTGTGGAGCATAATTTGCTTCTGTGGACTGTGGTGACTGCCAAGACCATCTTTGAGGTGCACCGCTTGTGGGATTATTCAGGTTTATTGTAGCTTGAAGCTGGCCTTCAGGTATGTTGTTCCTGGGTCCTTCTGAATGTGGCTCCTGTATAGATTGAGGCTGGCCACTGCCTGTGGTCAGCTTGAAGTTACTTGGTAGGAGCTCCAAAGCCATCTAGGCACTGCTCATGCTAGACTTAGAGGCACGTGGGAGAAGCCAAGTTCAGCTGCCATGATTTTAGGCCTGTGGTAGTTCTGCACAAGGCCCAGGGCACCCCAAGTCTTGCTGCTGTCTGCTGGCTGCTTGTGAGTTTCAGCTGCCTCCTGAGGTACATGAATTGGGTGATTCGGTGCCTCAAGGGGTCACCAGGGTGGGGCATGTGGTGTTTACCAGGTTAATGCAGATTCTGGTTTGTTATCAGTGTGAGTCTAGAGCTACTCAGCAAAAATGCTTAGAGCACACTGAGGCCTCATATAGATTTGGCCATTTGGGGCAAAGGCTCTACACAAGAAAGATGGTGCCTGCACTGGCTGAATCAGAAAAGGGCTTTACACAAGTACAATGGTGACTGTATTCTTGGTCATAGTCCTGGAGTTGTAATTGCACAAAAACCTCACTGCTTTTTAAAAAAACCTTTTTCTTTTTTTTTATTTTTTCTTGATCCAAACTGCCATGTATTTGTAGCATTATGACTCATGTTTATTTCCTTTTCTTACCCTTATGTCTTTGGACGAACTTTATGACGACTCCCTTAGAACGTCAAATTTTAATCAGCCCAGGTTTGCAGCAGCTTTTTGTGTCACTGGGACTGATGAAATCTCTGCTGATTTTCACAGCCAGATGTGGTGATTTTACTCATCACTAGAACCCTACGCTTTGGACCTCAGTATATAGCTGGGGTCTCTTGCTCCTCAGAGGGGACCTCTACTGCTGAGATATCTCTTCTGATTGTCAACTACCACATGTAGGTGTGGGACTAGCTTTTTCTGCATCTCCACCCCTTCTATCAGTCTCCCTGTGGCTTCTTCTTTATCTCCTTGTTATGAAACTTCTGTTCAGCTTTTTTTCAGATGGCTCTAAAGGGTGCTAGTTCTATGACTTAGCTGTAATTTTAATTTGGTTACAGGAGACAGCAAGCACAGCTTTTCTTCTCCATCTTTACCTCCATCTTTATAGACTATTTCTAATAAATATAAACTACTAAAACATAAATTATTCAACATAATTTTGAATATTTTTGGCTTCTTTTATAAGCCATAGAATATAATTTTGCCATATTGGAAAATTATACCATGAAAAAGCACATGCTTTTACCAATGAGAAGCTATATATATGCATGATTTACTTGTCTGCTGAGGAATGTTGGTATGTGAAAGACAATCCACAATTTTCTACTTACAAGATAACTGATTTTCTATTTACAAAACACCAATAAAATTTATTGCTAATATATAAATAAAACTATTTAAATTATAATTACACAAAGCATCTTTGCATATAAACTATGTAATAAAAGTGGGCTGTTTTTTTGACAAGCAAAAGTAAAAAGTATGAAGGATGAGTGTACATATAGGGAACAGAATGATTTTGTTCTAAAATAAAACTTGCTGTTTCAGAACAAGAAAGAAGAAAAATACATAGAAAATATAAATATGTATAGATATTTGCAAAAAACTGCTGGAAAAATATGTTTGGTCAAATTTTCTGAATATCTGGACTATATTTTTTAAAATACATGTTAGTACTAATATTGAATACTGATGCAAAGCTAGAACTTGTTTTTCCTTTTTGTTAAAATGATAACCTTTCTTTGGATTATTGGTCTGTTTTAATAAAAGGCTGTAAATATTTTTAAATGTTCTAAATATTTTAAAGTATTTTTAAATGTTTAGGAAATTAAAATTTTTATTTTATTTAAATAATTGTAATTAATTTATATAATGTCCTCAATTATTTATAAAAACTATTTATCCTTACAAGTGTTAACTTTTGCTTATTTTTTATTTAACATTTTGACAATTTGCCTTCTCTATATGAAAATCTAAATGAAACATTTGTTGAAACGTATCTCACAATGGGCCCCTGAAAAGACTCAAACAAATTTTTTCACCTTTTAAGCAACAACAATAACATTTAAAAAATAATTTGGTTTATTAAATAGTTATATTAAATAGTATGAAAAGTGTTGTCAAATAAGAAATGGCATTTAACTTTACCTAGTTATGTTTGTATGGGTAAATATTATTATTTTAGGTATTTCAAAAATAGCAGGTAAAGTTTTGTCAATGCCCTGGCTACTCAAAATATATCTTGGCATACTGCAATTGATCATTGTTCTCATTATTATTCAAAAGGTGTGTGACACAGAAGAAAATGAATAAAATATGTTTTTACCACTTCAATTTTCTTATCCAGTGAATTTACATCAAATCTTGAACCATAGCCATTTTAAGTCTCTTGCTATTCAAAGATAGTTTTGTTTTATTCTGATTTCCCTAGGTAGCTCTTGTAATCAGCTAAGGTCAGATTGCTTCATCATTAACCAAGAGTGGCAATTCCAAAGCCCACAGAAAGGGCTGTAAGAGGTACTGTGGAACACAGTGCTCTCATGGTATTATTTAAACTTTGAGGCATATCTCTAGACTGAGCCAGGATTTCCAGAACTCTAATGGAGAGATGATGAGTTGACAAAACCACTAATCCTAGATTAAACAGATCAAAATTAACTGCATGGAACTAAATGCACTGATAGAGAACTCTAGGATTCATGTTTTGGGGGGAATATTGTGAATCACTGTTAGAGTTTTAACTGTTTTATTTTCTGAATATAAGGCACACCTTTCTTTTTACACTTCAGCTATGATACACAAATTTAGTAGATCCTGTTTTTATTAACAAAAATAAAACAACTCTATTTTTGTCTCTGCCTAATTCCTCCAGATTGAGAAGACACTTACTGTGTATTCTTATTTATGACAATTTTGCTATTTTCATAAGTTTAATTAGAATCTGACCTCCTTGTAATAGAATACAGTTGGAAACACTGGTTAACTAATCAATGCTCTCACTGAAATGTCACATCAGCAAACAATGTGCATAGAACAACATAGGACCAGGCAGGTTTAAGGAATTAATGTCTTTATAAAGCCAATGTTTATAATAATCTCCTGGGTGCAGGGGGAGGGGAAGAGCCGCAGGACAACTGGCGTACAGGGTTTCCATTTTATGGTTAATTAAGGAAAACCATGTACTGAAAAACATATAAAACTTAGAACTCACCCAAATATATAGATATGGCATGTGAGTTCTGGTGGCAACTTCTTGTTTTGACCTCCTTACCTCAAAAAGTTTCTGAAAGTATAGTTGAAGGTTTCTTATTTAAAAGGTCCAGAAAAATAAACATCTATATGTCCAATTAACATTTTGTGTCGCTTATGGAAATAATCAGCCCCAATTTACTGAGAACAGATGTAATTTTGGAAAGAAAATAAATGAGGGAATGATAGAATTTTTTTCAGTGGAAAACTACAAAAGGCCTCTTCTGGGTTATTCAGTTATACTCTTCTTGTTCATTGTCTTTGATCTATTTTACCTTTTGAAAGGTCATACCAAACATTTTGTTAATCCTAATCTCTTCCAATATATGCCTACAATTTAGCAATTGATTATTCTATATTTCCCTCACTCTTCTGACTTTGCATTACTGTGAACCAGAATCTGACTTCCCAAATCCTTATTAGGACCCTCTAAAGAAGCTCTGAAAGTTACAGCTGGATGTTTGCAAAAGATGTCATTGACTGTATCATTCAGTCTATGCCAGTCAATCCAAAAAGTAGAAAATTCTTGATTGCCACCACCATCCTCACTCCACCTTCTAAAGATGCTATGAGATAGGTTTAGAAATTGTCCTGACCAGCTTTCCTTTGGATTCAGAAACTGAGTTTCTAGTTTACTTTAACAGTTCACCTTTAATTTTCTATTACCTTTTCGCAATTCTCCTCATTAAATATGTGAGTTGTTGCATCATTCAGCAAATATTCTCTACTATCAAGTCACAGCAGATGGTTAAGTTCATGCTTACTGAATAGAAGCTGGCCATATGAGTATGAACTTATATTACTTGTTTTCAAATGAATGTCTCTTTTTTTCTGAATGTGAGGAAAGACTAACAAAGTCTCTTCTTTAATAAGCTTTAGTCAGACTCCACTAAATTCTCTGCTCAAGTAGGTCCCATCCTTTGGGTTTACTTGTTCATTTTACATGGCCCAGATTTAGAAGATTCTTGCTAAATCAGATTAGTGAGAATCTCTTCTCTCCCCAATATTTGATCACTCTTGTTATATGATCAAATTCACCATTTCCTATATACCCCAGTTGATATCAGCACAACCTTGCTGCTTTTTAGCAAGAATCCTGTTGTGTTGACCAAGCAAGAATTCCCCTAGTTCTGGTGTCTCATTTCAGCAATATTTTTGGCCCCAGACCACCACCGTGCTATTCTATTGTAATTTCTACTTGTCCATGTGGTATTCAGATTCAAGTCCAGTTCTAGGCTGAGGACTCAACCTTTCCCCACCCCTTTGCAATAATTCCTGAATACCATGTGTCTTTACTGTTTTAAGTAGTCTACTTAAGAAAGGGAAGCCTCATTTTAACTTTATCACCTGCTAAAAGGCTCTATCTGTAAATAATGTAGTGCCCTTGGGATCGGAGGTTTAAACATGTGGCCTCTTTTGAGGTACAATTTAATCTATGTCAATATATAAATTGTTAGTTTTAGACATTTTATTGCTGACAGTAGATTGACATTTGATTTTTTTACAGTAATAGTATTGATAAAAATGCTACTTCCCATTTAATTTTTAAGCTGATAAATTATGACTAGTACTCTGAGTATTATAAAGCTGACATTTACATGTTCAGCGAGTCTCTCCTATTGTCATTTTTTCTCAAATTGCTTTATTCTTTTACCCAGGTTAATTTCCTTAGCATCAGTCATTTCATGTGAATGACCTTGGAGGGCATTTGAGAATGTGCATCATAATTTCTTTATCCAATGAGGACTGACTTTGCTCCTTACAAGAGAGATCTTGGTACGGCAGATCACCTTAGTTTTCTCAATTAACAGACACATTTCTAACATGAACATAAATTTTGTGAGGGCTTCTGCACTTTAATTTATTTTTTTCAAAACGATTAATTCTCATTGACCCAATGAGAGGACCAGCAAGTTCATCATGACTTAAAAAAATCACTGAGCTTTGATTTTCAATTTTTTATCTCCAATTTCAGAAGCAAGAGAAGGAATCTGCTTTTTATATTCACATTACTGCCTCACCTTTTCACTTGTAGAACAATCATATGCTTTTAAATCAGCAGATACTCTACATTTCTGACTCATCTCACTGTTTTATTTTTCCTACAGGTTTCCACAATACATTATACAAATTATACTCAAAGCTATAAACATAATTTTGGAACGCCATATTGTTGTTGTAAGAAGGGGTACATGGTAGTTTTCTCCAATAACTTATCTTGCCTAAATTGGGAAGCTTAATACATTAAACATGCTAAACCTCACCAAATCTACAAATTCAACAAATCTTAATAAAATTTTTGGAATGCTGTGTTTTAGCAAATAAAAAATTGTCATATGAAATTTATATAAAAATTCAAGAAGCCAAAAACAACTAAGGGAGTATGAAAACCGAGAAAACAACGCAGATACTTATGTCAATGAAGGTCCTGTCATATGGAATAATTGAGTACTTGTAAATTTCTATATTAATCTGAGTAAATATTACAATAAAACTGAAAAGGATGTCCTCAGACAGACCCCAATTTTAAAGACTAATTATTTTACAAGAGGAGGAGGAGGAACAAGAGACATGAAAATGCTATGTAAAATAGTCTACTGTGGCAATTTTTATTAGTATAAAAAAAATTTCATGACTCATATATACAAAAATTAATCCAGGTAAAAGAGTAATAACTGTATAATAGAAACATTTACCTTTCAATTAATTAAGTGGTAGACTAACTTCAATGTTTATGAAAATTTTAAATCACAGAAGTGATATTTATATAAAAATATTAACAGATTAAAACACTATCATTAGAAAATTTGGTCTTCTATGTATAAAAAAATACTAACCAAATCTAAATATTTTGACATCTTTTCCCAATCATAAATTAGCAAAAACAATTCTAAATTTTAGCATAATCAGGCTTTATGTTGTTAGACTTTGAAATAAAAAGAAAATTGGGAAATAATAAAGGGTGAAGAAATAATGTGTGTGCAAAGAGACCAAAAAATGAGATGAATCAACTCCAGTGAGTTCTACCAAACATTCAAAGATAATTTGATATCTTTTGTTGTTTATTTCAAACTCTTCCAAAAAAGTAAAGAAGGGACAATACTTCTAAAATCATTTTGTAAGGTCAATCATTACTCTGACACCAAAACCTGGTAAGGATAACATACACAAAACTACACAAAAAAATCTTATATGTTACATTTATTGAAGGAAAGTTCCTTTGATAAATTGTCCTGGGAAAACTCTAAAGTCACTTGCAAAAGATTGAAACTAGACTGTTGTCTATCACCACACACCAAAGTTAGCTGGATCAAAGACCTAAATATAAGACTAGTACACTGAATACAACAACACATTGAAAAATTGTACACCATGATCATGTGAGTTTCATCCCAGGAGCACAGGGATGGTTCATCATATGCAAATCAAACTATGTGATACACCACTTAAACAAAATAAAGAATAAAAGCTAAATGACCATATAAACAGCTTCAGGAAAAGCATTTAACAAGATACATTACCCACTTATGATTAAAACACTTAATAAAATGGATATAGAAGGAAAGTATCTCAACATAATAAAGGCCATATATGACAAACACTCCACTAATATCATACTTAATGGCAAAAAATGAAAACCTTTTTCTCTATAATTGGGAACAAGATGAGGCTGTCTATTAGAACCACAGTTATTCAATATAGTATTGGAAGACCTAGCTAGAGCAATAAGGCAAGAGAAAAATATTAAAGACATTCAAACTGAAAATCAAAAGTTAAATTGTCCTTTTTTTGCAGATGACATGGTTTTCTATGTATAAAACTAAAGACACACCCAAACTATTAGAAACAGTAAACATATATAGAAAAGTTTCAGAACCCCGAATCAGCATACAAAAATTTGTTATGTTCCTTTACTCTACTAATGAAATTTAGAAAACAGAACAATTTCTTTTGTACTTGCTACAAAAAAATAAATAAATAAATAAAGCATGTGAGAACCTAGTTACAGAAAACATTATTTAAAAAAAAATAGATGATATGGACAAATAGAAATGTCCACATTACCCAAAGCAATGTACAGATTTAATGCAATTCTTATTAAAATCCTAATGGCATTCTTTAAAGAAATAGAAGAAAAAAATTATCAGATTGGTATAAAAGCTCAATAGACCGCAAATAGCTAAAGCAATCCAGAGGAATCACTCTGCCTGATTTCAGATTGTGTTAAAAGTGACAACAATCAAAACAGCATGATATTGGCAGAGAAAAAAAAAACAGATGTAATGAAAAGTAATTAAAGAGTCCAGAAGTAAAGAGTCCAGAAGCAAATAATTTTTGACAAAATAAAAAAGAAACCAGAAACACACAATGGAGAAAGGAAAGTCTGTTTAATAAATGGGGCTGGACAAAACTAAAAAGCCAAATATAAAAGAATAAAATTAGACTGCTATCATCACACACCAAAGTTAATTCAAAATGGATTTAAAACCTGAACATAAGACCTGAAACAATAAGCTGCATAGTAGAATAGATAGTTGCTAAACTTATGACCCTTGGATTGAGAGAGGATAATATAAATTTGACCACAAAGGCAGGGCAAGTAAAAGCAAAATAAATTAAGGAACGACAACAAACTAAAAATCTTTAGCACAGCAAATGAAACCATCAAGCAAAAGGTCAACCAGGGGTATTGGAGAAGATATTTGTGAACAGTGCCTCCATTTATACACAGAATATAGAGAGAGAGAACTCATAAAACTGAGTTCTGATTAAACAATCCAATTAAAAAATTGGCAGTTCCTGAACAAACACTTATCCAAAAAGGCACAGCAATGGCTAACAGACATATGAAAAGATGCTCACCCTCATTAGCTACAGGGAAATGCAAATCACAACCACAGTGAGATACCACCTTGCTCATGTGAGAATGGCTGTCAACAACAAGACAAGTAACAACAAATGTTGCAGAGATTGTGGGGATGAAGTCACCTCAAACACTCTGCTTGAGGGAAGGTAAATTGGTGCAGCCACTGTGTTAGACAGTTTGAAAGTTCTTTAAAAAACTAGGAATGAAAACCTACCGTATGATCCAGCAATCTCTCTCCTGGGTATCTACCTCACAGTTTTGAAAACACTTATTCATAAAGATATATGCACACTGATGTTTATAGCAGCATCATTCATGGTGGCCAAGATGTGGAAATAATCAAATTGTGCTTAAATACATGATTGGATAAAGAAGCTGTGGTGCACAGACACACACACACACACACACACACACACACACACACACACACATTAGGATATTAGTCATTAAAAAAATGAAATACTGACACTTGTGATAATATGAATGCATCTTGAAGTTATTTTGCTAAATGAGATTAATCAGATAGAAAAAGTTGAGAACCAGATGATTTACTACTATGTGGAATATAAATCAGAAAGCAACAAATGAGCAATATAAACAGACAGAAACTTATGAACATGAACTACAGTTTAGTGGTGAACAGAGGGAAAGAGGAGATAAGGATAGAAGGTGTTAAAAATATGGCAAAGGAATAATTTTGAGTGGTGAACATTTGATACCATTTACATATGATGTATTATTTTACTGTTCAGTAAGAATTTATATCATTTTATAAACCAATGTCACATCAATAAATTTTTATTAAATGAAAATATATAAGAAAATAGAATGCTCTCCAATAAAAGACTTTTTAAAAGGACAAATGTAAATAAATTATTATTCTAATTTATGTGCATCATACACTATTGTTATGACTTTATGACACTCCAGGGCTGCTTCAAATGCATGTCACTGAGTTATCTTGCTTTTATGGAAATGTGAATTGTAGCTGGTCATTAAAATTGACCTCATGGCCAATAGCAGTATAAGTCATAGCTGAATAGAATTTACCTATCAAATATATATATTTTTTTCTTTAAGTCACTTCATGGCATTATTGAGCTTAGCAATACTACACAGCACTCAGTACTGTGCAATGGTGTGTGTGTGTGTGTGTGTGTGTGTGTGTGTGTGTGTGTGTGTGTGTGTAGAGAGGCTTTGAACAGGGAAATTACCAAGAAAATCTTCAATTCCTGTAAATGTAGCACTAAGTTTACCACTCAAAGGACTCACTTACATGATGGGAGCTGCAACAAGAAGACAGAAAATCACCTTGTTTTACCTCTGCTGGAGATGAGTATGTATTGGCCACTCATGTCCATGAATGACCACCAAAAAAACTCTAAGTTTTTACTTTAATGTGAAAATAAATATTATCAGAATGGTAAGTTTGCAAACATGGATTCCATGAATAATCAAGATCATAGTGTATCTAGTATCAGGAAAATCTGGCACTAGAATTTTGTAACACTGCATATTGTACAATTGTCCACCTATTTGTGGAGTTCTAATACAAATTTGGAGAGTGTGGCTTTTTTTCCAAAAGCATTTTTTAAAAATACATGAAGAATAGTTTACACATACTTCAGTTTCCTGGGCCTTCTAGGGCTATTCACCACATAAGGACTTCACTCACATGAAACATTGTAATGAGCCTTAGACTTGAATGCAACTTCTTCAACAAGAAACAAAAGGGGGAAATTTTCAATTACTCAGTAAAATTATACTGTTTTCTGAGAGCAATATAAAACACAATATTAGCAAAATAGGATACAGCAGAGGACTCTAAAGTGTAGTTGCTGGGCAGGGAGAGAAACATGCAGATTCTAATAAGAAATTCCTCCTAGCCTCACTGAGCACCTAGCCCTCTATTTCATGGGTCCTGAGCCACCAACTTTACCTCTGGTGTCTGACAACCCCTGCAGCCAGCCAGCCCATCTTCCTCAGGAACATTTATTTCTGGGCTTACACTGACTTCCAATCACCATGTGTTTCAAACAGTAATGCACGGCTGTGTCCTGGCTCTCAGACTAGTCAGTATCCAACAAACGTGGCTCTTGGAGGTATTCCTGGTGATGCTGAGTCAGACTCCAGCGTTGGGTGATAGTCTGTTTTTCCACCAGTCCGTGTGACACCAACTTACTCCAGCTCCTTTCCTGGAGCCCAGCATGCGCAGTGTACACCATAGTTGCCTAAAGAGAATCCAGAGACAGCACAAGTGAGAAAGAAGTTCTGTGAGGTTTTTGGCATTCTTTTGTCCAACTTTTGCAGGTGAACCTTGGTCAGTGCACCTGGAAACAAAGAGAACCACAGCAAGTCATGTGCTCAGATGCAGAATCATAATATCTTCATGTCTGAAGATTGAGTCACTCACATTTGTGAGTTGAGGGCAGAAAGAAGGAAAACCACAGTGGATTAATTATCTTGTAGATGAGGCACTTGACTTCCAGAAGATATTTTCAAGAGTAAGGAGGAACCAAAATTTAAGCAAATGCTTACTTTGTTTTCATCTTGTGGTGTAAGTGGAAGTTTACTTATGGGAGGTGCCTTTCCCTAACTGGGCCAGGAGATTTCTGTATCTGGGCTGCCTTTGGGAGGAGGTTGATGACTGTGCCCTCAGAGAGCTCATTCCTCTCCCTGGGCACCATGCCAGGGGCCTCATCCTCCAGGCTAGGAAATGTGCTGACAGAGCTGGTCAGAAATCAGATGTCAAGGATCAATATCTCCTTTAGGAGTAGAGTTAATGTACCTGTGCATTTACATATTCATGTATGAGTCTATGTATTAGACTATTAATCACTACCACATATCCAGGGTTCTCTGAATTGTCAGGCATGCATTCCAATCCATTTCCTTTCTGCATTAGCTTGTGTTTATTAAATATTTATTTATTAAATATTCTACACTTGGGGGGAAATGGCTAAATGTATATTCACACTGAATTCAGACAAATCTCATTCTGAATTAGAATGGCGAAAATCCAACGTTTACTATGATCCAGGACAGTAGTGTTGACTCTTTTAATTTGGATGAACATTTCTTCACTTAAAACATGTTCACCACAAAACCTATTCAATGGTTGGTATGGAGGGGGAATTCTTCATAACAGCTGACTTAACTGTGGCATTTATTTTAGGGAGAAGATAGACCTTCCTACTTAGATGGTCGCTTTCCTAGCATTGCTGATATGGCCATTAACACGTTAATCCTTTTTTTTTCTCTTGTACTCAACTGAATGTCTACCAGACACTGTAAACCTCAGAACCCTCTTCTCAAGAGCTGACATTGAGGAACTCCCAAATCTAATCAGGACTACAGTGATCTAGAAAAAGCTCCTAAGCCCTCCTGTATGTGAGGACAGTATTTCGGTCTTACTGGACAGATTTAAATATTCTATAAGCACTCATTTCTTGCTCTGTGTACCACCATCCACAAATTCTGAATTCAGTGAACACGGTTTCCACTACTTTGGGTGAGAAAACATGCATGAATTGTTTTAGAAACTAACCTTCACAATGAATGTCGTGAGCAAGAAATTTGTCTTTATGGTCAGAGAAATGATTCCACCTCAGAAAGCAGGTTCTCTAGAACAGAAGACCCTAATCCTCATCCATGGACCAGTGCCAGTCTGTTAGAAACTGGGCCACACAGCAGGAGGTGGGTGGCAGGTGAGGTAGCCAAGCTTCATCTGTGTTTTCAGCTGCTCCCCAGGCCTAGCATCATCAACTCAGCTTCACCTCTGGTCATCTGGTATGGGATTCTCATAGAACACTGGTCTCTGGTGCCAAAACGTTTGGGGACAGCTGGAGTAAGAGACAAAAAAAAAGTTCACAGATATTGGGAGAGAGCTGGGTAAAGGACATGGGTGAAATTATACTGCTGTAAGGAGAGGGCTGATTAAGGCATGGGGGAGATATTTCAGGTTGTTGGTAAAGGGCTGAATAAGGAACAAGAATGAAATTCTGGTGCTTCAGGGAAAGGCCTGTTATAGATGAGGAGAAATTTTATGGCTGTAACTAAAGCTTTGAGTAAGGCACAGGGCATAATTCCAGTGCCACAAGGATAAGGCTGAGTAAGAAAGAAAGGATGAAATTCCAAGACTGCAGTAGAGGGCTCAGTAAGAGACAGGGAGAATTTCCAGGGCCACAGAAAGAGGGCTGCTTAAGACACAGGAAAATATTCCAGGACTACATAAAGAGGCCTAAGTAAGGCTCACAAAGAATTTTTAAGGCCATATAGAGAGAGCTGATTAAGGGATAAGGAAGCAATTCAGGTCTACAGGAAGAAGGCATGGTAACAAACATGGAAGAACTTCTATGGCTGCAGGTAGAGGTATAAGAGATTAGGGAGGAATTTCAGAGCTATAGAAAGAGGGTTGAGAAAGGAAGGGTCTAGAGGGTTTTCAAAGCTGTAGGGAAAGGAACTTTGTAGAAATTTCTTTGCTGAGGAACATGCCTGAGTAAGAACTAAGATAAATTCTGAAAAGTAGACTGAGGGCTGAGGAAAGAACATGGAAAAATATCCAGGGCTGTATGGAGAGGGCTGAGTAGGGACAAGAAAGACATTTCAAAGCTGCAAGAAATGTACTAAGTAAGGCAGGAGTTCCTAAGCACTGGACTTTGGGCTGTTCAAAACTGAGCCCCAGCAGGAGGTAAGCCAGAGAAGCTTCATCTACATTTGCAGCAGCTCCCTAGTGCTAGCTCCACCTCAGATCACCAGGCATCAGATTCTCACAGGAGAGCTCTGATCTCTAATGCCAAAAAGATTCAGGGTGCTGCCCTAGAAAACAGCTCCTTAGAGCTATTTTCCTGATCCCCTGATTCATTTAACTCTGGATATATGTCTGAAATAAGATAAATAAGTAGTGGTGGACAGTAGAACAGAGCTCCATGCATTCTCACTGTGGGAAATGGAATATGTGGACTCACATCTCTGCATTTCAGTCTGAAAGCATATAAATTGAGAATTATCATGTGACTTCATGTGTGAACTTAACAGTGGTGTTAAATGTTGTCTGACTAACACCTTGGCACATATTACACTTGTTCCACTCCTATCCTCAGATGTCACAGTTGTGGGAATGGGACAGGTGAACTCTCCATCAGCCTAGTGATCTCACCTGTTTGTTAACTGATTTGGAAGCAGTTGTCTCTGAAAACTCATTTTCTTCACCTAATTTAGTAAACAGAGCCCCAAATTTCAAATGTGCCATATTGCTCTTGGCTTTTCAGTATTAGTAGAGTAATTCAGATAACTCATTTTCCTGCCTGAATATACATAATAAGAAAGTCAACTAAAGTATACTGAGCTACAATAATAGGACACATCTCAAACATCTGGTGATGACCTGAAAAAGTGAGGCATATGCTGTGAGACAGTGGAGAGAAAGAGATGGCATCCAACATCCAGAACCAGGAGATCCTCTGACTCACCATCTGGGATCTGGCCTGAGTTCAAGAGATGCTAAAGCTTCAGAGCTTGCCTTGATGGGTTGGTGGTCCTGGGAAAGTCAGAAATAATTCATGTTCACTAGAAGTAATACAATAGGTGTCTGTGTTTCATTGGGTGGGGATGAGTTGATAGGATCTACCTACCCCTGAAAAAGAATTGAAAGTCATAAGTCATAAGCACTAAGAAGGTATTTTGGAATTTTGGAGATAATTACAGACAATTCTGTCTAGAGACCAAACTGTGTTATAATTCTGTGAGGAATAGCCACTAGAGATGACCAATATGCGATGATAAAGAGAAGCAGTGAGGTTTAAGTGAGATTCCTCGGACAGTTACCAATGACCATCACACCAGGAGGGCATGCCAGTGTGGGGGAGAAGAAAAAGCAAAGGTGGTGTGGCCTTCATGCTGAGGAGACAGGCAAAGTTCCTCTGATGGCTCCTGTGTTCCCCCTTGTAAAGGCTGGAGAGTGTAGACTGAGGACAGAGTATGAATGTCAGGAAAGTTGGGGGAAGTTGTCAGAGGACAATTTGGGGTCTTTGTTGGAAAAATTGAGAAAATGAAGTATGAATATCAGAGGGAAGTACAGCAGTGTGCCTGGGCAATAGTCTGTTCACTTGCATTTGATGTTACTGAATGTACATTCACTGCCCTCACTTTTTTGTTCTATAGCTCCACTTGCAAGTCTAGGTTCAAACATGAGGGATGCACATGAAACACATTCTTTCGCTAATGGAGTAGTACATAAAGTTTAGCAGTCATAAGCTAAGGTTCTAGAATTGTTATTGAAAATGTTATTTCAATTATTATTGAAAATGTAATCATCAGTCTCTCGTGTGGAATGACAAAAATAGCACAAAAATAATAATAAAAATGCATTGCTTTGTTTTCTGCCATAAACCCACAGAATAATTCAAGTGGCTGTCATTCACAGGTTCCAATTCATCTCAGATAAAAGGTAGGATTAAGAAATGGTCATTCTCATCATGAAATGAGAATTGTTTCAATGTTTCCATAAGGAACATACGAGTTTGTGAACATGCAACGTAGTTCTAGATAGCGAGGTAGAAGAGTGTGTTGACTGGGTCAAACATGATCCTTCAAAAGAGCATTGCAGAAGAAATGTTCCCTCCCAACACCCATCTCATCACCACATATGAAAGAGGCCTTTGAGTTCATGGTCACTGATTTACACCTAACTTCCTGATTGTTTAGGCAGTGAGGGCTGTTTTTACTTTACTTTCCACTGAAAAAGAGAAGAAACAAAGAATGCAATTTGAAAATTGGACAAAGTTTCTAACAGACACTTCACCAAAGCACATGTGAAAATGGCAAATGAGGATATCAAAAATCATGCATCACAAGGAGATGCAAATTAAAACAACAGTGACACACCACTTACACCTATGGAATGGGTAAATTCCAGAACACTGAGAACAACATGCTGATGAGTATGTCAGGTAACAAGACCTCTCATGGCTTCTAGGATTGTAGACTGGGAAAGACACAAGATGTGTTCTGTGGTTTCTTACAAAACAGTGACATGCTCTTTCCACATGATTTAACAAACATGTTATTCAGCATTTACACGAGTGAGAATAAAAATCTGTCCATACAAATGACCACACACAAGGTTTACAGCAGATTTATTTATATTTGGAAAAAAATCAAGATGTTCTTTAGGAGGTAAATGGGTTATAAACAGTGGTACAACCTGACAATGGACTCTTGAATGTCACATACATTTTGGAACAATATTAAAGGATGTGATGGAAATGAGAATTAGAGATGCTGGAAAAAACCAAATCTAAAAAATTATTTCTAGAATGTGAAAGTAGCCAGGGAGGGCCAAGGCAATAAAGAGGTTGTACAGAACAAGAACATCATCAAACAGGTATCGGTTCTACTTCATCAACAGAACTCTCCCCAAGAATCACCCTCAGAGACCATGGAAATCCTCCAAGAATCTCTCATTTAGAGTGTGCTGATGAAGAAACTTTTTTTCAGTGCAAAAGTTCTGTAGTGGCGCAGCACAGCTGTGAGACTAGCATGACTTTGATACAGCTCAATAATATTACATTTCAATTAGAAGCAGCAGGGCTGTGAAGAGGTCCTGTGCACCCTCTGGCTAAATAGCTCTGCTCTACTAGCTCTTCTCCACTCTAATCTGGTGAGATGTCTGTCTTTAGTGTTTTATCTTCTGTGTTTGAACTCCATCTGGGGAACACAGCCTTCAGCCTCTAGTGGAATAAGAATGTGGGCTCAACAAGCCAGGCAGAAGCTGACTTATATAGACAGAAATTGCTCATGCCTGATTGGTCTGTCCTGGTCAGAATGGAGCTGCTCTGATTGGTCAGTAAACATGCTGGGAGTGTTGGGGGTGGGGGGCGGTGACTAAACTACATGGCTGTGATAGTTTGGGGAAAGCCTCAGTTGTATTGATTGAAATACAATTCATGAGCTCCCTTATAAGGCTGGATCAGTCAGCAGGAACACAGTGCAGGCAGTAGTGCAGTGTAGGCTTCTGACTGAAGTATGGCTTTGTGTGTGGTCTCTGCATAGAAGTGACTGCCAGGATCCTTTGTTGTTTTGTGTTGTTTTGTTCTAATTTGAGCCCCATTAGCCACCAGGAGCCCTTTTTGATAGAAACCTTCTTTCTCAGTGTTCACATGTCCCCCTTTCAACCAAGGCTGTTGGCTGCCTGACAGATCATTTTTGTTGATCATTTAGGTAAGTTCATCATGTGTTGATGCCAGAGCAGTTTGACTACTCCCTTCCAGTTCCATCTAGTCCCTCAGATGGATGTCTGTGGCAGTGCAGTAGCCAGTAGAACAACTAGAGCCATTTTCTTATGAGAAGCCTCTCAGGCATCTGGCAAACTTAAAAATAAAAATTCTATAGTCTCTTGTAAAGCAACCAAAGCAACTTGGGAAAGGTTAAAGCACAACAAAGGCACTTAGTTAATATGAGAAATCAGGGGTAATTGACAAAAGGTATTTGGTATCTGGAGTAAAGTTTGCAATCAAGTTAACAAACACAGAGTAAAGATTGTGGCTCAGTGCATCATTGCTATCCTCTATAGAACTATTACGTGAGTTTCTGTAGGAGTTTTTAAACATTTAGTTATAAAGACAAACAAGAGCTTGACAAAGAAATACATTGCACATGTAAGAACAACAACAACAAGCAACCCTGTTAATGCAGACCATAAAAGAGCTCCATTCTCAGTCGTGAGCCACGGGAGATTGTCAAGAAATTGAAACCTTAAGCAGCCATTGGAGCTAGAAGCAAAATGGGAGTGTTCCTGAAGGTATTTGGAATGATGAAGGATTTTGATTGTTTCAAAGTCTGCCTGGGAGAAAGTACCAATCGAGATACAGAAGGAGGTATTGATTATGGTTCAGACTTCTACCTGAGCTGTGAGCACATGATCAAGGGTGACTCTTTTCAAGAAATACTTGTCTTAAGGAGTCTAAAGACATTTGCTGGGCTCAAATGGTTTTGACAGTTGAGCAAGCAATTGGATTGTCAGCTCTAGTTAAGTTTCACATCATTATGTCTAGCTGAGCAGTACCAAGCTCAACCAATGAAAACACAACACCGAGACAGTGATTACCGTCATCTCCTGAAAGACTGCTGGCAAGTCGCATCCCACAGAAAGGCCACAAGAGTTTTCTTCATAAAACTCTTATCAGGGTAGTAACCTGGTACTAATAAGGGCAGTAATCATGGTAGTAATCTGGTCCTGATAAGGTCATCTTTTTCATCTGATGACAGTTTAGAGGGGTGGCTGATATCATTTGGGGAAAGTAAAGGAGTGTCAGAGTTCAGTCTGGTTTGTGCAACCCTCTAGACACTATTCCTGCTATGTTTGAGTGTCATGTTGTGAACAGGAGGAAGGTTTCGGTAAACCAATAGTAAAGTTAGGAACAATTGAGAAATTGCTAACAGAGATAACTACGAGATCATCATTTTATCATAGGTAGAAACAGGCATTGTACAGCAGATATAGTATTTGGACAGGTTCCCTGAGGAGGCCAATGATTGAGACTATCATACTATAATACTTTTTGCCAAGGTTTTCCACTTACAAGGGTTGAGACAACAAAACTTAGCAAGTACTGGTTACTTAAGGAGTAAAATTATGGGATAACTGGAACATACAACCTCGATGAAGGAAGGTGGCTGATTTGTCTTGAGAGTGTTAAGGGTATTGCACACCCAAGAAACAAATGTTATAGCGACCACAATTTAAACATTAGTGTTATACATAACATAAGTTGACTTCAGCCATTTGCTTCGAGTGACATCTGCTTTTTGTGTGAGAGATTCTGTGCTTTGGAAAACTATAATTTGAGGTTTCCTGTAGTCTGGAGAGTTCATTTAGGTGAACAAGATGCAAATGTGAGATCTTTTTAAATTCATATGTCTATGTTTTTAACCTTGCCACTCAGAGATCAGTCTTTGTGGAGATATCCTTTTTGATGGACCATGTCTCCAGGTTGCAGGCCCTGATATTTTATGTCTTTCTCTCCTGGGAGTGAGTCCTCGAAAGAAGGCCCTATGAGCTTGCATTTGTTTAAAGAGCCTTTGTAAGTTCTTGCAATAAATTAGAAGGTTTTCTTGATAAGAAAGGTTTGCACATTCCTTGTTCTAGTCTCATAAACTTCCAGTCACAATTTCAGGGCACTATCAATGTTTACCTGAGAATAGATCTTAAGTTAAGCAAAACCAGGGGAAGAGTTTTAAGCCAAGGGAGATAAAAAGATTCAATTGGTTTCACCAGTTGAATTTTACCTATCTTAACACTTTGTTTTATAAAAGCAGAGGGATGAAAATCTTTCAATATCATCCAAGCTTTGCCTACCTTGTGTAGAACTTATCTAGTAAAATGGGCTCTCTGATTCCCACGGGACTCTGTGGGGATTTTCCAAGTAGCAAAAATCCCTTCTAGAAGTGTGTTTGAGTAACTGCTGTTGTTGTTACCCTTTGACATGGGAATGCTTCTATCCAGTGAGAATGTCTGTGGATCATGACTGATACATTTTTCACTTAGGGTTTAGGGTATTGAGTTGAAATCCAGTTTCCAAAGTTCAAACAGTGTTGGCTTCATTCACCCTTTTTGTGAAGAGAGATTCCCTTAATTTGGTTGTCCATGTAACCATCTGTTTAAAGAGTTTAAGCAATTATAGAAAGGTAAATGGTTAGAAGCAAAATTTTGCTCCTTAAATATTGAGAAGTTCTGGTTTACCTAAGCCATCAAAGTCTTGGTGATTCTGGGCACAGGAGATAATTTTGATAAGACATAAAATCTGTACTTTTATTTTATAATTTTCTAATGAAAACCAGTTGTATATTTAAAAAACTGTTTTTCTTTTAATGGAGATAGAAACACAAATTTTAATTCTGTGTTAACGTACTCTTAACCAAGTTCATGCCAATCTTCTTAGTTTGACAAAACATAAAAATTCTCTTTCAAGATTCCTTCCCTATAAATTTTCTGCTGTGAACAAAACCTTTGTGCAACTTTCATAAACCTTTGAGATTTTTTTTATATTTTTCCCTTTTTAATCTAAAATAATAATATACTGTTTCTTCAATAAAAATGTATGTGCATTCCTCTACTTGACCTTGCCTATGAAATTAAACCCCTCAGGAATCCTCAGAGCTTTGAACATGTTGTTTCTCAGACAGTGGCAGACTCAAATACAGCAGGGTTTGCACACAGACTCAAACACAGGGAAGATAGGGAACCACCTCTTTCCTAAACTTGATGTTACTGCAGCCCTGGGGATCAGTAGTAAAAAAAAATGTGGAAGTATTTGCTCAATATTTCAACTCAATGTATCATGTATACAAAAATGTAACCACGTATGTAAAAATTGTGATGTTTGGTCAACATAATTGACTCAATGTATAAAGGTCTCAGTATAAAGTACTGTCTTTCTGAAGTTCTCATATACCATGTAAGAGGTACAGGCAACAGTGGGTAATTATAGAGTGACATGTTAGATATCATGAACACAACTTGTTTGGAGTCATTTCTTTATTGTGGTTAAAGAAGGACCACCTGATGATCACTATGAATGTGGACTACATGCCAAAGACCTAAACATGACTATTCATCCAGGTGCACATTATTTAATTGTACCTGTTGCAACAGCCAGACACTCCACAAGGAAGTTTTGGCCTGTTTTGTTATGAAGATTGCATTCGCCAAAAAATATCCTCTTCCATTATGCAAGGATACCTCACGATAACAGATGATTTCAGTAACTGTTCTTTTGTACAAATAATACTAATACTTAGTCTACCCAAACATTGCCTATTTCATTCAGGCTGTGATTATTTTAAAGCAAGCCTGATGAAGATTCATTGTGAAGACTCTAGAGTGGATGAAGGGGAGCTGTGTGACTTCGGCTCTTTCAAGCAGTGATACAGCAGCCCATGCCGTAAAAGGATAATAGATTTACACCTAGAAGTGCTTGTAATACAGATAGATGCTCACAAACTGTGCCTGTCATCTGGGACACTGCAAACCTATCTAAATTCTATGTGAATATCCAGAGCTTGCTGTATGGTTGGAAGATGTCCAAATAGAGCCATTCTACTGATGAAAATGAGCCAGGTCTTGACCCTGCAACTGTGAGACAGGAACTGTCTCTAGGAATCCCAGGTGCATTTCGTGATCTGGACTGTATACAGATGATGCAACTTGAAGTTTGTGAAGCAGGATAGCCAGCCTAGGATCATACTCACTTTCCTCCAAGTAGTCATATCTACTTGCTACATGCTGGAGAAAACAAACAAACAAACAAACAAACAAACAAACAAATAATTTGGCTCCCCGTCCAGGCAAATGCAAATAAGATGGCTGCCACCCAACCAGATAGGCACTCAGTGGGAGCACTGCATTTTCAAGTCAAGATTCTGACTGAAGTTATAGGCAGGACAGGAAGCCTTAGTAAAAAAAAAAAAAAGACCTTATGGTACCTGGCTTAATCAAAGGCACGTAAAAGTACATAGTCAAGCCAGTCAACTGTGATAAGATCAAGGAGATGACTCAAGATTGGGGAGAAAACCTAGCTTTATTTCAGGGTCAGTCAGTTGAGGCTTTCCAGACATTTACTAACATCATTCACTCCCCTCCATTTCCACGTCACCCACCAAGGCATTATCTCTGCTCAGACAGTATGTTGTTAGCCTGACATCAGGAGAAAATTCCAAAGGCTTCGGTGTCACTCGGAGACCCTGAAGGCACTATTAGTTGACACAGCTTTTAAAATCTCTAACTTAAAGATAAAGATGAGGACATAAAGGACACAGTACAAGTCAAGCCAGGTCAATGGGCAGGCTCAGACCATGGCAGTTACCACCAATAATGCCTTGTGATGTCAGGACCACCCTGTGGGAAACAAGGGATGTTCAGATGAGGTTGCACCTACACCCCTGAAGGGGGTTTGTTTTAACTGTGGAACGCTGAGTCACAACCAGTGTCCCCACTCCAGCAAAGAGCCCTCTGGGTCCTGTCCTCAATACAAAAAGTCAGGCAACTGGAATAGGGAATGTCCCCAGCTCTGAAGGGAACGGGGAGCTCCCAGACCCATGATGGTCCTGTCCCAGGAGGATTAAAGGGGCCTGGGGTTCTTGGTGGCTCCTCATGTAAGACATCTCTTGACTATGGAAGAATCCCAAGGGGTTTTGACATAGGAGGAAAGCAGATCAATTTTTTTTATTGATATGGGAGCTTCCTACTTGGTCTTGACAGATCACACTCAGTCCTTAACCTTCAGAATTTATACTAGCACAGGAGTAGCACCCCTTCACTGTGGCCTCTAAGACTGCCTAATTTCCCAAGGGTTTTTAGTTATTCCAGAAAGCCCTACCCATTTAATGGGGAGAGACTTAGTGACGGCTCTCAGGACAAACCTACAGCTCCTTAAACACCTCCTGAGAGCCTATACTTTTACTATCCCTATTAACCTCAAACCTTGACTCAAATGAAGTTCCTGCAGATCCCAGCCCAATCAGCTGTTAACCCCATAGTGTGGGTTCAGAACATGCCTGGAAAAACTACTCAGTTTCCACTCATGGTAATCAGGCTGAAAGAGATGGCAGGATATCCATTCAAATGCCAGTTTTTATTAATGCCAGAAGCTCATGGGAGGGTGAAAACCCTAACTGACAACCTTATCCACTATGGACTAATAGTCCTCCTCTGGTACCCCTATAATACTCCTAGTCTACCAGTAAAAACTATCTGGAAAATGTTGTACAGTCTAGGATCCGAGGGATGTTAATGAGGCTCTAATTCTCCTTCAACCTATAGTTCTAAATCTGTCTTAACTCAAGTTCCTTCAGATGCAAAATGGTTTACAGTGTTAGTTTTTAGGAGGTTTTTTGCATCCCCCTTCACCCTGAAAACCCACCATTGTTTGCCTTTGAATAGACTGATCCTAACACTCATGAAGCTGCCCACTACACCTGGACCATCCTTCCACAAAGGTTCCAGGATAGCCCAAACCTCTGGGAAAGCTCTAGGACAAGACCTTTAGAAACTCCAACTATCCTGGAAACAGAACTCCAATAGGTTGGTGACATTTTAATTAGTATCCCCACTAAACAAGATTCTGATGCCAATGCCATTTTGGTCTTCAACTTCCCAGGAAAAAAGGGCTGCCACGTATCCTCATTTAAGGTTCAAATCTCCCCTCTGACTGTTAAGTGTCTAGTCTGTCATCTCACTCATGGGTTTCTCTGTATCGACTGGAAAGAAGCCATCCTAAAATTGGTCATTCCACAAAGTAAGAGACAACTAAGAACCTTCTTGGGAATGTCATGTTTTTGCAGAATTTTGCTCCTTAGGTTTGGGTAATGGCAAAGCCCTGTCTTTGAGGCAACCAAGGGACATGTTTCAGAGATGTTAGATTAAAACTGGGAACTGCAGAGAGCCTACTGGGCCTTAAACAGGCCTTGGACTCCTTAATTTGGAAAAAACCTTTTACCTTGTTTGTGGCAGAGAGACAGAGAATTGCCTTAGGGCTCAAAAATATTCCCAGCCTGGGATATATTCAGAACAGTTGTACTCAGTTGCCAGTATGAGCCACAGCTGTGCTAATGGAAGTTTCTGAGCTCACCCTGGGGTAATCCCTTGAGGTCTACACCCCACAACTGTTCCAAACTTTCCTTGAGGCCAAAGGACACCACTGGCCTCAACCCTCCTGACCTTTCTCTAAAAGTATGCCAGGCCCTAAATCTGCCACTCTGATGTCTATGGTAACTCATGAAGAGCAGGGGTTCACTCAGTCCTGCACTGAGACAATTGAACAGTTTTTGTTTGTTTGTTTGTTTATTTGTTTGTTTTTCCTTAATTGGCCCAACTGAGGAGAATCCAGATGAGGAATGCTAGTGATAGAAACAGTTATGTTGGACAGGAAACCAAATGGGCTACATGTGCTATCATCAGCCTTCAGCAGACTATAGAAGCCAATTCTTCCACCTGGCACCTCCACTCAAAAGGCTGAAATGATCTCTCTCATCCATGCACTGAAGTTAGGCAAGGACCTGAGAGTTGGCATTTACTTTAGCATAAGCATATACTAGTCTATGCTTTCCTTGCCCTACACACCCATGCAGCCACATGGAAAGAATGACGACTTTTAAATGCATGACATTCCCCTATTATGGGTCCTGAAATCCCAGGCTGCTAGAAGCTGTAAACCTCCCTCAAATGGCAGCAGTCCTCCAATGCAAAGGACACCAAAAGGATGCCACTGAGCTCTCCAGCAGAAATTCTCTTGCTGATACAGCAGCAAAGAGGGTTGCTAGCTCAAGGGTCCCCATGTTGACTTTAATGCCACAGGCCCTTTTCTTGCTTCTTGCTAAGAATCAATGGAAAATGTTAAAAGCCCTCCGTGATTCCCTCCACCTGGGACATGATGCTATTTAATCCCTTTAAGTAAACTATTTCATGGCAGTTGATTTCTTTAACTATTCCTAAGACCGTTAAAGAAGTCACATAGGCTTGTATCCTTCACTCTGTCAATGAACCTGGTAGGAAGGCAACGCTCCCTCTGCTCTTACATCCAGTACAGAGGAGAGGCACCTTCTCAGACAACTGGCAGTTAGATTTCTCTTGAATGTCTCCTTGACAGGGTTACTGATACCTGCTACTATTTACTACCTTCACTGGCTGGATAGAACCCTTTCCTACCCACACTGAAAGAGCAGGCTAAGTGGCTAAGGTCCTTCTTAAAGAAATTGTCCCAAGATCTGGACAGCATCAGAGCCTCCAGAGTGACACCAGCCTTTCCTTCCTGGTCAAAGTCACTGAGCAGCTATCTCAGGACTTAGGCATCAGCTATCACCTGCATGCATCCCAGAGACCACAATCTTTCAGTGAAAGGGCCAACTACCTCTAAAGAAGACCCTGGGCAATTTATGCCAGAAAACTTCTGAGACCTGGCTCCGGCTTCTCCCTGTCCTAAGGAACAGAGGCTTTAAGTCCAATTTAAAGTTAAGTTCTTTTGAGATGTATATAGAAAGCCCTTCCCATCCTCCAACATATATTTTGACTCAGAGGTGCAGAATCAACTAAAATACATTATCAGTCTGGGACAAGTCCAACAGGCCCTCTGAAGATACCTCTGGGCATCTCTCAGCCATATCTCCTGGAGATTCGGCTCCCCTTAAAACCTGGAAAAAAAGGCTCTCGGTTGTAAAGAGAACCACATCAGGTTCTCCTCGCCACATGCACCGCAATAAAATTTACAGGGTTTACAGACCTAGGTTCATCTATCAGGAAAATAAACTTTCTACCCAGTTTCTTATAGGAACACCAGGTTGACAGAGGCCCCAAAACTGCTCTTCAAAAGCAGAAACAGGGGTTCCTCTACAGGATAAGAAGGTGACTAGCCAGAAGGGTGCCAAGGTCCTGCATCTTCAACCCTTACTTGAATTTCTTTTGGCCCTTATTCTCCTCGGAACCTGTCCTCCCCCACTCCCTCCCTAGGAACTCCTCCTAGTCATTGCCTAGATCTCAGTCAGACTCTGATCTGAGACTATCTTCTCCATAATATCACACTTGGCTTCTTCCTCCCGATCAGGCTTAACCTCCTTTCTACACTATGTGCATAACCAAGTAACTTTATCAATATGAATCAATATGACCCTACTCACCTTAATCTACACTCAGCCCCTCTGAGAAGCATAGGAATGCAATATTTTCCTAACGTCATAGCTAAGAAAAATGGTCTCTAATTGTTGGATCTAGCACCCGCACCCCAAGTGTGCTTTGTTGGCCTATGTCTTAGCCTACTTCTGATTTTATTGTTAAATTTGTCTTCTCCAGATTACAAAAGTTGCACATAAAAATGATAACATTGCAGGAATTTAAGCTGATTCTCTCAATGAACATCATTTTGGAAGGAAAGCTAGAACCCCTTGATCAGGCAGAGATTTTTGGTTCCTAGCTACATTAGGGCAATGCCCTGTTTAAACTGAAATAGTTGCATAAGCCTGACCTCCAGTTCTTCAACACCGTCACATGATTATGGGTCTGAAGACCTCTCAGGGGGATTTATGAAGCAATGTATTTAGCTTAGGGTTGTTCCCCTTCCCCAGCAGGATGTGGCTCTGGAATTTTTCCTTACTCAGCCCTCTTCCTATGCCTCTGAAATTTCTTCCTTTCCCTTTATTCACCCTTTCCCTATTTTGATTCCAGCTGTGGGACTGACAGGAGAAACAAGCCAAATCCAGAGGACAAAGTAGATGGCCTTGGGCTGCTTCTCCTCCTCCAGGTGGAATGGGAGACAAGCCAAGGTCAGGAGACAAGGCAGATGGACCTGGGCTGCTTATCCCATAGGATGGCATGAAAGACAAGCTGAGGTCAGGAACAAGACAGAGGGACTTGTGTGGCAACACCACCCTCTCCAAGTTGCATAAGACAAGTTAAGGCTAAGAGACAAGATGAACAGATTTGGGCTGCTACCCCTGCCAGGTGACATTAGGCACAAGACAAGGCTAGAGAGAAGAACAGATGAACTCGGGACACCATCTAACCCTTCCCACCCTCCCACCCCACCTCCACCCCCATACCCCCGCCCAGGGTAAGGCTTCGGAGTCTTCCAAGTACCATTTTTCCAGGCTTCTTCACCCTCTCTCCCCCCAGTAAAACAGAAAGCCCATAATCTACAAAGCTCAGAAAGACACTCTGAATTGCCTGCACTCTTTTCTTACCTGCATAACTTTCACTTTAATAAAACTTGCACTTCCCTGCTTTATGTTTGCCTGGCCTTTTAATTCTCCCTTGCAACATAAGACAAGAACCCAGTCTCTGGTGCTCCAGGTTACCATCCCCCTTGGACTCCTGCCCTTTGGAGGCCTCAGGCAACAGTTGTGCTTGGCTGGGTTTTCCTTGCTGCTATTTTACAAGGTATTTTGTGGAGAACAAAAGATACTCAGCATGGGTGCAGATAGAAGTGATGAAAATGGGATATTTGACAGTTTCCTGAGCAGGATGTCTCTGTGTTAGCAGGTGTCCCAGTGTCCAGTATGAGCTGCACCTGGTGCAGTCAGGGGAACATTTGATGTGGCCTGACTTGGTGGATGGCTGTCTGTGAGACTCTCCTGTGCAGCCTCTGGATTCACCTTGCATACCTGCTACATGAGCTGGGCCCACCTGGCTCCAGAGAATGCGCTTGAGAGGGTGTCAGCCATCAGTGGTGGTTGTGCAAGCACATACTAAACAGACTCTATGAAGGGCTGATTCACCATCTCCAGACACACCAACGACATGCCGAATATACAAATGACCAGCCTGAGAGCCGCCAACACTGCTGTATATTACTTTGCAGGAGACACACAGTGAGGAGAAGTCAGCGTGAACCCAGGCACGAACCTCCCTGAAGGCAGCAGGAAGTGTGCAGGATGCCATGGGTCCTCCTGAACAGCGGGAGGCAGTAAGGACACCAGGGGGTAATCTTATAGGACACAGAGGGTGCTGGAGACCACCATGGAACACTTGGGATGCCAGAAGGCCCTCCCCTAATCACGAGGGGTGATCAGGACAAACAGCGATCTCCGGGACACCTGGCAGTGCTCCAGACTTTCAGGGGGCGGTCAGCATTCATTATGTAGACTAGGAGCAAGTGCAGTGAGGGACTGAGAACCAGCTTCCTGAAGTGATCATGAACTTCCTCTCCTCCTTCAGCAGCTCAGTGTGTCCAGGGACACTTTTGCCTTGTTCTCAGTGTTCTACATTCACATAGACTCACTGCAGATAAGTAAGGAGTAAGTAATATTCTGTTTGCAGGTGACATGTGTCCAGTCCATGCAGATTGTGATTTACTAGATTCCTGTGGGACTCTTGTTTTTCCTTTTCAAAAAAAAAAAAAGAGCACTCTAAGAAACAACGATGAAATCTATACACCCCATGATGGAGCCCACTCTTGCTTCTCTCAAATGCACACACATCTGCTCTGACAGGAGCTCGTTCCTCAGATGGGCACATGTCTGTTCTCAGTGGCATCCACAAAGACAGAGGGACAGCCTCACCTCTCGCTCCCACCTACTCGGGAGGGCACTGGTGTACAGCCCCACGCTGTCCACCCTTAGCCCCTCAAGAGAGAAGCAGCCCACATACAAGCAGAATTGTCTCTCAGAGTTCCACATGGCAAGATGAGCCCAGACATGAGAACCAACCTCAGTGCTGGTCAGCAGCATTTTCAGTGGGGACCATGGAAACAGGCCTGGGGCTCAGTTCTAACACATGTCTCAGCTTCCATGTGAACAGCCCATGTGGATAATGAGGGCCAGCTGGACAGTCTTGATTCCTGCCCACCCTCTGCTTTCTCTTGAGTATCCCATAGAAATTCACCTCAGCATCACCTTCTGTCTTCTACTGTCTACACTCTCACTAAATCTGTCTTACATCAGACTTACATTGGGTCACAGCCCTGCTCACTGATCCCAGGTTCATGCACAGTGTCAACAGCAGATTGGAGCTAGGAACAATGCACCAGCCTTACCTCATTTTCTAACATCAATCTCATATTTGCATCCATCTGTGGACACCACAGGACAGGTCACAGGCAGAAGATCTGAAGCTGAGTACATAAGATATTGACAGCTATGATTTCTGCTTACACAGGCTCTGGTGTAGTACAGGCCTGTGTCAGGTGGTTGCACAGCAGGGTGCTGACAGCAAGCACCCCTAACAACCTGCATGATTCACATCAGAGTTTTCCACTTGGTTCCACTGGGCAGAGCATCCAGTGGACAAACCTATGCAGGGCTGCAGTCAATAATCGTGAAGGAATTGGCTGGGTCAGCTGGTCACCCCAAAGCCTTCATTAAACAGAATGCAGATACACAAGTAAAATCTGCAACAGCCAAATAGCCTATGAGAAATACCTGTGTCAGGGCAGAGAGAGAAATCACAGCTGAATATAGAATTATGGGAAAATAAATAAGAAGCAATCAGAAAAGAGCTAAATGATCTAATGAAGAATTTGGGTACAGAGTATGTGTCATTGAGATAAATGTTACTCTTAGTACCGACACTTAAAAATAACAAGTTCCTGTCATTTTCTTACACGCAGTCACATTCTCTAGATGTCATTTGACTTGGATCTCCACTGAAAGGGCTAACCACAAAAGTTAAAAGTACTAAGTCAGCCAGAGATATTGCCATTTTTGTCACTAATGAATGATGCAAAATAGCCTCATTACCATGTTCTCATGTTCCTCTCTCCTCTCCTCAAAGTAAAAGCCTGACCTTAAGGGTTATCTCTTTCAGCTCCAAGTCTTTGTGGATGGAGTGGTAGCTGGTTAAGTCACCAGGTTTCTGCAGCCTGCATGTCTCAGAGTGACCACTAGGAGATACAATCACCTGTGCGGTCCTCCCTCATTGGATATATGAGCAACTGCCAGGGAGAATGGTCTTTAAGACCTCACCACCTGTCTGGGTGTGACAATCTATTTCTCCTGCTAGTCAAACTGAGTTTAGTACCCTCAGCTCTTCATACTTGCAAGGGCCATTGTCTCCCTCACATGTTCTAATGTTAGTTCTACGCATACAATTTTATACAGTGCTCCACTGCTATAGCTAACATTTTTGGATTTCAACTGTAGTCCATTCTTTTATGTCTCACACCAAACAACCTCTCTATAGCCTTAGCCCTCCCTGGCAACTTTTATTCTCATGAAATAGCCTCTCAGATTATGTCTTTTGGCATCTCTACTTAGAGTCTCCATCCTGTCCTTTGACAGAAATTCCATGTCTGCCTGAGCACATAAGATATGTTGATAATGAAATGATAGAATTTCTCAGGGATTAGTCTAGCTTTTCACGCTAAAATTTGTAGGCAAATTCACATTGCAAAGTTCAGTCAAGTGAATCAATACTTGAAAGAAATCAATGCTTCATGAAAAGTTGGTCTCCTGCTCAGGGGGCCACAACAAACCAGATTTCAATGTTATTAAGGATTCCACCATCATTGCTCTACCAGCTTTTGTGCCCACTTTGTTTATATCAGGGCTTTCCATGCCATAGACAATGGAGGCTGACCATTTTGTGGGGTAGCTTTTAAATAAAACAACAAAAACAGAACCCATTGCAATAAATTTTTGGAGGAAATATTGATTAATATTTTCAGCATTTGGAGAAATTATTGATAAATAAGACTTAGTTAAAGTTAAATAAACTTGTCACACTGAAGAAACCACTAAGAGTATTAATATACAAGCTTAAACATGGGGAATATACTTCTAAATCATATATCTGACAAAAGAATGTGTCCACTGTGTTATATGGGAGAGCCCATGGTCTCTGATGACAGTTCCTGTCATGGGGTTTCCTGTCAGGGTTAAAGTTCCCTTTCCTATGAGTATATATATGCTAGGGATGTTCTTAATTTTTTTTCTTTTTGAACCCTAACATCATTGGTAAGAAAAGGCTGAGATTAATTCCATTTACGATCACAATATGATCATATAGGTGTAATGGCCAACCATGATCATTTTGACATATGAGAGAGTCTGAACTATACACATGCATAATCACTCTTTCTCCAATCTTTTCTTGATGTAAAAATGTGATTGTTTTTTGATGTAATTAGCTTGGCATATTTGCAACATGTCATGGGCTTGCACAGAGAACCATAGACTACAAAACTTCCCACATCAAGAATCAAGGGTCTCCCACCTGCCAATGTTTGAGATGCAGTTACTCAGATCAAAACCTGCCTTAGTCCTAAGCTAAGAAAGTATGATATTGAGAATACTGTATTTTATCCTGTGATTTATCTTGTGATTTTTCCTGTGCCTGGTGACAGCCGCCTAAGACAACTCTAAGATGTCAGACACACGTCTATGGCATAGCAGTGATGGCATGTGGCTGACAGGAACTGATGCTCCTTGGTCTCAGGTACCCCAGGTGCAGGTATCTTGTCCCAGGGGTCCTGTCCCAGGAGTCAGGCCCATGACTGGTGAAGCCCTTGCAGACCCTCTCCTTCACCTGTGCTGTCGCTGATTACTCAATCACAGCCACTGGTCACTGCCAAAGCTGGATCCTCCAGCCTCAGGAGAAGGGACTGGAACAGATGGGGTGCATCAGTAATAGTGGCAGCAAAGCATACAACCCATCTCTCAGGAGCCACATTGTCATCTCCCTGAGATGGAGAGATGGAGATACATCCAAGAAACAGTTCTTCCTGCAGTTGCACTCTGTGACCATGGAAGACACGGCCATGTATTACTGTGCCAGACACACAGTGAGAAGCCAGTGTGAGCCCAGACACAAACCTTGTTGCAGGGGGACAAGGAGGACTCAGCTGCAGGGTCCACTCGGGAAACCAAGGGGGCACTCAGGACCTCCAAAGAAGGGTGCTAAGGGCCTACTGAGCAAGTGCAAAGGTGTGAGGAGAAGGGACTTTCTGTTGGGACCAGGGATTCCTCTTCTCCCCCAGATCCTATGATACATATTTTTCTCACTTTTTTTTTTATGTGTGTGTGTGTATCTCTCTACTTTTTCTTATTCTGACTCTGAGAGAGGAAAAGAGAAGCTGAATTTTATGTTTGTATGTGGGTTCTTACTAGTCACTAAGTGACTTTTGCTAATAAGACTCATTTTCAAGGTGGCAGACAAAGAGAGGGCATTGCTATTTCTCATCATCTCTTGGGAAAGGTTGGAAAATATTTTCTCCAAACTGCGGCCTGCCAATCATTGCACTCTGTGTCCTGAGCTTACTCTTAGTCTAAAGACAGTCACAAATGTCCTCAGCAAAAGCTTTCACATTTTATAAAGTTATTTTTTGTAAATTTAAGAATTTTGATAGATTGTGTATGTGTACACACATACATTTGTTTGTGTGCCTTGTTTCCTGAGCCCATTATTTTGCCTGTATTGTTAGGCATCTGGTGAGAAATGCAGCACGTAGTGTCTCAGACATTAGATATGGAGTCTTTGAAAGCTTATATAGAGGCTTTTGACTCACATCCAGCACCTACCGCAAAACAGCGCCTTCAGACCACCAGGCTTCAGGGAAGGGAACAGAGTGCTTTAATTTGGTAATAGAAGCAAGGTGCACTAAGCAGAACCTGGGAAACACTAATTCACCACTACCTAAATGACACCATGAACAGTCAACATCTGAAAATATACATTCTGAGACCTGATCCAATGCATGAAATCACATCAACAGTGTGTGTGAGCACTAACACAGACCTTCCTAAAGGGATCAGGAAGAATGGACTGCAAGGGACATTTAGGACCCACAGATGGTGCTCAGAAGCTCCAGTGGGTGCTCAGGTCCATCAGATAGCATGCGGAAGCTCTGAGGACTTCTGACAACTTGGTGCTCTGAGGCCCCGGTCCTGAGTTGCAGTGTTCCTCTGGGGAACAGCCATGGAGGCTACAGCTCAGGGCTCACTGCCCCTATAGCACAAATGTTCTCCTTAATTGCAGAGACCTGAGTCCCCCATAGGAGCATATGAGGGGATGCAAATACCTCTAGCCCCACTCCATGGGTTGAAAAGCTCAGTGCTGGCACAATGACTCCTGTGCCCCACCGTGGACACTCTGTGTTCCACTCTCTTGCTGCTGATCATCCCTGCCTGTGACTGCTCCAGTCAGGTATGCCCTCCGGGATGAAAGCTCCTGTTCTTGTCTTAAGTGGCTTCACCAGGGATTGCTTGGAACACCACAAGGTTTTAAGGACAACAGGAGACCTTGGGACAAAGGGGACTCTCAAAAGCCCAGGGGTGCTCAGGACACCAGCAGCCACTCAGCAGCAGGACAAAGTGCATGCTGGACATTGGGGTAGCAGAAGCTTGTAAATCCAAAGTAAGAGAAAAAGACCCTCAGTGGTGGCAGTCACTGACTTGGCACCATTGCGCTGGCACCAATAGGAGTTGACACTATGCAGAGGCAGAGGGATTGCACCACAACCTCTTATGGCTGGCGGTACAGTCTGATGAAGTCACACACAAAGAGAGACTATCAAAAGGTTTGTCACCTTCAATACTGAGCTGTCTGTTGAGAGCAGGGTAGGACTTCAGCAAGTTAGAAATGGTTTGATCCAGCCAGGAAAAGATACTATTTCAGAGTTTTTAGAGTGGCTCAATGGTGTGGGTTGGGGACGGTGTTGCTTACTGGAAGCGGTTGGTGTGATTTCAATCTCCCACCTGTCTCAAAAGAGAGAAAACCTACACTTTCAACTCAGATTTCTCCTTTGGGCAGGAGAAGATGGAGGATGAACCTTAAAGAATCAGCATCAAACACGAAAAACTAGAGTCTGGCTACTTGTTCTGCTTAACAACTATTAAAAATAAATAGTGAGAAAAAAAAAGAGATAGGTACATTATGGGTAGAAAGCAATTATAGCCTTTAGAAAATTAGAAGAATGATTAAATGTAAGCAATAATGATGATAAAATAATTATACAGTTCATCAGAAGCTTAGTCCAATGTCTTGGGTGAAAACAGTTCACTATCCAAGGTCCTCATAAACTTGTTCTGGTTTCCTCGGGTCAGCTCTCTGCTTCTTAATGTAGGAAGCTTCCACTGGCTACATGGTGATCCTCAGTTGGAGGAGCTCTGTTGGAGTGGCCTTCCAGTTGGGTGGAAAATATAAGTGATTCTTTAGTTATTGACATTAGCTTAATGTTTGATTCTTCTAAAATTCATTTATTGAACCCTAAATCCCAGTTCAACGGTGTTAGGAGGTGGGCCTTCAGAAGAGCTTAGACCATGAGGGTAGAGCCCTCGTCAAGGGGATTAGGGCCCTCACAAAAGAGGACTGAGGGAGTTCCACTGTCTGAGATTTTAGCGAAAAGACAGCTGTCTAGGAAGCAGGCTCTTGCCAGACATCAAGTACCCCAGCAGCATGATCTTGGAATTATCGGACTCTGGAACCTTGAGAAACAAGTGTCTGTTGTTCATAAAACACCCAGTCTCCAGTACTTTGTTTTAGCACCTGGGACAGTTTAAGGCTATTGTGTAACATGAATGGAAGGATTGACTTCACAGAGTATCACTGCTACATTTGTTGTTAAAATACCAGTGATGTTCAAGGGCAGTTTTCTCTGATGTCACTTTTAGTAGCTAGAATTCACTGGTTGAAGATTATAAGAGCCTGTTAAAAGGTGGTCTGGAAAGGCACTTTTCATCTTTATGTGACAGCAGCATATATAATACATGAAGCTTTTTCACTATTGTTGCCATGTCTGAATGCAATAGGCCAGGGGCCAGTACTGGAGCAAATATCCCTAAATTACCTCATCTCAGGGAGATGACTGATATGTTTTTGAGGAAGAAGACAGTAAGCTTTTAACAGCTAGTGGGAGAGACACTGGGCAAGGGATTTCAGGGTTTTCTGAAAGGTTGGATAATTTTTACTTAAGCATGCTATTTGTCAACCTTTGCAGAAGATCATAAAAGGTGATGTATTTGAGTCATAGTTGTGCCGTATAGGCTTCTGTGGTAGGGACTGCTGTAAGGTGTGCACCTCAGTCACTTGGCTTAAAAGAGCATATGCCAGGTTGAAAACACAGATTCAAGCAGATTTTTATGAAGTAAAAGGGCTGTAAAAGTTTGTCAAAGAATTACTTGAAGACACCACAGAAATGCACATTTATTAAGTAAAACATGCTCATGTACCATGGAGCTGAATAAAATCCATGTAAATGTGTTCAAAGTTTCCTGGAGGATGGTTCCCTGGTCATGTGCCACCTTTCCTGAGCTTGGTGTTACTGGTTGCACATGAACAGAAAATTCTTTCAGTTGTCCTAGTGAATATTCCTCACAAGAACTGGTTCAATGTATTAAGCAATTTGGCTATACCATGAAACGAGTTTAAGAGAGAAATTTAACTAAGATTCACTTGCAACCATGAAATTGCAAATTATCTGAGTGAAAGTGGAAAACAGAACCTTTCGATCACTTTTACCTAATATCAGTGATAATGTCAGGTTCATGTTAGGATTGACTCCTGTCATGTACAGACATGGTGACAGCATCCCCAAAGGCCACAAGTGGACATGAAAGGACTTGGTGAAGGAAGATGATTCTTCTGGAATTTACTTCTGCAGAGCCAGAAAAAAACCTCTCTCCTGCCTCCTGTCTAAAAATCTGTTACATATCCACAGACACAGAATCCAGTGGGAGAAAATGTGGCCCCATAATGAGGCTGATCATTTTTATATAAAACTAGGTCCATCAGCTCCTATCAATGGCCAAGAGAAATGATGCTCTTATTATTACTATTAATTTCTACTTTTTGATTTATTTTTGGGCTAACAATGGTTAATAACACTACATAAATCTCAGCCATGGAGCCTTACACTTTGACATCTGTACGGTCGATTCTGCATCCTTCATCAAAAGTCTAATTTCCTACCATTATCATGTATTTGACCCCTTTACCCATTTTGCCCTTCCAAAATCTGGTTTCTGTTCTACTGGTATTCCCTATTTTAGAGATTACCATCGTGGGTTTCAAAAACAAAATTTCCCTAACCTAAATTGGATTATTTCAAAGTCCTTGTGGACATTTTCACTGAAAATTCCTTAGTTGTAACTGAGTTTCATCTGTATTCTCTATGTGTGAAACTGAGGTTTACATAATAAAAATAAGAAGGGGGAAGCAAAAACATCTACATAAATTCTACTGAATCCTACTGAAGCGACTACTGCTCTGTTCTTCTGTAGAGTAAATGTTTCTGTTTTCCCGACAAGCCAACACAGATGCTCCACTCTCCTCAACACTCAGCACCATTTAGTCTAAGTCTACAATCTAGTCTTAGTTTATAGTCTGAGGCTTTATAGGAGAAAACAAGCTGTTGGGCCTGGGCCAGATATCAGCTGGTTTGGGCTTGCTAATGTGCTTCAAGGAGTTTTCACTCCACCCCATGTCTCTGCTGTTCCCAGAATTCTTTGAAATCATGATTTGGTAGTTTCAGGTTTTGGAGAACACCTCTCTCTCTCTCTCTCTCTCTCTCTCTCTCTCTCTCTCTCTCTCGCACACACACACACACACACACACACACACACATGTGCACACACACACACTCACACACCACACCCCTTGCCCATCGTCTCCACAAATATTGCATCTCTCCTGTATTCTTGCTTCTCTTTTCTTTTGTTTATCACACCCATGACTGTTATTGCTGCCTCCTACTTTCAGTAATAAATCACTACCCCTGCCCTTTGCTTTTTATAAACTCCTTGACACAGCAGTTTAGGGAATTCTCCATCTTCTCAAGCATAAAAAGATATGTGTTGTTTTGTATTAAAATGTCAATATAAGAAACGTCCAAACCTATAGATAACAAACCTAAGAGTTTTAGTCAAAATGATGATGCATATCGGTGAGCAGGATTTTAAATCCTCCAGAGAATAACAGTTTTTCGGTTTCTTTTATGCATTTGAAATTAAAGAGGAAATGTAGAGGTGGGAGTAAGCAAGGCAGAGATTGAATTATAGGCTATATAACAAGGTTATGTGCTTTCTTGAGAGTGGCTATGGCTTATTTCCAAGGTGTGTCAAGCTAGATGCACAGAAACAATGAACAGGGTTGCTTAAGGCAAAGATAAACTTTATTTTTAACTAAAAACTTATATGCCTGGTTCTTGACTACCCACAATAGATCTGAATCAATATTCAGATTATCCTGTGACATTCCTTTCCTCAAAACACTTCTTTTTCATCTACAGTCCCTCTGTTTGGTCACACATAAGTCAGGAAGATGCACTGATGACCAATCTTTTGGTCAAATAAGTCAGGAAGATGCACTGATGACCAATATTTTGGTCAAATAGTGTGATCTCTCATTGCTTCAGAGAGTCCCAGTATCAATGTGGTCTCCTTGACCCTTGGAGATGAGCAATACCATAACCACTGATCTGAGATGAGGCTGAATTCTGCCCCCTCCCAAAAAAAAAAGGGAAGGGTGGATAAATAAAAGGCAGTCAGGTCTTATGGCTTTCACTAGGAGAAAAATACACTCTGATCATTTCCATACAGTAAACTCTTTTAATCTGAGTTCTGCCTTCTTTATCCTTTTCTTTCTCTTTCTTTCTTTCTTTCTTTCTTTCTTTCTTTCTTTCTTTCTTTCTTTCTTTCTTTCTTTCTTTCTTTCTTTCTTTCTCTCTCTCTCTCTCTCTCTCTCTCTCTCTCTCTCTCTCTCTTTCTTTTTTTTCTTCATTCTTTCTAATTTGGCATCTAGTATAACATTTACATGAGCTGTGAATGGTCCAAGGTCTGGCTGTGGTCCAGGTATGTGGCTAGAAATAGGATCCCAGATTTAGGAAATACATAAATGTAATTCAGCTTATTGTATCATGCATGTGGGGCTGAATGTCACTTTTGTACTCTGCTATGTTAGGAGACATGTGGTACCCTGGAGAGCAAAAAAGGAGAGACAAAGGGGAGCACAAGAAAGGGGTGTAGAAGTGCACGCAGGGCTGAGTGCCCTGTGCAATAGACTGCACTCCCCTGTAGAACAGCACTTCCAAACAAAAGTGAGCTCCTCACAATAAAGTCAATGCCTATCATTTCATCCTCATGTCTGCCTCTTATAAATTCGTCCAAATGGCCTTCTCACCATCAAACCTGCCCTTCTCGATCAGCAATACCCTTGACACTTGGTGTAGCTGACATGAACCGCTTGGCCCTGACAGCAACAAAATGTAAAATCTTTGTTTCCTGAGGACCCCCTGTTAAAGGAAGTGACTACCAACTTGGCATTTTCTAGAAGTGACTCTGTCAAATCTTGATGATAGTGGAAGATGTGATCTTTTGGTGAAGTTAGTTTATAAGTGCTTTCATCTAAGTCCAGGTTAAATATACTATGTGTGAATCATGAAAAGAAAATTTTTTTTAAATGAATGGAAAGCCAGAAAGCAGGGAAGAACCAAGTGGTCATTTCCCATAACCCTGATTATTGGATTTATTTTTAACCTTGTTTACCACTATAAAGCACCATAAAAGTTTCTCATCACTTAGTTTACAACACTTTCCAACAACATTTAACATGAAAAAGAAACCTCTTGAGGTGTTCCAGGAGTCATACTATGCTTAGAGAGATTTCAATCCTCAAAACATATTTCTAACGAAAACTAAGAAGTAAGGAATTATCATTCTGTAGCTTCGCAGATTTATAAAGACATTTTGTAACTTTTAGAAATATATTTTATGGATATCAAAGCCAATTATTAATGAAGGCTTATTATTTAACACTGGGTAAAATAAAGACACATCTGTTTCACTTAAAGCAACAAATTTAAGCTAGCTTTTATTTACTAGGAATTAATCTTAGATCACGTGAACTTAAAATAATTTGGATTAGTTTCTATATCTCTGAGAATTTCAGAATGCCCAACTCTTCTAGTGAGATAATAAAATTAGTAAATGTCAGGCATTACAGGGCAGACAGGTACCAGGAAGCCTGGAAGACTAGGAGCCACGAAACTATGGAACCCAAGCCCATGCTGGAGAACAGTGTGGATACAGGCCAACCAATCAGACAAAAAAGGCATATATGGAGATTCATAACAACCAGGCAAAGAGGTATGCCTGGTCAGACCACATCTTGCCAGATCAGAACGAATAGCTCGCATAGATACTTATAAAAAAAAAGAAGCCCTTTCTTCTTTCTCTGGCAGACCTTAAGATTCAAGTCACCTGCCTTTGAAGGCATCACATTACTTTGCTTCCAACTCTGTCACCTGTGAGTAATGCAGTCCACAGCAGTCATAGGAAAGACTCAGGGAACCCAGGAAACCTAAATGTGATTCAGCATAGGCAACCATCAGCGATCACTTTGTAGTTCTCACCAGATAGCCCTGAGCAATCAAAATCAGCAGCTGACCTTGGCCTATGGGGGAGGCCTTCTCAAGAGACCAAAGAACCAATGCATCTGCAGGCTGGCACCGGGCCACAATGGATAAACTTCTGTCTAATTTCATCAGTGATACACACAAAGAGTTGTTGCAACAAGCACACAAGACTGCTAGGGCAAATCCCACACAACAGCATCCACACAACAACTTTTATTCTGAGGGTGCAGCCAATTCCCACTGAACTACTACCGACAATAAAGACTTGGTATCAACAGAAGACAACCCACAACCCGTCTAGAGCTCCTGACATAAGGGATCAGGGAGGGTGTGCCACTGGACTACACAGGACACTTTCTACATAAGGCCATCTGGCTGAGGCTGAGAAATGAAACAAATATTCCCGACACGTAGAAACAAACACAGATAGGCTAACAAAATGAAACAAATGAAGAAACTTGCCACAAATGAAACAACAGAAGAAAACTCTAGGAAATAAGTAAATAAAATGGAGGCAAGCAACCTACCAGAGACAGAGCTCATGATTATGAGGATACTCAACAAACTTATGGGGAGAATGCATTGGCACAATTAGAACCTCAACAGAGAGATAGTAAGCATTAAAAAGGACATAGAAATCATAAGAAAGACCAGACAGAAATGAGGAATACAACAACTGAAATGAAGAATATACCAGAAGGAGTCAATAGTAGATTACACAAAGCAGAAGAACAAATCAGTGAATTGGTGACAAGGTAGCCAAATACACCCAATTAGAACAAAAAGAAAAGAATTTTTTTTAAATGAGGATACCTTAAAACACCTTTGGGACAACATGAAGTGTAAAGGTATCCGAATCACAAGAGTACCTGAAGAGGAAGAGAGAATGCAAATGATTGTGACTTTATTTGAAGAAATAATGACAGAGAACTTTCCTAACCTGGCAAAGGAATTAGACACACAAGTTCAGGAAGCACAAAAAAAAAAACACAAACAAGAGGAATTCAAACAAACCTACATCAAGACACATCATTATTAAAATGCCAAAGGTCAACAACAAAGAGAGAATCTTAAAAGCAGCAAGATAAAGGAAGCTAGTTACTTACAAGGGTACCCCCATAAGAATGTCTGCTGACTTTTCAATGGAAACTTTGCAGACCAGAAGGGAAAGGCAAGAAATAGTCAAAGTTATAAAAAAAAAAAAAAGAATCTACAACCATGGATACTCTACTCAGCAAGGCTTTCAATTAAAATGGAAGGTGAGATAAAGAGCTTCCCAGACAGGAAAAAGCTTAAGGAATTCATCACCACCAGCAAGAAAAGTTAAAGTGTCTTCTGTGAAAAGAGAAGGTATAAAAAAGAAAATGAAAATAATAGATACAAATAATAAAATGGCAGTAACAATGTATCTATCAGTAATCACTTTAAATGTAAATGGATTAGGCGCTCCAATCAAAAGACATAGGGTAACCAAATGAATAAGAAAAATAAGACCCATGAACATTCTGTCTACAAGAGACCCACTTCAGATCAAAAGACACTCACAGACTGAAAGCAAAGGGATGCAAAAGATAAAGCATGCAAATATAAAAAGAGAGAGAGAGAGAGAGAGAGAGAGAGAGAGAGAGAGAGAGAAAGGAAGGAAGGAAGGAAGGAAGGAAGGAAGGAAGGAAGGAAGGAAGGAAAGAAGGAAGACAGAAAACCCTGGGTAGTAATACTTATATCAGATAAAAATAGTCTTTAAAACAAAGGTTATAATAAGAGATAAATAGGGGTATTGCATAATAATAAAAGGATCAATAAATCAAGAAGACATAACTTTAGTAATCACATACCCACCCGACATAAGACCACCTACATATATAAATCAATTATTGACTGACATAAAAGGAGAGATCAAGAGTAATACACTCATAGTAGGAGACTTTAACATCCCATTGACACCAATGGACAGATCTTCCAGGCAAAGAATCAAAAGGAAGCGGTGGACCTAAAAGACACACTAGAACAGATGGACTTAATAGATATTTTCAGAGCATTTTACCCCTAGTGCACACAGAACATTTTCAAGGATAGACCACATGTTAGGACACAAATCAAGTCTCAAAACACTTAAAAAGATTAAAACCATATCAACCATCTTCTCTCACAATGGTATAAGACTAAATATCAAGTACCAAAAAAAATCTAAAAAAAACACACAAATACATGGGGGCTAAATAACATGCTACTGAACAATGAATGCGTTATTAATGAGATCAAGGAGGAAATCAAAAGATACCTAGAGACAAATGAAAATGAAAACACAATGACTCAAAATTTATGGGACACAGTCAAAGCAGTCCTAAGAGAAAAATTCATTGCAAAACAAGCCTACCTAAAAAAAAAAAAAAGAAACTCAAATAAACAATCACACCTTACAATTAAAAGAATTAGAAAAAGAATAGCAAACAAAGCTCAAAGTGAACAAAAGGTAGGAAATATTAAAAATAAGAGTGGAAATAAGTGAAATAGAGTCTAGAAAAGCAATACAAAAGATTAATGAAATCAAGATCTGGTTCTTTGAAAAGATAAATAAAATTAACAGACCCTTAGCCAGACTCATCAAGAAAAAATAAATAAAATCAGAAATGAAAGAGGAAAAATAGCCACAGACTTCACAGAAATACAGTGGATCATAAGAAAATACTATGAGCAATGACACACCAACAAAATGGACAATCTAGAAGAAATGAATACATTCCTAGATCTATACAATCTCCCTACACTGAGTCAAGAAGGAACAGAAAATCTGAACTGACTGATTACATCCAATGAAATAGAACTAGCAATTAAAAGCCTACCCAAAAACAAAAGTCCTGGACCAGATGGCTTCTACCAATTATTCAAAGAATTATCACCTAGTCTCCTCAAACTATTCCAAAAAATTCAAAAAAAAAAAAGTTTTTCTAACTCTTCTTATCAGGCCACTATTGCCTTGATTACAAACCCAGGCAAAGACATTACCAAAAAAAAAAAAAAGAAGAAGAAGAAGAAAGAAAAAAGAAAAAGAAGAAGGAGGAGGAGGAAGAGGAGGAGGAGGAGGAGGAGGAGGAGGAGACGAAGAAGAAGAAGAAGGAGAAGAAGAAGAAGAAGAAGAAGAAGAAGAAGAAGAAGAGGAAGAGGAAGAGGAAGAGGAAGAGGAAGAGGAAGAGGAAGAGGAAGAGGAAGAGAAAGAAGAAGAAGAAGAGAAAGAAGAAGAAGAAAAGGAAGAGGAAGAAGAAGAGGAGGAAGAGGAAGAGGAAGAAGAAGAAGAAGAAGAAGAAGAAGAAGAAGAAGAAGAAGAAGAAGAAGAAGAGGAAGAGGAAGAGGAAGAGGAAGAGGAAGAGGAAAAAGATGAAGATGAAGAAGAGAAAGAGGAAGAGGAAGAGGAAGAAGAAGAGGAAGAGGAAGAGGAAGAAGAGGAAGAGGAAGAGGAAGAGGAGGAGGAGGAGGAGGAGGAGGAGGAGGAGGAGACGAAGAAGAAGAAGAAGGAGAAGAAGAAGAAGAAGAAGAAGAAGAAGAAGAAGAAGAAGAAGAGGAAGAGGAAGAGGAAGAGGAAGAGGAAGAGGAAGAGGAAGAGGAAGAGGAAGAGGAAGAGGAAGAGAAAGAAGAAGAAGAAGAGAAAGAAGAAGAAGAAAAGGAAGAGGAAGAAGAAGAGGAGGAAGAGGAAGAGGAAGAAGAAGAAGAAGAAGAAGAAGAAGAAGAAGAAGAAGAAGAAGAAGAAGAAGAAGAAGAAGAGGAAGAGGAAGAGGAAGAGGAAGAGGAAAAAGATGAAGATGAAGAAGAGAAAGAGGAAGAGGAAGAAGAAGAGGAAGAAGAAGAAGAGGAAGAGGAAGAGGAGGAGGAGGAGGAGGAGGAGGAGGAGGAGGAAGAGGAAGAAGAAGAAGAAGAAGAAGAAGAAGAAGAAGAAGAAGAAGAAGAAGAAGAAGAAGAAGAAGAAAAGAAAAAAAGATATAGGCTGATATTTCTCATGAACATTGATACAAAAATCCTCAACAAAATATTAGCAAACCAAATTCAGCAATACATTAAAAATATCATACAACATGAGCAAGTTGGATTTATTTCTGGGATGCAAAGTTGGTTCAATATCTGCAAATCAATTTATGTGATACACCACATTAACAAATCAAAAAGATAAAAAACATATGATCATATCAATAGATGCAGAAAAAGCATTTGACAAAATCCAGCATTTATTTATGATAAAAACTCTCAGCAAAGTGGAAATAGAGGGAACATACCTCAAAATAATAATGGCAAAGCTACAGCTAACATCACATTCAATGGGGAAAGGCTAAAAGCATTTTCCTTACAATTAGAAACAAGACAAGAATGCCCACTTTCACCACTCCTCTTCAACATTGTATTAGAAGTCTTAGCCACAGCAATAAGATGAAAAAAAATAATAAAATCACCTGAATCGAAAAAGAAAGAAGTAAAACTCTCATTTTTTGCCAATGACATGCTGCTCTATAGAGAGAAGCCTAAAGATTCCACCAAGAAGCTGTTAGAACCGATTTAACGTACACAATAAATATTCAGAAATCAGTGGCATTTTTATATACCAATGATGAACTTTTAGAAAGAAATATTAAAAAAAAACAATTTCATTTACAATTGTGTCAAAAACTATAAATTACTTGGGAATCCAACTGACCAAGAAAGTAAAAGACCTGTTTTCACAAAATTATGTCATTGAAAAAAGAAATCAAAAAAGAAACAAATAAATGGAAATATATATAGTGTTCATGGGATGAAATAATCAACATCGTTAAAATGGCCATTCTACCCAAAGCAATCTATAGGTTCAGTGCAATCCCTGTCAAAATACCAATGGCATTTTTCAGAGAGCTAGAACAAATAATCCTAAAATTTACAGGAAGCCATAAAAAACCCGAAATAGCCACAGCAATCTTGAGAAAGAAGAACAAAGTTGGAGGTATCACACTACATGATATCAAGCTATACTACAAGTCTACAGTAATCAAACAGCATGGTACTGGCATGAAAACAAATACATTAATCAATGGAACACAATGCAGAATAAAGAGCCCAGAAATAAATCCATACCTATACACTCACTTAATATATGACAAAGGAGGTAAAGACAGTCTATTCAATAATATACAATGGGGTAAAGTCTTTTCAATAAATAGTGTTGGTAAAATTGTGCAGGCATGCAAAAAAAGAAAGAAAGAAAGAAAGAAAGAAAGAAAGAAAGAAAGAAAGAAAGAAAGAAAGAAAGAAAGAAAGAAAGAAAGAAAGAAAGAAAGAAAGAAAGAAAAAGCATAGGCTTTAAATGGAGTGAAGACTTAAATATAAGACCCAAAACATAAAACTTCTAAATAAAAACATAGGCAGTAAACTCTCTGATATACCAACAGAAATTTCTTTTTAGTCATCTCTCCTTGAGCAAGGGAAACAAAAGAAAAAATAAACAATGGGTCTACATCAGACTAAAAAGTTTTTGTACAGCAAAGGAAATGACCAACAAACAAAAAGACAACCAACCCATTATGAGAAGATAGTTGTTAATGATATACCTGAAAAAAGGTTAATATCTAAAATACATATTAAAAAAAGAACTTAAACAACTCAACAACAACAAAAAACAAACAATCCAACACCTGAACAGACACTTCTCCAAAGAGGAAATACAGATAGCTAATAGACATATGAAAAAATGCTCAAGGTCACTAATCAACAGAGAAATGCAAATTAAAACCACAACAAGATATCAACTCACACCTGTCAGAATGGCTATCATCAATAAATCAAAAAATAACAAGTGTTTGTGAGGTTGCAGAGAAAAAGGGTCCCCCATACATTGCTGGTGGGATTGCAAATTGGTACAGCTACTAAGGACAGCAGTATGGAGGTTTCTCAGAAAATTAAACATGGATATGCCTTTTAACCCAGCAATTACTCTTCTGGGTATTTATCCAAAGAAAACCAAAGCAGTAATTTGTAAAGATCTCCAATATTTATGGCAGCACAATTTCCAATAGACAAGATATGAAAGCAACCTAAGTGCCCATCAAGAGTTGATTGGAAAAAGAAATTATGGTTAATTTATACATCACAATGTTACTTAGTCATTAAAAAAATGAATCCTATCATTTGAAATGACATAGAAGGACCAAGAGGTTATTATGCTGAGTGAAATAAGTCAGACAGAGAAGCATAAATACCATGCAATTTCACTTCTGTGCAGAATCTAAAGAACAACAACAACAACAAAAACTAATCAAAAAACCTCACAAGTATAGTGGACAATATGGTGGTGGATAGAAGGAAGGGAGAGTTGAGGTGAAGGGTTAAAGAAGTACAAATTAGTAGTTTGATAGTTGGTTTGGGGTTGGGGAGCACAGTAGAGGGAATGCAGTTGGCATTAATTTAATGGCCAGGTGGAAGGTCAGGGGAGGGAGCAATTGAAGGGATCGTTTTGTGAACTATATAGATGTCTAACCAATGTATTGTATACTTGAAACTAAATTCAATATATAAATTTTTTACACTGCCGTGAAAAATTATGTTCATCATGGGTGGTTTAGAAATATTGTATGAATTAAAGAAGGGGGTGTGGGGAAGATAAAAATAAAGTGACTGTTACTTTGACCAGAAGAAGAGTAAGAAGAAGAGAAAGAAGAAGAAGAAGAAGAGGAGGAACAGGAGGAGGAGAAGGAAGAGAAGAAGAAGAAGGAGGAGCAGCAGCAGTAGCTTTTTTCTACTGGGTGAGGGGGAATCCCACTTTTGGGTACCTCCTCTTACAAGAGAGCTATAACTGTGTTTCAATAAATCCTTTGTATTTGCATCCTCTTTTGGGGGTTCACAGACCACAAATTCCAAATGGCTACAACTAAACAGCATACCAAAAACCTACAATGCTAGCCTTTAAAATAACTTTATCAATTCCATCTGCAGGTAAATAATTGCATCCAGTTTAGATCACACATATGTAGCAAGGTGTGAGCTCACCTTGGTGCAATTATTGCAAGCTGCTCCTACTCTTCATAGGATTTTGAGAGCAGATGCTTTCCTGTGTGCTGTATGCCAATAGTACATTTTCAGATACTGTATATACTTTTAAAAAATAATTTCACTATTTCCACTAGGGAGAGTGTCCATGTAGCTCTTTGTGCCACCACATGAGGAGATGCATTCCATTTTTTGCATTGTGTAAGAACACTTCACCTGAGCCCAGTAAAACAACAACAACAGCAACAACAACAAACAGCATAATCCCACAAAACCTTATCCAAGCAGTTTGAACCTTTAGGGTTTTGAAATTAAAGAGATTTCCATTAAACCCCTTCCCAACACCATTCCTAAACATTTCATTTCTTCTTTTCCCTCTGCTCAGGAAAAGCTCCCAGATGTATAAAAAGCTGTGTAGTTCTTTGTGATAAGGATAACTCTTTGAGCAGGGAACACCTCATCAAGTATACTGGAGGCTGGTGGTCTGAAAATAGAGGACAGTGAGAGGGAAGTGGCATTGGGCAGGATGGGACTTAGTCTTTCATAAAGTCTCTGAAAATTTACAGTCACTGTTTTCCAGATTAGCAGGAAAATAAATTCGTTTTGTCCACAGACAGGTGGTGCGGGAGATAGAGGAACAGGAGGCCCTGTCATGACATAGACTGTTGCTGGCTGGGCTGGTTCTAGAGAAGATGTTGAATAGGCAGACTTAGCAGCTATGTGGCTTGCCTGCTGGTCCAGCCTGCTGGCATCTAGCTTCTTCCAGGCTGAAAAAAAATCTGGTGGTTGGCATTTTTCCTCCATAAACCAGCCCAGCCTCTTTTAATGGGGCTGGTCCCCTGCTCATTCTCTCACCTTCACCGTATCTGCAAGGGAGAGCAGCCTGCATACCACATGGATGGACATTGCAGGAGATTCTCATGGACCTGATGAACAAAAAAACTGCTTGGTTTTGGGTCCCATTTGTTGGACCAGTGACAGATGCATGCTCTTCCCTCTGTGCCCATCACTGCTGGTCACAGTCAGGATTTTCAGCTGGTACCTAGTAAGCAACAACCCGTTCATTGGGTGGCTTTGTTGCAGAAAAGTTGTGAAATCACACCAGCTGAGAAACCAAGCAGCAGCAGGAGAGTTAGAAAACTCAGGTTTATTATGCTAGAGGTCCCAGAGGAGCTAGCACTCTGAAGGTCTGGGCCCCAAGCTCAGGGGCAATTTTGCCTACATAGGGCTTACCTACACAGTTACAGTTGTCATGAGCTGATTGGTTAATTTGCCCTCTGATGGTTACAACATGCGGGAGTTGCAATGGGTTACAGAGCGTGGGAGTTGCTATGGGCTATGGGCAGGTACAGATCATGAGATTTTCAAACAGGAACTTAGGCAATACATCTGCCATCTAGACAGAAGAAGCAAAGGGGAGGGTGAGTCTTCAGTTGGTCTTGAGATCATTTGGCCCTTTGGCCTATGTAGCCACCATGTCTATGGAAGCAGAACAAAGAGCTGATTAAAAGGTTAGCCATCGGAGTGAAAAATTCCTCTTCATCCCCCACCTTTGATGATGCCCTTTTAAATTCTAATAGGACATCAACCTCTTGATTTTCTCGGCCTAGGGCCTGGCAAAAGGGTGGTCCAGATGTTACAACTATTGGTATGGATTCTAGGCATGAGGAGACAAACTGGACAAGACATCAGGATGCAGGGACTAAATAAGAGAGCTATGATGAGCATGAGGGGAGAACATGCAAGAGGTAGAAGGCAGGATCCCCAACTCCATATTCTGAACCAGGACACCCATGTCTCATTAAATTGTTGGTGGATTAGGGCATACTCCTTCTAGGGTAGAATGACTTTGAGTGTTTTTGCAGGCAGACCGAGAAACCCCCTATCTAGTTTTTCTGCCTAACATTTTTGTAAGAGCCATGGACCCCCTTTTTATTAGTATGAATGTTGAGGGATGGGAGGTCTCTTCTTCTGTACCTGCTTCCTGCTGAGAAGGGTTGAAGTTCCTGCCTACTGGAGTTTCATGGAGCTCTTTCCTTTTCTGCTTTAATCAGGGCTGGGTCTTGGGTTTCCTGCTGAAGCGCAGTCTTAGTGCCTAGAAAAGAAAAAGATGACACAAACTGGTTATTTAAATCATATATCAATTTCTATTCGTGATTTGCCTAGTAAGCAACGAAAGGGAAACAAGCTTGGTTAATATATTTCTTAAAGAGTAAAAAGACTCTAGCCTAAATTCTCCTCCCCTCTCAGACTTTAAGGTCTTGATTTCTGGTCTAACACCATTTCTGCTAACAGTGGGTCGATGACCCTCATCAATAGTCATAGGAAATGAGTTACCAGTTTCAGGCAAATATCAGCATTTAAGGGAGAGGGCTTTTTACCTAAAGACAGAAGGGAAGAAAACTTAACATCTACTAAAAAGATTAAGAACTCCGCAAGAGATGTCCCATATAATTTCCCCCTCTTTTGATCAGTCTCATATGAGACCAGCTTAAGATGAAATTGAGTGCTTTGTTGCTGTAAGAAAATTCTTCCCTTCAGTTTTGGTTCTGTCTTTGGTACCCAACTGGCAATGGACCTACAGGTGGGAGCACATTGGATGCAGCAACAAGTGATAACTCCTACAAAGGTAAGTGAAATGAAAATCAGAAATGCTTTCTTTAGCCCACTGAGACTGGGAAGCCAGGAAGTGTGTTGGGGAGAGATCAAGACTGAAAATTCCTGTCCTCTGTTTCATATTGGGCACAACATCATGAATTTGTTTTACTTTTTCTTTAATGTGTTTTCAGAGGTTAAAACAACACAGTGCTTTAGATTTTTCACATCCATAGTTATGTGTGAGTAACAGGTAGTCGATAGCAGCCCTGTTTTCAAGAATAGCTTTCCTGGTATGTCCTAATTCCTCTCTCATGACATGGATGGCCTGAGAGGTTGTATTTAAGGCTTTTGCCATGGAGCAGACTGTTCTGTTGACTTGTATGTATTTAGGGCAACAGTCATAGTTGGTACAATAAATAACAGTCATAGTTGGTACAGTATTTTCAGCTGGACTAAATAAGTGTAGGTCACTATTATAGCTCACATGAAGGTGAGTTCCCTGTGGTGCCTAGTTGGAGACTTTTGAGGCACAAGTACAGTTAAACCATCTAGCGGGTAATTTAACATGGCATTTGCATAGCTTTGCAGAAGTAGCATAGCTACAGTTCACATTTTTGTGCTGTTGTTACAGGAGAATCTTTTAAAGAAAACATAGCCTTATCCTTCTTGAGTTACAGGTAGAATTTGCAACGGTGAAGGAATTCCCAGATCACTGGTCCTATCTATTTACATATCATTTGTCTTGCTGGAGTGGCAAGAGTTTCTAGAAGGCCATTGAGATATCTATAGGTTGTGGTTAATCTGTAACTGGCTGAGTGGGTCATTTCTGATGACCCTTTGCATTTTTCAGATGCCTCCTCTCCACTCTTATTCGCCCCTTTAAGATTCCAGACATTCTGGGGTTTTCTGTTTTGTTTTGTTTCTTTTCATTCTGGAGTCTCACATTCTACATTCAATTCATCTTGGGGGATCTCCTGATAGTGATGGGTAAAGTATATGTGGGCTATAGCTCACTGCTGTACTGTGGCTTTCACCATGCTTTTTAAGCTTTTTATCAGCAGGGGCAGCAGACACGGCCCTATCAGGCTGATTTCTGCGAGTAGTAAAACTACTTCTATTAAAGTTTTAAACACATCAAAGGCTGGAAACTGTCCTCCAAATAGGCTACTGTGGTTCCTTATATGCCATACTTGCACAGGCACATGTGCCAGTTTTATTATCTTCTTGACATGGTCCTCAACTGCCTGGCTCTGGTCATCTATCTCCAGGCAACAGCTGGTGAGATTGAATTTTCCACACACGTCTCCTTCTGCTTCCAGTAGCTAGTCTAGTGCCAACCTGTTTTGGTAGATGGCGTTTCTCATGTGAGTCTGTGGATGTGCAAGGAGGGTCAGGGCTCTCCCAGTCTCATTGGTAATGATTTCTAAGACAGCTTACAGTCAGATAATCCAGTTTAACATGTGAATGGGGGTATGGTATCCCCTAGGTCCATCTTCTGCCCAAGTGGCAGGCCCATAGTATGCATTATGTGCTCTGGGGGCCATTCATCATCCTTCCCATCCCGTATTTTGAGGTCTCTTTTTACCCATTGTAAGGGTTGTGGGGCTGGGTAACCAAGAAGTTCTACTGTTTTCAGAGGTAAGGGGAGGAAGGATGGCCTTATCATGCCAATTATACAGCTCCCTTCCCAGTTTCTTAGGAGGCAGATGTGGCCTTGTTTCTACAAACCTAGAAAAGCCCACATGGAGCTATCCAGGCTCGGACCCTGCCTGGGTCCTGCCAGGCACCATTTAGCTCTGAAAATCTAGCCAGTGGATTTCTCTCTGTCCAGTTTCCACATGCTCTATTTGGAGGTGTCATTATAATACCATCAGCCAAGGCAAATTAACTTTCTGACGGACTCTGTGAGATTTCCTTCACCCCCAGTGAGGCAATATTGTCCTATAATAGTATGTGTTAAAATCCATTGCCTCTCATCAGAGGTTTGTGGCGCCGTTCATTGTCTTGGTGGGAACTAGTTCTGTAGCTTCCCATAGCCACCGATCCCCCATGAAAGTTCCCCCACATACATAGCAGGAAGTGACATTCAGGGAGTGATCTATTTCTTAAAAATAAGTTTTCATTTCAATCTCCAATCTTGTTTAGCTTAATCGCATAAAATTTCTCTTCAGGATTTCTCTTCACAAACCTACCACTTTTCTCATTCCTTCAGTTTGTCTCTTCTCAGTTGCTTATACTATTTTTTAAAACAGGACAATGTGTGTATACACACATACACATACACACACACATACATACACATATATATGTACATATATATGTATACATATACATACATATATATGTATACATATATATAAGTACATATATATATACCAACATATATATATACACACACAAACATACACATATGTACATATACATACACATATATATACATGCATATATACATATATCCACACACATATACACATACATACATACACACACATACTTACATACACACACACATATATTTACATTTCTTTCTGTCACTGCATATTTGACCCCTTTACCCCATCTACCTCTCGCCTGCTCCACCACAGCTTTCCCTCTGGTAACACTCATCTATATTTTATGTCCATGAGTCTCTGCTTGTTTGTCCTGTTCCTTTCTTGCTTTTAGGCTTATATCCCACATATAAGTGATATCATGTGATTTTCAACTTTTTCTCTCTGGGTTATTTTGCTTAGGATGATTATCTCGAGGTCCCACCATGTTGTCACAAATGACAATATTTCATCTCTTCTTATGGCCGAGTCACTATTCTATTCTATATATGTACCATGGTTTCTTTATCTAATCATCTATCATAGAACACTTCGGTAGCTTCCACGTTCTGGCCACCGTGAATATGCTGCAATGAACATCGGTGTGTAGGTACCTTTTTAGATACGGGTTTTCAAGTCTTTGGGGTACATGTCCAGTAGAGGAATTGTGGGATCATTTTCTTAGTTTTTGAGGAAACTCCATAGTGTTTTCCATAGTGGCTGTATCAATTTGCAGTCCCACCGAAAGTGTTTCCTTTTTCTCTGCATCCTCTCCAGCGTTTCTCATTAGTTGTCCCATTGATTATAGCTATTCCGACAGGTGTGAGATGATATCTCATTGTGGTTTTGATTTGCATTTCTCTAATAGCTAATGAACTTGAGCATCTTTTCATTTATTTGTTGGCCATTTGTATGCCCTCTAGGGAGAAGTGTCTGTTCAATCCTCTGCTCAATTTATAATTGGACAGTTTGTTGTTGTTGTTGTTTTGTTGTTGTTATTATTGTGTTGTATGAGTTCTTCATTTATTTTGATTATTAGGCACTTATTGGAGGCATTGTTTGCGAACAAATTTTCCCATTAGAATGGTTGTCTCTTTACCTTTGTTGACCATTTCTTTTGCTGAGCAGAGGCTTTTTAGTTTGACATAGTCTCATTCATTTATTTTAGCTTTTATTTCCCTTGCTTTTGAGGTCAAATTCATAAAATCCTGTTTATGTCCAAGGTCCTTGAGTTTAGTTCCTATGTTTTCTTATTGTTTCAGGTCTTATATTCAGGTCCTTGATTCAACTTGAGTTAATTTTGGTATGTGGTGATAGACAACAGTCTAGTTTTATCTTTTTGCAGGTGGCTTTTGTGTTTTCCCAGCACCATTTATTGAAGAGGCTTTCCTTCACTGTATGTTTTTGGCTCTTCTTGTTGAAAATTATTTGCCCATATAAACATGGGTTTACTTCAGGACTCTTGATTCTGTTCCACTGCTCTGTGAGTCTGTTTTGATGCCAGTTAGTTGCCTTTTTGATTACTATTGCTTTGTAGGATAATTTGAAGTCAGGCAGAGTGATGCCTCTGGCCTCATTCTTTTTCTCGTGATGGCTTTGGCAATTCATGATCTTTTTTGTTTCCACAGAAATCTGATTATTTTTTGTTCTATTTCTTTAAAAAATGCTGATGGGATTCTGATAGGGTTTGCATTAAATCTGTATAATATTTTAGATAATATGATCATTTTAACTATGTTGACTTGTCCACTCAAAGAACACAAAACATTTTTCCATTCTTCATTTCATCTTCAATTTCTTTTAATAGTGTATTGTAGTTTCTATTATTTAGGTCCTTCATATGTTTTATTAGATTTATTTCTAGGTATTTTATTATTTTTGTTGCAATTGAAAAAGTTATTATTTTTCTACTTCTTTTTCTGACACTTCATTTTTAGAATATAGGAATACTATGGATTTTTACAAAATTTGTTGATTTTGTATCCAGAAACTTTACTGTATTTGCTTATCATTTCTAGTGGTGGTGTTGTGGAGACTTTAGGGTTTTTCATAGAGAGAATCATGTCATCCACAAATAGTGACAGTTTGACTTCTTTGTTTCCTATTTGAATGCCTTTTATATCTTTCTCTTGCCTGATCGCACTTGCTAGGACCTCCAGTGTTATATAAAATAACCATGATGATAGTGGACAGCCTTGTCTTGTTTCTGATCTTAGAGGGAAGGTTTTGAGTTTTTCACCATTAAGTATAACATTAGCTGAAGATTTGCCGCTGATGGCCTTTATTATGTTGAGGTACTTTTTTTGCTTCTATATCAATTTTGTTAAGTGTTTTGATCATAAACTGATGGCATTTCTTGTCAAAAGCTTTTTATGCATCTATTGATATGATCATGTGATTTTTATTTTTTGGATTTATTTATGTGCTGTATCACATTAATCAGTTTGCATTATGTTGAACCATCCATGTGCCACTGGAGTGAAGCCCACTTGATTGTGGTACATAATCTTTTTAATATGTCATTGTACTCAATTCACTAGTATTTTATTTATTATTTTTGCATCTGTGTTCATGAAAGATATTCATCTGTGTTTTTCTTTTTGTGTGTTATCTTTAACAGGTTTTGGTATCAGGGTAATATTAGCCTCATAAAATGAGTTGATAAGTATTTTCTTCTTTCTAATATTTTGGAAGAGTTTGACAGAATAGGTATTAAATCCTTTTTGAATGTTTGGTAGAATTCACTGGTGAAGCCATCTGATGCTGGACTTTTACTTTTTGGTAGGTTTTTTATGATTATTTCCATTTTCATACTGATGATTGGTCTATTTAGATTTTCCAGTTTTTCTTGATTCAGTCTAGGAAGGTTGTATTTTTCTAAGTACTGGTCCATTTCTTCTAGGTTACTGAATTTGGTGTTATATACATTTTTCATAATATTCTTGTATGACCCTTTGTATTTCTGTGATGTCAGTCATAATTTCCTATCTTTCATCTCTGATTTTATTTGTGTCCTTTCTCTTTTTTCTTTAGTGAGTCTAGCCAAGGGGTTTTCAATTTTACTAAACTCCTCAAAGAACCAGCTCTTTGTTACATTTATTTTTTCTATTGTCTTTTGTGTTGTTGTTGTTGTTTTGTTTTCAATTTCATTTATGTGATTATTTCTTTCCTTCTGCTGACTTTGGGCTTTCTTTCTTCTGCCTTTTCTAGTTTTTTTAAGATGAAGAGCCAGGTTGTTTGGGGTGCTCATTCTCGTTTTTGGAGATAGGCCTGTAATGATATGCACTTTCCTCTTATGACTGCTTTTGCCATGTCCCAAAAGTTTTGATATGTTGTGTTATCATTATCATCTGTTTCTATGTATCTCTTCATCTCTCTTTTTATTTCTTCTCTGACCCAGTCATCCTTCACGTTTTTTAATCTTCATGTATTGATGGTTCTTGCTGCTTTCTTTTTGTAGTTGACCTCTAACTTCAAAGCATTATGATCAGACAGTGTGGTTGTTATGAGTTCAACCCTCTTATATTTGTTGAGGCTTTCTCTGTGTCCCAGTATGTGGTCAAACCTTGAGAATGCTCCATGTGCACTACAGAAGGATGTATAAGCAGCTGTTTGGGGATGGAAGGCTCTGTAATTTCAATTATGTTCAGTTGGTCTAATGTGTCACTTAAGGATGATATTTCCTCATCGATTTTCTGTTTGGATGATCTGTCCATATATGACAGTGAGGTATTTAGGTCTCTGACTACGATAGTATTTTGGTCTGTTTCTCCCATTAGTTCTATCAGTAACTGCTTTACGTATTTTGGGGTTCCCCAATTGGGAGAATAGATACTAATAAGTGTTATGTCTTCTTGGTGCATGATTCCCTTTCTCATTTTGAAGTGTCCCTCAGTATCTTTCTTTACCATGTTATTCTGAAGTCTGTTTCATCCAATATTGCCACCACTACTCCTGCTTTTCTGTGAATGCCATTTGCTTGAAATATCATTTTCCACCCTTTCACTTTGAGTCTATATTTGTCTTTGGAGATGAGATGTGTCTCCTGGAGGTAGCATATAGTTGGGTTTTGTTTTCAGATCCATTCTGTGTCTTTTTATTGGGAGTTCGATTTATTTACATTAGGGTGATTATTGAAATATTAAGTCTTCTTATAGACATTTTATCGTTTGTTTTCTGATAGCTTGGAAACACCATTGCTTCTTCGTCCTTGTGTTTCTGTCTTCTTTATTTTTCCTTGGTCTTTGTGGGTTTTCCCTCTGGTTCTTTTTCTTTATGCTGTATACTTCAGTTCTAAATCTTTGGTGTGTGGCATGCACCTTATCTCCATTTCTTTGTGAATTTGGATTTTTTAATCCTCCCTTTTTCTGTCATTGTCTCAATTTGTCCCTATGTATCCTTGACGTTCATTTCTATCTTGCTATAACAATTCTCTTCTTATCATTTAAGCTTATAGTGCCCTGTTTGTCACTTGTCATTTTTGTCATTTTGTTTAGATGAGCTGACCCCTTCAGTATTTCCTGTAATACAGGTTTTGTACTGGAGAATTTCCTGTATGACTGGAAAGGTCTTTATTTCTCCTTCACATCTAAAGGAGAGCTTAGCTGGATACACTAACTAGGCTGCTAGTTCTTTTTGTTTAATAGTTTGAATACTTGATTCCACACCCTTCTTTTTTATAAAGTTAGTGCTAGATGTCTGACGATAATCTAATGGGTTTTCCTTTACAGGTTACCATTTTCTTCTCCCTAGCTTCCCTGAGAACTCTGTCTTTGTCATTGACTTTTGATAATTTTAATATAATGTGTCTTGGAGACCTTTTGGGGTTGAGATAATTGGGTATTCTGTTGACTTCTTGAATTCTAAGCACCAGCTCATTCCTTAGACTTGGAAAATTCTTGTCACCTGTTTATTGGAAAATGCTTTCTTGTCCCTGCTCCTTTTCCTCACCTTTGATAATGCCCATTATTCTCATGTTTCCTCTCCTTAAGGCATCAGCTAGGTCTTGTATTTCTCTTTCATTATTTTTCATTCTTCGGTTTCTCTCTTCTTGCTTCTGATGTATTTCTAGATTTCTGTCTACGATATCACTGACCCTTCCCTTCAATTTGTAGGCTCTATTTCCCAGCTTGCTATTTCATTTGTCAACTCTTGCAGTTTTGTTTTTTGTTTTTTATTTTTGTTCTAATCTCCAGAAAATCTATTCTGTTCTTTTGAAATGTTTCAATATTCTTGCTATACTCATCTAGTTGTTGATTTCAATTCCTGAAATTGTTGGTATGACTCATTTCAGAACTTACTGAGCTTTGTCACAGTACCATCCTATATTTTCTGTCATTTAAGTTGCATACTTCTATGTCTGCAAGTTTATTCTCTGAGGTTTTTCTCTTTCTTCCTGAGATATCTTAACACCTTGGTTGTTCATGGTGTTTAATGGACCATTTCTCCACCTGGGCATTATTAGAAATGTATTCTGCTCCCTCCCCGAAGCCCCTGCCAGAAAGATTTATTATATAAAGGTCTCTCTTTAGCCTGCTGAAAAGAAGGTGCTTTTCTTTTGGTTTCCAGTAGGTGGCATCTAAGCCTTTTGTATCCCTGTTTTATGTAAAGCCTTAAAAATGCCTTTTTGATTTCTTGTAGATATTTAGACCTGCTCACTACCCTCAGTCTCAGTCCCTGTCAGTGGTAGCAACAGTTTTGGTAGCATCTGCTCAGATTCTCTTGGGGCTCCACTGTGTTCAGTCTTGGAGGATATGGGAGGGGGGAGCCCTCTGGGTTGGGTGGGGGGCTGCAGCTCAGCCTGGGTTTTGCAAGTGCAATTAGTAAAAATGAACTGTTGTTTCTCTGCCATACCACTTCTCTTCTTTCTGCCCTTTTGACTGGGCCCTGCCACCGGCTGCATGGAACTAACAACTCTCTCAGGCAGCACCATTCAGGGAATTCACTGCACCTTCTTACCTCACCCTTCTCTTTCAGGGAGCTCTGGTGACTCCCTGAGAGGCAGCTTCTTGGTTTCTCTCAGTTCACCACCCGACATCTGGGGTTCTGACTGGTGATAGCTTATATGCACAGATCCCACGCTCAGACGTGCTGGTGTGCAGTTTGGGTGTTTTTTGTTGAGTTTAGATTTTCAGCCTATTGTTATTTCAAGTGGAGAGATCTGGGGACGTATCTCATTCCACCATGTTTCTCCAAAATTCTTGGGAATAGTCAGCTTTAAGACAAATACCTTTCCTTCAGTTCCCTTCAAAATAATACTTCATAGTTTATGCCTATTTACCAAAGACATGTTCCTTTACATCGTATTATCATTCTTAACTGAATTACCATATTACATACAACACAGACAAATATAGATCAGAGATCGTGAACATACTCTTATTTCCCCATCATCAGTATTTTAACTTCCCTTAGGGTACATTTCTAGTTTCCTCATGGAGTGAAGAAATAGATAGAGTTCCAAAAGTACTCATCCTCCCATCAGAGTCTGAGGGCAAAAGGGGAGAAAATTCCTGATTACCAAGATCTCTAAGAAAGCGCTCTTATCATTGGGTCAGCAAATAAATCTGGGTCTTGGTGAAGGAGCACAGAAGTTGAACTATTACTGGCATAGCAGTCCTGGCTAGCCTGGGCTTGCCATTATACCAATCCACTGGATTAACTTGTTGGTCAATGTTTTCTCGTATATCAGCTGATTCTTGAAGCATTAAAAGACTGGAGGGTCTACACCCTAGTTGTAACAACACTCCCAATTTAGTTAAAATATTCTGTCCTAACAAGGAAGCTGGGCAACTTGGAACTATTAAAAACTTTTGCTGAAAGCTATAATCTTCAAATCAGCAGGTCAGTGGTGAAGTAAAATAGTTGACCTTGTCTTCTCCTACTCTGATGAAAATTGTAGTTTGTGATGAGGATTTTCCTGCAAATGAAGGGAAAAGAGAATAGGTTGCCCCTGTATTAATATTAAAATAAATCAAATTTGCTTACTCATTATGTCCAGCTTCATCCAGAGTTCCTCAGTAGTAATGACCACACTCCTGGGCCAGGTTGGCGAGGACGGCCCCAGGCCTCTTCAGTCACATGGTTTCCGGACCTGGGCTACTAGGATGTTGGCTGACCACCCTCCTCTCTGAGAGTGTGGACAGTCAATTCTTCAATTCCAGGGATTAGTTCCAGTTTCTTTGAATGTGTGGCAGGGGCCTGGGGCTTCTCAGTACAGTCCTTTGCCCAGAATTCTACTTTCTTGCATTTGAAGCAAGACCTCAGTGTGTCCTTATTCCCTAGTCTCTTAAAGGACATTTGTTGGGAACCAAGGGCCTGGCCAGTTGTGACAGTCATAATCTTGGCTTGTTGTTTTTCTTTATTCTGTTCTCTTAATTTCCTCTTCAAGGTCTTGAATGTTATAGACCATGAAGTTCATATAAAGTCATTGATTTTGGTTAGTCTATGGCTGCTTTTGTAGCTTTTGAAGCTTGGGTCTGATATCAGGGGCTGACTGGCTAACAAAATGCTGGCCAAGCAAAGCTAACTCTGCAATGGAAGGAGGGCCTACATATTACTATACATCCTAAAGAATTCTTCCAGCCAGATTCTCATCTTTTCCTTGAGTAATAGTCTGAAGCTTCTCATAGTTCATGGCTTTTGTATTTCTTGTTCTTTCCCAGAGTTGGTTGGGCCACAAGTACTTTACTCTGTCTCTGCGTATTTGCACAGAACTAGGCCCAAGGGGGCACTACAGTAGTGATTTGCAACTATGAGTCTACATATAGAAACTAGTCTAAATGTCTAGGGAACTCTGACACTACCTGGTACACAGTTCTAACAGTGGTGGGGTCCAGGGTTCCTTCTGAAGGCCATCTTACCCCATAGGTGAGCCACTCAAGCTCACAAAGAGTACAAAGTTTACCTGGGGTCAACTTGACCCTGTAATCCCCTGAGAAGCCTTTCTTAAAATTTTTCAACATACAATTTAAGACAGTTAGCTCAGAGAAAACTTCCCCCAAATTTGTCTTAGGAATCTTTCTAATGAAGGGGGGAAATAGACCTTAAAATTTTAATAAAATGATTCGACAGATGTTCCCTATGTCAAAAGGGCCATTTGGAGATAGACAATTCTTAAGCCAAATCAGTGGATAATTGCTACTCCACCCCCATGTATCCCACCCTGTGTCAGTGATGTAAAGACAAGGGTGCCTCCTCCAGAGAGGAGACCACTCAGGTGCTCATCAGGCTGTGCCCTGAAGAAGCTTAGGTGATGCTTGGTCACAGCTGACTCAACTTTGTGACTTACGATCGAACACTAGACCAGTGCCACCCTGTACACCACAGAACTGCATGCACATGAGTCCATTTGAACTCCATAGCCTTTAGGGAACCTATGGGTGCCCAGCTGTGGAGCCACAAATTTGTATCTGACCCATCAAAATCGCCAAGTCGCCCATTCCTCACTCATTCACACACCAGGTAAAACATTGCTTCTCCCCTTTTCAGAATGACCTAACCTTTGACCTCCCCCACCCCTGGAAGACCCTGTGTCTTCTACCTGAAGACTAGGAGGTGATCAAGCTCCTCTTCTGTCTGGCGACAGGAATTGACTAGGCAGCTGAGCCCCAGGGCCTTACCTTATCCTGTGGCTGTTCCTGCTGAGTTGGTTCGTCCCTCCCTTGTGTCCGGTTGGACTCAGCTCTAACTCGGAGAGTCAGAGTATTGGTCCTATAGAGAACCAGAATTCCGTCCGGTAGCTCGCCTCTTCATTCATCGCAGAGCCCCTCCTCCCTGGCCTGGCCGAGCCACCTGGTCCAGCAACTCAAAGGCCCATCGTAGTTAAAACCTAGCTTGGGCCTCTAGTAATGTTGCAGAAAGTTGTGAAATCAGACTGGTGAGAAACAAAGCAGCTCCTGGAGAGTTGGAGAACTCAGGTTTATTATCCGAGTGGTCCTGAGGTGCTAGCACTCTGAAGATCTGGGCCCCGAGCTCAGGGTCAATTTTGCCTATATAGGGCTTATTTGGCATGGGCTGACTGGTTAATCTGTCCTTGGACAGTTACAACATGAGGGAGTTTTTTTGTCCTATGGGCAGTTACAGAGCATGAGATTTTCAAACAGGACCTTGGGCAATGTACCTGCTATCTAGACAGAACAAGCAAAGAGGAGGGTAGTCTTCAGTTGATCTTGAGATTACTTGACCCTTTGGCCTATGCAGACAGCATGTCTACAGAAGCAGAACAAAGAGCTGAATTACAAGGTTAGCCATCAGAGACGAAAATTTCTCTTCAGCTTATGAGATGGCAAGCATGAGCCACTCATCCAGGCTTCTGAAACACCCTACCTGTCTCTCCATATCCATGCCTTGGCCCATATGGATATCTGCACACAACTTGAGTGCTCGGAGGATAAAACTATGGTCAGTGATGTGATTGTGAGTAAGAATAAGGCAGCTGGGACAAAGCTTCCTGTTAAGAGGGTCAAATGGCATGTCCTCTGTGAGCCCCTAAGCAAGTCAAGTCACTGCCCCACCCTGGGCCTCTGTTCTCATTATCTAGCAAAGGGAAAGATAAAGATTCTGTGGTGCAGGCTTTACACAGTAGCAATGAGGTTTAGACAAGGAAACAAATGTGCAGTGCTATCTGTCCTGCTTCATCTGGAAGTGTGAAGGCAAAAACAATAATATAATAACATGTCACTGAGTCTGCAGGAGAATCACTGAGGTGGTGTGGTTCTCAGGCTTTCCGGATGAGGGCATGGGCTCAGAGGAGGCCAGGCCACAGGCTCAAGTCAGCACACTGTGTAGGTGTTGATGCCGGGACTGTCCTGAAATCAGAGCATACTGGCGGTCAGAGTAGCACTGGTACCAGATGACTTGGGTCATATGACCAGGGTTTGAGGCTAGTGGTGATGGAGAGAAATGAGGTAAGGGAAGTGTGTTCTCCCTAACCCTGTCCTAGACACTGACATGACTGGCCCACCAGGATTGCTACCCTCATGAGAACCTGCAGAGAGACCAGAATGAGCTGCAGGGGAAGATGAGGGTGCATTTATGGAAGGGGTGCCAGGGGCACAGTCCCCCACTCATATCTGGAGGCTAACTCAAGAGAAGAGGGTCCTCCTCACTTTAGTCAGCCCAGCTGTTGTAACAGAGCTTTAATTCCTGCATTGGATGTAAACAGAAGGAGGGCAGAAATATCAGCATGTGGGGTGGATTTGTGGTGGAGAGGAGCCCAGGACCATAGACCCTGTGACTGGCACAAAATGAGCCCTGGAGGTAATTAGGAGAGGTCTGTGGAATTCTTGGAAAGGTGAGAGGAGGGAGAACTGAGGGGAGGCTCTAAGGGCCCTAGGATGTGGGAACCCTGGGGTGGGCCAGGAGGCCGAAGGAAAGTTTTCAGGGAAGTGGCTGTGGCAGCACCTAAGAACACTCCCATTGAAATTACACATGCTGTCATTCCCTATCTTGGCACAGCTCTCACCAAACTGATGATTCTCTATGCTGTAATGCAGGACTATTGGGAAGATGAAAGTCTGGGGGCAGGGGTGACAGGAATGGAGGCTTGGGAAGAGAGCCCCATACTGGACCCTGAGTCCTCAGCACATGGTCAGCCCTCTAATCGTGAGAGGCTCGCAGCTGCTTCTGTGAGCTGGGGCTTCACGGCCACCTTAGCCATGAGCCAACACAAGATATACATCCAACCCCCCCTGGCTGGTGAAGCAGCAGAGCTGTCTGAATACAAAGCTTCAGGAGGTCTAGCGAAGCTGCGCCAGCCTGCCTCTCCCTTAGTTGGTGCCCATGGAAGCAGGGAAAGTGAGGTCTGGCTCCTACCAATTGGGAAGCACATAGGTGGCAGGAGACCTCAGCCTTCCAGTCTGTCAGCAGTGAGAGTTGGGCTACAAAAGTCCCTGAGCCTCAGCTCCTCATCCCTGTGCCCTCTTTGCCTGGAATCCAGAGTCTGGCCAGATCCAAGTCCTGTCTTCTGTTTCTGTCCACCTTCTGGGACCTGGTGGTAGTGTAAAGGAGAAGGTTGGGTGTAGGAAGCTAGTAATGGGTGTGTGTGTTGGAGGGGGGGTCTTTCTGATGCAGTTTGCCTATTTGTTCTCTAGGAGAATGAGATCAACCACCAGAAAAATAACAAAGTGAGCAGGTGTGACACTTCCTGTGGGGACAGAGCATAGAGAGAAATGGGGATTTATTCAGACACATGCACGCACACGCACACACACACACACACAGAGAGAGAGAGAGAGAGAGAGAGAGAGAGAGAGAGAGAGAGAGAGAGAGAGAGGCAGAATACTCTTTATCTTCATACCTGCCTCAATAATTATGGGGAGAATTTGATAAGAGAGAAATGAGATACCCTGGGTGGGGGTAGTAGAATGGCATCAAGGATAAATTGCAAGAGGAGGGACTATTTATGAGTGCAGGTAGGGTTTGGATGGAGTTGGAGGGAAAGGGGTTTCCTACGTGTGCACAGACCCAGGACCGGTCCCCCTGCTGCATTCGTCACCACCTACTTAGGTCCTATAATGCCGAATCCGCCAAGGCCTTGACTGCATCCTCTATTTCCCTCTAGTCTAAGAAATATAAAGTAATGATGGGGCTCATGCTGTTCCAGGTAGAGCCATTTCAGGGTAGTCATAGTACATAGAACAGATGAGTGAGAAAGCGAGGTGAGGCCAGGCAGTACATGAATGAGGCAACTGTTGAAATCACCTTGATGGCCTGTTCAGGAAAAAACAAACAAACAAACAAAAAAAAAAGTGAAAAACTGTGTTTATGGCTCCCTGCTGAGCCCCAAATATCATTACATGTTGACTGCTGAGGCACCCAGATGTCAGCTGCCATACAGACACAAGGAGGGACACTGAGGTGTGGTTCCTGGTAGGCTGCCAGATGCCATGCTATGACAAAGCTAAATTATGCCCTGCCAGTCAGAACCCTGTCCTAGTCATCCATAAGTACTCCAAAGGCCAAGGAGAACTTGGTATCATCAGTCAAAAAGGTAGGTGATTGTCCAGGCTGGCAGGGCAATGTCTTCTACAGCCCTGGGGACACAGCTGGGTCCTTACAATGGGCAGCTGCTCTTGCTACAAGGAAGAAGACATTGGGGGAGGGACTTGTCTTGGTGTCCCTGAAGGGCGGGAGAAGGTGTCCCTGCACTGTTTACTTCAATCCCATTTTCTAAGGACTATTTACACATTTGGGGAAATGATATATATTTTTTAGTAAATGGTAAATGCTAAATTTGGACATTATTTTATTAAAGATTTGTTTTTCTTACAGCCTGGGGGTTGTGGTTTGGTTCCTTCTTTTCCTATGCTGAATTCAGTGAGGTCCAGACTTTCACCTTCCTCCATGAACTAAGAAATCTTGCACTCTCAGCCCATAGTGTATGGGAGGAGAAAGAAGCGCCAGCCTCCATCCCCAACTGAAGAACACCCCCAAGACTCCCTTCCTCAGAGGACAGTTCATTCTAGTGCCTTGAGCCTTGGCCAGGAGCAGACAAAGCAGCTTAGTTACAATAGTAAATAAGAAGGAACTTAGAAGCAGAAAGTACTCACACAGGCACAGCAACAACCACTGAAACTGGGTGTCTTTGAAAACAGAACTTGTGATGGCCACTCCCCACCCCAGGACAGTGGTTGCTTCTGAGGAAGAGAAACAATTTCTGCATGTCTTGCTGACATGCCTTTTGGTCACATGGTTGAACATGTAGTTTTCTACTGCAGTTTCAAAATTGCAACAGCACTAAGGAGGGAAAGGAAGTAAAAAATCAGACCTTCATTGTGAGGAAAATAAGGCCACAGGAAGATCATCTGCAAGCAGACTAAGGGCAGGCAGAACCATCCACCTCAGGCCCTCCAGGGGCTCCATGTTCACCCATCACCAAAATTTGAGTCCTCCTGGGATTCTGGCCCATGACTTCCCAATTGCTTTTCCTGCAAGTTTCTTCTACAGGTGGAAGATGTGTGATGCTGCCTTTAGGGTCACAGGTGGGCCTCCTTCCATAAACAATTATAACACATGGGGACTGGAACGTCCAGCATCTGTGCCCTTATTTATTCAATTATGTTTTAAAGCATGTATGTTTTGGATCCCCCCCATCTCTTTGAAAAGAAAATGGTGGCCACTTTCTGGTGTGACTGGATGGATCAGAAATGGAGTCCCATATGCCAGGATAGCGATCCAAATAATTGGCCAATGGAAACACTTACCCTCCCCCTTGCTGATCAGCATGACTTCTGGGGCCATGCAATTCAGAAGTCTGTGATCTCAGATAATGAACAGGTTACACACTCAGTTGTGTTGTTACTTATATGCCTTAAATTGGTAACTGTTCCCAAGTAAAGCTTGTACTCACCTGGGATGGCTGTGTTTTTTTCAACAGGCTTCTGCTGTGATTATGTTAGAGGGCTGTAAGCCTCATGATTATAAGACCAAGGATGACCACTTGGCCTTCTGAGCATCACCCCTGGAAACAACCTGTAAAATAAAAATCCAGATGAATTGCTTGGCAGTTATGAGTTACCCATGTCTACCTGAAAGCTGCAGTGTCACCCAGACTCGCAGCAGGCTGGCTCTGCCAGGGAGGTCTTTTCTGTGCAGCCGAGGGCTGAGGATAAGCCCCATTTCTACATAGCCCAGGCCCTTCCTCACTAAGCACAGCCCCCCAAGACTATGATTTGTTAAGGAAAGACAGGTCAGGCTGAACCTCCAAAGAGACAGAGTTGTGCCAGGTTCCAGGGCTGACTGGGACTGGGGCAGAGGCAAGGGTACCCGAGGGTTTCCGCTGCAGGACTGTGATGCGTCTGAGGGCTGGTCCTGCACATGGCAATGTTTGCATCTCCTATGCCTGATGATGTAGACGAGCTGATCAACTTAGTGCCTCTTTGTCAGATAACCCCGAGAGTCATCCATGAAGGAACCACACTCGCAGCAATGGTCACATGTCACTCCGTTTTTAATACTTTACATTTATGTCATTTGAACTAACATAAAGTATATACAAATGCTCAACCTTATTAATGACTGCATAAGAAATAGATATAAAAATGAAGTTTTGCACCTGGTCACTCTTTGTGCTGATATTTATAACAGCCTTCATCCACTACCCACTTCATATTCCTTTTGCCCTTCTTGAGGACTTCAGCTGATTGTGGCTTTCACCTGGTTGGAAGACCTCAGACTTAATTCCTGATGGTCACAGCCATCAGTCATTGGGCCTGGATTGGTTTCCTGTTGTTTTCTTTTTACTTTTGTCACAGGGCACTGGGATACTGTTTTGAGAAACTACCGTGCTGTATTTTATATTGATTGGAACTTTTTCCATTTTCCATCAACACCGTACAGAATTTCTTTTTTTCTACATTCTCACAAACATTTGATACATATTTTTGTTTAATACTATCCGTGCTATCTGAAATGAGATGTTTTATTATGATTGTGATTATAATTTCCCTGAAGATTAGTAATGTGATCATCTTAGCAAGTACCAGTTGCCATTTGTATGTCTTCTTTTGCAAGAAGTATATTCAAGTCCTTTGCCCCTTTTTAAGCAGGTTATTAGGTTTTTCTGTATTTTTTAAAATAATTAATTCCCCACCCACTACTTCGACCCCTGACCTACAGATGTTGCCTTCTCACCTTAGGAAGTGGATCTCTGAAGGCGAGGCATCTCCTATCACATGCTTGTGGTGTGCACATGAGGCCTGGTTCACTCAGGGCCTGGCACACCCAGGGTATGGTCCATGGCTCCACCAGGGGCTCGATCCTAGGACCTTCTGCATATAAAGTAGACATGCTGATCATTACTCTATGGAGCCACCCCCCATGTCATTTTTTTTAATTCATTTTTTTGCTATTGAATTCAACTAGTTCTTTATATACATTGATATTAACCTTTATCAAATATACAGTTGAAAATATTTCATTCCATTTGTTGCCCTCTCTTTGTTAATTATTTGTTGTATATAATTTCTAGTTTAATGTAGTTCCACTTGTTCATTTTTGCTTCTGTTACCTGTGATTTTGCTGTGGTATTGAAGAAATCCCTGCCATATCTAAAATCTTGGTTTCCTTCTAGGAGTTTTAGATGTCAGAGCTATGTTTAAGTCTAATACATTACAGCTAAGTGTGTGTGTGTGTGTGTGTGTGTGTGTGTGTGTGTGTGTGTGTGTGTACAGGGTCGGGGGAGGATCACATTTAATAATGAAAGCATCATGAGGTGGCTGCACTTCCAATCCTTTCGACCCCACTATGTTTGAGTACAGACAAAGTTTGTTCTACATAAAGGTATCTAAAGCAGCCCTTGATAAGCATCCCCTCTCATACATGTAAATTTTCATACAAAAAGAGATATAAAACTCAACACACCATTCATTCTTTAACAAGTGGAGAAAAGTTTGGGTTAAAAGAAACATCTAACATAGTCTCATAGTTTCCTGAGAGGTATATCATAATCTTTGCCCATCACCAGATGTCTTTATGTCTGTAAAAGGCCATTTAAACTAGCACCACACAGTGTTCATCATTAATTTGCTCTCTCTCTGCTTGAGTGAGATCTTTCAGGAGGTTTGATTAGATTCTGTGCCTGTGTCTACCTTGGTGACCTGGACACTTGATATGGACCACCTCTTTGGGGACCTGATGGGGTGACACCTTTGCTGCCTTTCTTAGGGAGGGGAGAAACTAAATTTGCTTTCTGGGAGATTGGCCACTACTCCTTCCATAGCACAGGGTGAGAAAATAAAGGCATTTGTCCATGTTTCAGCAGCTTCTACAAGGGCGACCAGGTGCTGGCATGCTCTCCACCTTCTCACATGCTCCTTTCTCCTCCTTGCTGGACTCCAGGTCATTCATGTGTTCTTCCAGAGTGCTATTCTTAGATCCTGGTTGCTCAGCTTTCTCTATCACCTTGTGTTTCTGGATCCAGGACAGATAGATGCCATAGAGTTTCTCACTGTGTACTAGCTCATCAATAAACTCATTAACATGATTCAGTTCAAGCTGACCACTTTGATTTCAGCTCTTAGTCTTTTGGTAGTTCTTGAACAGAGGCTCCAGGTAGTCATAGTAATCACTTGCCATGGCTGTCATATAAACTGCTTCCAACATATGGAGATACTTACATTTTCATTTGTAATGAAGTCTGAAATGATGTCTTTCTCATGTTGAATCTGAAGCATCTTCTAGTTTAAACACAGAACAGAAACTGCATTTATGTTGCTATCACAGACACACCCACAAACTTCAATTCCATGGCTCTATCAGCTATAAGTTAGTGTTCATTAGAAAGTACTCCAATTCTCAGTACTTGGACTTATAGATTCACATCTACATGACCTTCTCTAACAGATGTCGAGGGTTGCTGCCATAGAGGCTGTTTGGTTTCACTGTTTGATTTTGCCATTTCAGAATGCTTTCAGCTATTATTATTATTTTATTAGGACCATCTGTGCCTCACATTAAGGTTAAATTAAAAGAGTGATAAAGGAAGAAACATAGAGGAAGTCCCTTTTAAATTGTTGCAGCCAGAAATTCTGTCTTACAAATAAAAAATTTCTTTCCCCCACACATTGTCAGAACTTCTTCGTGTATCTGTCTGCTCTTGGGTGGACTTTGAATAGTTTCTGAATCAAACTTCTTGGCCCAGTAAATACTTGATTTTTACTACCTCTATGAATTTGTAACTACTGAAATGATATCACACATTTTGTATAGTTTCATTTTTGGGTGAGGGAGAGTACAAAAACAAACCACAATGGAAAAGAAAGTAACTGTGGCTATCAGGGTCTGATATCAGCTTGGGGCACTAAGCACAGCCCTCATCTGCCCACATGTAGGTCAGTAGCTGTCTCAGAGTGAACACATGTTTGGTTGAAATGTTTATTGCTTTCACTGGAGGTCAGTGATCTTCATCACCCTCTTCCCCACTTGATTGCATTTACACACACCCCGATCCAGTTTGGGTCACACAGGTGCCTCACAGGTTAAGCCTCTGGCCACCAACTCTGAACTCCACTGCAGCTGAGAACAGTGATGGATGTGGCAGTAGCTGCAAGGTGTGGCTGCAGCAGAGTTGGCAATGACAGTGGCATGAGGTGTAGAAAACCTGAGGAAACTAAGGTGGGTGCACCCTGTTCATCTACCTTTCTTCACCCCCTTTGATCTCCACTCTTCCTTTCCCCTTAGGAACCCAGCATTCTGACTTTAAACTGGTGCTACATTTGCTCATGCCTGAGATAGCAGCCAAAGTTCACATCAATGAGCACCATGGTTGCTAAGTGCTGACGTGTCAACCAAGATGCTGGGGAGGTAGACTGCCCTCTTGCAGGGAGTTGGCCCAGGTGAAAGCCATCACCACATTCCAGTTTGGGCAGAGGACTGTACTTTCCAGTAGGTTCAGAAGGTGGATGAATAGGAGAAAAAGGAATGGATGAAGAAAGGGAGGAGGAAAATAGAAAGTAAACAGGAAGGAAGAAAAGGAGGACACAATTAAAAATAAAAGGAGTAAAGAAAAAACATGGTGAGGAGGGAAGGGAAGAGACATGGTTGGTTGCTGGGGATCCCAAGGGTAAAGGTAGCTTGGGCCTGGCTGATCAAGCAAGATAAGAATATCACCAGCGGTATCCCAACCTTCAGTTAGACTTGAGGGTATGACTGAGTTCATCCTAAAAGGGGTCTAGGGTGCAACCCCAATATGGGTTGGCTGTGTTCTTTTGAGTAGCATTTCTCCACCACAGGCTGGAGCTAAAGATGTTGTTTGTGCAGGTGCAGGAATGTGGCTTGCCTTCGTATAGATTTTAATATAGTCCTTGTGTTTTCCAGGGCCCACTGGTTCTGTTGCTGTATTTCGGGTCTAGCTGAGAGTAATTTAATTGTTACATCTGTGAGTTTTATCCCAGGATTCCTGAAGATGTGCCCAACTTGGCTGTTTCCACTCATGTCAAGTAGTTTTCTCACACATGGCCATGATTAATATGAGGGAAAGTCATTGTGGAACAGTACGCCAAGTTCACTGTAGACTTTATGCTGAATTATCTAATAGTCCACTTTCAGTTTAGTTGTCTTAACCTACCAGCACTTCATCTTCTGGCTGTCTTATTTCACTGGGGCATCATTTGATGGCACTTGGGTGAAGGAAGGGATGGGGCAAAGGCTGCTGCCTAGAAAGAATGCTCCCTCCTTCTGGTCTCTCTATCTTTTCTCATGATTTCTGTAAATTCCTCAGACTTTGCATTGGTGCTCAGCACATCGTTTTTGAGGTTTTGGATGTATTATTCTTCATTGTGACCCCTGTTGCTGTTTATTAAAGAATGTCTAGAGCACTTTCATGTTTATCACTACTGTGCATGTTGCAACAGCGTGACAAAGGCAATTGACCTGAATGCCCTCTCATGGCATCTGCGTTAAAGGCAATTCAAAGGTACCCATGAGTCCAGACCCCAGACATTTCACCTTCATGCACTCCTGCCCTCTGCCATAAGATTCTCACACACAGTGTGTCTTCCCAAAACCAACTTGGCTGAGACAAGCTAAAAATACACTCAGGTCTTATGACATTGTTGAACTTACGCTTTCTCAGAAAACCCTGTGCTCCAAATCACAGTCACAACTCATTGATGTGGAAAACCCTCTCTTTTAGCAGTCACTCGTGACAAACCCAAGGACCTCCAAGAAGGCAGCCTTTTCCAACTCTAACCTGGAGAGGAGATGATCAATGAGGCTCTCTTTGCGAGCTGCGTTTACCAAAGCCTCATTTTCTCCAGGACCAAACAGCTGCTAACACCAATGCTTTCCACTTTTTTTTTACCCCCAGAAAAAGGAAAAGACAGAGGACCTAGAAAGACTGCTCAATGACTATGCCACACTAGGCAAGGCCCTTAGAAAAAAAGAATCGACTGGGCAAGCAAATTCCAAAAGGGCTAAACCCACACCCCTTCACTAGACTTTGGTTTTGAGGTACAAACAGTGAATGGCTGTCAGCGGAAGAGGGCGAGGAGAAATGGAGCCCAGGGATGCTGCCTCTGGGTGTGGCTGCCTGGCTGACGATGGCTGGGGACCCACAGGTGGTCAGGGGGACTTCGGTGGGTGGGCAGCTGGCAGCAGCAGAAGCCACAGGCAGTGTTTGGAGGCAGCCTCTCTCGGCACAGGGCAGGACTTGGGGGGCTGGTGAGGGAGGTTGCAGCAACAGGAGCAGGCAGAAAAAGCCTACAGAAAGCAGGTCTCCCAACCAAATACTTACCAGGCCCATGCTAGCGCGTTGGACAGGGCGCAGTCAAGGAGGTATGCCCAACGAGTTGGGTACTGTAGCCAGCAGCCCCCAAAACCTGGACTTGGCCTCCCTGGTGCACCCCTAAAAACCGACACCCTCCGGCTTCCAGTGAGCAGGCCTGCTCCTCTCCTGCCAGAGCCACTGGCGCAGTGCTCTGGGTCTGCTGGCACCGGCTCAGGCTGCCACTGGCCACAGGTGCGCAGGGGTGCAGGGGCAGAAAGCCACCATGGTTTGGCAGGTGGTGGCAGCCAAGAGCCAACAATGGCACCACTCAAGGCACGGTGGGACTCCTCCAGAGGCCTCGTCCTCTCATGTCCCAGGCCTGCCCAGGCCCCGCCCTCTTGCATCACCAGTCTTGGCTCCTGGGGCTGGCAAGACCCCTGCCACCATCCAAAAGCTCAAGACCTTCTCAGTCTTTTTGGGACCTAGGCCTCTACGTCCGGGCGCAATCCCCTGCCTGCTACTGGCCCTGCCACTGCTAAGGCCTTACCGCCCCACAGGCCTGCCTGCCAAAAACTACATGGAGCCACCAGCACCACCAAGGGGTGGACCCTGTCTGCCAGATTACAGAGATGGGACGCCAGACGGCAGAGCTGAACCCTGGACACCAGATCCAGAAGTCAGATGCTCGACATCAGATGCCACAGCTGGTCTCCAGACATTGGACCAAGGACTGAAGCAGACACCATACACCAACACACCAGATACCACACACCAGATACAGAAGCCAGACCCTGGACACCCACACCAGATGCCAGACAATAGTCTCCTGAGCTATATTTTAGAAAATGCATGCCACATCCTGTACATCAGACATGGGAGTCAGAATCTAGAACATGGACCACGAGCCAGATTTCGAACCAGGTGGCCAGATGCCAGAAACAGAAGACATTCCACTGGACTAAAGAAAAACCCCTAATCCTAAACCCGAGAAAATGGACCCAGGTTCCAGATCGCACACCTGATGTTGATCACCAATCTCCATGGAGACGCTACTTATTGAACATGAGTCTGATTTTACACACTAGTCATCAGAGCTGAGCTCCAGAGTCCAAGCAACACTAGACCTTGAACCACTGCCATTGAATACCATGCAACTCACTGAAAATGAATTTTTGGCACCTGACATGGATCGTTATCTCTGACCCTTGACTCTAGATGCCCAACACATGTTCCTGGAGTCTAACACCAACCCCAGACACCAGATGTCAGATATCAGAATTAGGACCAGTACTCAGGATAACAGAACTAAAGCTGCATGCTGGAAAAAGGCTCCTAATGCCACACACCATACTTCTAAGCCTGACTCCAGCATTTTGACCCAAAGCCAGACACTAGACTTGAAATAGTACACAACAGTTGGAATCTGGATCTGGAACGTGAACCTGAATCCTGGAGGTCAGATGCCAGAAAATATACTGGGCCCACACTGCTGACTCCAGAAGTGAAGCTAGGCACCAAACTAAAGATGAGAGATGTCACACAGCAGACATCATAGGCAGACTTCTAAACCTAGATCCAGAGCAGGACCACAGATGCCAGATGCTGTAGCCCAGTCTTGGACCTGATACTCATAGCCAGATCCTAGAACCCCTATGTCAGATGTCAAAGCTAAAACCCAGACCTTCAGCTGGAATTCCGACAGTCTGCTAGATGCCAGACAGCAGATACTGGAGCCTGATTGGCTCTCAAATCCCAGACCCCAGACATTAGTCATTAGAGTCTAGAGCCAGACTATAACTTGAAGCCAAATCCTGGATATCAGATACAAGACACCAGACACTGGAGCTACACCCCAGAAATTAGACCCCAAATTCCAAGCTGGAGCCTTGACCTAAGACTACAGATGCCCAACGTGTATTTTAAGGCTGAACACCAGACCCCCTAAAAGCAACCAGACCCCAAAAGAAGCCAAATCGCAACATCGGAAATCAGATACTAGATACCAGCCACTGGACCAATACTCAGAACATCAGAACTGAATCCAGATACGAACTACAGACACCAGACACCAGATGCCTCTACAGCTTGACAACAAAAGCCAGACCCAAAGCTAGGCCCTAGACCTTAGACACCACATGCCAAATAGCAGACATCAGAGCTGAAGTCCAACCAAGACAAGAAGCTGAACCCAGGAGACCGGAACCAGATTGCTGACACAGAAAGGAAATCAGATACCCAAGAGCAAAAAAAAAGATGCCAGACACCAAACATCAGAGCTGAACCTGGACCCCAGAGTTCAGATGCAAGATACCAAATGCCGCAGCCAGATTCTGGAGACTAACTGGAAACATGACCATGGACATTAGATGCCAGGCAAATGAATTCAGAGCTAGACTTTGGACCCCAGACATCAGCTGCCAGAGATCAGATGCCATACCCAATTCCAAATCACATAATCAAAACCACCCACAGGTGGCTGGATACCATATTAAAAACACAAAATGCCATTGTAATATTTTGGACCCCAGACATGAAGCCTTAACATAGATCCTGGACACAAAATGCAAAAAAAAAAAAAAAAAACACCTGAGATGGACTATAGACAACAAATCCGATGCCAGGTACTGAACCCTGAATACCAGATGTGAGACACCAGACTCAAAAGAGTCTGGACAGGTGAAGAAAGCCAGCAAGAACCCCAAACACCAGGTGCCAGAAACCAAAGACAGAAACCAGAACCTGTACAGACATGCCAGATGCCAGTTAATGAATGCCAGAGTTGGACTCTAGACCCCAATACCAAATGCTGGAATCAGAATCTCGACCAGTCAATAAACCAGATTCTAAAACACAGGCACCAGGTGATAGAAACCAGACCCTAGTTCCAATATTTGGACCATGACAGTAATGACAGTCTCTAGACCCTGGACCTCAGATTCCAGTAATTGGACCCAGACTCCTGAAGTTGTTCCTGAACCCTGGAAGACAGGTGCCAGACACCAGATGCTAGAACCACATTCCAATTACTAGAAAGTAAGCTAGACCTCTATCCCATATCCCTAGTGCCCGACACCAAAGGCTGGAGATGGACTCTGAACCCTGGACCCGGGACCCAAAGCTCAACCACAGATATATGGTATAACTGGATTCTGGACAGCAGACCTCATACCCTAGTCACCACATGCCAGCACCAGACACGAGCCATACTCTGGTATTTATGTAAGAGATGCCAAACACCAAATGCCAGAGCAGGAATCCAGACTGTCAACACAAAACTGGGCACCAACCCCAAATGTAAATGCAAGCCAAGAGACACAATATCTGAACTGCAGACCCCTGAACCAATATTAGAACCCAGAACCTGGATTACAGATGTCAGAAATAAGGTTCTGGAGCAGGATCCTGCACTGTAGAAACTGGACCCAAATGAGAACCCAGGACCTGAGAGCCAAAGCCAAATCCTGAACTTGGATTTTACATACCAGACCCTGAATGCCAGAACTGGACTCCAGATGACTGAACTGAAGCCAGAGACTGGACCGTTGCTGTAAGATAGTAGTCATTAGAAGCTGGTGCTGGACTCCTGACCCTGAAACTGAATCAGGAGTCCATACTCTGGATGCCAGATGCCAGACACTAGTTGCTTTAAGCCACAGTCTTGACCCAAAGCCATAATCAATCTCTGGATGCCAGGGACTGGGCAGCAGTGTCAGAACTAGACTCTGGATCCCAGACCCAATGCCAAAAATGGAGCTGGGCTCTTGACCCTGGCATAAAACTCAGACCCTGAACTTGGATATCAGGTGCCAGAAACCAGCCGGACTCCAGACTCTGAATAGGGAGCCAGACCCAGGATGCCAGAATTCATCCACCAGTGCCTGCAGCAAGATTCTTGACTCTAGATCATAAGCTGGACCCAAGGCACTGGACATCATATTCCAGAAACCGAACTCTGTAGCAGAAATCCACATATTGGACTATGTACACGAAGCTTTACCCCAGAGGCCAGATGACTAAAAATGAATGCCATAGCCAGACTCAGGACCCCAGCTCCTTAGCCTGATCCCATATCTTGAACATCATATGACAGAAAGCAGGCTGGCACTGGGGTCGAGACACCAGATTCTGAACTGGACTTTACACCCAGACACCACGTGCCAGACACCAGATTCTGAAGCAGGACTACGGACCTGGGACCCAAGTTGGTATTCAAAGCCTAGATACCAGATAGCGGAATGTCTGCTGACAGAAGGAGCTCGGTATCTGGGTCCACATCATTTTTACTGTTTTGGTGGTAACCCTTTATCCTCCATGTCACCACATAAAATAAAGAAGCCAGTACTGTTCATAGGCAGATCAATTTGGAAGTTGCAATTTCTAAGGTCCTCGGTGATCAGGCCCCTTTTTCCCTCATCACTTTGGCTTCTGCACATTGCCATTTCCTATGTGGTCCTGTCAGCTTGTGATGTCATGTAAATGGTCTGCATTCTGGCTTTGTCATATGACAATGTTAGTACAAATTTTGGTCCCTTATGTAACACCTGTGGTCACGAGCTGCCTAGTGAGGGATATGGCTGAGCTGCTCCAGGTTGTACATATATGGCCCAAGAAGCAGTTGGAACATTTTGTAATCTGGCAAGTGTCTGTGCCATAAGGATTAGTGCTGGAACCATTTGTGAACTCCGGTACGGGTCTGAGGACACTGCAAGGGGATAATCCCACAGGGTTTGCTTGCAATATCACCTTGGTATGTTACCGAGGCAGTCTAGCACAATGCAAAGAAAATAATTCTTCTCAGTCGTCTTTGCACGAGCAAGGGATAGTCTTGGAGTGTCCATTCTCTGGGCCACTAAACTCACTGGAAGGAGAAACACGGCTATACTGCTCTTCTAGCCATAGATGACATACCCATAAGATCATCCATCTCCCGCAATTAATCTACCTGTTTGCATTGGCAAGAATGAAAACCAGTTCAGGTTCTTATTTATTACTCAATATTGACACAACCAAGAATCAGATTAGTCAATGTGGATGAAGTTTGAGAAAGCAGTATAAGGTATCTGGGAATCTGAGCCTAGCTTATTGAGAAAAGGGTGTGGATTAACAGCACTGCCATGTAGAGAGAGGTCTGATGTTAGATGATCAGACAAAGACCACAGGAGACTTGGATATGCTCTCTCCAGTCGGTATCTCAGTAAGTTAAGAAACAAGAGCTTTTTTATTATTTGAAGGATTTCAAATTTCACCTTTATTTTTGTTTAAAACATAAAAGGTACACTTAAAATATTTTTTTTAAAAAAGGGTATAAACCATTTCTGGGTTGGTGATCTTGAGGAAGGTGTCATTGTTGTGGGCCATCTGTTTCCAGAGCCTGGAAATTGGCTCTGGAAATTCTTATTCGTGGTTTCCTATGGGAATTTTCATCCAGTTGTCTTGGGAGTAGTGATCTCAGTCCACTTGGTATTGCTCCTTTGAATACAGTACTATATTTCTTTCATTTTGATGGCAGCATAGGTAGTCAGCAGTACTTTATAAGGTCCTTCCCAGGAATGTGATAATGTATTTTATTCCTAAAGATCTTGATTGAACTTCCATCAAGAAAAAGCAGGGCGTTTCAGGTCTGGTCTGAGGGTGGGGAGGTCAGAAGTCCTTTCTCATCCCTTCATGTGCTGGCATTAACTTTACTTAACATATCTCTACCTGCAAGGTCAGCTGGCAAGAGCCCAGAGGTGGGAAGGCAGGATGGGTATTGAGAAGGCCCATGAGCTGCTGCCCAGAGAGCCAGACAGTTCACACAGACTTAGGGGGCAGACAGAGGCCAGCCCTGCATCAGAGGACATGGTTGCGCTGGCATCAGTGAGGAAGTTCTGGCCTGATACTCAGTTTCAGCTTTTGGAGGGCTCCAGGGTGTGACTGAGGACCAGCTGGCCCCATCTGTGGGTGTGGATTTGCCCCATGGGATTGGAAATCAGACACCCTGGAATGTTTTTGTCTAGGGAATGTTTTTGTTTTCCAAGTTCTTCTTTCTTCTAAGTGCAGAACTTGTTTCCCAATGTCCTGGCTGCCACAGGATCTGCAAACATCTGGAGACAAAGGGAGGCTCTGTGGTTGGAGAGACCAGTGAACAATGCTGGTTGAGCACCTCCTGAGCTCTGTGTAGTCAGGAGCTGGGAAGGTCAGTGGCCATTCGCCATGCACTCACAGGGTTCACAGAGGAGCGAGCCTCTGGGAGGTCCCCAGATGCCTGGGGCTGACATGTCATCCCAGGAGGAGGAAGGAGAGGTTGCTGAGTAGGGAAGGCATGTGTGGGAAGGTGGGGGGAGAAGGGGTTAGAGAGTGAGGGTTATCTTGGGGTGCACATAGGCACTGTCGCCTTCGTTGCTGTCTCTTCTGTGTGTAGGTAGCACAAAAGCAGAGAACAGAGTGTGGGTCCCTGGCCGGGGAGGGAACTGGTGGTGCCGTGTGTTGTGATTACAGACCACGACCCCGGGGTGCTGATGTGGAGGGGCTACGAGACGGCATCAGCCAGCTCTGCCCACAGAGTACTGAGGAGGACGTGGAAGATACGCACATGAACCAACACTGAGGGGGCTCTCATGTGGCATTCATGTGGCATGACATAAAAGTCCACAGTGGACAAGCTGTGCGCCTTACACTTCACAGTGATACATGTCAATTCTGTCTTCATGAAAATTACTTAACTTTTAAAAGTAAAAGACTTACGAAGGGAAGAAAAAACAAACCGAATCCTAGCTTTCTGTTCTCTGGGGCACAGATTAGGTCAAACGTCGGACTTTGCAGCCTCCCAAGGACAGATGTTCATACACCCACCTGGAAGGCTGTGTCCCTTGAATGAGAGAAAATCACAAACAGAGAAACATTCCCACAAACAGGAACGACCCTGCAATGAGCCCGGTCTCTATAGGAGCATGGCAGCCTGCCCGCATCCTGACCCTGGGGGTCCACGGGTCCCCCCTCCCTTGTAGACTTCATACTAGGAGATGATCTCTCAGTTCTACATGTCTTATGCCATTGCCATTAAGTTTATGCAAAGGAAAGTTTCATGTATACAAGCCTTTTTTCGTCTGAATGCTTATTATCTTCATTCTTTTTGCAGATTCGGACATTTACTCCCTCAGGTTGTCCTTGTTGTCACAAATAATGTCTATTTATGCTATGAGGTTTTTTTTTTCCCCCAAGTTGCTGTAGCTATGGTCTTCTTTTCTTTCAAGAATGTTCTAAAGTCCTTTAATCATTGTGTAATATTTTAGCATATACTACCCAATTCTAAATAAGGGTTGAGATTTCCTGCTATTGTCTGTGTTTAGTGATTATGCTTACAGTTTTAGATTCTTTTGTCTTTTTGTGTCAAGTAAGCTAATCCCCTTTAATAGTTTCTGTAAAATGGGCCTTGTGATGGAAAAGCTTTCAGCTTCTTCTAGGTCAGAAGGTCTTTTCTTCTTTTTGACAGCTAAAGAATTTTGCTGGGTATACATGGCTAGTAATTTCTCTTTTTCAGTAGTTTGAATACTTGATTCCACTTCCTTATATCTTGAAAAGTTTCTAAATAAAGGTCTGATAATATTTCTTTATAGGTTATTTCTTTATAGGTTACTGTCCTCTTTTCTCTGGCTGCCTTGAGAATCTTTCTTTGTTAATAATTTTTAATAGTTGTTATATAAGGTGTCTTGGAGGAGGCTTTTATGAATCAGTATAATTAGATGATCTATTTGCTTCTGGGATACAAGGATCCAGGTTTTTCCATAGGTTTGGGAAAGTCTCACTGACTATTTATTTAAATATTCTCTCTGTTCCCATCATTCTGTCCTCTCCTTCCAGTATACCCATTATTCTTGTATTGCTTTTTCTGGTAAAGTCAAATATTTCTCAGAATGCTCTTTCATTTTTTTTTTCTTAAATTCTCAAGTCTGTCTCTTCTTTGGTCATCATCATTTGCAGATTTCTGTCTCTATTTGTCAGTAATTCTTTACTTCATCTGTTCAACTCTATTTTCTTAAGCTCACTATTTCATTCCTCATCTCTTTAATTGAGTTCTTCAGCTGCAGTTCTATTTGGTTCTTTGTTAGAGTTTCAATCTCTTTGGTAAAGTATTCATGTTGTTCATTAATTTTGTTTTTGAGTTTATTGACCTGCCTGTGTGTGGTCTCTGTGACAACATGGCCTGGGTCCAGGACTCTACCTGCCAGGTTCCACCCACCTCCTTCCCCCCACCCCATGTACACAATGTGATCGGAGTGGGCGATCTAAGCTCTGAAGAGCTCTTGAAGTCTTGGTGCTGCCCCAGTAGCCAGATGCAGTGCTGTGTTGCCTGAAGTGCTCAAGTGACTTCATTGAGGTCAGCCTTCATGGATGAGTTGGGATGGTTGTGATAGGTCACTAGTGTGCTGCTGGTGGTTTCACTTACAGTAACACTGACCTCTAGTCTTCAGCTGCCTTACCTCTGGATCCCCACCACCAAGTGTCTCCTCAGTTATTGCTGACCCGTCTGCTCCACACTCACTGCTACAGGTTTTCCTGGGGCCTGCAGCTGCTCTGAGAAAGTGGGGGTGGGCAAGCTCTGGGGGAGAAATGGGAGAGTCAGCCAGGCTCTTATTCCAGCTGTCTCATTTCTCTGTCCATGTCTGTCTTTGTCTCTGCTTTGGTCACTGGGTTCAGCTATAATATATGGCGATCACTCAGGCACGACTGCTTGTGGCCACAGCCAGCACAGGCCATAACCTGATTTCCTCCTTTTCCCTGAGTCCCACAGGGAACTCTGGGCTGCATCAGTGGCACCTGTCGCCACTCCTCTCAGTTCTCTGCTCCCTTGTTCACCTGATTCACCCACCATCAGATGCTCTGATAAACAGGTCTGTCAGCTGTGTCCATGTGTAAAGCTGTTTTCTCAGCTGCAGCAATTCAATTTGTAGTAATTTCAGGTGGTCATGGGGTCCCCAGGCTCCTTCCTGATTCTAATGTCACTTGTTTATTTTTGATGGTACACATTCTATTGGGGATAAGGTGGTATCTCCTTATAATTTTTATTTGAATTTTTAAAATAATTAGTGGAATTGAGCATCTTTTCCTGTTTCATTTTTATGAAAATGTCTATCCAGGTCTTTCCCCATTTTAATTTTTTAAAAATATTTTTTCTTTTTGAGTACAAGATTTTGGATGTGACATGCCCTATTTCCTCACATAGCCCTCCAAAAAAGTTATTCAAAAAGTAGGCACTCTATTTTTATTTTGTTTCCTTAATTGTAATTTATCTAGATTATAATTCAATCATTACTTTAAAAGCTTTTACAACATTTCTGTTTGTTATTAAAATGATTCAGTATTATAGCATTATGCTTCTCTAATTTTGAGTACTTACTAATATATAAATAACATTTTTATAAATTGATTACTTTAAAATGTTTTTAAGTTTTACTGTAAATCTTGAATGATTATAGTGACTTTCATGGAATAAATGAAGAAAGAAGAGAGAAAAGCAATGGGGTGGCCATGGAAGTATAAGAAAATTATCTGCAACAAGGACATGAATGCTATTACAGAGAAGTCATCTTTCAGTCATGCGAGGATAAAAGGCAAGCACTAAAATTGCGAAGCAGTGTGATAGCTTGAGCTTAGAGATATGATAAAATCATAACACTGCATGACATAGCATGTTAAATGTAACCTTTTTATAAAATTGATTTTAAATTTTCTATCCTGTTCAGCAGATACTTTTCTTAATAAATATAGTCCTACCCTAAATTAAAAACTCCAAAAAAGACAAAGACATTTTTCCTCACATTTATGTCTTCAATATTTGGCACATTGCATTTAAAAATTTGGCAAATATTTGTTGAATTGTTGTCTTTTGCCCTAGATTGCCATCAGAGAAAAGTGAAATTGGGTTGTGAGGTGATTCTTCAATTATCTTCAAATTTACAAGCTAATTATTTCTGAGTTAAGCGTGATTGGTAGATATGAAAGTGTGAATAAATGTATGATTGAAATATACTATTACTTTTATATTTATCTATACATTACTTTAAACTCTTATCAATCAGTATTTTTTTATCTTCTTTCTATGTCAGGTCATATAGGCCTGTCTGATTATTTTACTTAGTAAGTGTACGTGGACAGTAAATAAAGATACATGCTAATACCAAATAGATCATACTATTTTTTTTTTACAAAGTGTGGAATAGTATATTGGTTGTCCCACTCCAAAAATAAATGTTAATATTGAACTAATTTTTATTTTAATTTTTAATTTGAATTAAACATTGCTTTATTTTTTTTTAACATTTATTGTATTTCATTATTAGTTTCAAGTATAGAGTACATTGATTAGACATTTATGTCATTTATGAAATGATCACCCCGATTAGTCAATCTTCTCTCTGGCTCTCCATGTAGCCATTACATTACAGCTGACTGCATTCCCTAAGCTCTGCTCCCCATCCCCGTGACCATCTTGGAGAAAGCAGTGAAGGGTTGAAAAAGTGCAAATTAGTATTTGGCTAAATTTCTTATACATAACTTTCTAGTTGGTTAATCTTAATAGAAAGAAGGTAGTTGTCTCATAAGCAGTTATTATGATGTCAGACATTCTAATCCCTGTAATTTCAAACTCAACCATGGTAACTACTCTACTGGAACCCTATCTTGTTTTCACATCCACTTGAGGCAACATGAGAGCTGTACTTTGCCTCTATCAGTTTGGGGGATTGTTATTTCACTGCTGTGGTGGTAAGTTACACACACTTGAGATTTTTTTCTCCTTTGTTGGTGTTAGTAATAGTGAAGATGTTCTTGATTTTCATTAACCTTTTAAATATGGATGGTCATCTTCTTGTCATTTATCTAATGTCCCGTTTCGTTATGCTTCTATATCACATAATCTTGTTTTTTGGCACCTTTTAAATACCTTCTCAGTAGTCTCCTCCCCTTCATTATACAGAAAAGTAGAATAACAAATATATCATTAAGCATTCAACATTATGCTATTTTTCATGTTATGTTTACGTCTTCCCTTCCCTATCTGACCCTTTTAGTACTCAGTTCTCAAAAGCAGTGGCTAAACTCATTGACCCCCAGGATGGCCCCATTGTCAGTGTCCAACAACATCTCACAGTTAGTGCCCATGGCTGACACCTGCCAGGGCATTGTTCTGAATCGGTGGTGGATCCTCTCAACAGCCAGCTGTCTGATTAAACTGTAAGTATAGTAAGGGCCAAGAGAAAGATGATATAGTTCTACATATATTTTATATTTGATTCATCATAATTAACTTTTTGCCTTGGATTTTAATACATTAAATAGACTTTTCTTCAGAAAATATTATATTAAAAATAAAGCTTAAAGTTCTAAAAGTCAAATTCTATTTAATTTTAAGATAAAACATTAATTCACAGGGATAGAAGGTAGAAAGTTTTCAGATTATATTGATAAGCAAGTTAAGGCCTTATCAATTTAAACATTTCAGGTTAAATGAAAGTTTAATAAAATGGGTTTCTTTCACTCTAATTTTATACCACTATTCTTTACTTTTTCTATTCCTTAGAAAGCATTTGCACTCTGAAACATCAGGAAACATGAACCAAGAAGATACCTTATTTGGCCACAGACTATGTCTGCACCCCAGCTTTGAGCCACAAGTTGGAACAGATCGGGTGAAAGGAAACATAGGAATGGTCCTCCTGCAATACCCTATTAGGAGGAAAGAAATGCCACTTTCTCACACTTATAACATCTTCTGGAAGAGCTGTTATAACTGCCAGTACAGCCTCTGCAGGGTATACCAATATCACAGTAAGCCACAGAAGTCGTATTCTCTATATCATAGCTCAGATAATAATATTTAAAAAATGATGAGAAATGAAATAGCTTAAAATTTTTATAAAAATAATTGTATCCATTTTACTCCATTTTACAGGGGTAAAGACTTAGTCCTTAAGGAAGTAAAGTGACAATATCACGGGTTACATACAATTATTGTGTTTCATCATTCCAATTAAGAGGGATCTGGATACAGTTCAAAAATAGTGTATATGAGAGAAGATGGAAGAAAGGGAGGAGTCTGAGTACCTCAGAAATTCTATATAATTAAATGATTGAAAGCTATAGTGTAAAAATCTTAAAAAGCTATGCTATAAAATGCTTAAGAGACTTAATACCCGTATCTGTACCATATCTGTTCTTTCAGACCGCAATATTTTGGGGACCCGCATTAAGAAGCTGTCAGTTAAGCTGCTGGACCTCTCATTACAGCAGAAACAACATCTCCACCTGACTGAAAGGATCAATCTACGCATCTGGAGTCAAGCACAAGAGGAATGCTGGGTACTAACTATATAAGGCATTGGGGGTTACCATTGGGGGTGATGTAAAACTGTTTGTGAAATTCTATGAAATGAATATAAACTTTCACTTATACAAGATGAATAAGTTCTGGAGATATTGTGCATCATAGTATATGCAGTTAACAGTCTTGCACTGTATGCTTAAAAATTCTCAAAGGCAGGTATCATATTAAGTGTTTCCACATGTAATGCACAGATATAATGTTCTTAGTTATTATGTAATCATATAATCTTGTATATACATATATGTGTGCATGCAGAACATGATTATATAAAACAGGTAAGATCACAAATAAATAAAGCAAGTAATTTTTATGTTGAATAAATTTAGAGATAGAGAATGTACCACAGATATCTTTAAATCAATGGGAAGAACATAAGGTTACAACTTGGATTGGGTTTGGTTGTTACAATACAAACAATTTAATTTAGCAAACATAAACTGAGTATTTGTGAAAAATTAAAGTCTACACTTATGAGTTACAATCATTACTATTTGTCCTGAGGTTACAGAAATAACACAATGTACAATTTACTATGAAAAACAAATATTTGCCAATAACTAATTATTTTTTAAGTATATGGACTTTTGTCTAAACCTCGACCTAGGAGATAATTTAGTATATTTTAGAGAGAGTAATATTTATTTTATAAGATACAGTTTAAGAGGGGAAAAAATGGCTAGAAAGAAACGTAAGGCAAAAAAGAAATGCAAAAGGTCACTTCAAATTTGCTGGTATGGCAGAGATTAGAATTCCTGAAAGAGGAGAAACATGAGATTACATCAATATTTTTTCCATTAAACAAATTGCCAGGACTTTGTGAAGTCTAAAGGACAAAGAGAAGAGTCTTCAAATCAATATTTAAGAAACTTGAAATTAATGAAGACAAATTAACCGTACAAATAAGGATACAAAACTGACACTGTACAGGGAGAAGAAAGACCTGTTCTCAACTCAGAAAATCTCAACGTGTATCCAGTCATCTGGGAGCTTATGCTTTGATAGGAGATAAATTTAAAGTACTGCACAATGCAAGAATTAACTACAATATAATTTTGTCAGTATTATAGACATCTGTATAGTGAACAGTAGAGGCACAATGTAGACAGGGTCAACTTCATCTTTGTACTGACTAGAGGAAGGTGATGCTTAAAAGCGAAAGGAAAGGAGCTCTTACTACAGAGATGTATTATGTAAATATAGGAAGGACATCTATGCATAGATAATATTTGAGCAGTAAAACTTTTGGAGAAAATGTTGGAATGAGAGCTACAGAAGAAATGAGAGTAGGAAAGTAAGTTGGGACTATATTATAAAGTAATAATATAAGCAGTGGGAGCCACAGAATAATAAATGAGACATCAGATTTATTCAGGAATCTATTTAATAGTCTATTAAGGAACCTTTGTACTCTTCACATTTGTTTCATCATCATAACTCTGTCATGCAAAGCAAAACAATGAGGAATTATATACTCATTACACACTGAGTGCCTACACCTGGTTTGGTGTTGTGCCAAGATTTGAGGGTTTAAAAAGTATATAATTATGCTATCATCACGATGCTTACAAGTTACAGGCAACAAATAAGAAAATAAAATGTGACTGGTAAAACTAGCTTCCAAGAAAATAATTAGCGGTAGATGTAGAAAATGTGCCATCAGAATGGGAGAAGCACAGAAGGCCTTTTAAAAGTCTTTTATTTGAGCGAAGGCCTAAAGCTTTTGAGGAATTAATTTATCATGAATTTTTGAAGAAAGTAAATCCCAGGCAAAAGAACCTATTAGAAAATTTCTGATACTAGAATGGAGCAAGTATAATAGCAAATGAGCAAATGAAAAATGACTAAAGTGGAGATCAGAGACTAAAGAAGCCTTTGGCTTTTGTTCTGAGTATTATTCTGCCTCCAGGGAGAACAAACCATACAATAAGGGTGGGTGTGACAGGGAAACATTTTTTTCCCATCATACTTTTGCTTTCAAGCCATTATCATTTCTGTTTCTGTGTAATGGCTTGAAAAGTATTATGGGGGTGGGGAGGTGGTTTGAAGCACAGCAAGGGCAGTGGAAATGATAGAGATAAACACAACCAATAGATGTAATTGTATTAATTGTGCTCTGCCTAGAAATAGCCAAGTAATTTGTAAAAAAAGATACTGAATATTTCATTTATTTTTTTAGCCTTATCTCAAAATTCCTCACTTAGCATTTGGTTTTTCTCTTTCAACCAGTTACAATTATTTGTACCTAAGTCAGCTTTTAGAGCCACTTGAAGTATGCACCATACAACATTTATTACCCTTTTGCCATGTCTCATGGAATTATATGTGGTAGAAAAATATATGAATCTTATATGTTTAATGTTAAAGGTTATTAGTATATATGTAATGTATAAATAACATTTATAAATATATAAATATGCATTCACATAGTTTATGATTCATGTATCAGATATTTACTTGCAATTGATATAAGTGACATTTTAATATATGCATTTTATGTCATATATGTCTGTCTATGTCATATATATGAATTTTCTGTTTCCTCATTCAGGTACAACAGGGTAGTCCTGTTCTCTGTCTCTTTGGCAACCATTGGGAGCTGGTGGGCCTGGTCAGTGATTCCTCAGTGGCCTGTTATAATACTGTTCTTGTCATCAAGATGACCCCATACCTATCTTGGATGAGAAGGCTTATCAAGGCATCCCAGAAGATGCTAAATCCTATTTTTTCCCTGCTCTGCAGTTTTTCTCCGAGGGCAGAACATGGTCCTCAAAACAGGCTTAGCTTGAACAGGGGCTCTGCCATCTTGACTTCCCATGAATTTACTATACAGTCATATAGGATGTTAGACACTTTGCCAATAAAGAGACAGCGCCGAAATCATCCCCCAATATTTTTTGGTTCAAATAATAGAGATTCTTCCCCAGGCAGTAGACACTTATACCTTCACCGTAGTCAGCAATCTTCAGCCACCAAATTGCCAATGTTTAAATCTTGGATCTTTCCTATTGCCAAACCATGGGATCTTTCTGGTACAGCTGATCCCTGGAGTATGCCAAGATCTGATATTTCTGAACCTTGGGGTCTTTCTGATTCTCAGAAGCCCCCAACAACTGGTATACCTGTATCCTGGAGCCTCCCTCAGAGAGGAAGAACTACGACTGAGTTCGTAAAATCTTGGGTTAAACAATCAACCAGTATAATTGGCCTTCATACTCTACCATTAGTTAATGATGATAAAACCTGGGTTCTGTTTTCAAGTGACATAAGGGTATCCCAGGTTTCTTCTGAGATTACTATTGTCCAGTCTCAAGTGCAAGCTACTAAGCTTCCTTTTGATGGTCAACTTCTAGCTAGACCCTGGCTAGAAATCACCCCTGATGTTGGACCTTGGACACACAGTGTGCTGGAGAAAACAGGAACAGTGATGCAGGTTCAATCTAGTGAAGAAGATGTTAGAACTCAAATACACAATGTAGCTGGTAAAGTTGACCCTCTTGTCAAACCCATAACCTATAACCAACATCCATGGTTCCCTTTAATAGGTAATGAAATTAAATTCAGCACTTATTCCACGCTAAATGCAAATGGATACCAATCTCCAACAGTAACTCATACCTTGCAACCCTGGCTCCAGTCAGCCTTAAATGTAGTTGGATTCCAAGAGTCTATAGAAAAGACAAATGAATACTGGATTCTCCCTGAACCTAAGTCAACTCAATTTTGGACTTACTCACGGTTTAGTATGCCCTTGTCTTTGGCTCCATCTACAGCCAGTTCTGCTATGCCTTGGGCCCAATATAAGGCAAGTATGTTCAGACCCTCAAGTCAAAAGTATAGAATCACTGTATTGAGGAAACATGAGACTATTACAGTCAAACCCCAGATGAGGACTGAATCATGGGCAAAGCCAGAACCATCTACATTCAGATTCTGGACACAGTCTAAGGTTAATATACTCCCACACTGGACAAGCCCTGAAACTGATGTAGTCAGACTTTGGTTGCAGACACAAACTGATACAATCAGAACCAGGAGCCAAATTAACTCTCAGACAGACATGTCTTGGTCTGACCCTGAACCTAATATAGTCAGATCTTGGTTACATTCTCAAGTGGATACATTCCAAACTTGGACTGAAACAGAATTTCAAAAAGCCCACTCCTGGACCCAAACTGAAGGTGATATAGCCGGACCTGGGACTCAGACCGAGACTGATAATGTCAAATTTTGGTTCCACACACAAATGGAGAAAGTCATATTGTGGACAGAACCAGTAATGAAAACAGCACACCACTGGATACGGTCCAAAATGGAAAGAGTCAATCCCCGGAAACAACCTGTGAATGATAAGGTAAAAGCCCGGGTACAACGTGACGCTAACATAGTCAGTCTCTGGGATGAACAAGAACGCAGTAATGTTAGGTTCTGGACACAATATGAAGCTGACCCAGTACAACCCCGGATTCAGGCAGATATTGATATGATCAACCCTGGGGCACAAAATGATGCGCATACTTTAATACCATCTACTGAGGCTGAATCTCTAGAAGTAAATCCCTGGACACAGTCAGAAACTGAAACAGTCACACTATTGATCCAGAGTGAAACACCAGCAGTAAATCATGCAAGTCAGTTGTTAACTAAACCTACCAAAGCGTGGGCAAACACTGAATTTCCAGGACAAAAGCTCTTGACACATCCTGAATCTGATTCAGTAATACGATGGACTCAGACTAAATCTGTAGAAATAAATCTCTGGGCAAAAACTATAGCTGACAGAGTCAAAACATCGACCCAGTTGGAATCTCCCGTAGTAAATCCCTGGATACAGTTTGAAAGTGACACAGCCATACCACAGAGCCAAGTTGAATCCCTAGCAATAAGGCCTTGGACGCAGTCTGTAGTTGATACAGTCACAGCATGGACCCAAACAGAATCTGTAGCAGGAAATCTTTGGACACAGTCTAAAGCTGAGGTAATCACACAATGGACACACGGTGTGTCTTCTGCAGTAATTCCTTGGACAGGCATTATAGCTGGGACAATAACTCAGTGGACCCAAGCTGAATCTCCAGCAATAAATTCATGGACACAGTCTGTAGATGATACAGCCACATTGTATCTTCAGGCTGAGTCTACTTCATTATATTCCTTGAAAAGGTCTGAAAATGATACAGTCATAACATGGACCCCAACAGAAACTTTAGCACTACATTCCTGGAGACAGTCTGAAACTGAGGGTATCTCAACACGGACTGAATGGAGAAATCCCGAAGTAAGTCCTTGGGCACAATCTGAAGTGAATACAGCCACAACTTTGTCCCAGGCAGAGATCCCAGGAATAATTTCCTGCATGCAACCTGCTGTGGACATAATTCCACCATGGTGTCAAGCTGAATCTCTAGAATTAAGTACCTGGACTGAGGCTGATAGAGGTACAGTCACAGCATGGGCTCAAGCAGAATCATTAGAAAAAGCCTGGACTGAGACTGCAGCTTCCTTGGTCATGCTATGGAGTCAGGATGAATCTCCAGCAGTGAATCCATGGACAAAATCCATAGCCGATGTAGACATACAGTGGACTCTGGCTGATTCTGCAGCTATAAAGTCCTGGATACAACCTGAGAGTGTTATACAGTGGACCCAAACTAAACGTCCAGCAATAAATATGTCTGACATAGTCATACCTTGTACCAAAACTGAAATTCCAGAATTAAAGACAGAGACACATCCTTTGAAAGATATAATGACACAGTGCACCAAAACCGACTGTCTATCTGTGAATCACTGGGGAGAGGCTGGAGCAGCCACAGTTATACTGTGGACCCAGACTGAATCTCCAGTGACGAATCTGTGGACAGAGGCTGTAGCTGAAACAGACATACCCTGGACTGCAACTGAACCTGCAGAAACAAATATCTGGACAGAGTTCGTGGCTGAAATAGATGTACCCTGGACCCTGACTGACTTTCTTTCAGTGAATTTCTGGACAGAGTCTGTAGCTGAAACAAACATACCCTGGAACCTAACTGACTTTCCATCAGTGAATCCCTGGGCAGAGGCTGCAACTGCTATAGTCATGCCGTGGACCCCGACCAAATCTGCAGCAGTGAATTCCTGGGCAGAGGCTGTAGCTAAAACAGACATACCCTGGACACTGACTAAATCTGTAGCAGTGAATCCCTGGGAAGAGACTGTGGCTGCCAGTGTCATACCACGGCCTCTGACTGAATCTCCACTAGTAAGCTGGATACCGTCTACAGTTTCCTCAGTCATATTCTGGATGCAGTCTGATTCTCTAGCAGTAAATTTGTACACACAGAGTCTAAATGATACAGTCACATTGTGGACAATGATTAAAACTGAGTCTGAGCAACCCTTGAGAGTGCCTGAACCTAGTATATTTGGTATTTCATTGCATCTGCAAATTGATACTACTCAATCCTTGATTACAGTTGAGAATCAAACTTCCCTTCTTTGGGCACATCCTAAAACTGATAATATCAACTCATGGGCCTTGTCTAAATTTAGAACATTGACATCCTGGGTAGTGCCCTTGCCTCAAGAAGCCAGACTCTGGCTCCACTCTGAAGCTTATATTAGCAGATCTTGGTTGAAAACTGAAACAACAAGAATAAGGACCTGGGGCCAATCAGAATCTCAAACAGTGAGTACCTTGACTCAGTTTGGACCTGGTAGAGTTGATCTCTTGGCGCAACCTGACGCTGCCACAATCTTATCATGGGTTCAAACTAAAACTGGTGTATTTTATCCAGAGAACTGGTCTGAAGGAGACACAGTGAGATCTTGGACCATTTCTGAAGAAGGTATTGTGAGACCATGGATCAAAAATGAAGCTGGTATAATCAGTCTCTGGATTCAACCTAAAAGTATGACTTACAGACCTTGGGCCCAGCCTGAATCTGAAGCAGTGAGGTCCTGGACACAATCTGAAGCTAATATGTTTACATTATTGCCCCAGTCTGAAATGCAAGCTATGAAACCCTTGACCGTGACTGACAAAAATATGGTGAGATCTCTGTTCCAGACTCAGTTTAGTGGAATAAGACAAGGCACTCCACCTCAGTCTCAAATAGCTACTCTCAGTGTCCAACCAAAATGGCAAAGGATCCCGCACAAAACTAACACAGTCAGATTTTGGACTCGTCCAGAAGGTGATGTAGCCCAGCTCTGGACCCAGACTGAAAACAACACAGTCAGACTCTGGACACAATATGAAAGTGATACAGTAAAACCATGGACCCAGCCTGAACTACAATTTGTCAGTTTCTGGACTGACGTGGATACAGCCACATTTTGGTACCCAATGCAAAATGGTACAATTAGGCCCTGGTACCAATTTGAATCTCAAATGCCATGTTCCTGGACTACAAATGAAGTTGGTGTAATCATCCCTTGGACTCAGTATGAAAGTGATTCAATCGAATCCTTGACTAAGCTTGAAATTGCTACAATGCAACCTCGGATCTACCTTGAAGCTGCTGCAATCAGACCATGGACCTTGGCTGAAACTTTAAAAATCTTCCCTTCAACCCAGGTAGATATTAATACAATAATAAGAAATTGGTTTCAGACTCAAATAGATTCAGTCAAACCTTGGAATCTGCAAGAAGCTACTACAGCTAGACCCACTACTCAGCCTGAAACTGAAACACTCCATATTTGGTCAAAGACTGAAAGACAACTAGTAAAACCTATAACTTTATCTGAAGCTGATACAATTAGACCTTTGTTACAGACTCAAGGTAATACAACTAGACCCTGGATTCAACTTGAATCTCAGAAAGACAGTCCCTTGATCCAGGTTGATGTTTCTGTAGTTCACTCCTGGACTCAGCAAGCAGCTGTTACAAATCAACCCTGTATGTACCCTGAAACCCAAGCAGTCAAACCTTGGGTCAGTACGGAAGCTGATACAGTCAGATCTTGGTTTCTTCAAATGAATAAAGTCATACCATGGACACATTCAGAATTTCAAGTATTCAGTGCTTGGATCTACCCTGAAGTTGGCATAGTTAGGTCCTGGATACAGTCTGAAACCCAAGAAGGCAGGCCCTGGGCCCACCTTGAAACTGACATTATTGCATCCTCCGCTACACTTAAACTTGACAAAGTCAAAACGTGGATTCCACGTGAAAAAGAAATAAAGCCTGACAGCCATTATAAAGCTGATATAATTACATCATTTGTTCCTCTTGAGGTTGAGCCAGATAGAGCAACTCCATTAACTGGTCAGTTTGGCTCCTGGTCTGAACGTGTACCTTTTTTACAAACAGACACTATCCTTTCCGCAGATCAGTATTTTATAATAGCTTTGTCAACTGAGATACCTGCAACAGAAAGTCAAGATCAAATAAATTCTCTCCTACCCAGTGAGCATACAAACATTCTCCTTCATACCTTTTCAAGCACCTGGCTTTCTGGAAGAGCTGATTACCTGAACTTTGGCAGTAACTTAGACATCACCAAAACAAAAGGAAGCCCTGCTGTCCCATCTAATTTTCTTAGCCCTCTTTCTCCATCTTTTTCCTTTCTTGTTCCTTGTTCTCTGCCAACTCCATGTACATTATCTCCTACCTGTTCATTGTTTATCTCTTGCACATTTCCTTCATCCTGTATTTTCCCTTGTTGCTCCATTCTTTCTCCTACAGCCTTCTCTCCTGTCCTTTTGACCTTAGCCTCTTCTGATAATTCTCCCCAGGAGCTATCTACCTCAAAATTTACTAAAGAGACAATTCTTTCTCATGGTTTGTCATCTCTGCGTGCTGCTCCAATCACATTTTTAACAAAGCAGCCTTATCAGATGCCTGGATCTGAATTTGAAACTAAGTCTAAATGGCCTGAGCAAGAGCCTGTCAAGAATTCAGAACTCAATGTTTCCTTGGCTGAGTGTCATCTGGGTTTGGTGTGGAAAGAGAGTCTCCAGGCTTTTTGGCTCTTCAAGACAGCTGTCATTTCTCATGAAACCACAGGTAAGTTCATCCTCATTATCTATTTTAGTTATTTTTAGGACCAGTCTTAGAGCCTAAAACTGAGTTTGTGGTTAAATCAGAGGTCATGTTCTCAAACTTTCGACAGAGTGAAAATTCAAAATATTATTTGGATCAGAAGGCAGAGGGGTGGGGCTGGGTATGAAAAATGTAATCTTAAAATATGTCCACATATTGAGAGAAGAATAACTTATTTATGCCAAAAAGTATTTAAGACCCCAAAATTGTAAACCTAGTTTCTTTCAGCTCACTGTACTAGTAAACACTTTTAGTGCTTAGAAATGCTTTATTATTTCACCAAGGAACAAATGGAGTTACCTTATATAATTCTGATGGAGAATAGGCAGATTTTTTGTTACTCTAGCTATGTTTATAGGATTAAAAGATATTTCCAAGCATTTCCCCAAAGTTAAAGATTTACAAACATTTTCCTAAAATCTAAAAATTTTGTTCAGAGAAAAAAAGGATGATAGCACTAACTTAATCTTATTTCATGTGTGGATTTCTTCTTCAGAGTGTGGATTACGCCCTGGCCTTGTGCCTCATTGTCCCAACTGCTGGAAGGCAGAAGTTGGTGAATTCCCTTGGATGGTTTCAGTGCAACTGTCTTTCTCTCATTTCTGTGCTGGTTCTATACTGAATGAACAGTGGATCCTTACCACAGCTAGATGTGCGAATTTCATGTAAGTCTAAGTATCATTTGAAGATTAATTTTATGCCATTATAAAGCATGAAAATTTCAGATTGTTAATGGGTATCTCTTTTAAAGAAGGTAGAAAATAATTCTTAACTACAGAAACACAATTTTGTATTTCTTACTTTCAGTAATCCTGTGATATATTTCCTTAGCTAAAGAAAAAGCATGAGCCCTCTCTCTAATTTCCTCATGTATCTTCAAGTTAGTGTTTTAGCTGTTTTGTAGGGGTAATTTGAGGATCTAAATTAATACAATTAAAAATTTTATGTTTAAATAATTCTACCCATAAAATGATGAACAGTATTCTCAGTATAAATTATCACCTACATTGGAGTCACAATTTTACATTTTATGACTTGAAAAATCTTATCTCTTTAAATCATTCATTAATCTCTAGAAGAATAATAACTATGACTCTCTTAATTTTATTTCTCACTTTAACATACTAAAGTAAAGCCATTAGTACAGACAAGACAGACCAAGCTCAAGAAGAGGGAGTAACTGTCCAAAGTCTCACATCTTGCAAGTGGGATATTTCAACTCCTAAATTTCAGCTTTAATATCACTAAGAGTTAAACATGATAAATGTTAGGGTATATAACAACTTGTTTTAAGGTAGAGTTTTATTTTCTTTTTTAAAAAATGTGGATTTCATTGTAATACTTATCTTACCATGCCTGAAGATTTTCACATATGTGGTGCCTAATAAAACAGTGCGTGTTGGCAACAAGGAGAGAGGCAATTGGAGTAGTACTTTAGTGCCCTTCTGGACTTCACATGATTCATGTTAAATGCAAAGTTCTTTTTCACATTGAAAGAATGTAATAACAAAATGTTCGATGAATTCTTGTCCACCAGAAAAAACTCAGAAGCCCTGGCCCTGGTCCAGGTGGGACTTATTGATCTTCAAGAACCTACCCAAGCTCAGACTGTGGGCATTCACCGTGCCATGCCTTATGTAGGTCCTAAGGGACCTTTGGGACCTGGGTTAATCTTCCTGAAGCGGCCACTGCATTTTCAACCCCTGGTGCTTCCTATCTGCCTGGAGGAGAGCCTGGAGCAAGAGAAAAATATGCAACTGTATGACTGCTGGCTACCCAGCTGGTCCCTTATGAGGGGTGAGTAATGAAATAGTAAGTGATAGGAGGTGAGAACGACACATTTAGAAAGTGGGTGAGGGTATCCTTTCTCATGTAAAGTAGATATGTTATAATCTTGCTCTTCAGCCATATTCCTCTCTCCAACATAGGCTAAAGATGAGAAATTTCTTTATTTTCTGTTTTTCACCAGGAAGTCCTGGAATTCTGCAGAAAAGGCACCTAAGCATCCTGAAAGTCAGCTCTTGTGCCCAATTTTGGCCCAAGCTAAATGAATTCACTTTCTGTGTTGAAGCCAAGAAAGCTGTGGGGGAGACTGGCTGTAAGGTGAAAAGTTGAGGGAGTATAAAATTCAGGGAAAAACAGATGAATACTCAACACCTGAAGTTACTTTCTAGCCTCCTTTCAAATATCTGTAAATGTTTTTCTCCTTGTTTCTTGCAGGGAGACCTGGGGGCACCTCTGGTGTGCCATCTGCAACAAAAGGACACATGGGTGCAGGTGGGAATCTTGAGTCACTTTGATGAACATTGCACAAAGCCCTACGTCTTCAGCCAAGTGAGCCCTTTCCTTTTATGGCTCCAGGGAGTTACACGGCCCAGCCATGCACCCTGGTCCCAGCAAGGGCCAATGACTACTTCTGCTTCCATCTCCCTTTCAGTCTCTACCTCTACGAATGCCTCGGCTGTTGCCTCTACTACTGCTTCTATTCAGCCACACTTCATCTCTCTGCCACAGCCTCAAAGTAAGGCCCAAGAAAATGGTAGTGAGGGAGGTATGAGAAGGAAAGAATAAGAAGAGGATATTGGAAGTAGATATGAGGAGAGAAAGCTCTTTTCTTGAGCAATTCATCATAAGTTTTTATACCAAGGAAGTAATGAGAATCATTTACCTCCTGGCTTAAAAGGCAGTTCATACTTGGTGTATTAATTTTTTTTAACTTTATCAATATCCCTATGCAATATAGGTGACAAAATTTTTTAATTATCTTAATGAATTCCTCAGAAAGCCAGAGAAGTGAAATGGATTGATTATGTTCTTATGAACATGAGGAACACAACTAGCAGAGAAACTCAGACTTATTCTTCTAACACAAAGTTACTTCTTTACTGCTGCAAATTCCTTACAAAGCAATGATAAATTTTTTAGTTAAATATATATATTTAGTTAAATATATATATATATAATTTTTTTGGTCGGTAGGCAATATAGAGTGACTTCTATGCTCTCATGCACCCAGCTCTATAACACTGTGATTCTCCCTCCCTTCCTTGACTGTTATGAAATCCAGTACACTGTCTATCATCAATAGCTATTTTTCATCATTCTTCCTGCCCTTCATCTTTAGAAATTTATTTCTGAAAAAATCATATTCCCACAGACTATGTTTTTACCCAATTGAAACTTCTATAGAAAATGATGCTTTTGAAACATAAGTGAGGCCATTTCACTTCTCTACTTAAATCCTTCAGAGCATTTTTTATTCAGAGAACTCAAAGACTGTGTTTCACTGAAGATTTTTATTTCTATCTTCATCTTTTTATAGATGTATCTTCTCTACTTTTAGTATAGCTATTAACTACCATTGCTTCAACTCAGTTTTCTGAGGAACTCTAAATTTTATTTTTCATATATAAGTTGTTTCCAGAGCTTTAAATATGAATCGCCTATTATTGTATCTATTTGATCTCATCAGAATTTTAATTTCAGTAGCCTCATCCCCCTCCAATTCGTTACATTAAATTTTTAAATTTATTTCTCTAACATTTTTTTTTGTTTTTATTGCCTACCACATCAATAAATCCTAACTAGCTAACAGCTATATGGCAAGAGACAGAGCTGAAATAGGACCCAACAGTGAGACTAAAGAGAATTTAACCTGAGCCATAAAGAAATCATGGACTTGGGATGATAATAACAAGGGGAACATTCTTTTCAGGGAAATAATATGGACACAAAAATTCAGTTTCTGTTTACAAAGCAATTTTAATAACATTGATATGTTTAGCAGATTTAGGATAGATGAAGGACTTTTAAAGATGGGCATGGTGTGGGTGGTGGAAGTGGTCGATTGTGATCAAAGGGTACAAACAGCCAGTTTTGATATGCATAATTTTGAGGACCACTTATACAGCATGTTGACTAGAGTTAATAATACTCTACTATATACTTTAGAGTTGCTAAGCAAGCAGATCATAGAAATTTACAACATGCACACAAATATATGAGGTCAGGTGAGGTGATGGATTTATTCATTAATGTACTTAGGTTAGTTATTTTGCATTATATATGTTTATCAACTATCCTGTTGTACACCTTAATCTTATGTAATGTGGCATGTGAATTATGTATCCGTAAAGCTGAGTGGGGGATGAGGGGAAATGCAGAAAGATGGGTCAATGATAACAATTCTGATGAATTTACCTTGACTGTTTTTTTTTTTCTTTTTCTCAGCTTTGGCAGATCGAATTTCTGTGAGGTATGCCATGCCTTGGCAGGCCATGATCATTAGCTGTGGCAGTCAAATTTGCAGTGGTTCTGTTGTCAGCAGCTCTTGGGTTCTCACTGCTGCCCACTGTGTCAGGAATATGTAAGTTTGCTCCATAATTCAGTATCTCCAGATTACTTTGCTGAAGACTTCTTTGGATAAATTCACTTACTATTATACCTGAACCATTTCTCTTATCCCCTTAACATCTTTAATTCAGGCTAAGAAATTTCCCTTAGTGTGTTTGGATATCGGTACCTCTGATAGATAATACCTCTGTAAAAACTGGTTGTGTGTTTGACTTTATTCCTAGACTTCTGGTTTTCCTGATGCAAAGTAGAAACTTTGTGGCTAAGAAAATACAGTGGAAAGCCTTATGTGGTAGCTTGTACAGGCTCATATTTCCTCGTGAATCTGTTCTAAGTATTCTCTAACTACTCACACAGGAATCCTGAAGATACTGCTGTAATACTTGGCCTGAGGCATCCTGGGGCACCACTGAGAGTTGTTAAGGTATCTACTATTCTACTGCATGAAAGATTCCGGTTGGTGAGTGGGGCAGCAAGAAATGATATAGCACTACTGCTCCTTCAAGAAGTCCAGACTCCCATTCAGCTCTTAGCACCTTGGGGCCATCTGAAAAACCTGAATAACTCCGAATGCTGGCTTTCTGGGCCACGAATTCTTAAGCCAGGTCAGTAGTTATTTGTGAGGGTAGTAATTTTAAAACTAGTGACATAAAGCATCCATATTTGTGATACTGCAGTTCCAGGAAGAACTCTAATCACAGTTCTCTGCATTCCTAATTCTAAGGTTTTGTACAAATCAGAAATATGTTCTGAGACTTCTTTGTGGTTTGTAAAACGATGGTTTTCATGATGACTTTATACAATGTTATAGATGAAAAATAATACAAGGGAGATCTTTTTGTGCAAAGTCAAGTTGCACAAAAAAGGTAGAAATAATTTTCATAATAACTCTATGCTAACATTAGAAAAAGAGGGTTGGGTTTGTTTTATTAATACTTATTTAAGAAAACAACTGAATGTGAATTGAAATCTCTAATTCAACGAATAAAAAAAAAGACTTGTTTAGTATGAAGAGAAACATTTAAAAAGTGAGGGAAAGTACTGAATTTGATAAATTTTTGGAGTTAGAAATGGTAGTAATAAGAAAATAAAACTTCTTAGCATAAAAAAGAAACAGTAATTTATAATAGTGATCATGATCTTATTTCAACAATTGGTGTTTCAGTATAACCAAAGTCTCTTGGGTTTTTTTTTTATTTTCCATCTGTTGTTTTAGGACAGACAGATGAGAACCCAGAAATGTTACCGATGCAGGTGACAGGAGCTTCAAGCTGTGCATCCCTTTACCCTGATCTAGGCAGTTCTTCTGTCTGCTTTATGACTGAGGCCGAAGGCTCTGTCACAAATATGGTGAGCAGCTCTGTTTTAAAATTTCTAATTATAATTGATAGAAACTAAAACATTCTCCCTATATCTAAGGATCTATAGACTAGCCATCCACAAAATATAAGAATCAAAATTCTCACTGTGGAAAATAATTTTTCTTTAAATACAGAGCAAACTTTCTCAAAAAAAAAGTGTGTTCCTAGTCGCCGGTTTATCTGATTATTTCAATTTTAACCACACTTAAGAGCTGGCTTGGTGCTCTCTAAATAAGAAGGCATTTTATAGAACTCTCTTTCTTATAACTGTTGAATTCTTGCTCCTCAGAATCCACCGTAAATAAACCTTTTTTAATATTTGTTTTATGAATGACATCTTTATAGACTAATTCTCAGGATTTTGTTTGTAATATTACCTAGATAAGAATCTATTTGGTAATGATTATTTTTTTTAATGTACCTATTTGAAGTCTCCCTCTCTTGAGAAGACTTTCTCTTACTGCCCATTTTACAAAGTCTAGGATTAAGTAAAACTTTGAGATAGTGCCTTGAGTCTAAATTCTACTTTTGGCTTCACAGGAGTCAGTGAGTCCAGGCAGTGCTGTTATGTGCAGACCAATATCTGGCAATGGCAGCTGGAGACAGATAGGCCTCACAAGTCTGAAGGACCTAGCTACCATTGTGAGGCCATACGTCTCCTGGATATTAACTACCTCTGCAAAAGCTGGTCATCCCATAAAGCAGGCCCTCATGCCTTTGATGGAAAAGCCCAGGTCATCTGGACTTCTAAAACAGCCAAACACACTACTCCTTTCTTGTATAATGATTACTGTACTTCGGAGTCTTTTGTAATCCAATGACTATAAAAGGCATTGCTAGTATTTTCAAAATGTGTAACATGAGATAAGTAACACATAGTTAAAAACATTGAATTTAGGCATGATAAGATCTTCTAGATATTCTTTAAATAAAGACATACAAAATGACTGCTTTCTGTTTGTAACATGAACATACACTTTGATTAAATGTTCTCAAAATTCAAGGAATTCTAACCATTAAATTCTTAACATGAGAAAACCATCAGATTTGTTTAAAGTAAATAAAAGTTTCAAACATCAACCAAAATGAAATCTTCTTGGAATTTGAGTACATACCTCACTCTCAAATTTGAATATTACGAATAATTCCTGTGCTATGGAATACAACACACTCACACAAAAATTAGTATAAAATCCCCTATGGCTCCTAAGAAGACAAAACATTTTACTGGAAAAGGAATTTAATAATACATAAATGGCAATAACATATGTTATTTAATAATTCATGTAAATGCTTAATTGAAATAAACACTAGGCAAAGGGTAAAATTTTCGAGAGAACATGTACTCATACCAGTTCAGAAGTCAGCAGGGCCCACTGAAATTTGCCCACTTGCTGCAACCCATAGGGTCACTGGAAAACGTCTGCCTTTACCGTAACAAGATTGTTAGGTGCTGGCCGTGGGAGCTGCAAGGAGTTCTTCCCACCAATAAATCCATCTGAGGGAAAGTCATGTCACATTCAGACTGTGGGAATGTCAGGCAGAGTGAGTCAAGCCTGTCTGTCCAGGGCCAAGGCCTCTTGACTACCTGGAGCTGTGCAGGATGGTTTACAGGTTTTTGCTGCCATGCCCTGTAGTGCTTTTTGTAGGAGAGATCAGGATTTGTGCACATGGGGTCAAAGCTTCCTCAACCTGGAAAATGCTGTTGAACATTGAGTAATTGAGTGTGAGGGGAAGTCTGAGGAGCCTAAGGAATGTCAGACAGTTCATCAGAGATGGAGAATCTTATGAAGGATCTGATTTGCACATGACTCAGAGAGAGTCCTGGGACTCATGGTGAAATCTCCCAAGCCCAGCTGCAGCAGAGTCAGGCCCTAACCTCCTGCCTGCAGTGACTGGGGGGTCTCTGGATCACAGATGTCCACTCAGGAAGGACCAGGCTAGTGAAGGTGCTTGCCACCCTGACCTCTCCATATTCCCACCCGCCACATGGCCGTATAGGCATGTAACCCCTGCTCTGTCTGCTCCAGGACTTCCCCTCTCCTATGGCCTGGCCAGAGGCACTCTGGGTTTCAAGAAATCTACTATATAGAGGGTCCTGGGCTGGTAAAACAGCCTGCGGATGGCTACTCTGTGAGCCCCAGAGATCCTCACTTGTATCTGTCCCAAGGAGACATGCACTACTCTGGGGCTTTGCTGACATTTAATTACCGGGACACCTAGCAGGCTAAGGCACCTTGTAAGAGAGACTAAGTAACATAGTGTTTCTACACCAGGTCATGGGGTGGTGTGAGGTACACATGAGGCTCTGTCTGGCAGAAGCATTTCCGTCCAATCCTTCTTCCCTGACCTTCCCACTTCCCTAAGTGGAGTGGCTTTTGTGATAGTCCCTCACTGGCCCTAGAGTTGTTGCCAAGCAAGGAGAAAATCTTAGTGTACCTCCTTGTTAGGTTTCCAGTCTGGGCGGTTTTCCTCCACAAAGTACCACAGAAGAGTGTTAATTACAGCCACCATCAGAATTGTCCTAGAAATGAGTCATCGGGCTCAGGTCCCAAAAGGAACAGCTGTGTCTGGGTCTCCTACAAGAAAGTAAACGTGCCAGTCGTCAGCCAAGAAGAAATCTTCATCTCCCAAACTCCTGCTCTTCTCCCTTGGAATTCCTTTCTAAACAACCCGGCCCACTTCCTCCTTTTCCTCCATGAAATCATGTCCCTCTCCTCTCTCTGTTGGACTTGCCTATAGCTTTTCTACAGCTGCATGTCCGCAAAAGCTACTCTTTACTATTGTCACAGAAAACCTAACCAATAGCCACCGCCAAAATGCCTGTTATCTGTAAGGGCCATAGGCACCACTTGCTTGGCAGTGTTTGCCCTGCAGTCACTATGTCTGGGAATAGGGAAGAATGTAGGGAAGAACGTAGTAGTCGTAGTAGTAGTAGTAATAGTAGTAGCAGTAGCAGCAGCAGCAGCAGCAGTAGTAGTAGTAGTAGTAGTAGTAGTAGTAGTAGTAGTGGTAGTAGTAGTAGTAGTCGGGCAATCGTTGGGTCAGTCCTCTGCTTGGTTCATATACAAACGTCTCTGGGAAGCAGCCATCCACTGGGAAAGGAACTGAAGGGCCCAGCACTTTCCGGCTGAGGCTTGGAAGACGTGGCCTGTCTGCCCCAGGCCTTTCAATGGGTCTTATGCACAGAATAGTGAGGAAGCCTGGGCAGTGGACTTTGGGTAGCCTGTGTGGTGAAAACACTGTGCCACCCGGGGGAGAGGACCTTCTCTCTGGAGGACTCATGAGAGAACCATAGCTCTATTGCTGTTGTTTACCTTTTGGGGTCTTTATCTGACTCTCTAAAAATAGGAATACTGACTCAGTGTAGGACATAGAACATGTGAGTGAGTACCTTGGCCATTGAAAGGCCCTGCCCTACCTCCAAATCCCCACCCCTCCACTCCCTGCATGTGCACCTTGGACCTAAAATGAGAGGCTAGAACTACAATGGACTTCACATGAAGCCACACTGATATGAGCAAGTCTGTCTGCGCATCGACCCCCCAGGCAATTTATCCCTTCACCTGCTGACCTCACATCAAGACAAAGTCCCATCTTCACTGCCTCCCCACATGCCTCTCCCTCCCGTTCCCACAGTCCTAACATGCACTTCACACTCCGTTTCCAGAATGAGGATTGGAACCCTGGACCTGAAAGGCTGGCTGTCTTAGCAAGGACCATGCAGTCCTATAACTTGGGGGGTCCTGTGGGTCAACAGTGAAGAAAACATATTAAGAGTTCACCCTTCTGCACACAGTTTATCTGTCTGATGACAACGAGAGAGTCCTTGGGAGACCACCATCCAATGACTGCGCGTGGATATTTTAGGGACACGAAGGGGCACGGTTGGGGCGGGGGCGCCACATGCACGCTGCAGGCGGCTTCCCTCCCAGTTCGCCAGATGGTTGTGGGTGGCCCCGGGGCTGGACACCCATCGCCCATCCCTCTCATCAGCCTGACCCACGCCCCAGTGCGTGGCGCTGCACCCTCACCCTGATGGCTACCTGCCGGTGGCCTCTGCCCGGTCCTCGCTCCCGCTGCTTTCCCAAAGGTCGCCTGGGGCTCTGGAGCGTCTGCGTGCCCACCAGGCTTTGCCGCTGGCGGGTGCCCTTGTGCGACCACTCGTCCCTGGGCTGCCCCGAGGCCCTCGCCAAACTGCCCTGGGCACCGCCCCGGGCAGCAGGACATAATGTTGGGAGGACAAGGGATCTTTGAGAGCCAGGCTCGAGGCCACGGGGAAGGTGGATGGCCACGCGCACCTGGAGCCTCAGCTTCTCCCACTTGCGCTCCTGTGCTAAGGGCCAAAGACCAAGATCAAAGAGTGGCCTTCCACTCGTCTGCCTGTCCTCGTGCCTCTTCTCGCCCATCCCCTTCACTTTATTGCCGGAGCTAGGAAGGGACTAAATCCAGGTGACTGTTCTACAGCCCAGCTCTATTTCACCAAAGCAACAGAAATTCCATTGGGGCTCTGAGCAGGACTGACCTTACCCTGAGTAGGGACACTCGTCCTTAGCACGTTCCCTGCCCACTCGTTCTCCCCTTGCTTGCTCAGTGAGCATGTCCTGTGGCCCTCCTGTAACAGTAGGTGTGCCCGGATGCCGCGAGAGCTGTGGCACAAGACCTCGCTCTCTTGGCTCGGAATGTGTTCAGAACTTCGCGTCGTCCACACAGACACCTGACCGCATTGGGGTTCACTTACTGAACGAGTGCCGTCAGCACAGTCAACGTCTCACCGTACCGTCACGGAGGGGAGCTCAGGCACCGTCTGCCATACAGGGAACGCGTTTCCTCCCTCTGTATCCATAATGTTCTGAGAGCTGAAAGAAGCTTTTGGGCCAAGTTGCCCTCTCCCTGTCCCCAACTCCTGCTCACAGTGTGAAGCATGAAGCACGCGTTCTGCCCGTTGCCACGGCACCTACGTAGCCAACAGGGTATCTGTAACCTTGTTCAGCAAGGGCTTATGGAGGGACTGGATGGAAAGCTGGTCTCTGCGGAGGGTCAGAGTCTGCCAGTCGTCGTCTGGAATCTGCACAGGCCCGGAAGGAAGTCCTAGCGATGTCTTTCTCCACTGGCCCAGCACGTATGCCGCGCACCGCTCCCTCTTGCATTTCTTCCTGGGCCCTCAGTCGGCCTCCCGGAAGCCCTAGAATCGCCTTCCTGTTCTCACTCTGTCCATTGTCGGTCCCCTGGAATATCTTCCTTGTCGCTCGCCAAGCCCACTTTCTGCCACGCTGAATTTTCTCCTTTTTCCTTGCCCAGTCCTCATGTTGCTGCACTGCAGCATCGCCCTTGAACCTATGGATCGTCGTTCTGAAAAACTGCGTGTGGCTCTCATGCTGTCCTCGACCCTCTGCCCGCAGCGGTGACATTGCACCCCTGCCTCCTCCGCAGCCATCCCTCTACCTCTGCAGATGATTTTCCTGTCTTCTACTTGGTGCTCTATGTGCACGCCTGAATCCTCTTCTCCTTGGGCCTTGGTTAGCCCCCTGCCCGAATCTTTGCGTATTCGACATGTATATTCCACAGCCCTCTTCCTGTAGGCCTGAAACTTGCCTTCTTACGTATTGGGCCCTGAACCTGCAACCCTGGCATCTTGCCTGTGCTGAGTCAGCCACCTCCCTGAAGCCGGAATACTGCTCTGAGATCCTTAACTCAGCCGTCTTCCTAGCCCTAACTTTCTTCTTCCTCACACAGTCTTCTGCGTGAAGCAAGAAGTCCACCCGTTTTCTGATGAAGGTATCTCCCTGCATGCCCGGATGTTCTTCTTGAACCTGCACTCAGCTGTCTTTCTGCAGCTCTAGATTTTTCCATTAACACTACAAATTACCAGCCCACAAATTATTTTCTTATCACTTTGTCAACTCTTTTCCAGCTGCCCAGCAAATTCTCCCAGGTCCCTTCATCGCTCCTCTGTGCCTGCTTGGAATTGTTGCCTGTTTCTGACTCAGCCTTCTTCGTGAGGCCATGCAATTTCACCATTATGGCTGACTAAGCCCTCTTGTCACAGGCCTGGAATTGCCGTCTGTGCCTTCCTCAGCCATCTCCAAGCAGCCCTGGAATTTGTCCCGGTATTTTGTCAGCCCTCTTCCTGCAGCCTCCAGGGGACTCCTTGTCCCTGACTGAGCCCTATCAGAGCAGCCTGGAAATGTCCACGTTTTCCCTTATGAAACCCAGGCCCTGCAGATCTGAGTCTGTGCATACTCAGTGCTGTCCATGCAGTCGTGGGCAATAGACCTCGTCCCTTCTCCAGCCCTCTCTCAGCGGTTCTGGCAGTTCTCCCTGTGCATTCCTCTGCTCTCTGCCTGAAGATCTAGACATTCTCCCTGGGCCTGATTTATTCAAGCCTCTCTCTGGGTGCCTGCACATTATTTCTGGTCCCCTATTCTGCTGTTTTCTCTTTCACCCTGAAGATGGCCCTTGTGTCTTCCTCAGCCCTCTCCCTGGAGTCCTCATTTGCTCTCTTGTCCTTCCTCATTTCATCTCTTGAAGTGCACGAGTTTGCTTCCTGGCCCTTCCTCATTTCCTCTGCCTGCATATCTGAAATTTCTCTTTATGCCTTGCTCAGGCCTGTCTCTGTAGACCTGTTGTGTCATGGCCTTCCTTTCTCAGCTTCCTCCTTGCAGCTATGAAATTCTTGCTGTTTCCCTTAGTAGCCACAGCACTGCAGCCCTGGAATGACTTCCTAATCCTGGGGAGCCTCTCCCTGCAGCCTTAATAGTAGTATATCCTTTTCCATCACCCACTAAAAACTATTTCCTTTGTGGTCCTCAGCCCTCTTCTTCTCGCCTTGAAATCACGTTTTTCTTTTTCTTGCACATTGTCCCTGGAACCTACAAGCCTGCCATGATGGTCTGTGTGTACTCAGCCACTCCTGGAAGCCCTAATGTTTCTCCTCTGTCCTTTACTGAGTCAGCCCTGTGCAGGCAGCTCTGACTCAGTGCATCTCCTGTACTCAGTCCTCCACTGCAAACAAGAAATTTCTGATACTTCGCTCCCAATCCCTACCCTTGCAGTCCTCAATAGACATGGTTTTTGTGTTTCATGCCACACTCTGCCCTCTTCCTGCAGACCTAGGATTTCTCTCTGAGCATTGCTCAGCGGTCTCCTTGCAGTGCTATAAATTTCTCTTGAGTTGCTGGTCACTCCTACCTGGAAACTGAGAATATCTTCCTGGCCTTGACTCAGCCCTTTCTGGAAAGTCATGGAATGTCCCCTTTTATCCTCACTAAGCCTGCTCCCTGCAGCCCTGCTTTTACTACAATAGCATGGTATTCGGCCCTCTCTCAGCAAGCTGAAAAATCTCTCTGAGCATTGTTTAAACCACTTCCTCTACGACTGTGATTTTCACCTACCTTTCAATGTGAATTTGGAACTTGAACCCTGAACTTTCTGCCAGTGCCTCATGCAGCCTTCTGTGGCAGTTGCCGGACTTCTCTCTGTGTCCCTACTGAGCACTCTGGCAAGGGTGCCTCACCCCTTGCTCAGAAATCTATGGCCCACCCACCATGTGGCTGATGGCTACTCACCTACATCTTCTGCCCCAGAGACAGGACCATGAACTTGAATAGTTTACTTCTAAAATAATGCTAAAAATAAAATTCTATTGTTTAATTCACTTACTTATGGTGTTTGTATCACGGCCTGAGTATGACTGATACATGTCAAAGAATATTTTTTTCCTTTTGGTTCCAGCTTTCATATTGTAAAATAGTATTCTTGGTTTTACTTGATTTTCACATCATTAACAAACTTTTGAAAAGTATACATTAAACAGAGACCTCACCAGTTATAAAATGAAGCAAAGTGAGTAGAAGCATTGGACTCTCAAAATTGTACTAAGAATGCTACAAAGTTGTAGCCTGGTTATCTGTAATTAAAAAAAAAAAAAAAGATAACAGGAAACTGAAATAAGATGCCAGTGGGTCAAACCAAGAGCCATGGTGACAATTTCCCAGGTCTCAGACTTAAATTAACTAAGGAACTTCTAAAATTTGTCCACCTGAATTTCAGAATTACTATGAACAATTGACATGTAACTCTTCTTTTCTCCTTTTTTGGACAGCAACATCTGCAGGAATAGACACTGTCCCATGCCCATCTCATTGTATACTGAATGTGAGAAAAGGAGACAATAACTCATGTATTTGGTTTTAAAGGTAGTGAAGACAAACTTTGCATTAGGAACTGCAGCTGAAAAACCTCATTCATGCCTAGATGTTATTTAGATGAGATTGTGCATTTTCAGTTGTGCTGGGATAAGATTTTGGGAAAATAAGGTAAAGATTTAAAGTGCTAAAAGCCAGTTGGCATAAAGTGGTTGGCAGCCAAGACTGCTTCGAATAATTCTTGCTTCCCGGTATTCGTACTATTGTAAGGCCCATTTTCACACTACTTCAGGGCTATTGTATATGACTAAGAGTATACGAAAGAGTGACACTACATAATTTCTGACAAAGTTTTGAAAAATTTACAGCTTTCATGTTTGACTTTCTCTTAAATCACTACTTTGCTCAGTGGAGAGAGCTACATAGTGTGGCACAGACCTCCTGCCATTAGTCACACAGGAAGCTTAGCAGTAGACTTACCACAGACAATCAGGTCCTGGGTGGCTGCAATCTCATAACAGACCTCGTCAGGACCGTGTACTTAAGCCACTCCAAGATCCCTGACCCTCAGAAATATTTTGATATATTAGCATTTTTATGTTTTCTTTATCTTTTTTTTTCTCAAAGATTATTTTGTTTGTTTTATGCCCTGTCTTTCTATGGTTACTACAACACACTTTTTCAACAATAAATTTCTTTACTTAAATTAGTTTCCAGTATACAGGACATTGGTTAAACAACTATATAGTTAACAAAATGATCCTCCCGGTTGCTTTCTCCCTCCCCTGACCCTCCACCTAGCCATCATATTAATGCTGACTGAATTTCCTCTGCCTTGCTCTCTATCCTCATGAACGTCGATCAACTACTAATTTGTACTTCTTTAATGCTTCACCCTATTTCCCAGCTTCTCAAACTTCCCTCCCATCTGTTCGACACCTCACTATATTTCTGAGTCTGTTTTTGCTTAGTCTGTTTATTTTGTTCCTTAGATACTGCAATACTTTTTATTCCATTATGATATAAATGTAGTTTTGTTTGTAAGTGTATTTCTTTATATCCTTATTTGTTGTTTGATTTATATATCACAGATCTATAACTGAACATAATGTACTAGTTTTCATGTTTCCTTTTACTAAGTCAAGAATAAAATGTTGCATCTTCTTGTATCTCTTTAACATATCCCATTTATAAATGTCTTAAATGTTTTCTTTATATATACATTGAGGCACTTGTTTAACATACTATCTATTTTTTAAATTAAATTTATTGGGGCAATGTTGTTAATAAAATTATATCCGTTTCAAGTGTATAATTCAATAATATGTCATATGTATACTATATTGTGTGTTAAATCTCCTTCTGTCACCATATATTTGACCCTCTCTAGTTCTCCCTATCTCCTTTTCCCTGTGGTAACCACTAAATTGTTGTTCATCTATCAGTCTGTTTGTATGTCTCATTCATTTGTTGCTTTCAGATATGTATTCCACACATAACTGAAATCATATGGTTCTCAAGGTTTTCTATTTGACTTAGTTCACTTAGCATAGTATTCTCAAGAGCTACCCATGTTGTCACAAATTGCAGTATTTCATCTTTTCTTATGACTGAGTAGTAATGTTTTTTTTTAATTTCAAAATATTTTGGAAATGTTCTTATACATGTTTTATTAATTTCTATTTTTTTACTGTTGTTGGAGGAAACAGTTTGATTTCAATCTTTTTAAATATAATGAGATTGTTTTATGGTCTAACATATGGTCTATCCTGGAAAATGTCCTGTGTTAACTCAGGCGAAGGAATAACTGTCATTCTTCTAGCCCTGTTGTGCACATGAACTTCTGTGCCATCTCCTTAGCTTTTCTCAGGACCCCAGAATGACCTCAGGCTCATTTCCCTCTTCTTCTAGGAGCCAGGTGAGCCAGTCACAGTGTAGTATATACCTTCCTGCTCATGTGGTAAATTGAAGCTATGACTCAGGTCGTCCTGTTACCTTTCCCCTTGAATACCTTTTCCAAAGGGTTGATGCTTTAAAGCAGTGGTCCCCAAACTTTGTGGCACCAGGAATCAGTCCTCCTACAAGAATGTAATGCCAGGTGATCTGAGGTTGAGCCAGCAAGGCTAGTGCTGGGGAGTGGCTGCAAATACAAATGAAGTTTAGCTCTCTGGCCGGCCACTCAGGTCCTACTGTGCACCCAATATGCCATGGATGAATGAGCACCTGTCTGTGACCTGGTTCAGAAGAGCTTTAGAAGAGGTGATCCTATCTCTGTGTGCACAAATGAATGATTTTTTTAAAATGCATTGTCAATTGTTTTCTATCACTGATGCATTTATTTGGCTTATAACATTTTGAATTTTTCTAGTTCCTGTTGGAGCTTTCTCTATGACTTTTTGCCAAAAGTGGCTATGGGTAGTATCTTTGTCTTTAAGCACTTTTCACTATTGCCACTTGCCAGTCTATTTCTGTCTGGTTTGAGGGGGATGACATAAATGTAAGCCCCTGAGCTCATCTCCAAGGAAGTTCATAAATGGGTCAAAACTCTCCTAGATGAAAATATAACAAGTGCACTATTTAGCATCAGACTTAGTAATATCTTTTTAGTTACATTTTCTCAAGCAAGGGAAAGAAATGCAAAAATAAACAAATGGAAATTTCCTTCTGAATAGCTAAGGAAACCCTCAACAAAACAAAAGACAACCTACTGAATGGAAGATGTTCACATATAATATATTCTGTAAGGGGTTAATATTCAAAGCATGTAAGATATTCATACAACTCAACAACAATTTGATTGAAGAATGGCCAGAGAATGTGAACAGACACTTCTACCAAAAAAAAAAAAAAAAAAGAAATGCAGATGATCAACAGACATATAAAAAGTTATTCAACATTGCTAGTCATCAGGGAAAAGCAAATCAAAACTACAGTGAAATAACACTGCACATTAGTCAGAATAGCTATTTATCAAAAAGTCAACAAATAGCATGTTTTGGAGAAGATGTGGAGAAATGGGGAGACCTCTGCATTGTTGGTGGAACTGTAAACTGATACAGCTGTTGTGAAAAACAGAATGAAGATTACTCAAAAACATTAAAAGTGGACATTTCCTATGACCCAGCAATTCCTCTTCTTTTGAATTTTCATCCAAAAAATATGAAGATACTAATACGAAAAGATTCATGCTTTTCCAATGTTCATTGTAGCACTATTTACCATAGCCAAACTATGAAAGCAACATAGGTGTCTATAAATAGACAAATGGCTAAGGAAGATACACACACATACAATGAATTAGGCAGCGATAATCAAAGAAAAAAAAACAAAAAACAGAGAAACATCACCATGTTCAACAATGTAGAGGGAGCTAGAGGTATTAAGCTAAGTTAAATAAATCAGGCAGAAAAAAATACCATATGAACTCATTTATATGTGGATTCTAAAGAATAAAATAAAAAAAGCAAACAAACTATGTAGGGATTCATTGGTGCAGATAACAAGCTGATGATTACCACATGGAAGGTGGCTTGGGAATGGAGTGAAAAAGGGGAAGGGTATAAAATGTACAAATTGAAAGTTACAAAACAGTCATCAAGATTCAAGGCATAGGAAATATGGTCAATATATGGTAATGAACATGTACAATGGGTACCGCCAGCCTAGTTGGGGGATCGCTTTGTAATTTATGTAAATGTCTAGACACTATTTTGTACATCTGAAACTAAGATAAAATAACATGAATATCAATTTTCATTGAAAAACCTAAAAAAGGGAGGTAAAGGTGAAAGGGAAAAAGAGGTTCAAATTTTTTGGTTTAAGACAAGTAAATCATGGTGATGTGATATACAGTATAGATAATATAGTGATAACATTGTGATAACATTGTATGATGTCAGACAGCTACTGCACACTTCATGATAATTACTTCTTCAGGTATATAAGCTTTGAACAAGTATGATGTATGCCTCAAACTAATATAATATTGCATGTTAGCTATATTTTAATAAAAATCTTTAAAAAGCAGTATAGAGGATTCTTAAAATATAAACAATGTCATCCCAATAATTGTAATAATGAAAACCAACAGTGCCACCATATGATTTAGCAATCCACTTTCTGGGTATAGATTTTTGAAAAAAATGAAGACACTGTCTTAGATATCTGCATGCTGCATTCATTGCATTATTCACCAAAGACTAGGCATGAGTACTACCTAGGAATTCGCTGATTGTTAAGTATATAAATAAATGTGAGGTATATAATACTAATAGACCATAAGAAGAAAGTGTTGCTATTTTTGACAAAATTGAATGAACTTGTGAGAGTTATGAGATCTAAAAACACCTGTCAGAAAGACAGAGAGTCTCTTTTATGGTTTATATGTTTGAGGGTGAAGAAAATGGAGGGATATTAATCCAAGAATACAAACTTCCCATTATAAGTTGTGTAAATTATAAGATATGTAATGTACTGACTTAGTTACATTACATTATATTATATTAACTGAGCATAGTGACTTAGTTAACAATATCATACTGCATACCTCAAAGTTGCTAAGAGAGTGGATCTTAAGTGTTTGCTTATGCACACATAATCGGTAACTATGTGAGGTGATGAATGTATTAATTAACTATCATGGTAATCATTTCACAATGAAAACACATACATATATAAATAAACACATATCATCCTATGATAAGGTATCCTATGGTATACCTTAAACTTACACAATGTTAGTCAGTAAAGGTGCTAAGGGGGAATGCATTAAAGACTTAAATGTAAGACCCAACACTGTCAACTCCTTAAGAAAACATGGGGAACTGTTAAGAGCCTTGCTAATGATTTCTTGGCCATGAGAGCAAAAGATTATGCAACAAAAAAACAAAAATATACAAATAGTATTAAACTAAAAGTTTTCATAAATAATTGAAAAGAATTAAAAGACAACCTACAGAATGGTATAAAATATTTTGAAACCACATATCTGAGAAAAAGGTGATATCTAACATATGTAGAGACTAAACATTAACAGCAGTTTTTCTGGTATTGGTCTTGGCAATAAACTTTTGGATATGAAACCAAAAGGAGATATGCAAATGATTAACATGTATATGGAAAGGTGCTCAGCATCATTAATTATCAGGAAAAAAATCAAAATCATAATGAGATATCAGCTCATAACTGTTAGATTACCTCTTATAAAAAGACAAGAAATAATTGTTAGCAATGATACAGAACAAAGGGAACTCCATGCCCTGTTGGTGGCAATGTAAATTGATGTAGATAACAGCATGAGGTTTCTGAAATATTAAAAATGCAACTATCATATGATCCAGCTTTGGATATTTTTTTGAAGGAAACAAAAACACTCACTTATAATAATATCTGCATCTCTATGTTTATTGCAATATTCATTATAATAGCCAAAGGAGAAAAAAACTAATACCATTGACAAACCAATGAAAAAAGGAACTGTGGCATATGTGTCACATATATAATAACATATATAATATTACACATTTTAATTATTGCATATTAAAATAATATATAACATATTCTCTATAATACATAATATTCTATATATTAGAATTATAAATATATGATAGAATATATTTAACCACAAAAATAAATTCTTCCATTGCTTCCATCAGACTAGAATTTGAGGGCACTGTGCTAAGCATAGTGTCAGATAGATAAAAATAGTTTTATCATGCCTATCACTTATATGTAGAATCAGTTTAGAATAAACATGTTCTGGAGATCTAATTTTAGCATGATAATGGCAGTTAATAACACTGTAGAACCTATTTAAAACTTGGTAAGAAAGGAAGTATATCTTAAGTGAGTTATCACCACGCACACACTCAAATGCACATAGTATCATACTATGAGGTGATGAATGTCTTTATTGACCTTATCATGGTAATTATTTTGCAATATATAGTTGTATCAAATCATCATGTTCGATATCTTAAACTTACACAATGTTATATATCATCGTATTTTAATAAAGCTTGAAATTTTTCGAGTAAATGTTATTTATTCCTTTTTGGTAAATAATAATTGGATTTTTAAATCCCGTTAATCTTTAGAGTTCTTGATCCCAAATGGTTATTGCTTTCTCAAGAATAAAAGAAACAAAGTAGTCAAGATAAAATAATACAATTTCTATAACTATTCTATGTACATGAGAGTGAGCCTATTTTTATTTTACTTATTCTGGTATGACCTTTTCTTTTTGATAACATAGGTCTTGTGTTTTGAGTTGTATTAATATGGTATTATTTTGGTAATCTAAGTTCAGTGAGGAAGACCTATAGCTAATATCAATATTATCTTTCTCATAAGACTTCTCTTTCAGTTTATTATACTAAAAAAATATAGAATATAATACCGTATTTTGAAGGGTGGATGTTCACAAATAACTTATGTGCTAGAGTATACCAACTGTTGGTCTCATTAAAGACATAGTTCTGAAGATGTACTAGGTCAAAAATGAATTATGCCTATTTGTCCTGATCTAGTTAAGGACCAAGATAAAATTTTGCTTTTGTTTGTTTTTTCTAAGTCTATAATGAGAGGTGAGAAAACAAAAATTTGAAATTATTTACTTGGCCTTCATAATAGTTTAAAGTACCATTGCTTCATGGTAAAAAAATCAATTTTATTAGCACCTTTTATACAATCTTTTGCTCTAAATAAAAGAAAATTGAGTATTTTTATCATTAGAAGTATTTAAATAAGCTCAGATTCAGCATGCTTATTAATTTTTCTATAAAAATCTATTTCTTACTGAATATCCTATTTCTTCTTAAGTAAAAAATTATCCAACCATACTTTAGAAGTAATAGTTAATTCTCAGATGTTCAATTTTATTCCTTGAATTGACTTTTTTTATGGCTTATGTAAAATCACTTTATTTTAGGGTAATTTCCTTGATGTTCTGGTAATGCCTTGTCTGACCACTTAGATGTAAACACTAATAGAAGAAGAGCATAAAACCAATACATAATAAGTAAGTTATAACTAGTTGTTGGCAATTAATGAATCAATGACCCAATAAATATTTCTGCAAACAAACTGAAATACCAGTATCATTATCATTTTCTAAAAACAAATCGAATGCTGCAATGTACAGTTCCATGACCCTGCTTCTATCTCTTATCATTTGATAATTGCAGTTTCACTGCTAACCAGCAGAAGTTGATTGCAGTGTATAGTACAGTGACCACAATAAGCATTGGTGGATGATTTCTTTTTCTTTATCTGTTGCTAGGAAGATTAGCTACACTTCTACAAAACTCCAGCCATAGTGTCAGCAATGAAGTGAAAACAAGATTAATAAAAACAGCATGCTCTTCAGTTTCAGAAATGTGGTATAAAGTACTAGAGTCACTCAACATGAGGTAATTTCGAAGCAGTGCCTGATCATGACACAGATTAATTCTGTTGGTGGTAGCTTTTTTAGGTCTCATACTTGATCCAGACAAACAGTATAATGCAGGGAATAACCCTATAGGTCACTGATATTAGAGAAAATGTGATCAGCAATGCTATTAAAAATAAACATTAGATGTTAACAATATTTTCTAATGAAATTATAACAAGTCTATTTTCAAATTGTCATTTTTAAGGTATATTCCTCTCTAGTACAATTTTTAGGTAGGAAATATTCACTTTTTAAGAAATAAGTATTTATTAAATCATCTATAATCAGAGCTATAATAAATATATTCTAACAAAACATATATTCTCTGTGAAAACAATAAACAAATTTATACATATGTTAACATATATATACACACACATTCTCCCTAAAAAAAGACACAGGTGATACTGAGAGATAAACTTGATGTGGTACTATAAGGTATCCACAATTTATTCAAAGTAAAAAGACATAGAAGCCTTTAAAGAGGAGAGTCATATTATCTGATTCATCAACAAGATAACTGTTTTTTACAGAAATCTTATTCCAAGGTAAGGGTAAAAAGTAGAAGGCTAATATGTGGTATGTGCTTTAGACCATGATAATAGCAAGAAAAAAAAATAAATCACAAATTAAAAGAAATCATGGAAATAAAGTTACTCACATGCTTAGCCAACTAAAAAGATAAGAGATATCAGAAAAAAAATAAATTAATAATTAAAAATTTAGATCTTTTTCAGAAATATATAAAGAGAACTTTCCAGGAAAAAGTTAATTGTATTTAATACTTTTCTTTTAAACATTATGCAAATAAACACATGGAAGATAATCAAGTATATTGAGGACTTGAATAGCTTTTTTCAACAATTTTATAATAAAATCAGTTGAAAGAAATAGTGAAAAAATTTTTTTGTATATACATGCATCGTGTCTAAATAGAAATCACATTGCTTTCTCTTAAATTATTCTATAAACATAACGCTCTAAAAAAAACCAAGAAAATAACAAATAGTCATTTCTAATATAATTAAAATAAAAAACAAAAATTCATATTATATACCAGGTATTAAGTAAAATAATAACACTTCATCTATATTGTCAGAAATGGTCAAAATGAAACTCAAAAGTATTAACCACCTTTACTGCATCTATGAATGAAGAAGGTTGATTGAACATAAATAACCCCAAAATTCTATTTTAGGAAGGAAAATTTGAAAATTTAAGACTCCATAGCAGTCACACTTTAAGCTCCCCAGCCCATGGTCCCAGTGCCAAAAAAGGAAGACCCTACAAACTCTAAATGTGAAAACCAGTGGAAATGGTGGCTGAGTAAAGGAATCACACATAGACTTAATGCTGACAAATTCACTCCGAGCTCCAGCACTGGGGCAGCAGCTGGTTGGGCAACAGGAACATACGGGAAGGAACTGAGTTGTCTGGGTTCAGTGCAAAGGCTGTAGATGCAGTTTCCTCCCACACAGAAGTACTGGTGGAAGCCACTGTCCTTTTGTTGAGCCCTCCTATATCCCAATGTACAGGTGCAGGCAGCTGCCATGGCTGAGTTTCCATCAACCTGGCTAACACTGGTCACTCCCCTGCCTTGTGGATTCCCTGAGACCCCACCTCATCCTACTTTTGGGCTCTCCCATGCAGCTTTCAGTGACTTTTCTACACAAACAGCCTGTCTTGGATAATGCCTAAGAATCTTCTAAAATCTCTCAAAGATTGATGTAACACAAACTAACAGCATCTAGTCTTGGCACACCCATACTCCTTGCTGAGCATACCCCAGGCTGGGCATTGGTGGAAGTCTGCCTCAATTTGCAACTGAACATCTAGAAGCATATTCAAGATTTGTGTGAGTAGTAGCCAACTGTGGATTGCTTCATGATTCATGCCAAGTGGTGCTGGACATGGTGCAAGCTATGGCTAAAGTTGGTCTGCAGTAGGACTCCTACCAGAGGTACTGGCCTTCACGTCCAGTGGCCAGTTTGGTCTGAGTTGGAGATCATCAGGAGCACATTCAAGGATGACACAACCAAAGGGCAGAGTGGGAAGCACCAGAGCCCTGATAAACTGAACCTGGCTCTATAGGGTCAGCCCCTGAACACCAGCTACTTTTATTATAGTCATTGTCCAGTCCTCACAACCATCTTGAAGATTAGTTCCTCCCACTGGTGTACAACCAAGGCTCAACTACAGCAAAAGGGAATGCATAACACACAAAGAGACCCTTTTGGAGCACCAAAGAAAAGGTGACACTGAAGAAAGACTGCACACTGAACACCTCAGAACACTTATTATATAAGGCCACTCTCCCAAGACCAGAATACAGAGTAGCCCTACCTGATAAATAGAAACAAACATAAGGAGGAAGCCATAATGGAGAGACAAAGACATATGACCCAAATGAAGGAACAAGACAAAGATTCAGAAAAAGAACTAAACAAAATGGAGACAAGCAATTTACCAATGTAGAATATAAATAACTCATTATAAAGATGTTCAATGAACTTAGGGAAAGAGTAGATTAACTTAGTGAGAACTTGAGATAAGAATGATAAAGAGAGAGAGAGGAAAATGAGAGACAGAGAGAGAGAGAGAGAGAGAGAGAACACAAAAAGAACCAGTCAGAAAGGAAAAATACAATGAATTAGAGGGAGTTCCACTCAAGATGGCAGGGTAGGTAAAAGTGGAGTTCACTTCCTCCCTGAACCACATTAAAATTATGACTTAATTATAAAACAAAAAAAATGTGAAGAACTAACAGAAGTCTAGCTAATCATTAACACATACATCTGAGGATATTAAGGAAAAGCCACCTTGAGATCAATAGGAGGGCAGAGAGCAAAGCAGTCTAGTCCCTATACCCACGCATGGCGGTGGAGCACAGTGAGTCTGTAGGAATTTGCCATACCCACAGGGTATGAGCTGCTATGTGAGCACAGCTGCAGAGGCCTCCTGAAAAAAGAAGGGGCCCAAGCTCCACATACGGGCTCCCGGCCCAGGGTTCAATTTCCAAAAATAGCAATTCCCATAAAATCTAACTATAAAAATCAGTAGTGATTCTGGCCATCTAGATGAAATGGAAACAACAACAACAACAACAACAACAACAACAACTGAAAACCTAGATGTTTCTTTTGAAAGCGCCCATGCACAGACCCACTTGTTCATAGACACTTGCCCTTTGCTCCAACAAAAGGGTCAGCAGCTCGGGAGGCACAAAAAACATATTGAAAGTGACTGAGTTGTTTGGCATCAGAGGGAGGGAAGGAGGGACAGCTGCCATTGTAATTTTCTTGAGCCCTACTCCAGGGTATTCTATGAATGGGCACCATCTTGCCTGTGTTAAACCCTCCACAATATAGCTAATTCTGAAGCTTCATTAGACTAGTGAGATCAAAACACTCTACCTTATATCTTCCCAAACCCCACCCACCCAGCCTACAAATTGCCCAGGACAGGCCCGTTGCCAGGCAGCCAGCCTTACCCTGTTCATTCTCTGGGCTGCACATTCTGGGAGGACAGCAGATCTAAACTCACGCACCTGTAAATGGTCTGCAGATTATATGAGAGACTTTTGAAGGTGGGCCACTGGTGTTTGTCTGAGCTGCAGTCTTTTGGATGAATAGCTCTGGTTTGCAGGCCTGAAGAGAATGGTGACTGGCCTCACTTCGACCTGTGACTTTTGCAAGAACAAAACGTCGGCAATCCTCACTGGACTGATAGTATCATCTCTCTCTATTGCATTAGCTGGGTAAAATATGCATGCTTCATCCCAGTAACTCTCTAAATTCCCACCCCACCTAACTCCTGTACCAACCGAAGGGTCTGAGAGTTGAGGAAACTTGTGGGAAACTGTCACACAACCTTAGGCCCTCTGGTCATTTTACTGAGCCATGCTAAAGCCAGTACTACATGTAACTAATCTTGGCTCACAACATGCTCTCTCTCACTTGCCTCCAGATCCAGCACAGAAAACATCCATCCATAGATCACTTTGACACCCCTACCAGGAAGCCTCAGCAATCAAAGGCAGTGGCTGAATTTGACCTATATGAAAGTTCCTCCCAACAAGCCTCAGAACCAGTGCACTCAGAGGCTGGAGTCAGGTCACAACAGAGCACCAACTGACTATATGTGGCACACCTAAATAGTGGTCTCAACAGCTATAGTCTGTTGTGGAGAATTTCACTTCATGGGGTCAGCCTCCACATAGCACCTCATACTCTGTGGGTATGGCCAGTCTCTAAAGACAGTCAGCTCAAAACTCGATCCCACCTACGGATGTACTAATAGCAATCAAAGCTTAGCGACAAATATCTACAAATGTCTACTAGGAAATGTCTAGTGCCTCCAGGGCAGGTGAACACAGAGAATGTACTGCTGGACCACACAGAACATCTACTGCATAAGGCCACCTGGTCAATGCTGGCAGATGTAACAAACCTGAATATATAGAAATGGAAACAGAGACAACTAAAATGAGAAAACAAAGAATCATGATGTAAATATAACAACAGAAGAAAATTCCAAGAGGGGTAAAATAACTAAATGAACTGAATGCAAACAACCTGTTACAGACAGAGTTTTTGCCAATGGTTATAAGGATGCTCAGTAAACTTAGAAGAATAGGTTATCTCTTTGACGACTTAAAAAGAGAGAGAGAGGGGAGGAACAGACAGAAACAGAGAGACAGAAACAGACAGACAGAGACAGAGAGAGAGACAGAGATGAGAGAGAGAAAGAAAAAAATAAGAATAAAAAAAGGCATAGAAACTACAAGAAGCAGTCATGAATAAAAAATACAATAAATAAAATGAAGACTATACTAGAAGAAAGGATTGAATCAGTGATTTGGAAGGCAAGGTACCAGACAACATTCAATAAAAATAGCAAAAAAATAATAATAACAATAATAAAAGAATTAAAAAACTGAGGAAAGTTTAAGTGGCCTTTGGGACAACATCAGAAGTACCAACATCTGCATCATTGGTTACCAAAAGAAAACACGGAGAACAAGCAAATAAGAACCTATCTGAAGAAATAATGACAGAAAACTTTTCTAACCTGGTAGAGAAAATTGGCACACAAGCCCAGATGTGCAGGGTCCCAAACTAGAGGAACCAAAGAGTCCACACCAAAACATATTATTGAAATGCCAAAGTCAAAGACAAAGAGAGAACTCTAAAAGCTGCAAGAGAAGAAAGCTAAAACTCTCATAAGACTGATTGTTCAACAGAAACTTTGCAAGCCACAAGGGATGAGAATGAAATATTCAGCTTGATGGAAAACAAGAACCTACAATTAAGACATTTCTACCCAGAAAGGCTATCATTTAAAATACAAGGTTCGATGAAGGACTTCCCAGGCAGGAGGAAACTTAAGGAATTAATCACCAACAAGCCTATATTTTGAGAAATGCTAAAGGGAATTCTGCAAAAAGAAAAAAAAAAAGGAGGAAATGATAAATAAAAATATTCAAATGTCAATACTATATTCTTATCAATAATCACTTTAAATGTAAAAATATTTAATGCTGTAAAACCCTTGGGATAAAAAACAGGATTCATATATATACTATCTATAAGAGACTTACTCAAAATCAAATGACACAAACAGATGGAAAGTAAAGAAATAAAAATAAATTTTAACGCAAATAAAAAATTTTTAAAAAGCCAGAGTAGCAAAACTTACATCAGACAAAATAGTCTTTAAAACAAAGCCAATAATAAGAGATAGAGGAATTACATAATAATAATGAGGTGAATGCAACAAGTGGACATAGCCCTAGTAAAAATATGTGGACCCAACATAGGAATACCTTCATATATAAAGCAGTTTTGACCAATATGAAGGAAGAGGTCATTATAATATACTCATTGCAGGAGACTTTAACAACACACTGACACCAGTAAAAAACTCTTACAGACAGAAAATTAACAACAACAATAAAAACAGTAGTTTAAAATGATTCACCAGACCAATTAAATTCAATTGATAATTTTAAACTGTTTCAACCCAAAGCAGTAGAATGTACATTTTTTCAAGTGCATGTGAAACATTTTTGAGGATAGATCACATGTTACGTCACAAAATAGGTCTCAGTAAATTTAAGGAGACTGAAATCATATCAACCATCTTCTCCAACCACAAGAATATAAAATTAGAAATCAACTATTAAAAAAAAAGTAGAAAATACGCAAAAACCATGGGGGCTAAACAACACGTGATTAAACAATGAGTTCACAATGCTATCAAGAAATAAAAAAGAGATACCTAAGGACAAATAAAAATAAAAACACAATGACTCAAAATGGGTGAAAAATTGATAGCCATACAGGCCTACATCAAGAAAAATAAAATATCTCAAATAAATAATCAAAACTTACACTTAAAATAACCAGAAAAAGAATAGCAAACAAACCTAAAGTCAGTAGAAAAAAAGAAAAATAAATGTGAGAGTGGAAATAAACAATATAGAATCTAGAAAGATGATAAAAGATCCATAAAACCTAGAGCTGGTTGTATGAAAGGATAAACAAATTGATTAACCCTTACCCAGACTCACCAAGAAAACAAGAGAAGACTCAAATAAATAAAATCAGAAAGAAAAGTTAAATAACTATGAACTCCACAAAAATTCAAAAAGGGGATCATGAAAAGATATTGCAAGCAATTATAGGCCAACAAACTGGACAAACTGGAAAAAATTGATACATTTTTAGAAATATACAATTTCCCAAATCTGACACAAGGAATAACAGAAAATCTGAACTGATTGATTACTATCTATGAAATCAAGTTGTTAATCAAAAATCTTCCCCAAAACAAAAGTTCCAGACCAAATGGCTTAATAGGCAAATTTTACCATTCAAAGAAAAATTAACAACTATTCTTCTCAAACTATTTTAAAAATTCATGAGGTGAAAAGCCTTTCTACCTCTTTTTATGAGGCCACCATCACCCTGATTCTAAAGCAAGAAAAAATGGTGCAAAAAGAGAAAGAGAATTATGGGTCTATATCCCTTATGAACATTGATGCAAAATTCAACAAAACATAAGCAAACCAAATTCAGCAATATATTAAAAACATTGTACACCATGACCAAGTTGGATTTATTCTTGGAATGCAAGGCTGGTACAATATCAACAAATCAATTACTGTGATACATCATGTTAAAAAATTGAAAGATAAATCATATGATCATATCAGTAGATGCAGAAAAAGCATTCAACAAAATTCAGCATCCATTTATAATAAAAACTCTCAACAAAGTGGGAGTAAGAGGGAATATACCTCAACATAACAAAAGCCTTATATGGCAAAGCTGCAGTGAACAATACACTCAATGGGAAAAGGATAAAAGCATTATTCTAAGATCAGGGTCAAGACAAGGATGCCCACTTTCACCATTCCTCTTTAATACTGGATTAGAAGTCATAGCCTCAGCAATAAGACAAAAAGTATGTAAAGAAAGAAATCCACCAAACTGAAAAGAAATAATTGTAATTATTTGCAAACTATGTGACATTATATATAGAGAAACCTAAAGATTACACACACACACACAAAATGTTAAAACCAATTAATGCATTTAGTAAATTAGCAAGGCACAAAACCAAAATCGAGTTATATACACAAATGATGAACTTTTAGAAATAGAAATTAAGAAAACAATCCCATTTACATTTTCATCAGAAACAATAAAATACCTCAGAATCAAATTAACCAAGGAGGTAAAAGACACATACTTTGAAAGTTATGTTACTTAAGAAGATACAAATAAATGGAAGCATATACCATGCTCTTGGGTAGGAAGAATTAACACTGTTAAAATAACAGACTACTGAAAGCAATCTATAGATTCCTTGCAATCCTACCAAAATACCAGGGGCATATTTCAGAGAATTAGAACAAATAAACGAAATATTTGTATGGAGTCATAAGAGATCCCAAATAACCACAGTGATCTTGAGAAAAAAACGAAGTAGGAGCTATCACACTACCTGATATTAAACCATACTACAAGTCTAATAATTAAACCAGGATTATACTGGCATAAAAATAGACACAGAGATTAATGGAACAGAATAAGGTGCCCAGAAATAAATTTATGCCTGTGCACTTATTAAATCTAAGACAAAAAAGGCAAGACAATATAATGGGTTAGAAATGGTCTCTTCAACAAATGGTGTTGGGAAAAGTGGATGGAAAAAAAAATAATAACTGATGACCTTCTTACATCACATACAACAGTAAACAAAAATAGATTAAAGACTTACTAGCAAGGTCTGACTATAATACAACTTCTAGAAATAAACATAGGCAGTAAACTCTCTGATATGACTACTAGTCATTTCTTTTTTGATATATCTCCTTGGACAAGAGAAACACGAGAAAAAAATAAATGGGAATACATCAAATTAAATAGTTTTTGCACAGCAAAGGAAACTATCAGCAAAATGAAAAGACACCTTACAAAATAAAATATTCACCTATAAAACATATAGTAAGGGGTCAATATGCAAAATTTATTTTAAAAATCATAGAAATCAACAAAAACATCTAATTAAAAAATGAGCAGAAGACCTGAATATGTATTTGTATAAAAATATAGATATAGTAAAAGTTGTCTCATCACTAATCATCAGAGAAATACAAATTAAAACCACAACGAGATATATTCTCACACCTGTCAGATTGGATATCATCAATAAATCAAATAACAACTATTGGTGAGGATGTAGAGAAAAGAGAACCATCATACACCTTTGGTGGAATTGCAAAATGGTGCAGTTATTATGAAAAACAGTTTGGAGTTTCCTCAAAGAATTAAAAATAGAACAACCTTTTGACCCAGCAATTGCACTTCTGGGTATTTAGCCAAAAAAACCTACCAACAACAACTAAAAAAAACATTAGTTTTAAAGAGGGAATAAAACAATAGTATTATAATGCTGTGTGTAGTGCCAAATGGGTGCTAGGGTAATCAGAGAGAACAATTTCTAAATTTTATGAATTTTTATTTATGGTACTGTATATCTGAAATCATTATAAAATGAAAAAATATTTTTAAAAGAATATGTTAGGGAGAATCAATATTAGATTAGATTAAGCAGAAGTTAGCTTCAGTGATTGGAATATATGATAATGGAAAGCACCCAATCAGAACAGAAGCAAAAAAAATGACCCAAAAAATTGAGACTAGTTTAAGGTACCCCTGGGGCAGCATCAAGCATAACAATGTTCCCATTATAGGGGTACTAGAAAAAGAGAGAGAACAATGAATTGAAAACCTATAGAAGAAATAATGATGAATAAATTACATAACCTAGTGAAAGAAATAGACATAGAAGTTCAAAAAACAGTCTGAAATGATATGAACCCAAAGAGACAACATCAAGACATCCTAATTAAAAAGCCAGAGTTTACAAATTGAGAATCTTAAAAGTAGCAAGAGAAAAGCAGTTAGTTAACTACCATTACAACAGAAATGCCGCAGGCCAAACGAGATTGGCAGGAAATACTCAAGTATTGGCCGACATAAAGCAAGAGGTCAACAGTTAAACAATAATAATAAAAGACTCTAGAACTCTTTTTATGCCAGTGGATGTTATCACCAAGACACAAAATCCACAAGAAAAGAAGTGGCCTTAAATGATGCTTTATCCAAACAGACTTAATTGGTCTTTTTACTGAAAAAAAAAAAGCATTTTTTAAGGGCACAAGGAACATCTCCAAGAAAGACACATTACACCTCAAAACAAGTTTTAAGAAGCATAAGGTTGAAATCATATCAAGATTCTTCTCCACTAACGTTAGCAAGAAAGTAGTCATCAATTACAAGGAGTAACTTAGAAAACACACAAGCATGGAAACCAAATAATGTGTTGCTATATAACAATGAGGTCCAGAAAAAAACTCACAATAAGTACTTCTTGAAACAAATAAGAGATGAAAACATAACAGTTCAAAATTTATAGTCCAAGGCAGTTTAAAGAGGAAAATTTATAGCAATGCAAGCCTCCCTCAAAAAAATTCAACCACACAGTGTAACTTTACACCTAAATTAATTGAATGGAATAAAAAAGCCCAAAGTGATTAGAACAATGAGAATATAAAGATCAGAATGGAAATAAACAAATTAGCATCTAAAAATCAATAGAAAAGATAAGTGATACTTACAAAATAAACAGCAAACAAACAGGAGTCTGCTCTTTGAAAAGATCAATTTTACAAGAATCTAGTCAGAATCAAGGAGAAGATTCAAATAAATAAAATTAGAAATGAAACAGGAGAAGTGACAACTGCCCCTACAAAAACACAAAAGATTACAAAAACAGTACTATGGACAATTATATGTCAACAAATTTGGACAATCTCAAATAAAAATAAATTACTTAGAAACATGCAAGCTTCAAAGAAATGATTAGTAAAAACAAAAAAAATTAACCAGACAAATAACTACTAATGAATTTGAATCCATAATCAGAAGACTTTCAAAAACAAAGGCCTAGATCAGGTGACTTTGTAGGTAAACTTTATGTAGCATTGAAATAAGGTCTCAAACCTTTTATTTTCCTTCAAAGTATTCAAAAAAATTGAAAAGGAAGAAATACATTCTAACTTATTTTCTAATGCCCACATTTTCCTGATTCACAATGCAGCAGGCCATCAGGCCAGGCCACAGTAAAATCAACAAAATTTTCCAGCAAAATAGAGTAGAATTTTTACACTGTTTGGTGAACACTTTAGTGTCTCTCCTCATGCAGAGCAGAGTATGAAGCCACCAGAAGAAAAACTGTATATCAACTCCTCCTTGAAGATGAAGACAAAAGAGTGTAGAATAAAAGTCTGGTTTTTTTTTTCTTTTTTAAGGTCATGAGCAAAAAAAGGAGGGTTCCTGGATTTGTATGTCTCCTTTTACTAGGTTAGGTAAGTTTTAAGTCATTGTTCTTTCAAACATGTTTTCAATTCTTTGATCTCTCTCTTCTTCTAGTAACCCTGTGACACAAAAGTTAGTGTGCTTGATGTTGACTCAGAGGCTCCTTAAACTATCATTATTTTGCTTTTTTTTTTCTTTTTACTGTTTTGATTGGTGGTTTTTTGCTCCCTTATCTTCCAAATCTTTGGTTCGATCCTGTTTCGTCTACTCTGCTCTTTAGGTCCTCTGGTGTGTTTTTCATTTCAGTTATTGTATTTTTCATATTAGACTGGTTCTTTTCTTTGTGGTTTCTATGTCTTTTCTTATGTTTGCTATCACTCTATTGCCATTTTCTGTGAGATCATCTACTCTTCCTCTAAGTGTGTTGAGCATCCTTATAACCAGTGTATTGAATTATGCCTCTGGTAGATTGTTTGTCTCCTTTTATTTAGTTCTACTTCTGCAGCTGTGTTCTGTTCATTCACTTGGAAGAAATGTCTTTGTTTCTTCACAAAGCTGCCTCCTTGTGTTTATTTCTATCTATTAGATAGGGCTGCTATGTCTCCCTGTCTTGGCAGAGTGACACTATATAGTAGATGTCCAGTGGGGCCCAGTGGGGCTGATCAGGTGCCTCAGAAGGGTCCCTTATATGGGTTGTGTGTGCCCTCTTGTTGTAGTTGTGACATAGGGGCTGTTGGCACTTTAGTAGGTGCAATTGATCCTCAGACCCATCGGCTGTGAGGACTGGTCATGCCCGCTGCTGACCGGCTGTGAGGATTGGCGGTGCATTCCCTCCTGGTCAACCGATTCAAATCACTGTTGAGAGAACACTGACAGAACCAGACAGCCCTCTTTAACCTGCACAGCACCTCCTGAATTGGGTGTCACTGTTGTGTATGATTTTGAGGATGGGTGCAGAAAGTCACAGGTCACATTCACAGGACTGAGATAAAGGGATACTTTAAATTTGAACCCAAGGTTCACTGCCTGAGTATGTCCCTGGATTCTAGACCAAGGACCTGACTCATTTATCCCGATAGTAGTAATCTTCTCAGGTCCCTGGGCACTAGACATACAGGGAGCATTTGTCATGATTCTCTATGGCTGGTTAGGGCCAGCCCATGGAAACCAGACCTGTTCTCTGGACTTTATTTAATCTCCATGAGTACTGAATATTTAGGCCTAGGATAGAGTCCTTTCAGGCCAGCCAAGGCATCTTGGCCTGTGTGGCCTATAGGCTTCACTCTGAACCTTCTCCATATCTGTGGTGTTACATAGGCTGATTAAGAGCTGGCATATGGATTCTGTGCTTCTGAGCTATTGTGGATAATATCTGCAAGTGGGAGGACGAGAATGTCCATCATTCTGCATGGCTGCTCTGCTCATAACATGTCCAGTGTCTCATCGGACTTAGCCTCATACAGGTAAGTTTAAAGACACAATAATTAAAATGTCAGGATGATGACAGTGCTACAATAAACCACTCTGGTCTCAGGTACAAGAAAGTGCATTAGAACAGCTGCTGTGTGGGGAACTTAGTGAACACCCATACAGATGAGGCTGTGAAGGGGCCCAGAGACTCAGTTACAGCCATCCCCAAAGACACCTCATAGCAGGAGTGAGTGAGGTCCTGTCTCACAGGTTACTCTCAGTACAGCCTTTGTGGAAAGTGGCTCTAAGTAAGCTCAGTGGGAAGGGCAGTGGCCTGGAGGGAGGTACATGCATGTAGCTTGCCTCACACTTTCCTTTCATGGCAGCTGAGTCTATGTTGAGAAAGCAGTGTTTCTGTGTATTCTCTAAACCTCTAGGCTCCAACGTTCTTACCATCTGTCTACATTCATTTGTCCAGCACTGGAGACCTGAAATGCATGGGCACTGGAAGCTTCTGTGGAAGATGTCTGGGTTCTCCCCCATCATCTGTGCTGGATTCTGACTGTGCTGACTCAGCTTTGACCATCAGACCTCATTATTGCTAATGACACACTCACAAAGAGCTTCTTCCCTATGCGTGCCCTCTGGTGTCTGCTGAGATGTGACTTCTGTTTAAAGCTCACTCCACCAACGCTCCCGGCAAACAAATGGCTTCTCCCCTGAAAGTCTGCCATGGTGTGTGATGAGATGTGACCTATCATCAAAGCTTGGCCAACAAACTTGACGTTAGACTCATTCATTCTTGATTTTCCTACTCCCACAAATAACTTGCCTGTGTGCCCTGGATTCACTTTCAGACCTCTGCTGGGTTATGCCTCCATTATTATCTCATACTTCCTAGAGCTCCCTATTAGTCAGTGGGGTGGATTAGAAAAGGCCCTAGAAATCTTTCTTTACCTGATCCTTTCAAGCATAGGTTTGGACCGTTCTTTGACCTTTTGTCCTCAGTGTGTCGTTCCAGCTGTATGGGTCAGTATGCTGCTCTTGCTGCTGACTCTGACCCTCTGAGCAGGTTTCTCTAATTGTGGCTGTTTCCTTGCAAGTGTTCTTGGGAGAGTCTGAGAGAGATGACTCCATTCCATGTGCTGGCTGAGCAATTATTGACTGGAGAATGCCAGAGAATGGGAGGTGGCCAGTGAGCAGGAGGATCCCTGGCTTGGGTTATGCTAAAGGAGAATGTTTTGTTCAGATTAGACATGGACAAGGCTGCCTGTGCCATATGCTTTATCTCCTGGTAAGACGTGCCCACTAATTACTCTTATTTTGCTGAGAATGCAAGCTCTGTTTCACACAAAGTATTCCTCTACAGTCTATCTTGTCATTCCATTTTTATGCACTACATCTTCATCAGAAACCCAGAAAACCCAGTTGAAGGTCTTTCTACCTATGACCCAGACTATGGATTTTTACGGTGCATCTGAGGCAGTTTTGTTCTTCAAGGAGATGGAACTTCAATAACTTTCCCCACATGCCAGTATCTTCCAAGTCATAGTAAGGAAATAGACAGAATAAAAGAATAAAACTACAGGCCCCCAAATTGGTGCCACACATACTAATTTCCCTGAAACCAAACCCAGATTTTGGACCCCATCTCAAATTAGGTGGATCCTCTCCCAGAAAATTAATCTCCATCAATCAATATAAAATGTTTCAGCCAATCCAAAGAGGTGATCTGAAGACCCACTCAATCCCAATCCCATCAAAAAAGAGAGGGAATCTACACAATAAAATATTTCCCCACCTATCATAAAAGCTGTCCTAGCCCAAGAATAATTTTCACCTTTCCTTTGCTAAGAGCTCCCTTGTCCCACCTTTCTTCCTATAAAACCATCCCTGCACACAATGCTTCATAGCACCCTTGTAATACATTACTACATGAATTGCTACTCATTCTTGAGTAAAGTGAATGAGGTATTCAAATTCACTTGGTTGCAAATGCCTCTGCTCTCATGAGGAAACTTCATTTCTGGTGACTTAAGCTTGTCTCAGTTTGCCTTATTATTGAGGTAGACAGATTATAGCAGGGTCCCAAAACACTAGGGTATAGACTGGTACTTGTCCATGACCAGTTAGGAACAGAGATGCACACCTGGAGGTGAGCAGAGTGTGAGCCAGGAATCTTCTTCTGTATTTGCAGGCAATTCCCAGCACTAGAATCATCACCTCAGCTCCACCTCAGATCATCAGGCATTAGATCCTTATAGGAGCACCGAGCCCTGGTGCCAGAACAGTTGGGAACATCTGGTCTATAGGACTATCACTCCCTCTGCTTTAAGTATGTCATAAATTGCTTCTCTCTCAGTCTTCCATAGATCATAAAGTAGCCTCACACCAAATAGTCATACTTGATGTATTATATTTGGTGTTAGCCCACTCCAAATACAACGGGAAGTCATGTAGTGCAATATATCTCCAATTTTACTTTCTATATTCCTGAATCCCTTCCATCTTCATCCAGTCTGCCATATTCTGTCACCTGGAAACAGACTCATTTCTGAGGGGATTCCCAAATGAAACCTATTTTTGAAAAATTCACAAAGCACAATCTTTGGACAGAGACCATGGCACCCCAGCTGAAAACATCATCATAATCTTACATCGCACAGGACAGTCTCTTTGGTGACTTCACGAGATCATGGGCTCCACATTCCAGGCTACAAGGCATCCCTCCAACCACCTTCCTTACCCTTCATGCTGAGATGAGTGTGGTCTGTAGCCAGTCCTGTAACAGAAACACTCGTTCTGTTATATTTACAGACCACAGGTGTCTGTAAATATCCTCCCTTGAGAGAGCCCTCCCAGAGGACCTGCCACACACACTTATTCTAATGCATTGTCTAACTGATGACATACACGTGGGTCCACATTTGTTTCCTTCCTTCACCTTGAGTTGCTCCACAGTGATGATTCTGATCATCATGTTCAGTCTGCCTTGCAAGCTCCTGTGTGGCACAGAGCAGAGGCTCACATGACAACTAACTGAAATAGCCAATGAATGAATATTAACACACATTTTATTTAGAAATAAAAAGAAAAATAAGAAGAAACAGCAGAAAATGTCAGAAAAATCTGCTTTGGTGACGGAGATGGTAAGAGCTCGAAATCTTGGTTTAGTTCATTATTTGTTCATTTGCCTTTCCACACTATGTATTGTTATATAGTTTGTGCATGAAGTAGAAAAAAAATCAGAACTGAAAAAGAAAGAAAGAAAGAAAGAAAGAAAGAAAGAAAGAAAGAAAGAAAGAAAGAAAGAAAGAAAGAAAGAAAGAAAGGAAAGAAACCATAAAATTGTTTCTAAGTTTTAAAGTCATAAGAAATAAATTCTTAGTTTCTGAAGCATTTCATTTGAAATTTTACTAACTTTACACTGGATTTTACTCTGTCTAACTTGGACCATGAAAATATCCAAGGAGAATTCTCTATTAAAGAAGAACAGGGGAACTCACCTACCCCTGACACACACTGTTTCGTCTGCTTGCTGCACCACTTGACACCCAGCTGCTGACCATACTCGTCGCACACCAGACCAACACTTTACACCCTCGGCCTAACGTTCCAGCATGTTTGGTGGAAAATCTGCCTGTGATTATCATAGGCCAACAAGTTCCACTCTTCATCATCCCAAGAACAGTTCATATACCTGGATTGAGGCAGGTGGAAGGAAAGACAACCACAGGGTATAAGTTTCCCCACCTGTCAAATCCATGTCCAGCTCATCAACTGATGCTTACGGCTTTATGCTCTGATGTTGCCCACTGCCTGCAACATTCCTAGAGAACCTTCCATCTATACATAAACCTCCTTCGCAATGTCCTGTGAACTCCTTTCTCTAAGTACTGCTCACAGATCTCATCCTGCCTAGATAGTTTCCCCTTGCCCTTGAAGTCACTGTCTCAGTACAACACAGAATGATCACAGTCCATTCTCATTCTCTAGACTCTGATAAAACAGAACAGGACAGGGCCACAACCACCCTGTACCTCCTTCTACTACAGGCCTTACAACCCAGTTCTAGTTAGAATGAGGCCAGGGTACTTTGCTGTTCTTACAGGTTAAAGGCCCCTTGTTTTAGGTAACTTTGGCTTTGTGCCCTTCTCATGAAATAGGAAACTTATAGCTGACTGTTTCTAAAATTATTTTTTCATGTCTGTTTGTAAGAAGTCCTTCATAAGGACATGACTTTAAGTTATGGACAATAAAATGAAATCTACTGTCTCCCTAGAATGGAGTAAGTGCTAAATAAATGTCTGTTGTATAAACTAAAGAGTGAATCAAACCTCCTCCAGGGCTTTTCTATTGCCCAAAATTATCTAGCATAGAGATTTTTACTTTGAAAACATAAAACATATTTTATCCCCTTAATGCCCAAAATGCTCCTCAATAGAAAAGAACACTGAATGTGGATAAAAGAGACAAACAGGGGCCTGAGAGAACCACTGTGGGAAGCATGATGAGAAGAAAGGTGAGATGGGCTTGTCAGAGAGGATAATCCCCTGGGACTCACACTTATTGGCTTTACCACATCCATCTGGTCCAGATTCATCTTTTTCATCAACATACACATATAGGTGTTGGGATTATTTGTTCACCAGGATGTTTGCATAGTTGGAAAATACTTTGCTATTCTTGCAGCTGCTGAGAAACACACTTGTTTCTCGAGAGAGTGAGCTGAATGTTTTATGACCTCAATAAGGAGAAAGATGGGGACCTTGAGAAAGCAACAAGCCTCTTGTATAGTTATCAGCAGGTGTTTGTGCATACTTGTAGTTTTGGCTTCCCATGAGTTATAAGGTATAAAAAGAGTGTACGAAATAAACTCAGGGCTGCAGTATTAACTGCTAGGCCTCCTGAATCTTTCTCTTCTTTCTGTCTTTTTCCTCAGTCCCTGCTCCCCCACTCAGGGACTGTTCGATCTTGACTGGCAGGTTCTGGCATATAGGTTTCTCATTTTCATGATCTGAGAATCAAGAAAAGAAGTAAAAGGTTTTTTGTTGTTGTTGTTGGAGAAGTGGCAGTTAGAAGAAGCATTCAGTTCTATTGTCATCAAGCCCTTCAGTCTGCAACAATTCCACTGTCAACTGTGCTCACGTGATGTGCTTCTTACTCATCATGTACACATTTGAGTCAGTTTGCTCAAGCAGGAAACCAGATGTAGGAGCCACTCCTGTATGTGTATTCCACTGAATCACTCTCATCCTCTTATTTTTCAGCAGGAGCACCTTGTTCATGCAGAATCTACTCTGTGTACCACATTATCCCTATCCATGACTTAGTCTGCAAAAAGTGAGGGGCCCGCCAGTTCACAGACAGGAAGTGAGAAGCCCAAAGACAGAGAAACGAGTAGCTTATTCTCACAAGAGGGAGTATTCGCTCGTAGCTACTTGCTCATCCTGTGGGACCTGGCCATACTGGAAGTCAAAGAGCAGGCCCAGTGGGAGATCAGATGCCTCTTTTCACCTTGAGCCCATCCTTGGGACAACCCAATGGTTAGCTTCTCAGGCCAGAATACAGAGAGAGGGCTGAGTGTTTGGGATGACCCATGTTCATCAAACATTCTGTACAAATGTGGATGGGGGCCATGAGCTGCATTGCTGTCAACAACAAAATTCTAACACTTTTACAATCTGGAAACAAGAGAAACAGATATTAGAAAAAGTGTCATGCATGTCCCTTCACTCTAAAGCTTCAGGCAGAGCTCGCTTACTCAAGTCATTGAGAATCAATCCTGTATCATACATTCCTAGAGTGAGAAAATAACTGGAGACAAGTGACCCAATGAAAGTATAGTATCAAGATCTAACAGCCTTTTTCTGAGGGCCAGTTACACAGGTAGTCATCATCCTGGGCCTCGCTGTACTCTTGTTATGCAGCCCATCCTTTCTCAGAGAATTTACATCCTCACATCAATGCCCTTTCTCCTGAATTCTAAGATGGAGAAAGGTAGGTGAATGACATTGGAGTGCTAGTCCTTCTTATGTCAGAAAATATAAAATCTCCTCTCATCAAACTTTCACCTGCCAATCTGTATGCTCTGTTTTGTTTTATTTTGTTTGTCCTCCTTAACTATTGGTCAAGAGAGACTAGGACTCCAAATTGACCACACATGGCTAATTCAATTTTAGTTTCTAACTCTACCCATGATCAGGTTTAACTTTCCAACTGTTTTATTTACAAAATGTTTCATCTACATATTCACTCATTCATAAAATATTTGCTGAGGGCAAATTAGGTGTTAGGCAAATTAAGTGTAAGGCTTGAGAATATAATACCAAGATCCTACATGGATGTTAAGGACAATTTGTCCATGGAAACCGTTTTAAATTAATTTAATGCTTTCAAACAAGGACTTGCTGTCCTTGTCTTCACTGTACAGATTAGCTTTGGATCATGCAGAGAATTTATAAGATTGGCCCAAAGCCCCAGTGTTAATTTTAGTTCTCAGCCTCATTTAATTTAAATAATTCTCTAGCTACAGTCCATCCCAAATACCCAGGCCATACTATCATTTTTTCCAGAGGACTTAGGGCAGTGATAGTCCCCAAATTATATTCTCTTAATCACTGTTCATTTGGAGTGCTGTCCAGGGGCACCTGCTTCTCCAGAGGAGGACAGTGGTTTTGGAGGCTGTTTAAAGCCACAGCCTTCAGTAATTTTGCCTCTCTTTACAAGCTGGGTTCATTACTTAATAGAGCCGTGGGCATAGCCTTCAAAATGAGTGCCACATATTAAAAGATAACGTATTCTTCTTTAATACTTTAAAGCTTTGATGTGTTTTCACGGGCATAAGTTTAATAAGTACTTCAACAATATTTGAAAGTAACTGAAAAGTATAAGGGGTATAAGGAAAAGAAAGGGCCTAGGTAGGTGGTGAATCCAAGTCTACAAGCTGTGTCCTGAGGCTCTTTTCTTTTGACTTTCTCTGTAAGAATAGAAGCAAGGGTTCTAGGAATAGAACAAATAAATGGGTGAGAGAAACATATCTAGACAATAAACAAAATAATGCTAAAATTTGCATATTAATATATCTTGAAAAAGTATTTAGAATTAGATGAGCTGGTTCCCATCACTCCATCTGAATAAGGTCATGCATCAGCTAATTCCCTTTAGTTTCCCAATCTATAACATACTAATTCTGTACCATTGTCATGGAGAACACGACATGCAATAATATTTACTAAAGTGTTCTGTGACCTGTTAAACACAATGTAAGATTACAGTCCTGCTGAACATTTATCTACTCAGCCACCCCAATATTTTACTCACAGATATTATTATCAGCATTTAAAACAGAAGTTTTAATTTTTACTTGTGAAAACACTCATTGCAAAAACACCCAGGGGTCTTCAGGGACACAGAAAATGTCCTTGGACTTATGAGAGTAATCAGATGTGAAGCACCTTGTAAAAGAGCTCACAGTGCAGGCTACATGGGCTAAACAAATGATTCTAAACCACACGAGATTCACCCAGCTGAAGCTCAGTGAAAGAAGCTCTTACTTCCAGATACAGGTACGAGCTTTTGAAATCAGTTCCAGAGATGTGAGTTCCTAGCATGTGAATGATGTGAAGTGCTTGAGTCTTTTATTTTCTGTGGTGTCTCAGTCATCAACTTACAGCTCTTCAAGAACGGGAGATGCTTCCTTTTCTTAGAGCAGCAAGCTCTGTGGCTCAAGTCCCATTTGCTCTTTTATCTGGGTCCACCCACTGTATAAACTGCCTTTAATGGCAAGTAAGCTTCACCTGGTCAGAGGGTCTTGTGCACCTCTCACTTTAGCATAGCAGAAAAGAACTGAGGTTGTGATCATCTGTCAGATGAAGAATGTAAATGTGTGTGGGTCATACAGGGTAGACTTTATAAAATAAGAATTTCAGTGATTTGTACATGGCTTAGTTAAGAAACTGTGGACTTAATCACACTACAAGTGATTCTGTAATATTAGGCAGAAACTCTAACATTTTGTGCCTCTGACCTCATTTTCTCATCTATAAATGATGATAGTTATAGTACCTACCTCACTGAAGTGTAATCGAGTTTATGCATGTAAAATTTAGAGTGTGAAATATAGTGAAAATAAAACAAACGGTAACTCCTATTATTGCCATTATACTAAATATTAAACTGATGGTTATATCACTCTCTGTGTTAGAGAGATCACAAGAGAAAGACAGAAATTCATAGGGTACTCTGTATTTTTGACATCTTTTTTGATTTTGCATTCATGAAGAAGATTTTACTATCAACAGGACTTGGGAAACACATTCTCTTGCTTACTCCATTCCACTCAAAGCCATCCAAGAAGCTCTAGCAAAAAGCTGAAGAGAAATTAATGTTTTGGTTGGTAACTATTTTCAAAACCTTATCAAGTGATAGAGAATTTAGCCTCAGAGTGTCAAGCATAAGGACAAACCAAGAGTCATCGGAAAATGATTTCTGAAGAATCATTAAGGCCTATTATTCTATCAAGTCGTCAACTAATTTTCATTAAGTGGTAAGAAAAATAGGCAAAGCATCACCTATTCTTCATTTTGTGTTCATTAGGTATCTATTAAGTTTACTTAAGAAATAAATTGTCCTTTCATGACAAAAAAAAAATGAACAAAGTAGAAACAGAAGGAAACAACCACAATAAAAGGTCACATCCAAGAAGTTCTCTTCAAATATCATGTTCACTGAGACTCTGAAAGTGTTTCCTCTAAGGTTAAGAAGAAGTCAAAGATGCCTACTCTAGCTACTCTCCATTATGTGACCTCTGTGGGCCCCTCAAATTAGATCCAGCTTTATCCAAGTCAGAACAGAGATTGCTTTCCTTAAATGCCCAGAGACAGTCTCACAGAGGCTGCCACCACAACCCTGCCCTTGCTGGTTTCTGGAACAGACCGTTGCCCTTCTCCAGGCAAACATGTGAGTCATTTCCCCTTTAGCTTTGGTCATGCCCTGTACTACAATTCATGTTGCTACCTTCTTCACACAAACAATGAACAATTCAAAAGAAAAATTAAGAAAATAATCCCATTTATCATAGCTCCAAAAAAAAAATGAAGTAATTGAAATAAACATGACAGACTTGTACACTAAAAATGATAAAACACTAATTAAAAAAAATTAAGAAACACAAGTAAAGGCATTCCATGCTCATAGATCAGTACAATTAATATTGTTAAGATGCCTGTACTACCCAAAACATCCTAAATATTCAATGTGTTGATGTAAGAATGTCCAAACTGTGGAGTTTTATAAAAATGTATTTGAGCCAAACAAAGAATATGCCTGAAATTGAGATATCAAAAGACTGAGAAAAATGCTTCCCAGAATGACAGTTTGCAGACTTTTTTAGGCATTTGAAATTAAGAACGAAACTTAGGCAAGATTACTTGAAGGCGCAAAGAAGAGTTAGAAGAATGATGTGCTCTCTTGGGGATGGTTTGGCTTCTGAGGAGTCTAAAAGAGACATTTCAAAGCTGTGTTGACCCAGATGCACAGAAACAATGAACAGGGTTTACTTATAGCAAAGACAAAGCTTTTACTAAAGAAGTCATGAGGTCTGGACACCCACACCTAACCATAATCTGCCCAGTAAAAAATGTATTATCAGATCACTGGGTGAGGTTACTTTCCATGGACACTCTCTTTAAGCCACCAATGTAAGCGTTGGCAAAATCCGAATGGCATTTTTTGGCAGAAATAGAAATAGTCATTTTAAACCTAATACATATCCCAGAGAACCCCAAAAGCAAAAGAACAACAAAGCTGAGGTGTTAAATTTTCTAATTTCAAAACATACTACAAATCTGCAGCAATCCAAACAGCATAATACTGGCATAAAGGCACATTCTTAGAAAAGAAAACAACCCTAAAGCATACAGTCAAATGATCTGCACCAAGGATGTGAAGACTGCACAAGAGGTGCTGGGAAAACAGAATATTCACTTGTGAAAGAATGAAGATGGACCCTTATCTTACACCATGTATAAATATCAACTCAAAATGGACCAAAACCCTAAATTAAACCTTGCATCTATAAAACTATTAAAAGAAAATAAAGTGTAAGCTTTAAATAGAAAATACTGTTTTGTATATTGCACCAAAAATCTAAAGCAAATATATACAAATGGGTTTACAATAAACTTACAAACTTCTGTGTAACAAAAGAAAAATCAACACACTGAAAGGTAATTAGGTAATTAGGGTTAGAACAGTTCATAAAAATGTGGCTTTTAGGAGGGCATTCATGCCCTTATTAAAAAAGAGAGAAGTCTCTCTTTCTTTCTCTCCAAAAACATGAACAAGCAAAGAAGAGGCTATGTGAGCTCACAGTGAGAACGAGAAAGCCCATCAGCAAGAAAAATAATTTTACCAGGATAGCACCCTGATTTTAGACTTCACAGCTTCAGAACTGTGAGAATACCAATCTCTGTGGCTTAAGACACTCATTCTGTGATTTTTTTGTTATGGAAGCCTGAGGTAATGCCAAGGCAAAAAGATCTGAATAGACATTTCTCCAAAGAAGCTATAATAATGGCCAAGAAGCATTAAAAAGACAATCAGTAACATTGATCATTCAGATATATCATCTGTTTCCTATTAGGATGACCACAAAAGAATAAATAAATAAAATTATATATATATATATATATATATATATATATATATATATATATATATATATATATATAATAAAATAAAGAAACATGGTAGAATGAGAGACATTCTCAGATCTTTCCCCTTGACACAACAAGAAACTGAACATATAAAACTCAACAAAAAAACCCAAACTGCACACCAGCACATCTGAGCATGGGATCTGCACATAAGAGATACAATAGTTAAGAACCCTGACTGTTGGACAGTTGACTGGGAGAAACAAAGATGCTGCCTCTAACACCTGGAGCTTTCTGTAATAGGAATGTGGATGGGAGGAATTACAGCAAGTCCCGTTAGCAGCCCTGACTGAGAGAGCTGTGAGTTCTAAGCCATCAGAGGCAGTGCCCAGGCACCAGGGCAGAATGCAGAGAAGTGGAGATGGCAGAGAAGCAGAGATGGCAGAGAAACAAAAATTAATTTCAACCAGTGGCTGTTGAAAAACTGAGGTGGTGCCACAGCCCCCTTTCACTAACCCTTAATGTTCCACACTCATATTCTCTGAGATTAAACACTTTAGAGCCCTAAATGAGTCTAAGCAAATGCTACTACAACTGTTACCAACACTGATAAAAACTGAAGCTGAGAGTAGTGAAGTGAATGAATATCTATAAGAAAAAAAATCATTATTAATACTTTATATAAACAAGGGATCCAAGAAGCTCAGACACCACTCACAGAAAAGCAAAAAAAAAAAAAAAAAAAAAAATCCTGCCTTCTTTGCAACAGGCTGAACAGAGGCCTTTATATAATAAACCTTTCTTTTTAAAAAATACACTTTCATTAATACCTAAATGGAGAAATAATCTATTAAACACCATGAACAAAGAAGGTGACAAGACAGCATAGAAAGAAAGAGGAAAATCTCCAGAAAATAAGCTTACAGACATAGGAATATGTGACTTAAGTGCTTGAGAATTCAAAATGGTACTTCTAACAAAATTCAATGAGATCTGAAATGATTCAATCAACAATTTCAAGAATTGAAAAAAACTAGATCAGCAGAATGAGTTCTTTAACAAGGAGACTGAAACTCTCTAAAAGAACCAAATAGAACTTCTGGCAATAAAGAACACCCTGCAAGAGATGAAAAATAAAATACCAACATTAGAAAATAGGGTAGATCAAATGTAGAAAAGGACCAGTTATAGCAACACAGAAATTGAGAAATAAATCAAAAGGAAGAAAAGCTCAACCAATGAATAAGAAATCATGAATGAGAAATATAAGAACTGACATCTCCAGAATAGGAAAGATAAGAATAATAGGCATTATTGAAAGCAAAGAAAAGGAACAGAGAGTAGAAAGCATTTTTGGACAACTGTTGATGAGAATTTCCCACACCTAAGAAATGAGCTGCAGCTTGGAATTCAATAAGTCAACTGAACGCCCAGTTATCTCAACCCAACGAGATCTTCTCCAAAACACATTGTATTAAAATTATAAAAATCAACAACTAAGGCTGAGTTCTTAGGCACCGAAGAAAAAGAAGATGGTAACCTATAAAGAAAAACCCATTAGATTATTTTTGGACATCTAGCACAAACCTTACGGGAAAGAAACAAGGGAAATCAAATATTCAAACTATTAAATGAAAGAAACTACCAGCCAAGAATAATGCTTTCAGCTAAGCTCCCCTTTAGATAGAAAAGAGAAATAAAGACATTGGCAGGCATACAAATATTCAGGGAATTCTCTGCCTGCATTATAGAAATACTAAAAGAAGTCAGCTCGCCCAAAACAAAATACACATATACAAAAAATACATAATTTGAAATAAGGTGAAAAACAGGTGGATAGAAGCAGAGAAGTGCCACCCTTACTGAGAGCAGAAAAAAATGAATGACTGTATATATTCAGAACTTGAAGTATATAACATCAAACAAGAAGGACCAGAGAAACCCCTTCCTCCCTCCCCCCGCAAAAAAAACTAAATTAATTTAAAAAATTCTGACACAACGACAAAGAACCAATGGAAATACTGAACTATCAGACAGCAAAGAATAAATGGCTATGAGAAGACCTCATATTTCAATAGTTACCTAAATGTAAATGAACTCACCAATAAAATAGCATAAAGTTGTAATTTGGATCAAAAAATAAAACCCAACTATATGCTGCCTTCAGGAGACTTATTTCAGTTCTAAAGACAAATAGAGTTTAAAGTGAAAGGCTGGAAAATGATATTTCAAACAAATGGCATTCAGAGAAAAGTGGGAGTAGTGGTACTGATATCAGAAAAAATAGACTTCAAAATAAAAAAGGTATAAAAAGATATGGAGGAATACTTTATAATGATAAAAATAATTATATACCAAGAAGATACAACATCTTTAAATGACACGTTAGACTGACTGGACATAATTGACATTTACAAAGCCTTTCATCACAAAATAGCTGCTTAGACATTTTTTTTTACTGTACATGGAATATTCTCAAAGATTTACCACATACTGGACACAGAGATAGACTCAACAAATATAAGAGGGTTGAAATCATAACAACTATATTCTCTGATCATAAGACTTAGAAACTGGAGATCAACTGCACTAGGTAAGCAAGAACCACAAATACATGAAGATTAAACAACATGCTACTGAAAAATAACTGGGTCAGAGAAGAAATAAAAAGAGAGATCAAGAGATACATCATAGAAATGAATGATAATGATAGTGCAACTTATCAAAATTTTTGGAACGCGGTAAAAGTAGTCATAAGAGAAACATTCATATCATTACAGGCCTATTTCCAAAAACAAGAACTAGCCCAAATAAACAGCCTAATGTTCTATTTTATATATATAAAAAGAAACTAGAAAAAAAAAGAATAAATTATGCCTGAAGTCAGCAGAAGGAAAGAAAACATCAAAATTGAGCACAAATAAATGAAATTGAAAACAAACAAAAATTAGAACAAATAAACGTGACAAAGAGCTAGTTCTTTGAAAAGGTTTTTTAAAAATGACAAAACCCTGGGTAGATTCACTGAATAAAAAAGAGAAAGGACACAAATAAACAAAATCAGGAATGAATGAAGAGTAATTATGAAAGACACTACAGAAATAAAAATGAATATAAGAATATTATGAAAAAGTATATGACTCAAAACATAGCGACCTAGATCAGTACTTAGAAATTTAACCTTCCTATGCTGAATCAAAAACAACTAGAAAATCTAAATAGATTAATCAGCACTATGGAAATTGAAATAATCATCAAGAACCTATCAAAAAGTAAAAGTCCAGGACCAGATGGCTTCACTAGTGAATTCTACCATTCAAAGATTTAACACCTAATCTCAAACACTTCCAAAAAATCGAAGAGAATACTTCCCAATTTATTTATGAGGCCATTATTACCATGAAGCTAAAGAGTGGTAAAGATAACACAAAAAAAGAAAGTTACAGATCAAAGTTTTTCATGAACACTGATGTAAAACTCCTAAATAAGTAACTAACAAACATAATATTGCAACATATTAAAAACATAATACACCACAATCAACTAGGCTTCAGTCAAAGGTCATGGAGATAGTTTAACATATGCAAATTGATTAATGTGAAACACCACATGAGCATATTAAAAAATAAGAATCATATGATTATATCAATAGATGCAGAAAAAGCCTTTGAGAAGATACAGCATCCATTTATGATCAAAACAAAATCAGTATAGGACAGTAACTTAACATAATAAAGGCCATGTACAAGAAACCCTCAGCCAATATTATACTTAATGGTGAAAAACTCAAAACTTTCCCCTTCAAATCAGGAACAAATAAAGGCTGTCTACTGTCACCCTTGGGCATCCTAGAGAGTGCAATGAGAAAAGAGAAAGATATAGAGACATTCAAATAGAAAATGAAGAAGTCAGACTGTCACTATTTGCAGATGACATGATTCTTTAGGGTAGAAAACCCACAAGAACACTACTGAAAACAATAAGCAAGAACAGTAAAGTTTCTGGATACAAAATCAGCATTCAAAAGTCCATAGCATTCATATACTCTAATAACAAATTGTCAGAAAAAGAAGCAGAACAAAATAATTTCTTTTGCAATTGCAAAAAAAGAATAAAATATCTAGAAATAATTCTAATTAAACATGTAAAAGACCTATATGATGAAAACTGTAAGATGTTATTAAAGAAATTGAAAAAGATACAAAGAAATATAAAGATATTCTATGTTTTTGGACTGGAAGAATCAACATAGTAAAATGACCATATTACCTAAAACATTTTACAGATTTAATGCAACCCCCATCAAAATCTCATCAGCGTTTTTTTAAAAAATAGAACAAAATATCATCAGATTTGTATGAAAGCATGAAAGACCACAAATCGCTAATGCTATCCTTAGAAAAAAGAAGAAGGCTGGAGGTGTCACTCTGCCCAACTGCATATTATACTACAAAGTGACAGTAATCAAAACAGCATGATTTTGGCAGAAAAACAGACACAAAGACAGTGGAACAGAATAGAAAGTCTAGAAGTAAACCTAAGTTTCTATGGGCAAATAATTTTTGACCAAAAAAAGCCAAAAACATACAGTGGAGAAAGGAAAGTCTCCTCAATTAATGGTGCAGGAAAACTGGAAAGCCATCTGCAAAAGAATAAAACTAGATTGTTGTTCATCAGCAAACACCAAAACTAACTCAAAATGGGTTAAAGACCTGAATACAAGACCTGAAACAATAAAATGTTTAGAAGAAAATATAGCAATTAAATTCATGGACCTTGGACTTATGGATTTTATAAATATGAACTTGAAGACTAGGAAAGTTAAAGCAAGAATAAATGAGTGGGACTACAACAAATCAAATTCTTCTGCACAGCAAAAGAAACTGTCAAGAAGGTAAAGAAACAATCATCCTAATGGGAAAATATATTTGCAAGCAATGCCGCTGATAAAGTCCTAAAATCTAAAACATACAAAGAACTCATAGAGCTCAATAACCACCCCCACCACCACAATCACCACCACCACCAACAACAACAACAAATGATCCAATTTAAAAACAGGCTGAGGACCTGAACATACACCTTTCCCAAGAAGACATATAAATGACCAACAAATATATGAAAGAATGCACAATATCACTATCAGAAAAAGCAAATCAAAACCACAATGAGACACTATCTCACACCTGTTAGAATTGCCAAAATCAACAGGTCAAGAAATAACAAATGTTGGAGAAGGTGAGGAGAAAAAGGAAGCATATACATTGCTGATGAAAGTGTAAATTAGTACAGCCACAATGGAAAACAGTATGGAGGTTCCTCAAAAGACTAAGAATTGATCTACAATATGATGCAGCAATCTTTCTACCGGATATTTACCCCAAAGACTTGAAAACTCATATCCAAATCGATAATTGCACACAAATGTTCATAGCAGCCTTATTCACAGTGGCCAGGACATGGAAGTATATGTAGTGTCCTATGACAGATATTGGATAAAGAAGCTGTGGTACATGTGTGTAATAGAATATTAGTCAGCCATAAGAGATGAAATACTGCCATTTGCAGCAATGAGGATGGACTCTGAGATAACCAAGCCAAGTGAAATAAGCCAGACAGAAAAAGGTGAAAAATCACATAATATCGCTTATATGTGGGCCATAAACTTAAAAGGAACAAATGAACAGGACAAACAAGTGGAGACTCATGCACATAAACTATAGACTAGTGGTTACCAGAGGGGAAGAGAGAGGGCGACATGGTTAAAGGGATCAGATACATGGTGACAAAAATAACTCTGATGATGGGCAGTGAACAGAGAATACATTGTATATATATGCTTGACTGTAGAATCATATACCTGAAACTTACTGGATTTTGTTAACAAATGTCACCATAATAAAAAAATAAATTAAAAAATATTTATACATTAATGTATTATTTCATTCAACAACACTTCTTATGGATTATACCATTGAGAAATATGGAATATTTTGATGGCTTGGATATTTAACTTTTAGTGACTTACAGGAAATTAAAATTGTCATATGTCTACTGGTATTCAGTGTGTAATATATGTATTCAGAATGATGTTAATAGAAATACTGTTTTGCCATTATAAATGTCAAACACTTAATAAGTACTCAAAATATTTTGGCAAATTGAAAACCAGAAATGCCATCTGCCTTAAATACAATGAATGGGTTTTCCACCGAATCCCTATAAAGTCAAGTATACGTAAATCATTATTTAAATAGGAGCTAAACATTTTCTAATATTGTGGAATTGACATGTATGATCAAGTTGTATAATAGCTGTTACCTTAGTCCTCACTCATTCTTAAATGCTGTTATCGTTTGCCTCTCAAATAACTAACACATGGTAACTTGCCAGGAGAACTGGCACATAGGCATTAATACTGAAGCACACCAGTGTCAATTCTATGTATCATTTTTTGTTTCAAAGATACATGGTTTGTTAATTAAAAGGGGGATTTTATTAGAATGCACTCATAAGTAGCTTTAAACTTTGTCTTAATATAAGTCTAAAATATTTTTCAGGGATTAAATTTACTTGAGAAGTATGTTGTATTTTTATTCAGGACAAAGACACAGATACAGTTGTATCAAATATATACACTTTCGATACCATGAAAATAGATGTATCCAAATCTAGCAGCCTTATAACATTTACTGTGCCAGGGAGAAAATCATTACAACAGATATTTATAGAGTACCTTCTATGCACTATGCATGTATTGGGGTAGAGGCTTGAGCCACCGTGTAAAGAAATACAATACAATCTCCTCTCCTATAAATGTCAGGAGAAAACAAACAGGTAAATTCAAAAGAGAGCTTAAAGCTACCATAGGGACAGCAGGGAAAGTATTCTTATAGTATCTGAAGCACCTATGAAGAATGAATGTGAAGTAGAATGTTGATAAAGAAAGGAAAGCATGATTCAAGAAGAGGAAAAGAATCTATAGCCTCCTGGAGGCTAGGAGGAGCATGGTGAGTAAAGAGTCCTGCGAGTAGCCTAATGTTGCTGGAATACAAACCATGTGGGATGATGCTGAGAGTATAGAGATAATCTGCCTGTGATGTGAAAAGAAGAGGAGAGAAAGGTTAGTCTGTTAGACAATATGAGTATGTCCACAAGGAACTACTTGAAAATAAGACAGTGATGTTTTTGACATTATTGGGACCTTTCCTATGAGTTATTCATCAAAGCGTTTGGACTATAGATAAACATTTTTGAGTTCCATATAACCATATGATGAAAAGTGGTCTATTCGAGGAAGTGAATCTCATGTGTGGCTACTATATACAATGTTGAAAGGGTCTTTCTTTGTTAAGTGGACTCCCAAATCCTTGATGAACAAAATCCAAGAAAATTGAAATCACACATGAGGCTTGCCCTTGGTCTTTATACCTCATTTCCTCATTAATTGCTAGTAGCCAGCTCTATGGTGCCTCCAAATGTTTAATTCTGCCTTACTTAATGTTCAAACATATTTCCACTTGTATTCATTGGACAAATCCTGCTGATACAGCAAAATTTAGCTTGGGGTCATCTCTAGAAAGTCTTCTCAGAATCCCTATTTGAATTTAAATGTGCCTATTCTGTGCTTCATTGGTACTTGTCATGTGTATTTCCATGATCCGTTGATGTGTTCTATTTGCTTGATCAGCTTATTTGATGTATATATACATATACAGCTTATTTGATGTATATATACATATTATCATTTGCAGTTGCATTGACGTTTAATTAAGACAGAAAACCAATTATTTCTCACCAGCTGCATTCTGAAATGATGGGGTTTAGCTTAGATCAACCTAAATGTAAATCCGATTGCTGCTGCTTAATAGTGATGTAACTCTGATCCAATCGGTTACCCTCTCTAACTTCAGTTTTTACATTTGGGCTAATTAGGTTATGGCTAGAAATCAATGAAAGATATACAAAAAGCTTTTGTACAATATACGGTCTCAGTAACCTTCCTTACCTTACACCTTTTTACTTTAGCATTTTTAAATTTTAAAAGTTCTAGACGGCTACATTTTTATAGCTTTATTTTATGTAATACAATACACATTACACTTACAATGTATTCTTTTATATGTCTGTTCTTTTACTTAGAATGCCGTTATCCCAGCCCCCATCACTTTTTGATAAATTCCTACTCTTCCTTCACTCACAGCTCAGTTCACATCTTACCTTCTCAATAATTCCTAGAAGAATTAAATGAGAGCTCATGTGAATTTGTTTCTAAATGATTTTATTATTTTAAAAAGATATTAAACCAAAATTATGTCAAATGAATTTTCCTAGCTTTAAATTTTTTTCAATGAAGAATGTTTTCAAAATTAATAGAAAAACACATATATTAAAAAATTTCTGGACAAGCAAGATGTTTTTATAGTAGTAAGAGCAATGACATTTTACAAATAATGCCTTAGTAAAATAATAAATATAAATCCACGCACATTTAAATAAATTTGTTAAATTTTCATGAGTAAAAATTAATTACTTTTGACCAAAAATAAATTTTAGAAGATGTAATAAATTATAGAATGTAGAATTACATACATTTTACCAGAGCATTTATTACATCTAAAAATATTTAATATCTGAATCACATTGTGATATAAAAAGTTATTATTTTAAAAAGCAACAATGTGTTAAAACTGCTGCATTAAAATTTTTAATGAAAAATTGGGTAATTGCTTATAAGTTTTAATTCTTATAACATTAAAGTGGCTGGGGTAGGCTCTACAAGTTTCTTTGATTTCAGTTATAAGCACAAGAAAATAAGAAATTAAGAAGTACACAACGTTAGTTACAAAATAGTCACAGAGATGTAAAGTACAGCATAGAGAATGTAGTCGATAATATCATAACTATGTGTAGTGTCAGGTGGGTACTAGACAAATCTGGAGAATTTCTTTTTAATTATATAAATGTCTAACCACTACTCTATACACCTAAAACTAACATAAAACAATATCAAATTTTCATGCTAATTGAAAAATAAAAATAAATAGTTTTATTTACCTCAGTAACGAAATAAAATTTCTGGTGATTTTTGTTTTTTACTCTCTTAGAATTAGTGAATTACTCTGACAAAAGATAGGTTAAAGGTAGAATGAATTTATTTATTTATACATAGAAGCCAACAGAAAAGTATTGACATATTAACTGATGAAAGTTAAAGGCTTATACACCTACATTAGTAGGGGAAATGGAACAGGGAGAAATGGCTTCTGTGAGACAAACAGATAAGTTTCTTTAAGAAACACAAACAAAGTCTTGGAAAAAATAGAATATGAGACAGTCTTTCAGTTTGTCTATACAGTTATGGAGAGCCTATCCATTTGTGTGGCCATGACACACATTTCAGAAGGAACTGATGGTAGGCTTACTATTGGTCTCTCTCCCGGGAGTAGAAGCAACTTTGAACAGAGAATGTATAAATGATGTCATCTCTAAGAATTTCCTAATTTTATTTACATAAGAGATGCTCCAAAAAGGCTTTTCGTTTGTTTTTGTTGAATCAGCATGCTCCATACTTTTCCTAAGTGTTCCATAGCACTGGTAGCAGTCACACACAGTTTGAAACTTAGCTTCTCCAAGGCACCTCCTTCTCACCCCAAGTGTCTTTATATAGCTGATCACTCTGTAGTTCATACCAGGTATCCTTGACAAGGGCACACACAGCAGCTGAGCTTGGCATGCACCAGAGACCTTTCCAAGAGGCCTTGAATCAACACACCCAGGAGCCAGCTTTATAATGCAGCAGAGCTTTGTCAAATCAGCTTCACAAACACATATCTGAAAGGTGGAAAGGTGGACTTGGCAGGCACTAGAGCCCTTCTAAAATGAATCCTGAGATGTGGGGTCTTCCCTTGCATAACAGCTCCTCCGTTGGTCGTGGCCAGTCCTCACAAGCAATCAGCCCAAGGGTCAATCCCTCCCATTAACATGCAAATAGTAACCAAAGATAAACTACATCAAGATGTCACAAAAACCCTCAAGAGGGACACATCTTAAGGACCTCACCTGGGTGGCCATGAAAGACTGTGTCCCTGGACCTTCCCACCAGGGCACATAGTACACATGCCACTCTACTCAGACCAGGAGACCTAGCAGCCTTAACTGATACATAGAAACAAACACAGGGAGGCAACCAAAATGGGGAGACAAAGACATATGTTTCAAAAGGACCGAACAAAGCTGCAGAAAAAAAAACTAAACAATATGAAGACAAACATTTATTAGATGCAGAGTTCAATGCAGTGCTGATAAGGATGCTCAATAAACATAGGGAAAGAATAGAGGAACTTCATGAGAACTTTAAAGAACAGACAGAAAACATAGAAGTAGAGATAGAAATGATTAAAATGAACCCTTCAAAAATGAGAATACATAAGACGATTAGCAGTAGAGTAGATAAAGCAGAGGCTCAAATCAGTGATTTAGAAGATGATATAACAGAAAGCATCCAATGTAAAAAGCAAAAAGAGAAAAAAAATTCCCGTAAATGAGGATAGTTTAAGGAGCCTATGGGACAACATCAAGCATAACAACTTTTGCATCTTAGGGGTACCAAAAGGAGAAGAGAGAGAGCAAGAAATTTGAAAACCTATTTCAAGAATTAATAACTAAAATCTTCCCAAATCAAGTGAGGAAAGTAGACATACAAGACCAGAAAGAACAGAGAGCCACAATTAGGATGAATACAAAGAGACCCATACCAAGACAAATCATTGTTAAAATGCCACAATTTAAAGAGAAAAGAGAGAATCTTAAAAGCAGGAAGAGAAAAGCATAGTCACCTACAAGGGAGCTCTCATATGACTGTCCAATGGTTTCTCAAAAGAAACTATTCAGGACTAAAGGGCATGGCAGGAAATATTTAAACTGATGAAAAGGACCTTCAACCAAGGCTACTCTACCCAGCAGAGCTTTTATTTAGAGTTGGACAAATAAAGAGCTTCACAGATAAGTAGTTCATCACCACTGAGCAAGTATTACAGAAAATGCTAAAGGGACTAATTAAAAAAAAAAGTATCAAAAATAATTACATGTCTACACCCCAAAAGTATTTTGAACTAAAAAGAATTAAATGATCCACTCCAAAAACAAGATGGCTGAATGTAAAAGAAAGCAAGACCCTTTCATAGGCTGCCTACAAGAGACTCACTTCATATTAAAAGACAAACACACTACAAGTAAAGGGATGAAAAAGATATTTCATGATGGACATAGAGGGTATCTAGCTGAGTGAAGTAAGTCAAATAGAGAAAGAGAAATGCAATATGATTTCACTTACATGTGGAATCGAAAGGACGAAATAAAAACAAACAAACAAAAAAACAGAAAAATCTTATAGATAGAACATTTTGAGTGTTACCTGATGGTGGGAGTTGAGACAGTTGGTGAAAGAGGAGAAGAAATTAAAAAGTGCAAATTTGTAGTTACAAAATAGTCATAGAAATATAAAGTATAACAAAGACTATAATAATATTCTAATAACTATGTATGATGAATACCAGATTTATTGGGTTGATCACTTTCTGAGTTATATAGATGCTTCATTACTATGTTGTACACCTGAAACTAACATTATATGTCAACTGTAACTGAAAATGTTAAAATGTTTTTTAAAAAAATCAACAAGTGTTGGTGAAGATGTGGAGAAAAGTAAACTCTCACGAACTCTACATGGTACTATGAATTGGTGTAACTACTATAGAAAACAGAATGGAAGTGCCACAAAAAATTAAAAATAGACTCAGCATGTGACCTAGCAATTCAACTTCTGGGTATTTATCTGAAGAGATTCAAAACACTAATTTGAAACGGACATCTACATGCCTATGCTTATTGCAGTATTCTTTATAATAGCCTTAATATGAAAACAACCTAAGTATTTATTGATAGACGATAGGATAAAGAAGTGGTACATATATATAATAGAATGCTACTCATTCATTAAAAAGAATGAAATCTTCCCATTTTTGATAACATGAATGGACCTAAAAGATGTTATACTAAGTGAAATAACTCAGACAGAAAGAGAAAGAAACTATAGTTTTACTTCTATGTGGAATCTAAAAAGCAAAAGAAACAGAAACAAGCAAAACAAAAATAAACTCATGAATACAGAGAACAAGTTGATGGGACCCAGATGGGACCCAGTTGGGGAACTGGGTGAACAAAGTGAAGGAATTAAGATGCATTAATTGTCATTTACAAAATAGTCACGGGGCTGTAATATACAGCATACGGAATATCATCAATAATATTGCAATAACTATGTCTGTTCCCAGATGGGTACTAGACTTATCAAAAGATCAATTCAGAAGTTATGTGTATGTCTAATCACTGCACAGTAACCTGAAATCTATATACTGTTACATGTCAACTACAGTTGAAGGAAATAAAATGGCACTGCCCTCAGTGCAAGTTGGCCATTTCGAAATCCCTCCATTCTCTCCTCTCTTCCTCCAGGTAGAGCCTGGCAAATATTTCTACAGAGGAGTGAGTGAAGTTCTCTATTTGGGGCTCTGTTTCTGTGCAGCCAAGTGGCAGGTTGCTGAGAGTGTCCTCACATGATGAACCAAATGACCTCCTGACCCGATTTTGAGGAAGATGCAGGGTGTTTTCCTGGATCCCAAAGGCAGAGCTTGCTCCCTTGCAGAAGCTGGCTGTGCTGGCCATGTTTGATGGCAGCTGGCTTTTGGTGGTGTTGCAGAACACACTCCCCTCACTAGGAGAGGTGGAGTAGGTGTTCCCATCAACTGGCTTGTCACTAATCTCATGCATGGACCTCTGCAATGACAATTACTATCATCCTGGAGGCATCAGAGCACTCCATGGAAACTGTCACTACTGCTTCTGCTCACATGAACTTCAGCTTTCAGATTAGGCACAAGCTTGAGTATGCAGTGACTTCTATCCCATGACCTGAGCTTCACTTGGAGGCTGTGCTAATCCTCAGAAAGGAGAGGACTACTCTGCCTTTCACAAACCCACCCAGTCAGCCTTGATCTGGGACTTGGACATGACTGGCTCATCAAGCTTCTAAACCCTCCTTAGTCTGTTACTGCCTAGTGTTTATAATTCTCATGGTAACTAATCTACATACACACCACATACACAAACAATGCAAACACACACATGTGTACAGACATCCACATATACAAAAACACACATGCGTATATGAACACACACACACACACTGAGGGGTTGACATACATTTGTTATAATGAGATCAGATGGAATGGACTCCCTGGCCTTTCATTTGTTACTTTTAGAGTTCTCTGGGCAAATGGCCACAGGTGAATGGGGTGACCTGACCCATCATCTGAGACATGGACAATGCTTCTCAGTTTGGATTTTCTTGAGGCAACAGACCCAGGACATGTGGATAGAAAAGTGGATGTGTTGCTCTCTTAAGCATCTCTAGTCAAGTGAACTGGGTAGGGGCTTTTCTAGAATGTATTATTATAGTACAGTTTCTGTTGGGCTATGTCATCAGGAAGTGAGATTATGTTCTGGGGTCCACAACCAGGGCTTTCTCCTTAAACAAGAGATTCCCTAGAGCCTCTTAGGACTGTTGACTTCTCACCCTCAAACCTATATCATGCTCATGCAGAGTGACAGCAACACAACACGCCCCACAGACCCAGGGAGGCCAAGCTGCAGCTGGTGCTCCAGTTTTGAAGTAGTTTACAGCTGGGTTCCCACCTAGCACCTCCTCCTCACCAGTGATATAAACTAAACAAGCATGTTCTCTCAAGGCCTCTTCAGTTTGCCCATCTGCACAGAGGGAGTTGTTCTAACTTCCTCTTCCTAGGATGTCATCAGACCTATAATCACCTATAGAACCTGAGACCCCTAGGCTGAGACTATGTGACCTCAAGGCTAGCCATAACAAATGAAGGGAATCCTGTGAATATGAGGCTGAGCACAGCACTCTGCATTCCACGTACTTACTCGGTCTGCTCTAACATCTAGAAAGCCTCAGTTCTCCTCTGTCTGTGATACAGTAGGGTGAAAATGACCTTAAATCCTAATACTGGCTGCTTTTACATAGAGTATTCCAGGGTCTTTCATCATGTTGAGAATCAGAGCCTACGGGTCCATCTCATTCTCTGTGGTAGGCAGCCCACAATTATTCCAAGTGCTCCTGTCTCCACAGCACATACATCTGTGTCAGCCATGCTCCCTGAGGCTGGATGAACTGTGTGATTGATTTCTAAAAATCAAACAAGAGTAAAACACTGGGATGTAATGTTCAAGACTGAGTTATGAAAAGTTTATGTCTTCTGCCTGCTTCACTCCTGTGTTCTTCTGTGTCTATCTGTCTCTCTCTGTCTTTATGTATGTATGCATGTGACTTTCCTGTCTGTCTCACTATCTTGCCCTGTGTCTGTGTTTTGTTTCTGATCTAATATTCTGAAGAGGCAAGATCAGAAAACATGAGCTGCCCTATGAGACACCAGAGCAGACAAGCGGAAAAGGGTCTAGGCCCAGAGGCAGAAGACTGAGACTCCCATCTAAACTGACTCCTGCTAAAACCCATGAACAATATCAGACAGACCCCACCCTGGATAGAGGGTCTGTGGAATTTACTGCCAAGCCACCTAGGAGACCTTTGGACACAGGCTCCCAGCTCTGCTGATTTGAGCAACTAGTTGTTAAGACTTGAGTTGGTCTACATTTATTTCTTAAGCACTGAGTTAGGGGAATGCAGCCACACAGCAGAGATAACTAGCACATTCTTGGAAGGCCAGGTCAGCACTGCCATCTTCTCAAACTAGCCCTAAAACCTAACTTTGGCCCAGCCACCCTGGGTTTGTTATCACCTCCTCTCTGGAAAATTCTCTTCTGCCTCTGAGTCTGCACCTTTGAGCTCTCCTCACCCTGACATGCTGTTCCCAGACATGTGCAGAGTGGCTCCTCTCATCATTCTCATCACACAACAAATTTTACCCTGGGGTCCTTCAGACCCACCTGGGGACACTACATGACTCATTATTCTTACCCACACAAATTTTATTTTCAGTTTTGTCCATTTCCCTTTCCAGTCTTTGAGATCCTGAAGGGCAGGAAATATGTGGTTCCTTTCAACACCACCCAAGGCATTACACAGCCCTGCTCACAGTGAGTGTGGGAGGCGTGTTAGCTGAGTGAATATTGAGAGGGTCTCTGAGAGCCCTGCAGTCTCTGAAAAGTTCACACTGTGAAGGCAAGTGTTGATAAAGGGGCATGTTGCTTAGAAGCAGGAGACTTCCACAATGAGCTCTGGGTAACCCTTCCCTTTCCAGCTGCCTTGCTGAGTACAATGGACACAGGAGTGCAGCCCCAGGCAGCAAAACCAGAAAATAAAACAGTTTTTTTTTTCTTTATGGTCCTCAAGGCAGTTGTTCCTACAAAGTTCCAGGATGAAGGGTCTAAATGTGCAAACTCTAGGGGAATGTGAGGGACTGCATGAGCCTCTCTCTCCCTGATTTCCCTCCACTGTCCTGGGGTCTATTCATTTATGAGACTAGCAGGGCAATGAACTCAGCTACTTCCAAATGAGAATCCTGAGTCTCCAACAAGGATGGTGTTGTCCCTGGTCTCCAGGCGAGTAATCCAGTACTCTGCCACAGTTATAATATCCATGTCCCCAGTCTCCAAGGCCCTAGGCTGCACTACGTGCAGAAGGACCTCAAAGGGTTGGAAAGCATTTTCCAGGGTGATGGAGTAAAGAAAATTAGAGAAGAAGAATCAGAGAAACAGACTCTTCCAGACTCTCGGTGATATTTTATCTATGGAACTCTATCTATAGAGAAGTAAACTAAGGCCCTGTCTCCTTAAGGCCCCTCCAGAGCAGGTGAGTGATGTTTCTTCCTAGTTCTGGGTTCTCAGAGAGGATAACACAAGACTCAGAGCTTATATTCTCCAGGTGCTCTAGAAATGCCTTTGGCCCAGTTAGCCACCTAGGCACTTAGAGACCCCATATCCATCAGCCATGTATCTCTCCCAACCCCAAGACAGTGCCAAGAGAGTAGATATCATTGCCCCATAATAAAACTGCCTCTAGTATGCACTGAACTTTTTATTCCTAACTTGGCTGTCAATGTGTCTGTGTGTTTGTATGTAGGGGCATCTACGTCTCTGTGGGGATGCACAAAGGAAAGGGACTCACATGGGAAGGGCTCTCAAGGGTTAGCAGAACTTCAAGGGCTGTTATTTCCAAAGCAAAAACTACGAATGGATTGAGCCTTGGACTAAGATTCAACCTATGACATGACCACTGAAATAAAAACATCGGACTAAGTGGACCCAGGTGCTGTAGACAGACATGGCCTCAGGGAACACACCAAGTCCAGAAAGTGGCTTTTGTCAAGATACCTGGGAGGATTAAGTTGTGCCAGGTAGTCTGGAGCTGATCAAGCAGGCTTTTAGATGTTAAACGCCCTATCTCTAAGCAAATAGAAAACCTCCAACTTTTAATAATCTAGTAGAGACAGCGTCTCATTTTGTAAGTAATTGTGGGTATGACTTTTGGCTCCTGGACTAAGTTCAAATCAACTACATACAAAACCCACAAAGTGTTTTAAGAGCTGTGTTGGCAAAAGCTCTGATGAAGATGATGCCAAGCAGGGGAAGGCCTCTGGAGCTTCCTACTTTCACTAGACAGGAAAACAACTTGAGGACATCACAGTATTCCAACTTCTCTTTCAGAAGTGTTTAAAGTGAGTGATGAACACATGAAAAAAAGAAGCAGTCTCAGAGGACAATGGACTAGGTGCCAACCTAAGTCATCATATTCAGCCCTCCTCCCCCAAGGTATTAAGATAAGACAACATTGTCTCAGTGGGCTGCAGAATTGTCTTAGACTGCAACTGCTCTGTCCTCATTCCCCTCTCTCATAGGAATAGAGCCATGCATCTCTGTCTTGCTACAGATGCTGGGCAAAGGAGAATCTAAAATCTTCCCATTTTTGTTCCCTGTGTGCAATCCAGAGGATCCTCTAAATTGTCATGAATTCAACCTTAACATTTTGATTAGATGAGACTTCAGAGATCTGAGATTCACAATGGGATAATGGCAATTGATATGCAAAAAGGACAGCAAGTATGGTGGCTGAGACTGAAAGCTAGAAAGAAGGCTATATTCAACAGTACCTGCACCTATAAGAATCAGAAATTGAGGAGAGAGTGAGAGAGAGAATAAGACTGAAAGAGAGAGAAGGAGAGAGGCTCCATGGGTTCATGGACAGAAAGACACAGTCAGAAGTTTCTGCCTGCACTATACACCAGGGGTTCCTTTACCCCTGAGGATATGAACATGTGGGGACAAACATTCAAGACCCAGGGTAGTTAGGCCAACTGCCGTCTCAGGCCTAGAGAGTAGAGTTCTGGGAAACTCTCTGAAGTCTTCGGGATGCTCCCTAGTGGGTGGCCTATACCACAGATACGTCATCTTCCTTTTGTTTCTTCCTAGCAGTAAAAGCAGATGCTCAGGTGATCAGGGCTTGAGGAGACACAGGAATGTGGAGACAATAGATAACCAGCCATAATATCACCTCAGGATCCTCCCAACTTAGACATGAGAGGGCAATGTGCTAATGTTGCCAGGAATCCCAGCAACTCCATTCCTGACCACCCCATGTTGGTGATTTGCAAACCATGAGGCACCTTGAGGAAGCTAAAGCAAGTCTGGAGAACCTGACAGCTAATACCAGAGGAACACTCAAGAGTCTGCAAACTTTCTTGGATTTTGTGGAAAATGTAGTCTTAGCAATCGATTATCTGATGGCCGAGAAAGGGTGGGAGCCTCTGCCAACATTAATGAAAAATGCTGCAGTCATGTTTATATTCACAACTCAGGGAGGTTTGAGACAAGCATACAAAATATCTATAAGCAAGCGTCCTGGCTTACATCTCTAAAACCAAGAGACAGAGCCTACCAGAATGTGGGCAATGATGCAGAGCGCCATCCACAGCTTTACCTAATCTTCCCGTTTTAGGACTGTTAAAACTATCCTCCTACTGATGTTTGTCCATTTAATCTTCTTGTCAAGTTTGTTTGCTCCAGGCCTCAACTTTACAAAAAGTTGAAGCTTGTGCAAGGGTTCCAGCTGATAGCAACCACCTAAACCCTGGACTCAGGTTTTGAGCAATTTCCACTCCTCCTGGATTTAGGAACCTAACAATGTTTCTCTTTCAGCAGGAAAGAGTTTTAGAAAAAATGACCCTCAGTCCAAACCCCTTAAGATGAAGAAGGATTGACTATCAAGAAATATGGTCAGTATTTATAGAGACCAAACCTGCAGCTGAGAATACAACATTGAGCCACCTACTTCGGCCAATAAGAAACAGTGAGCAGATAGAACGACAATCACAGGAGAGAGCAGCTGCTCAGGAAATTCCCTAAAGTCAGTCCTGCTTGTTAGTTAAAAGAGCTGACTATGGGTACTTTTTCCTCACAATCATAGGGTCAGGGGGTGAGACGAGAGATTTAACAGCCTCATAGGATATGCAAGGCATGGAGAAGCACCTAGGTAGCTAGCACAGAAATAATAACAACAGGGACTTGCTTACTTCATGTATTACATTTTGGTTTACATTTGGCCTTTATTCTGAAGTTCTGCCTTTCAAGCTAACTCCTTTCTTTCTTTCTTTCTTTCTTTCTTTCTTTCTTTCTTTCTTTCTTTCTTTCTTTCTATTTCCTTCTTCATTCATTCAATCATTCATTCATTTATATTATGGTGACATTGGTTAACAAAATGTGTTGAGTTTCAACTGAATGTTTTAACAGGAATATACATATACATACACCCCTATCCTCTGGTAACCTCTAGTCCATTGTCCATGTCCATGAATCTGTTTGTTTGTCTTTTTCATTTGTTGCTTTTTGGTTTATATTCCCACATATAAGTGATATCATGTGGTTTTTAACTTGTTCTGTCTGGCTTATTTCAGTTAGCATGATTTTCTTGAGCTCCATTCATGTTATCACAAATAGTGATATTTCATCTCTTCTAAGGCTGACTTATATTTCACTGCATATATGTGCCACAGCTTCTTTAGCCATTCAACTATTCTGTAGGACACTCTTGTTGTTTCCATGTCCTAACCACTGTTAATAATGCTACTAGGAATATCGGGTGCTAATATCTTTTTGGATATGTGTTCCCTAGTAGAGATATTGCTAGATAATGTGATAGATGACTTATTAGTTTTTGAGGAACCTCCATACTGTTTTCCATCATGGCTGTACTAATTTGCACAGGTGTGAGATCGTATCTCACTGTAGTTTGGATTTGCACTCGGGGCAGTGGCAGGCCTAGAAGCACACTGTCATTCGCCTTCTGACAGTGAGGGGCCTAGGAAGCTGCTCCTGCAACTCGTTGTTTGAGCCACAGGTCAACCCCTGTGCATGCTTGTAGAAGTAGTGGACCTAGATCCCTACTGTAGTCACCCCTTTTAACAATGATGGGACCAGACCAATTCTCTCATCCTCCCTCTTGTGCCTTCTCAGCTGGCACCCCAACACAGGGAGCACCCCTCTTAGGGTGAGTATCACATTTTCAGTATCACAGATAGCACTACTATCTTGAGATTAGTTCTGGTGCTTTACCCAGGGTGTTCAGGTTCAATTCTTAAAAAAAGAAGAATATTATTCCTTCTTCCTTCTCCACAGCAGAGGCACTTCCCAGCTTGTGCCCCACGGGAGGCAGGAAGTTTAGCCCCATGGCCCAGCTCTCAGTGAATGTGCGCAGCAATTCCTTGCAGCTAGGACCTGTAGGTGTCCCTTCTTCTTCCAAACTAATAATGTGAGGGGGACCAAGAAGTCTGGCCTGTAAAAAGTTCGTTAAACCACAGTGCTCTTCCCTAATTAAATCTTCTTGGCAAGAAACAGAAGTAGCAAAGTTTCCTATTTACAAGCTACTATGCTCCCTTATCAAGACCCAGACTTATCACATAATTAAATGTCCCAAAGATAGATAGAAGTGCCTTCCCACAGATGTCAAAATAATCAAGAGTTCTCTCCTGCTCCTTCACCCTCACACTCTGAGAAGGAATTGAGTTCTCCAGGGACCCACCTATTTTAGGAAAGTTATAAATACTATAAATTATGGGGCAATAACAGTTTGTGCAGGACCTCTGGTTTATATTTGTTGGAATCATATAATATGGTGGTTAAGAACTCTAATTATGATGGAAAGAAAAATGTATGTTTTGATAACAGAAAGTTTAAAGTATAGGGATATATTTTGAAGGAAGTTGAAGGAAAGGTGTTTATCTATAAGTTGATTATTTCTGACTGAGTGAGAAGAGGCAACCTGATGGAATGAGAAAAGTGGTAGAAGGTTTCTGAAGAGAAATCCTGAGAGGAAATTTTATGTGAGTAAGCTAAACAAGATTGAAAATTTAAATGTCAAAAGTAAGCTTTAATGGAAAATTAGAGTTGTGTTTTAATGTGTCTTAGACTATTGGTCTGCTACTGATGTTATAAAAAGAAGTTTTCTGAGTATGAACAAGGATTCCATGCTTCATCAAAAGAGTTTTCTGTGTTTTACGTACCCTAACCAGTGTGCTTAGGCACTTAGAGAATATGCCAACATTGGCCCAAAGTCGGCAGAGCAAAACATTCCTGGCTATGCTTTTCATAACTTGAGCTGTGCCCAGTATTAAAAAGGAAGCTCCAAAAGTTTGGGCCTGAACTTCAAGCCCCACAGGCCTCCTTGGTTTCCAGTAACTGGGATAGGGCAGAGAAAGAAGCAGAGGACAAAATGGTGCAAATTTTTTTGCCTTAATACAGGAAGTATCTCGAGGTGACCCTAGGCAATAAAAACCTTGCAGGCCTGAAGGGCCTGGCTGTTAGTTTGCCATGGTTGGCATTGTCAGGATTGGGCATAATCAATGTGCAAACCGCAGAAGGAAGGGTACTGAAAGGGCAAATGCCCATCAGCCTTGGGAATTTGGGTAAGGGTGGCCCTCACAAGTCCTTAACCCTCAGGCAAGACTCTCATGAGGTAGCTGCTCCCTCCTTCAACAATGGAAGCCCAAGTGTTCCCAGACTCCAGTTCTAGAAAATTCCACTGTAATCACAACAACAGAGCCTCAGGTTACCCTTGACATGGCAGGAGGAAAAACAATTTTTGCTAGATACTAGAGCTACCATGGGTCTCTTTCCAATGCTGACAACACAGTGACAGATATAAATAGCCACCCTAACATAAGATCCTATGCTTTTCGCATTGTGAGACTGGGACTAGCAAGAAAATTCTACAGCAAACATCAGGAGCTGGGTCTGTTGTGGGGATCCTGTCATCCTGGGAAATGAGGCACAGCCAAAGTGGCGGCAGGAGGGAGCGGGGGGAGGCAGCCCCTCATCCATCCCTCAAAGCATGTTCATGGGCAACCTAAGGCTAAACCATTTACAGATGACCTGCTTCTGAGTCAGGCCTTCCTATGAGCAGAGCAGCTCCCACCCTGCAATGTATTCAAAGTCAGCCTTAGCCCTTCACACAAATAGAAAGGACCCACCAAGCTTCATTAAGTTCCCCAGCTACTGTCAAATTAAAAATAATCAATAGCTCAGTGCAACTGTCTTGAATTCAACCAATGTCTCTTGAGTCTTCATAGGGTCCTCCAGAAAATGAATTGGGAAGTTTGATTTATTCCCATGAACCCATGGAAGATCTTAAGCTCTTATTCCAGAAATCAGATAAATTCACACATCCTGCGAAATCAGAGGACTTCTTTAAATAATTATTCTTTTAGCCCATTGTCCATGTCACTGTTCTCTTCAAAATTATTCAATTCATTTTCATCAGGTACCTTTACCTTGAATTAAATTAACAAACTGCCATGAATAGGTATCTTTATAGTCAATTACTTCTACTATTAATTTTGACTTGTTTTTTTATTCTTTTTGCTGTTATATCTTCTAGGCTGCAAAGGCTTCCTTCCACTTCTATGCTGGAATTATTGTAGGGAGAAGGCAAGAAAATTAAAAATGTGAATCAAGTCACATTCAGAGACTGCAATGTACTGGTCAGCCCTGCAGCCAGGCCAGGAGGACACCTGCAGAACAAAGGGAGGTTTCAGATGGATTACTAATAGCTCACTCTCCACACCTGGGAAGGGAGACAGGGACCAAGAGTTTCCTGTGGCCAAAACCATGGGGAACCTAAGGATTAAAGACTAGAAACAGCCAGCAGGCCTCTGATTCTATGTATACCTACCTTTTCATGGTATATACTCTTCCCTTTTTTATTGGATGTCCATATCTAAGGACCTGAGTTGACAAAATCTTTACAATAATAATGCAGAGAAATTACAGAATGATGTATAAACTGAATTCCCTGAATACTTATGCCTCCTCTGTTCACTAGCTTTACATGTTTATTGCCATTCTCTCATTCTGAGAGACCACACTCTGTGGAGTATTCCCCTTTTCTAATAAACTTTGGGGATAGCCCCTAATTCTTTGGAAATGCCCAGGAACTTAGGAGTTTAAAATTAACAGTTGGTTTTCTTATTTAATATGTGGATGATTTGTTAATAACAAAAGAAAGACCTAACAAAAAAAAAGTTGTAATGCTAACACTATCCAAGTTTTAAATTTCTTTAAACAGACACATCAGTTGCCTTAGCAAACTTTCCCTCCAAAAGGTTAAATATCGGAGGTACATTTTATAATCAGAACCCTAGGCTTTAGCTCCTCAATGAAAAGAAGCTATATTAGCAAGAAAATATCCCCAGACAATAAAAGCAGTTCAGAACCTTTTTAGGTTCTGCTGGGTTTTGCAGAATAAGGATACCCAATTTGGGGATAATAGCTAAGCCTTTATATGGAGTCATTAAGCATCCTAATCTGAGCTCTTTCTTTGGAATGGTGATGTGAAAGCACTTCCAATATCCTAAAAAAGAAGTTGGGCTTGGCTCCTGCATTAGGTCTTCCCAGTTTAGAAAAGCCATTTCCTCTTTATATGGCTGAAAAACAGCCATATATGGTCTAGCTTTAGAACCACTAACACAAAAGCTAGGGGACATTACAAGACCACTTGGCTGTTTTTTCCAGTAACTTTAGAATAGTCCAGCTGCTTATGGGTTGTGGCAGCCACTGCCCTGTTAGTAGAAGAACCTTCTAAAATTTAGGGCAGCACTTTGAAGTATTAACCCCCACCCCCTCATCACAGTCAAATTGTATTAGAAACAAAGGGCCATTGATGGTTAACAGGAGGGCACCTATTAAAATATTAGGTCCCCTTATTGAATACTCCTAACATCATTCTCAAGATCTGTCAAATGGTAAATCCTGTCACTTTGATTTAGAGAACGCTCTCCACCATTGCATTGAGACCACAGAACACATTTATCCAAGCAGACATGATCTAAAAGATGAACTCCTACTGGATCCAGAGGCTGAGCAGTTCATAGATAGATGCAGTTCTCTAGATAAAGTGGTCAAGATGGTAGGATATGCTATTGTAAGTTCATTAGACATCAAAAAGGCTCATGCCTTACCAGCTGACACCTCTGCTCAAAAAGCAGAACTTATAGCCAACTTAGGGCATTCCAGTTGAGAAAAGGACTCAGACTAAATATACTAATTCTAAGTATAGATCTATGGTGCTTCACACACATGTTGCTATTTGAAAAGAACGAGGCTCCTTACTTCAAGGAGCAACTTGATTCAGTATGGAACTGAAAGTGTGCAACTCTTAGAAGCAGTGAAGGGAGCCTCCAAAAACAGTCATTCACTGTAGGGGCACAAAGAGGGGGTTTCAGATGTAATCAAGGAAAACAATCTAGCAGATAGAACATCTGCAACAAAAATGAACCTGCCAGCCAAGCAGCTGCATACCAGAGTCCCAAACCCCAAATACATACTGGGTGATACCATGGAAGAAGCCATATGTGCAAAACAGAGAAACTTCATTCTTAAACTATTAGGATGGCTCACCAACAAGAAGTAACTATTTCTCCCAAAAGTTGTACAATGGCAGGCTATTAAACATTTACATAAATCTCCTCATTTGGGCTTCTTATATAAACTAGTTTCCTGCATCTTTGTTAAAAGAGATGATTTCGTACCACTAAAGAAGTAAGCAGAGCTTAGAAACTATTGCAAAACCCATGGAGCCATCTCATCCCTCCTCTTTTGTTAAAGCCAGTGCAGTCTAGGTGATCATTACTTGGAGAGAATAGGCGAATCGATTTTACTCAAAGGCCATCATGCAAAGGGTTGATAAACTTATTAGTATTTTTTGATACTTCCACTAGGAAGGTAGAACCTTCCCACACTCAGACAGAAAAAAAAATGTTAGAAGTTTTTAAATTCTTACTTAAAGAACTCATCCCTAAATATGTGCTACCTGGGAGCCTACAAAGTGACAACGGGCTTTCCCCTACTAAAATAACCCAGTAAGTAGAGTCTATGTTATGAATTAGGTGTCACTTTTCTTCTCCTGTAGGCCCCAATCCTCAGGAAAAGTAGAAAAAGCTAACCATGTTCTAAAGAAAACACTAGCCGAACTTTGCCAAGAAATCTCTGAAACTGGGCAATCTTTTTGCTTATTGCATTGCTAAGAGTTCACAAAGGACACCCTGAGGTTAAGCCTTTTTGAAATGGTTAATAGGAAGCCTTTCTCTACTTCAAACTTATATTTTAATAAAGAAGTACAATAGATGTTATCTTATATATTTTTAGGTCAAGTCCAAAAGGCACTTCAGGAATATGGTGATAACATTCTACCTAACCCATCTTAAACTCATTCAGACTCTCCAATATAATCAAATCATGTCTTACTAAAAACTTGAAATGAGGGGTCACCAGAGAGCCAACTTTAGCCCAAATTAAAATGACCCTAACTGCTGTCAAATTACAAGGATTTGACCACTGGGTATAGTTATCTCGAATTAAACCTGCATCATGAATCCTCACAGGTTCCTTCATAAAATGAACTGGAAAGTGTGAACCATTCTTAAAATCCCATGGAAGATATTAAACTCTTGTTCCAGTAAATGGCTATGTCTCCACATCCTGTGGAATCAGGTAACTTTTCTGAATAATCTTATCACAGTGTCTATGCCACTACCCTCTTCAAAATGATTCAGTTTTCCTTTCCTAGCTATCTCTACCTTGAATTAACAAACTAACTTGAAACAATGCTATCACTCTCAATTACCTCTACCATTAATTTTGACTTTTATCTTTTCTATCATTTTGTTAAGTTGATATTTTCTAGGCTGCAAGGCTTCTTATCACTTCTTATGTTAAAACGACCTCATTTTCTCTGCCTCCAGTGCCCTTAGAATAGGTTTTCAGACATTTTTATTCTCAGTAGGCAAGGACTATAGCCCTATCTCAGCTTTGAAGAAGTTACAGAAGACAGACCTTCCTTTCTTAACATTCTGTGAAAATAAGGGAATAAAATATCTGAGGGGAAAATAATGTACGGTGGAGGCATGAGAATGAAATGTTAATCAAGTCAAAATTGGAGACTGTAATGTGCTGTTCACCCCTGCAGAACAAAGGAAGGTTTCTGCTAGGGTTGATAACAGCCCATTCTCCACACTCATGCAGGGAAAACAAGAATCAAGGGTCATTCCCTATGACTAACCTAAAGGCTGGGGGCTTCCAATAGACCTTTCACTTTACATATTATTACATTTTCATGATTCACACTCTTCTCATTTCTCATTATATGTTCATGTGGAAGGAAATGTAAACTCGAGAATGACAAAGAAGATCAATTCCCTAAACACTCAGAGTCCCTCTCAGTGCCTTTATTCTCCCTCTCTTATACTCTGTCTCTAAGAGAAGACCACACTGTGTGGAGTGTTATCCTTTTCCTAATAAACTTTTTTTTGTATTCCATCTTTGGCGTGTGCATTAAATTCTTTATACTCTCTTCACCAAAGGACCCTGTTCCCTTGGTGCAGAGCTTGATCTCCATGCCACTTGTGAACATTTGCCCTGTCCTGCATTAATTCTAGTACCATGTATTCAGGGCCATGAATTAGTATATTTGTGGGTTGGAGGCATCTCCCATTTTGTGAGAGACCAGAGTACCATGAGCAATCCGCCGTCATGAGCAACTCTGTCATGAAGACTGTGCTCTCTCTGACTATGATGGTGAACCTTTGGACCTGTGAGGGTGCTTCCTTTAGTGCTATCCCTGTGGAGGCTTTTCCTTTCCTTGCCTGAGCTATGAAAAGGCTCATAGATGAAAATTGCCATTAAAACACCAAATCCTACCAGCAACGACCAGAAAATGAATCCTTTGACTTGGACCAAGTTCTAAATAGGTAAGAAATTTTCTACCTTTTGGTGGTATTGCTAGTTTTAAATATTTGATTGGTTTAAAGTAATTAGGCACTTACAGAAATCAAGAAATAAAATACAGATAAACTGAGGAAACATGGCAGAGTGAGAGATGACCCTAGATTCCTCCTCTTGAAACAACAGTAAGCTAAACATCTAAAACTCAACAGAAAACACAAACTGCACACCAGCATGTCTGAGCATGATCTCCGTGCATAAGAGCTACCACAGGTCAGAAAGTCAACTGGAAGAAATAAATGAGCTGCCTCTTGCAGCTAGAGCTCCTTGTAGGAAGAGTGGGGAGAGAAGAAAATGCAACTAGTTCCCTGAGCAGTCCTGTGTGGGAGAGCTGTGAGCTCCACGCAGCCAGCAACAGGGCCCAGTCACCTGAGCAGAGAGCAGAGAAGGGGAGAGCAGAGAAACAACAGTTGATTTTTACTGGCCGTGGTTGCAAAATCTGTGGCCCTGTGGCTGTGGTTGCTGAGCTGTGGCCCTCAACCCCCAAGCCAGAGGGCACCTCTCTCTGCTGCCCCCATATTCTCTAAGACTGAACAGAGTGAAGCCCCAGAGGAATATGAGCAAATGCTACCGAAACTGTTGCTAGCCCTGACAGGGACTGAGACTAGGGATAGAGAGTGGGTCTATGTATCTACAAGAAAATACAAAGAAATTTTTAAGGCAGGGATCCAAGAGGCTTACAGGCCACCTACTGAAAACAAACAAACAAAAAAAGCATCTTCTTTGCATCAGGTTAAAGAGAGACCTTCATATAATAAATCTTCCTTGGGCAGGGTGTGGGACGGGGAAAACAGCATACATTTCTGTTAATGCCCAGGTGGAGAAATAGTCCATTCAACACCAGGAACAATCAAAATGACAAGGCATGTCAGTAAGAAAGAGAAAAACCTCCAGAAAATAAGCTTACAGACATAAAAATATTCAACTTTAATGACAGAGAATTCAGGATTATACTTCTCAAAAACTCAGGAAGTTTCGAAATGAGTCATTTCAGGAATTGAAAACACAACTAGATGAGCAGAACAAGGAGATTAAAACTCTCAAAAAGAACCGATAGAACTTATGAAAATGAAGAACACACTGCAAGAATTGAAAAATGAAATAGCAAGCTTGGGAAATAGAGTTGACCAAAGAATGAAAAATATTTAAAGAGAAATGCAAAAACTAGCTGATAATATCCAGAGAGAAAATATGAGAATACTGGGCATTATCAATGATGAGGAAAAGGTGCAGGGACTAGAAAAAATTTTTAGACAAATAATTGATGAGAATTTCCCAAATCCAAGGAATGAGCTGAAGCTAGGGATTCAAGAAATCAAGAACACCCAAATATCTCAACCCCAAGAAGACCTTCTCTAACACATTGTATTAAAATTATAAAAATAATCAATGACAAAGACAGAGTTCTCATGGAAGGCAGGAAGAAGAAAATGGTAACTTATCAGCAAAAATCCATTAGATTATTCTTGGATTTCTCAGTACAGACCTTATAAGCCAGAAAGGAATGAAATCAAATATTTATACTATCAAATATTTTATAAACTACCAGCCTAGAATAATGTATTTATCTAAACTCTCCTTTACATGTGAAGGATAAATTAAGAACTTTCTAGACATACAGAAATTTAGGGAATTCTCCACTACGAGGCCTGCACTACAGGAAATACTGAAAGATGTCAGCTCACTTAAAGCAAAATGACAAAAATATATATATACATAGTAGAGGTGTGCAACCCTTACTAAGGGTAGGATATTATAAGCTTACATAATAATAAGAGAATTGCTTGAGCAAGATAGTAGTGAACATTTAGCATACACAGGAACAAATTAACATAGAAATAACTAAAAAGGGGATTATTCAAAGATCTAAATTTGCAAAAGGGAATGGAGATGAGGCATACTCAGAAGAAAATGGATAAATACATATAACCAGAAAGGAAACTCACAAAAGCCAACCAAAATAAGAAAAATAGAAACTCAACCACCTGCTACCTCCAGGAGACACATCTCAGCTCCAAAGACAAATATAGACTCAAAGTGACAGAGTGGAAAATGATATTTCAAGCAAATAGCATTCAGAGAAAAGCAGGTGTAGCAATGCTACTATCAGACAAAATAGACTTCAAAACACAAAAGGTAAAGAAAAATATTGATGGACATTTTATAATGATAAAGAAAATTATGCACCAAGAAGATATATACTTATTAATATCTGTGATCCAGGTAGGGATCTCCAAAATATAGAAAGCCATTACTAACAGGATTAAAGGAAGAAACAGACCAGAACAGTATCATAGTAGGTGACCTAACACTCCACTCACAGATACAGACAGATTATCCAAACAGAAAATAAATAAGAAAAAAACATTCTTAAATGACACATTAGACTACCTGGACATAATTGACATTTATAGAGCCTTTCTTTCCAAAACAATTGATTATACATTCTTCTCTCAGACATATTGAACATTCTCAAGAATCAAGTACATTCTGAAACACAGAAATAGTCTCAATAAATATAAGAGAATTCAAATCATAATAAACACATTCTCTAATCATAGTGCTTTGAAACCAGAGATCAATTGAAAAAAAGAAAGCAGGAAAAAACAAAAATACATGAAGATTAAATAATATGCTACAGGGCCAGAGAAAAAATAAAAGGAAGGATCAAGGCATACACAGAAATGAATAATAATGATAGTAATCATATCAAAACATTGAAACACAGCAAAAGCATTCATAGGAGGAAAGTTCATATCATTACAGGTCTATCTCTAAAAATAAAAATGAGCCCAAATAAATAACCTAACACTTCATCTTAGAAAATGAGAAAATGAAGAGCAAATGAGGCCTAAAGTCAGCAGAAGGAAAGAGAACAAAACTAGAGCACAAATAAATGAAATTGAGAACAACAACATTAAACAGTGGAACAAATAAATGCCACACAGAACTGGTTCATTGAGAAGGTTGAAAAAATGACACACCTCTGGCTTGGGCAACCAAAGAAATAAGATAAAGGACACAAATTAACAAAATCACAAATGAAAAAGTGAAAATTATGACTGACATCTTAGAAAGGATCATACAAGAATACTATGAAATAGGGTATAACACCAAATTTAATAATCTAGAAAAAATGAACCAATACTTACAAATATGATCTTCCTAAGCTGAATCAAGAAGAACCAGAAAATCTAAATAGACAGATCAGCAGTATGGAAATTAAAACAATCATCAAAATCTATAGAAAAGTAAAAGTCCAGGACCAGATGCCTTCAGCAGTGAATTCTACCACATGTTCAAAGAGAATTTAATATCTATTCTCCTCAGATTCTTCCAAAATATTAAAGAGGAGGCAATACTTTCCAACTCATTTTATGAGGTAAATATTATCCGGATACCAAAACCTGTTAAGGATAACAGAAAAAAAGAAAATGACAGCCCAATATCTCTTACGAACACAGATGCAAAAATCTTGAATAAGATACTAGTGAATCGAATACAGCAACATATTAAAAAGATTATACATCACGATCAAGTTGGCCTCATCCCAGCGTCATGGGAATAGTTCAACATATGCAAATCAATTAATGTGATATGCCGTATAAACAAATTAAAAATTATGAATCACATGACCATATCAATAGATGCAGAAAAAGCCTTTGAGAAGGTACAGCATCCATTTATGATCAAAACACTTAAAACACTTAATAACAGGTAATAAGACCTTAAAAATAGGTATTATTAACATAATAAAGGCTGTCTATGACAAACCCTCAGCTAACATTTTACTAAATAGTGAAAAACTAAAAACTCCCTTCCAAGAGCAGGAACAAAGCAAGGCTGACCAGTATCGCCATTGTTATTCAGTATAAACATTGGAGGTCCTAGCAAGTGCAAATAGATAAGAGAAAGATATAAAAGGCATCCAAATAGAAAATGAAGTAGTCCAACTGTCATTATTTGCAGATGACATGATTATCTATATAGAAAACCCTAAATACTCCACAAGAACACTATTGAAAACAATAAGCAAATACAGTAAAATTTCTAGATACAAAATCAACATTCAAAAATCCATAGTATTCCTATACTCTAATAATGAAGTGTCAGAAATAGAATTGGAAAAAATAATTTCTTTTGCAATTGCAACAAAAACAATAAGATACCTAGGAATCATTTTAACAAAACATGTGAAGAATCTATATAATAAAAACTACAAGATTCTATTTTAAAAACATCAAAGAAGATTTAAAGAAATGGAAAGATATTTTGTGTTCTTGAATTAGAAGAATCAATGTAGTTAAAATGACCATATCACCTAAAACATTATATAGATTTAATGCAATCCCAATCAAAATCCCACTGGCGTTTTTTAAAGAAATAGGAAAAAAATATTATCAGATTTGTATAGAAACACAAAAGACACAAATTGCCAAAGCCATCCTGAGAAAAAAGAATGAGGCTAGAAGCATCACTCTGCCTGACTTCAAATTATACTACAAATTAACAGTAAGCAAAACATCATGGTATTAGCAACAAAGCAGATGCATTGACCAGTGGAACAGAACAGAGAGTTTAAAAATAAATACATGTTTCTATGGGCAAATATTTTTTGACTAAAAAAAAAAAAGCCAAAAAAAATACAGTGGAGAAAGAAACACCTCTTCAATAAATCATGCTGGGGAAACTGGAAAGTTACCTGCAAATGAATGAAACAAGACTGTTGTCTAGCTTCACACACTAAAATTAACTCAAAGTGAGTTAAGGAATTGAATATAAGACCTAAAACAATAAAATGCATAGAAGAGAACAAAGGAACTGAACTGTAGGATTTTGGACTTAAAGAGGATTTTATGAATTTGATCTCAAAAGCAAGAGAAGTAAAAGCTAAAACTAATTAATGAGACTATATCAAACTAGAAATTTTTGCTCAGCTTTAAAAAAAATAGTTTACAAGGTAAAGAGATAACCATCAAAATAAAAAATGTATATATTTGCAAGCAATGCCTGTGATATGGACCTAATATCCAAAATATACAAACAACTTATACAACTCAATAACAACAAAAAAGCATATGATCCAATCAAAAATGGACAGAGGACCTGAACAGACAGTTCTCCTTAGAGAACATGCAAATGGCCAGTAAATATTTGAAAAGATGCTCAAATTCACTACCTATTAGGAAATGCAAATCAGAACACAAGGAGATATTATCTCACACCTGTTAGAATAGCTACACTCAACAGGACGAGTAATAATAAATGTTGGAGAGGATGCAGAGATAAAGAACCCACATACACTGCTGGTGGGGCTGCAAATTGGTACAGCAGCTACGGAAAACAGTATAGATGTTCCTCAAAAAAGTAAGAATTGATCTACCATATTATCCAGCAATCCCTCTACTGGGTATTTACCCCAAAGACTTGAAAACCCATATCCAAAAAGTTATTGGCACGCTGATGTTCATAGCAGCATTATACACAGTAGCCAGACATGGACAACCAAAGTGTCCTACAATAGATGAATGGCTAAAGAACCTGAGGTACATATATGCAATGAAATATGACTCAGCCATAAAAATAGATGAAATACTGCCATTTATGATAACATGGATGGACCTTGAGATAATCATGCTAAATGAAATAACTCAAAAAGAAAACATTGAAAATCACATTTTATCACTTATATGTGGGATATAAACCTAAAAGCAACAAATGAACAGGACAAAGAGAGACTCAGGGCATGTACAATGGACTAGTGGTTACCAGATTATAGGAGAAAGGAGAGGAAGAAAGAGGTAGACGGTTTTAAGGGATCAAATAAAGGGAGGGAGGGGTAGGGTGAAATAGGTAAAGGGGATCAAATATGTGGTAGCGAAAGAAACGACTTTGAGTCCAGTTTTATGTATAATTTGACATACAATGCAGATGTCAAATTATAATAGACACCTGAAAACTATATAATCACATTAACCAACGTTATCCTGATAAATTTATTTTTAAAAAATTTAACTTATAATTATAAAATAAATTTATCTATATGCTTAAAAGATTGTTTTAAAAGGAAATAAAATAGAAATTATCCCAAGTGCTTTCTGGGATCTTATTCTGTTAAAATATTTGTTATTAATGCTAGGTTAAATTTTGTTTGATTAAATGGAGATGGAATATGTTTGGTTTTACTAGGTTTGTGGTAGGGGAGGCCGAGGTAACTAACTGTTCCCTAAAATGGGTTTTCACTTGCCTTTCCATAATAAGTAAGGGACTTTACAGTGTCACTCCTTATGTGGCACAGACCACAGGCACTGGTCAGTCACTCCCCTATAGCCTGCCGACCAATCCAAATACACTTTCTATGTATAGAAAAAATGTATATAAAAGGGAAATCCCAGTGTGATTCGGGATTAGACTTTAGATGGAAATCCACTGAGCACGTGCCTGCACCAATGAATGAGACTTCCTGCTTATTGCTTCAGTGTCCTGCCTCCAAGTCCGATTATCCTGCAACAACTTTACAGTTATAAGTACCTGTTATCTTTTAAAAATGTGTCACAATAAGAGTTCAGGTAACAATTGACTGTGAAATCTTAGTTTTAACAAATAAATAGGTAAACATAAATGGTTTTAAGATAAAAATTTTTAAACAATGTTATATTATATATATACATGAAGAAGGATTTTTGTGTCATTGATAACTTAAACCTTAAATTTTTGGTTTCCTTAATTGAATGATAGATATTCCTTGAATAGAGACCATTTCCAAATAAGATAATGAAACATTAATTAGCATCATAGATTCATCAACACTGTTTATTTTAGAGGAACTAAATACAATTGGCTGTATGAGCAAATGTATCTTCTGACACTTAAAAAAATTATGTTCTATGAACAAATATATTTTAGAAGCTATCAAGTCTGTTCATAAGTATATCAACACTGATGTAACAGTTCACAAGCACTTAATTTTCACTACAAATTAAGATGGACATTTGATTCATTTACACATTTTTGCTACCATGAACAGTGCTAGTATGAAGACTCACATACACTTTTGCTTAAACACCTGTTTTTAATCCACCTAGGAGTGGATTCATTAAACCAAATGAAATACTTGTGGGGCTGAGATTCCAAACTATGGTACGCAGAAGGCACACCAGTTAACATTTTTACAAGCAATATTTTAGGCTCATAATTTCTCTACATTATTTCAACATTAGCCATTTTCATTTTTTTGGATCATAGCCATTCTAGTGTGTTTGAATGTGGTATAAAATCTGGAATGTCATTTGTATTTTTATCATGACTAATGATGTCTGAAATCTTTTGATGTGCCTGATGAGCATTTGTATAACCTCTGGGGAAGGATCAACTTGCACCCATTTCAAAAATTTACTTGTTGTTTTGAGTAGGTGAGTTGTAAAAGTTTTTTGCATGTTCTGGATATTATACTCTTATGTGAAATAAAATGTGCAAATATTTTATTCCTTTTGGTGGGCTTGTTTGTTTATTTTCTGGATAGACTCATTAAATGACTAAAAGTTTGTAATACTGATGCAGTTTCACCTAATTTCTTTTTTATTGCTCATGCTTTGGTGTCAGATAGAATAAACCATAGCCAAATATAACATCCTGAAAATTCAACTCTCTGTTTTCTCTTAGAGTTCTTCATTTTACCCCAAATATTTAAGTCATTTTTCTGTTTTGAGTCCATTTTTTTAAGTGCTGTGAAGATCGTTCAATTTCATTCTTGTGCAGGTAGATAGTCATTTGCCTTGCACCTATTCTTGACTATACTTTCTTTTGCCCAAGTTAGTGTTCATACTTGTCAAATATCCAATGACTGTAGATTGGTGGGTTCATTCCTCGGCTCTTAATTCAGTTCCATCTATCTGTATGTGTAGACATGCATTTCATCATGAAGTTTTGGTCAGCAAAAGATCATATATATGACTGTGGCCCCAGAAGGTTATAACAAAGCTGAAAATTTTCTATTCCTTAAAGATATTGAGTTGTCCAAGAGTAGCACAGTGCACTCTTCACATTTGTGGTGACAGTGTTATAAACAAAAGTACAATACTGACTCATCTAAAAGTACAGCAGATGCAATTATGTATAGTATATAATAGCTGATAATGGTAATACATGACTATGTTACTGATTAATGAATTTATTATACTATTATTATTTTATTTTTGGTTGCTTTTAGTGTTGTCTTTTCAACTTAGTTTATTAAATGTATAATTGTTTTACAGTTGCTATAAATAAAATGAGCAGTAATGTGAGATGTGTCATACTTCTTGAAACAGTATTTTTTAAGTAGAATATCTTCTATAAATCTTTCTCATCTGTAGTTACAAGAATGTCAGATATGATGATATGTATGATCTAAAGTCAATTAAGAATCTATGTAATGTAATACATATTTTAAAATCAGAAATGCAGACAGATGCATGCAGTGAGAGAAGTAGGTGACAGGAGATTTGGAGAACAAGGTTTCATATGCAGTTATACAGTCTTATTTCTCCATGATAGGATAGAAGTTCTGGTAAGTAATACAGGTATTCCACACACACCTAAATACACAGGGCAAACCATGACCAGGTACATGGACACTGTGAAGTGATCAGAATCTTTCTGTGATATTCCCATGAAAAGAGTCGAAAGGAAAGCTCATACAGATAGTTAGAAGCATCACTATTTATTATGTTTTGACTTGGGAAAGGTTTAACTTTTGATATGACAACCTGTGAAGAGAGAATTTCTCCTTTTACAGTTTCCTTCACAACTAACATGCAGCTAGAGTGGAAAAATTTCAATGGTTGTTCATTCTAACAGTGACGATATCTAAAATACTCCAAAAAATATGGTGACTTTCAATAGCACATTGTAGACACACACTCGACATAAAACATGAATTGTCTTTAAAGCATAAGGGAAAGAAAGGCATTGGAATTTGATTGCTTTTAGTTTCATGTTTCTGCAGTTTATAGCAATGTCCTAAAGCATGAAATGATACCACCACTTGTATATTTAAGAAAGCAGGCACTAGTTTGAGCTCTTACATGAGAATACCCCAAAAAGAAGAAACATCACTTTTTTTTCCTTCAGTTCATTTTCTCACCTAGAGCTGGAGTGCTTTTCTGAGTGTCACTGTCTATAGAACAAACAAAATAAGAACTTGCTAATGTTGCCATCTACTGTGTCACCCCAGCAGCGACCTCATTGATTTGAAGTCTACTGTGTCTTTGGATTGTATTCTCTCATGCTTGATATAACCTCACAACATTTTGTAGAAAGTAATGTTTCTGTTGAGATATATTAGAAATTAGGAATTAAATGTGTAGAGCCTGGGATAGGGTGTTAGAGTTTAGATGCGAAGTTGGAGTCTCGAGTCTGGGTTTCCTGGACTGTGATCAGTTTGGCTCTGGGTAACAGTTATGGGTCCAGGGTCTATTTACAGGGTCTCAGGTCCAAAGTTCACCTCTAGCATCTGGCTGCTGGCAATCAGGGTCCTGTGTCCAGGTCTGATTCTGGGATCTTGTTCTAAAGTCCTGAGTGTGGCTCTGGAGACCATCTCAGGTTTCTGATATTTAGTCCATAGTCCAGCTCCTCATCTGGTGTCAGGGGCTCATGGTCTGCTTGGGTCTGGGTGTGGTGTCTAGGTTCAGCTGTCTCTAGGCATCTGGTGTTCCGCATCCTGGGTACTGTACCTGGGTTTAGATTGGGACACAGCTTTGGGTCCAGGACCTGTGGTCTGCTGCAGGATCCAGGTCTTGTAGTATGGGGTCTGTCTTCGATTGCGGGGTCCACTTTGGTGTCCAGATTTCAAGATCTATAGCTGGGGTCCTGATTCTGGCTTCTGAATCTGATGTTTGTCAGCTAATGGTCATTGGCTCCAGTTAATCAACACATGGTGCAGTGAAGGTGGTGGATACTTTATAACGTATAAAGAGCTGAATTGTGATACCGCACAGCTGTGAGAACAGCAAAGCTGTGGAGTAGCTCAGCAGAGTTTCAGGTCAGTTATGAAGCATCATGGCTGTGGGAAAGTATGGCTGCAGAGACAGCCTAAAGCAAGGTAACTCAAGCCTATTTTCTCTAAAGTGGAAGTACTGCTCTACAAGCTTTGATGTTGTCAGATGCTTCCCTTTGCTCTTGCAAGACAAGTTCAGCCTCAGTCCAAGAGCCATGCAGGTCAGTGAAAGCTTCTCCCTGAAGTGTGATTTACTTGAAGAAATGGCTGCTAGGGTCTGTTTTTTAAAATTTGAGCCTAGTTGGCACCAGAACCCTTCTTGGTAGGCAGTTTTCTTTCTCAGTGTTTACATGTCATGTGGTATATGAGGGGCACACGGGCTTCTGAGGTTGGGGGCTGGGGAACATGAGATGTCTCTGTTTTTGCTTCACGCAACTTGAAGGGTAGGTATTTCAGCATATGGGTAAGGACAAACCTGAAGAGGATTTCTCCTCCATCCCAGATACACCCAGCATTTGAAGATTAAAGAGGGTGCCCAAAAAATGAGGTAGTAGAGAGTTGGTAAGATCTCCATTCCCAAATGTCTTAAGGGCAGAACAGGTTCTTGGGTGACCAATAAAGAGAGACCTGGAGGTAAAAGTTTCCATCATCTTCATGCACGTGAGAGGAGCAAAGTGGGTGCCTGGTATGGATGTAAAGAACTTCTAAACATGTAGAGAACATATATGAGAGTTTATTTGAGTAAAACTGATGTCATGTGCCATGGAGCAAGATTTCAGATGCTGTAGGGAATCAATTTTGCCACTCCTTTTAGGCATTTGAGATTATGGAATGCACATAAGAAAGATTGCACATACATGATGAAAAGCAAGGCAGGATGGATACAGAATAGCTAACTGGATTGTGTGTCCTCCAAGGGCGAATAACACCTTCAAGAGGTATTACTTTTGTCATTTGAAAGCTGTGTTTGCATAGTTGCAGAACACCAATGGACAGGACTCCCTGAAACATTTTACTAAATAGGAGATAGGTCTGGGTTTGGGACTATCTACTAGGACTGGCCCAGGTAGGAATTTGCGATCTGACCACCTTGTGAAGTTAATTTTCATAGAACCCTTTTTCCTTCCCATTTGCGTAGGGGCCAGTGGAGACCTAGAGGCAATTTCTCTAACCCAGTCCTACCATATGTGTTAGTGGAAGAGGGGAGTGCCTAGAGTATGGGGCAGTAGAGACTTGAAGGCAATTTCTTCATTCCAGCACAAGTGCAGTATGTGAGGGCATAAGGGGCACTGGCAAACATAAGAGGAGAGATCTGAATGTGAATTCTCCATGTTTGCAGAAGTTTTGTACATGAGGGGCCTAAGAGGCCTTGGAATGATGGTTGAAGAGAGACCTAGAGAGGCACGCTTTATCATGGCTCCTGCCAGATAGTGAGGGGCAGAGTCATTCCCCGTGTCAGAATGAAGGTGAACTTGGAGCTGGATACATCATCTCTACTTCCGGCAGTCTGTGAGTGGCAGAGCGGGTGCCTGAGGCATGGCTGGGATTAGACTTAGAGGTGACTTCTCTATTCTTGCTCCAGTCAGTATATGAGAAGCAGAGGGGGTGCCGAAGGTAGGGGTTGCTCTTGTGCCAGTTGGAGTTGTGGTGAGCACTTCCTCTGGGTTTGTTTCTTCCAGAACAGTTTCCGGAATATAGTTTCTGGGAGCCTAATTAGAAGTGAGCACTTCCTGTAGGAGAACTATCCCTGAAACACTTGCAGGAAGGGGGAAGGCAGGACCAGAGCCACTATGTTACATTTTTCGGACCCATGGTAATAGCGGTTCCGAGGGAATTTGTGTGAGGGAAGTGTTGGCTGTGGATGTGCTGAGGTTCAGGAATGAGGTGGGACCACAGCTGTACCTAGTTTAACTCACCAAGGGAGGGAAAGGAAAGAAGAAGCTTCCTGTGGGGCCATCACCGCTGAAGGGTTGGCAGAGACACGTTGGTTTGAGGACATGGCAGAGAGAGGGCTGGTGTGGGAAATTGTATTTCTTTTCTGAGTAGGGTCGGCTAGTACCCAGTGTCATTCTGCGTGTGACTGCCTAGTGTCCCCAGGGTCACTGATGTGAGTATAACTTTGGGCTCTATTCTGCTCCATTTATATGTTTGATTTTATGCTGATACCACCCTGTTTTGGTTACTATCAATTTTTTTTTGATAGTAAGTGACGTGAAAATTGGGAATTCAAACATTCCACCCCATCTGCTGCATCTGGGAAGTTCATCCATGAACCCAGTGCATTGGGAACTGACTTAGAGTCCCACAGTGTCCTGACACAGGAGTTGGGATATTGAGAATAAGTGTTTCTTGTCAGAGTCTCGGATATCGTAGAAGGCAGTAGGTTAACACCGTCCAAAACTACAGCATTTTATCAGTCTAGCTCAAAGTATTTAATGAAAAATCTGGGCATTACTCAGGGGCTGCAAGAAGTTCTGAGGTCTGTCATACTTCACAAAGCCATTCTTCAGGCAACGTGGTCCCTCTGTGTCATCGGAAACCACAGAACAAAGATGGGAGAAGTCTGGAAAGTATGCCAGATCAGAAGGCTTTGTGATGATGTGCCCCTAGAAAGATGCAAAAAAGGCGTTAAAACTAGAACCCTCTATGCAAACCGCCACAGCAGCCATATTTCCTGATTGAATACCAGGCAATTACATTGGTATGCTATTGTTTAACTCTGTTCCCACAAGAAAGAGGAGGAGGAATTTATGGGAAACATGGTATGAAAATCTGACCTTTTAACATTCCACTTTCTGCTTCTGTACCCCTGCTTACGCATCATATCAGACCACCATTTGGTAACGGGTAATGAATAGATGATGTATAGATCCATTGTGATTGGGATATAGTGATTAATGGATTTTTGGGTATAAAACTGTGGACCTGAAATGGGTCGATGCTGCTCCTTTGGAAGGACAGCCGCTGGCTAATAGACTGCCTCTAATATTAGAGCATTCATGTTGAGTCTGGTTATTCCGGTCACAACAGCTTATGATCAGTAAGCACAAAGGTATTAATTATTAGTTCCAAGGAAATTTTGTATGGTAGAGGACTTTTCAATCTCTGGGTGAAGCCACTGTAAACAATCTATTGTTAAGCTATAGGGCAGGGAAAAGTGAAGCATGGGGTGCTGTTGTTGTAGCTGCCAGCCCCTGAAAGACACACAGAGCTCCAGAAATCAGTGAGTTATAGCAAACACACCCTTCATTCAGCTAGCTGGGTCTGCCAGGGGTACGCAGACCCCAAATTAAGCAGCCGTGAAAGGTAGAGGTACAAGGTTTTGAAGCCCTAAACCTCATTCTTCATTTTGTCTGAACACGAAGGTCTATTGTTCTTCTATTCACTACCTGTCGACTCACAAGTTGGATGTGCAAGCGGGGGTACAGAAGCAGAAAATTTATTGTTAGAATGTTCTATTCCTATGGTGATACCCTCCGTTCCCATGGCAATAGCTCAACAATAATTTCTAGCAAGTAATAAATTTCAAGTCGTTTTTCAGCCACCACACTGTGACTTCTCTAAAGCAGGATCCCAAACTGCCCCTTCTTCACTAGCACTGAATAGAAGCTCGGTCGGTGAGAAGGGTTAGTTTTCAAAGGACCCAGAAGAGATACCCCTTGATATGGAAGGTTCTTTGTTTTCTTATTATCATATTTGGTGTAAGATAGGTAAGGAGTAAACAGGTTTAACTATTCCTTGTTTTATATTCTAGAAGAACTAAGGTATTCTGAGTCTTGTACATATTCGGTGGAATATTGCTTCTAATTTAATTCCTTTTTGCCTTTCTCCCTTTCTAACAGCTTTCACGGGTGTGCTGTAAAGTGTGTGCTGAATTTTGAGGTTGAGCAAACACAGAGATTTGAATATTTCCTGCTCTTACATGGATTCCACCTCTTTTCATCCCCTTACTAAAAGATGTTTAGACAGGTTAAGTTGAATTTGAGAAAACTAGCAAGGACTTTTATTCTCACCAGGTGTGTTAATGGTTGGGATCCCACTAGCTCCTGTAAATTGCTATAGCTGAGAGATCACAAATGTCTGTTGGCAGAGGTAAGCAGTATTTTTATTTTTCCTGTCAGTCTTTGGTCTATTTCTGCAGGGTTTGGGAGAATTTAGAAGTGCTGCCATTCTGCTTATACAATCAGATTGGCATGAATAAAATATTTGTGAAGCTAACTTCTTGAACTTTAAGTCTCAAGGTCTTTTTTTTTTTAACTGATATCTCAGAGATGGCATTTTTTTCTTTATTTCGTGTTATTGTTACTGGAGAATGAAGTTCTCTCCCAGCTCTTTGTCCAGTTCTTGATGTCTGGAACAAAGAATTGAGTAAGACACCGAAATACAGTAGACAAGTTATCTTAGAAATGAAAGTACACTTCCCTTAGAAATGAAAGTACACTTCCAGACGTGGAAGTGGGTCTGAGCAAAAGAAGTGTGGCTCAAAAAGCCTGATAACAAAGACTTTAGGATTTTTATCTCTTTTTGCTCTAGGTGGTTACTTAGGGTGGGCTTCTTTGATTGACAGATAAGATTGACAGCATTCATCATTTTGCCTTCTGAGCACGTTTTTTTTTCTCGGAATTCAGTCTGTTATAATATCAATGAACTTCCAGGCATATCCATCATATTATAATGATGGTATAATGAGACTCAGGTGAGTGAAGGTCCTTGGGGTCTTCATTGCCCGTGTGTAAGTCACTGGCTTAGAGTGGTACCTAAATCTCTGCCTACTGGTTTCATCCTGTAAGTTTAAAAAAAATGCCTTCTGGTTTGTTTAATTGTAGGCGAATTAAGGCGGGCCCCATCTAGGATAGGATTACCTCAGTGTCTTTACAGAGCAACCTGAAACCCCTGAACTAACTTTCCTGCCTACCTCTTTTCTAAGAGCCATGACACTCTCATTAGTATGGACATTGAGGGGTGGGAGGTCTCTTCTGTATCTGCTTCCTGTTTAGAATGGCCTTAGTCCCTGACTACAGGGGTTCCCTGGAGCTCTTTCCCTTCCTGCCTCAGTCAGTGTGGGGTCTTGGGTTTCTTGCTGAAGCACTACCTCAGTCCCTAGACAAGGAAGATACAAACTTATTATTTAAATCATACATCTACTAATTTCTATTATTGATTTGCCTATTAAGTGAGTAAAGGGAAACAGACAGGTTAAGTTAATAAAATTCTTAAAGAGTAAAAAGAGACCTTTTGCTTAAAGTCTCCTCCCCTATCAGACTGGAAGAGCCCCCAGCCTTGCTTAACATTATTTCTGCTTAAAAATGGTCTGATGAAACTTATCAATAGCCACAGGATCTGCCTTGCCAGGGCAATTATCAGGATTTCAGGGAGAGGGCCTTTTCCAAGGAAAGGAGGGAAGAAATCCTAACTAGGTTTACTAAAACAATTAACTCTTAAAGAGATGTCCTATTTCATGTCCTGCTAAAAGATTAAAAATTTTTAAAGTGATGTCTTGTGACTTCTGCAGGCAGACTTTACTCTTTTTCAGTAAACACATTGGAGAAGTTTCTCAGTGTTGTGACCGGAATAACCAGACTCAACCTGAGTGCTCTGATATTAGAGGCAGTCTATTAGCCAGCGGCTGTCCTTCCAAAGGAGCAGCATCGACCCATTTCAGGTCCACAGTTTTATACCCAAAAATCCATTAATCACTATATTCCAATCACAATGGATCTATACATCATCTATTCATTACCCGTCACCAAATGGTGGTCTGATATGATGCATAAGCAGGGGTACAGAAGCAGAAAGTGGAACGTTAAAAGGTCAGATTTCCATACCATATTTCCCATAAATTCCTCCTCCTCTTTCTTGTGGGAACAGAGTTAAACAATAGCCTACCAATGTAATTGCCTGGTATTCAATCAGGAAATATGGCTGCTGTGGCGGTTTGCATAGAGGCTTCTAGATTTAACGCCTTCTTGCATCTTTCTAGGGGGACATCATCACACTCAAGACTTTTGGAAGCACCATTGTGAAGAGGTAATCAGTGCACGTTTGCATCCCCCAGCGGTGGGACTTCCATGCGAGGAAATGGTAAGAAGAAGCTTTGTGTGCAAGCATTGCTGTTCCGTGTTGGGTAGTGGGTTGAACTTCACAGCACCCAGCAGAGCAAGGACTTTGTGTGGAAAACTTTTGGTTATGTTATTTTTTACTCGAGGTATAAGATAGTGAGGGTGACTAGCCCCAAAGATTAGTTTCTCTATTTTTTGCTTCACATTATAGAGAAACTAAAGATGTTCCTGTCCTTTTGTCTACATGTAATGGAGATTGCTTCTATCCTAATTCCAGTTTGCCTTTCACCCAGGCTAAGTTCTCCTTCAAAAGATATGCTAAACAGTGAAGAAATTTTCCAGTAGTACAAAGAGATTTCGAAATTTGGTGGTCTTAGTTTTTAGGTCCCACCTTTTACATGCCCCTTCTACCTCCCTGACAAAAGATGGTTAGGCTTGATGGTGTACTTTAGTTGAATTTGAGAAAACTATAACATCATCGTTTTCTTATGGCCCCAAGAGAATTAATAGCTGAGATATTATCTCCTGGAAACTACTGTAGCTGAGAGATCTGGGTTGTGTGTCAGCAGAGGTAAGCAGTATATTTGTTTATCCTATCAGCCTTTTTGCTCCATTTCTGCACATTTTTCAGAGAAAACTAAGGAAAGGGTCTCTTTTAAAATCGGCAGGTCTTCATTGTGTATCTCTAATCCTCTTTTCCTGTCCCTCTTAAAAACTGGGAAGAACAAATAAAAAACCCTTTCTAATCACAATATCAGTAGACTGGAAGAGGCTCCAAACTAGCAGCTTCTATAGATATGCTAATTGGTGAAGTTCTGTCTGAAGAGATTTGGAGATTCCTGCTCTTTTTTTAGATCCTGCCCCTTTCCATGGCCCTTCTTCCTCCCTTTCTGGTAAAAAAATGCCTGGGCTTAAAAGTTCAGTTAAGTGGATTTGAAAAAAACTAGAAAGCTGCCATCTTGTTATAGCACCAGGAGAATTCATGATTTGGGATACTGCTGGATTCTGGAAACAGCTGTAGCTGAGTGACGCTGGGATGTTGGCAGAGGGAAAAAGTATCTTTGTTTATCCATGTTGGCCTTTGCGGTCCATGTATGCTAGGTTTGGGAGAATGCCAAAGTGCTGACAGTCTTTTTCCTCTAATATATTTAGGTGAATATGAAAAATAGTAAAGCAAGTTCCTGGACTTAGTGACTCATGCTTTTCTTCATTGACATTTTTCTGCCTGTTTGTAAAAGGGCCACTTTTAAAACCACAGGTCTTCATTTTCTATCCTTGTTCCCCTGTGTACTGTCTCTCTAAAACCTGTGAAAAATAACTAAAAGATCTTGACATAATCTCCTTAGCAATAGACAGAAAGCCTCCAAGTAGGAGCCCAGTAACCGGTTTCGACCTCCCTCCCACTCTGTACCATTGCTTTCTGTGTTGCCTCACTAAAGTTTACCTGTGGAGCTCTTCTCATTTTCATACTCATGTAAATTCCACTTTAGCATAAAATAAAATTTCGAATCTGGTCTGCAGTGTTAGGTCTAAGTTAGAAGTGGTGTGAGTTCACCATCTCTTGTAAACTTAGATTGCCAGTCAAAAGTATTAGTGAAGCTAGCTTGTGCTTGGATACTGATGGATTTTCTGTTGGTTTGACTGGCTGTTTGTTTTTAAGACGTGTCAAGGTGCAGCAGGGTAGAGGGTCCAGTCAGGCATGTGGAGAGGTTTTAGGATCAAAGGGTCACGAGTTCTGGGAGTGAGGATCCTGGTAGGATTTGCCAATCTGTGAACTCAGGCTCCAGAGAGGTGGTCAGTTCCCGGGGTTAAACCCAATGTGATGTCTCCCTGCTTTACATTGCCTAACTTTACAACACATTCACAAAGACCGAGCTTGGACACGTGTGACCTGGTTGTTTTTTGTGACCCAGCATGAACCCACATATTCTTTCTGCAGGCAGACTTTGCTCTGCCTTTTTAGTAAGCACAGTAGAGCAGTTTAAAGAGGCTTTTACAGTGGTTCCATTGTAGTGAGGCATTTAGTGCACCTTTGGCTTCTCCAGGTGGTATGTGGTGGGACTGCCACAGGAGGAAAATGTTACTGAGAAGCTTTGTGTTTGCAAGGAAGTTCTGTGGGGTGTGGATAGAGAGCTGATCAGAAGAACTAGGAGAGGATTGCTTTGGTGTGGAAAACTTTGGGTTTTGTTATTTGTGGTGTAAGATAGTAAGGGTGCCTAGTGGCACTAAAATTGGTTTAGCTATTTTTGACTTTATATTATATAGCAACTAACGATGTTTGGGTCCATCAGTGTACAGGTAACAGGGAACTGCATCTATCTTAATTCTAGCCTGCATTTTCCCCAGTCTAGCAACAGCTTTCATAGATAAGCTGATTGATGGAGACAGTATTTCTGAATAAAGACAGTATTTCTGGAGAGTTTGGATCCTGCCTCTTTTAACCCTTCCTCTCTCCCTTGGTGATAAAAGATGCTTAGGCTTGAAGCTGCATTTAGATTAGATTTGAGAACTAGAAAGCTGCCCTCTTCTTAGGACACCAGGAGAATCAATGGCTTGAATACTGCTATCTTCTGAATACTGTAGCTGTGAGAGATCACATAGGTGTGTTGGCAAAGGTAAGCCGTCTATTTATCCTATCAGTCTTTTTAGTCTATTTCTGCATGGTTTAGGTTAATTTAGAAGAGTTGCCAATCTTTTTTACTAACATGTTAAGAAGGTTATAAAAAAAAAATATTTGTGAAGCCATTTACTTAGAGTTAGCCACTCCCGGCTTCTGTTGTTGAAACTTTCTTCTCACAGATGGTCAGTTTATTTCTGTGACTGTGGCTTCTGTGTTATTTTCATAAAAAGGAGATGCCATAGGAGATGAGAAATGTAAACACAGGCCACAACTGCCTAAGCTAAACAAACAAATAATGGAAAGGGCCACATTAAAAACACATCTATGTAAGGTTCTGTAGCCTGGCTCCTTAAAAATTGTGAAGGAAAGATAAAAAAGCTTTCCTTATAAACATATTAGTAGTAGATGTCAAGACTGCTGGCATAAGCCTGGTAACCAATCTTGGTCCTCCTTCCATCATATGTAGCATGTTTTTAGGGTTGGTTATCACAACTAAAAAGTTCCCATTTCTTGTCTGCAGTGTTCGCCAGAAGATAGAGTATTTGCACATTAGATGGGCAGTTAAAATTACTTGCTACTTTTTTTGAGCTCTGTGGTTTTCTTGATTGTCTTTCTTTCAAGAAATGATCTATTCCTCCCCTATCTGTGTGTGTGTGTGTGTGTGTGTGTGTGTGTGTGTGTGTGTGTGTTCTTTTTGATAAGAAGGTACTGTAGGAACAGAACAGAGGCATAGATCCCTATGAGCCTGCTATTCCAGGCGACATCGAGGCTCAGGAGTGAAAGTGTTCTCTGCACACTACTATCTGGAGACAATGTGAGTTCTTTTTGATAAGAAGGTACTGTAGGAACAGAACAGAGGCATAAATCCCTATGAGCCTGCTATTCCAGGCAACATCGAGGCTCAGGAGTGAAAGTGTTCTCTGCACACTACTATCTGGAGACAATGTGAGTTCTTCTCTCTAAACCAGAGGAGGTCTTTCCTGTCTTGTCTATATTATAGGAGTTTGGTTCTGTGACAAGTGATCTTCTCTGGTGTCAACCATCTGCAAGGTGCACTGATCCTTGTGCACCTGGTGGCTAGCCTTGCCTTGAGGGTCCTCAGCCCAAAAGAGACCATTGTCCACTCCACCTTCCCTTACCTCTCAATGCTGTAAAAGTACTTTCATGGTAAAGTTCACCCAGGGCCATCAAAGAGCTGGTTTGTGGTTGGAGGGGATCTGTGATATCATGTGCACTCTGCCATCCTGATAGCCTGTGTCAGGAAGGTCTGCAATCTTTGTTTCTGGAAGCAATCCTTTGAATCTGTGAGGGCTGCATTCTTTCTACTGTTTTGTGGAGTCATTTCCTTCCCTTGGTTGAGCTCTGAAGAGGCTCATTGGTATGAGTCACCATTAAAATCCAAAATCCTACCTTCCACGGCCCATGGATTCTTTGACGTGGACCAACTTCTAAAGAGGTAAGACGTTTTCTATTTTTGCATGTTATTGCTGGCTTTTAATATCTGATTGGCAGAAAACTTGATGTTTTTATGTTATCATAAAATATATTTTTACTGGGTTCACTGAAATAAGGTCATGTTTTCTGTTAAAATGTATCAAGAAAATAAGTCAGGTATTAGCACACTTTGAAATCTGTTTAAACAAATATAGGTACAAATAAATGATTTATAGGTAAAATATTAGCAGTAATTACATTGTGCATATATCTATGTATATATCTATAGGTATATGTAGATGTATGTACATGGATAAGTTTTCCTGCGTATCTAATAATTAGAAACTTGAAATTTTTGCTTGGTTAGTAAAGTGACATACTGACTGAATATTTTGAACTTTTCTAAATAAGATAAAGTAATAAAACACAAAGTATGGGACAGATTTATTAACTTTATCTTAAAAGAAGCAAGTATATTTGGTTCTATTTGTAGATGTGTCTTTGCCACATAAAAAGTTATGTGCTATGAGGTAATACATTTAAGAAATTAATTCTGTTTCTAAATATCCGTCCAAAGAATGCTGCTTTAACAATTCAGAATCACTTTATTTGTACTACAAATTTAGATGGGCCAGAATCAATTATACTTACTTGCTTTTGTAAACAATGATGCTGTAGAAATTCACTTTTCAGCAATTAAACGCCTGTTTTCTCTTTTGGGATATATATATTGAGGAGTGGATTCATTCAGCCAGACAAAGTTCTGAGTGATGGGAATTGAAAACTATTGTGGACATAGATTACAGTATTTTACATTTCACAAGCAATGTTTAAGGATTTTATTTTTTTCTTCATCAATGTCAACATTAGTCATTATTGGTTGTCTGGATTATAGCAACTCTAGGGTGTATGAAGGGGCAGTGGCACAGTAGTTTTCATGCTCATTCCCATCATAACTCATGATATCTAACATCTTTTTCTGGGTCTATTGAACATTTTTTCTTTTCTAGAGAAGGGTCTATTCTGGTACATTTTAAAAGTTTAGTTGTTCATCTTTCAGTCTAAGAGTTGTAAGAGTTCCTTGTTGTGAATAAGAGACTCTCATTAGATCTATGACATGAAATTCTTCCTTTTTTGTGGGTTGTCTTTTTACTTCCTGAATAGATTCTTTGATGCCAGAAGGTTTTAATCTCAAAGCAATCTTTTGTCTTTTTCATTGGTTATTGGATTTTTGCCATTAAAGGAACTCATCGCTAAATACAAGGGCTTGAAAATGCATCCTCATACTCTCTTCTAGAAGTTTTAATTTTAAGCCTATAATGTATTTCTGTGGGGAGCCGTTCATAAGAAAAAGCTTATGGACAGAAGAATAACAAATGGCATGAGAGCAAGGATGCGAGTTGTTTCCCAGAGCTCAGCCCAGGCCCTGCTTCTAACCTTTGCACCTCTAACCTTTAAAGTTGCTGTCCGGCAAGAATCTTTACAGCTGCTGTCAGGAAAGTATAGCTAAGGGGAAGAGCCTTTGCAGCTGCTTTTAGGAAAGTATAGATAAGAAGAAGAGTCAACTTACAGCTAGGTCACCATGGCAACCTTGCATTCGCAGAAAAAAAACCCTTCCCCCACGTCCGACCCTATATAAGTAATTGCTTGAGCCCCCATTAAACGAGACTTGATCAGAAAGCCTGTCTTGTCTCCATTCTTTGCATCTCTTGTCCCCCTTCTTTTCTTGGTTACTAGGGCCTCGGTTGATCGTCCCGCGGGCTGGGACATATTTCAAGTTCATCTTTACATAATGTGAGGTCAGGGTCCAATCTCATTTCCCTGTAGATGGTAGTCAGTTGGCTAGCTCCCTCTGCTGAAAGGAGTCTCCAGTACGAAAGTCTATGTTTTCCGCCCTTGTCAAACACCCAGTAATCTTAGAGGGATGGGTTGATTTCTAGGCTTTTAATTCAGTTTCTTTCTTCTATGTGTGTGGGCATGCATTACAGGATCGGGTTGCTGGCAGCAACACACTGGATATAGGGATGTGGTTCCCTAAGGGCATAGGAGCAGAAAAATGCCAATCCCTTGAGATGTTGGAACAAACCTACAGAAAGTAGGACAGTGCACTCCTCACCTGTGATGATGATGCTGTGAACAAAGAATGGTGCCATCAGTCATCTAAAGGCACAGCACGCACTGTTGCTGATATTATCTATTAGTTGATCATGGTGACCAAGAACCATGTTACTGGTGAATTTCTCTCTTGACAGCCATATCTTTTGATCATTTTTATTTCTACTTGTATCCACATTATTTCATTAATATGAGTAATTTCACCCCTCTCAGCATGTTATTTTTGTTCTCTGTTGAGTTTCTTATAGAAACCTTTCCCTTAGTACTGTAGTTGCAAGAATGTGAAAATAACATGCAGTCGAACCAAGAGAGGATGATTAAGAAATCTACCTAATGTAAAAATGTACAAATTGGAAAAGTTAGCCACACTCAAAGATGCATGCAGAGTGGGGAGCAGGTGACAGGAGATTTAGAAATTAAGGCCCCATAAGTCATTGCCTCAACCCTCACTCACAGTAAATAAGTTCTAGTAACAGACACTGGTATCCCACAGCTATGTAAGTACACAAGGCAAATCATGACCAGATACATGCACAGGGTAAAGTAGTCTGGGACATTTTGCAGCGATAGTTCCATGAATAGAGGACATAGGGAATCACATTGCAGATTGTTGGAAGCATCTGTTATTTACTTCATTTGGAGTTGGAAAATGTTTAACTTTTGACACAAATATCTCTGCACAGAAATGATGTCATTAACATGTTTTCTTTACAACCGATAAGGGAAAAAAATTGGAATTTTGATGGTCATTTGTCCTAAAAGTGATAACCTGAAGTGCTCCCAAAAACTAAACTTTCAATAACACGTTTTAGTCAAACAATTGACATGAAGCATGCATCACAGCTTTTGAACAGAGAAAGGGCATCTGAATTTGAATGTTTTTAGGTTAAAGATTTCTACAGTTTCTAGAAATAACCTTAAAGCCTGAAAGGGATACTACTGCTTTTTCATAGTTTTAACAAAGCAGCCACTAATTTGAGCTATTGGATGAGAGAATACTCAAGAGAAAAGCATCACACTCTCTTCTGTGCCTCTTTTAAACTGAGAACCAAGTGATAATTTATTCAAGGTCTTCATCTAGCAGTGGTAGTTTTCAGCATGTAACTGTTGATAGAACAAAGTACACTCCTGAGACTAGCATATGCTGTGCTTTGCCAGCAGCAACTTCATTCATCCAGTGTCTTTTGTTTCTCTAGATGATGTCGATCTCTTGTGGTTGACTTTTGTACTGTAAGATTTTCAGTCTGGATAAAGTGAACATTTGTCAATTCAGGGGTGTAAGCGGTATAGCATTGGGAATTGTGTGTTTGTGCTGTGTGTGGTTAGACTCAGGGTGAGCGGTTAGGATCATGGCACGTGGTCTGAAATCTGTTTCATTTTGTGGCCTGGTTCTGGGTCTAGGGTTAATTTATTTGATTTAGGTCTGTGTCTGGGGTTTGTTGTTGACCTCAGTCATCTGGCATTTGATGAGTAGGGTCAATGTCTGGGTTTGATTTTGGGCTCAGAGTCAGGTCCTGGTTATCATTTGGGGTTCATCTCCAGATTCTGAGGATACAGTTTATAGTCCAGCTCTTCATCTGGTGTCTGGGGCATAGGGTCTGGTCGAGTTTGACTGCAGTTCTTGCATCCATGTCCGAGTTTCAGATCCTGCTCTGCCTCCAGGGTCTGGTGTCTGAAATCTGATGTCCAGGGTCTCTTTGTCCCAGTGACAAGTGTCTGACACCTGGTCTTCTGTATCTCAGATCTGGGGTATGTTTTTAGCTCCAGTGTCCAAGACTTTGTTTATTTTTGACGCCGGTGCATAAGAGTTTATTATTGATTCCTGTGCACAGCTTGCATCCAGGGCCCTCGATCTGCTGAGTCCAGGTCCCATGGTCTGGTGTGTACTTTGGTGTGGTGTCCAGGTTCTAGGGTCTAGTCCTGTATTTGGTGTCTCAAGTCTGGCAACAGCATCCAGTGTCTGTCAACCAATGGTCATTGTTTCCAATGCCAAAAGGATCTCCAAAATGGGGTCCAGTGAAGAAGGACACTTTATTTATTTAAAACAGCTAATTTGTGAACAGACAGGTTTTGGAGCAGTTTAGTGTAGTGCTACAGGTTAATTATGAAGCATCATGGCAAAGAGGGCCTAAAGTGGGGGTACTCTGGGGCTGGTTCCCTATTCAGGTAGGAAGCTATTTTCTGCTGCTCTATAAACTGTTGTGTTTAGGTGCTTTGCTCTGCTCTGCTCCACTCTGCTCGGCTACACTGTGCTCTGGCTTGTCTTCAGAAGGCAGTTCAGTGCTGGAGGCAGGCAGGTCAGTGAAAGCTCCTCCTTGAAAGGTGGTATGCATGAGAGATCCCTGTGTTGAAATAGATGCTATGTTTTAATGTATATATAACTATGAGCACAGTCAGTGACCAGAAACTCTTCTCAGGTATTTCTTTTGCAGACAACATGTCCCTCATTCTGGCAGGTGTGAGGCAAAAGAGCACCTGTTGTCATGAGTGAAGACAGGTACATTTACCTTTGTTCCAGCCCAGCATGTAAAGTGCAGAGAATTTGGGGAGCTGGAAGGGGGAAGGGTTAGGACAGCTCTGAATATTATCTGTCCATCTCAGATTTAGCCAACAGGTGAAACAGAGCAGAGGGGAGAGGCTGGAGGAGGAAGCAGTAAGAATTGGTAGAATAAAATCCATCCCAGTACAACCCAGTGTGTGAAGGAAAGAGCAGATAATTGTGGAAGAGGATAGGAGCATTCTTGAGGTGAATTCTCCATTTTGATTTTATCAGACGTGTGAGGAGTATCCTGGAAAAAAGGGGGGGCAGGAAAAAATCTGCAGGCTATTTGTCCATCTGGTGCCAGCCAGTGTGTGAGGAGCAGGGTGGGTGCCTGGTGTAAATGCAAAATATGTCTAAAATTGTAGAAAATATTTATAGGAGTTAATCTGAACCAAACTGATGATATCAGCTAGAGAGCAAAATCTCAAAGGCTATGGTGAATCAGTTTTGCTGCCGCTTTCATGCATTTGCAAAGATTGAGAGAACATGAGGAAAATCACACGTAGGTGGTAAAAAGAAAGGCAGTGGGGGCTAATAAGCATGTCTGATCTAGAGTTGATACTCTATTCAATGTATATTACAGTTGTTACTTAAAAGTGTGTTTAACTAGCTCAGAACACTAGTGGACAGGCCTGCTTAAAACATGCCATTGAAGTAATCGATTAGGGTTGTGATTACCCACCAGGACCTGGCCCAGGTAGGAATTTGATCTGATCACCCTGTCCAGGTTACTTTTCATAGAACTGTTTTTCCTTCCCACTTTGGTAGGAGACAGTAGAGACTTCCTTGGAGGTGATTTCTCTATCCCTGCTCTAGGAAGTGAGGGAAAGTGGAAGGGGGTGCCTGGAATATAGGGCAGTCAACATCTGGAGGCGATTTGTTCTGTCTTACACAAGTTCAGTACGTGAAAGGTTACAGGATGCTGTAAAACCTGGGAACAGAGACCTTGAGGCAAACTCTTTTTGATGAAATAAAGTTGGTATGTGAGGGACCTAGAAGGCCTGGAAAAAATGGTTGAGAAGAGACTTAGAGGGGCATTCTCCATCCTGGCTTCTGCCAGATTGTGAGGGGCAGAGGTGGTCCCCACGTAAGGGACTAGCTGAGTCTTGGGGATCACTAAAGGGGCCTCTCTCTTTCCATAAGGTTGTGAGTGGCAGAGGGGTCATCCTCGGGCATGGCTGAGATGAATCTTAGAGCTGACTTACCTATTTCAGCTGTGCCAGTGTGTGAGCAGCAGAGGGTGCTGTGTGAGAGCCTAGGGTAGAGAGTCACACTTCAGCCTGTGGAGTTCTCACCAACACTTTGTCTGGGCTGGTTTATGTGAATGAATACTTCAGACCAGTTTTTTGACGTATTATTACCTCAGGCCAATCTTAAAGCAAGCACTTTCTATGGGAGAAGTTTCTGAAACACTGGCACAAGAGCAGCCATGATGACTCACAGTTCTGGGGAAATATTAGTCAGTGCAGCATTGGTCCTGGAGGTGCTGAGCTTCTGGGATGAGGTGGAACCCTGTGTGTACCTGGTTTACCTCAGAGTCTTCCTAGGAGTTTGAGCCACAGGAGGAAAAGGTAGGGAGAAGCTTCTTCATGCATGAATAGTCCTGAGGGTTTGGCATAGAAGTATCGGTCTTCTGGGCTCCAGTAGAGTGAGGGATGGTGTGGAAAATTTTTTCTTGGCTTGTCAACTCATGCTCAGTGTCGTTTTCATGCGGCTGTCTGATAACACCAGCAACATGATGTGAATTCAGTTTGGGGCTCTGTTATGCTCCATTTATCCCTGTGTTGGTTGTTATGCTGACAGCACACTCTTTCAATTACTGGTTTGTTTCTTTGGAGTCAGCTTCTTCGGAATACTGTAATAGAAACATTCAACTGCATGTACTGAATGCTGAATCATTCATTCCCAACACCTGGTACAGAGGCTACTGATAGAGTGGCAGGTGTCTCCAGTAAGCATGAGCATCACAGTAAGGGTACCTTCCTTGCCTTGAGAGAACTGTGTCTGCTTACTGCTCTTCTGAAGTTTCTTTTCTATTTTTCTGGCATGGTACTTGAACAGTTGTTTTGAACCAAGAAAAATATACAGAGCTTTCAATAGCAGTGTAGATGTATTTTTTTTCTGCACTGAGATTCCTCAGCTGTCCTTGCTTTTTCAGATTTGTTGTTTCAGAGGCAGGAGTTTTATATGGCTTATCCAAACAGGTGTGCCACCCCAAGGTCTCATTTCATGATTCAATAATGACATCATAGTGGTTTCCTCCTAATTAAGCTCTGTTAAGCTCTCAACACTTGCTCAAATGTGGAAAGTGTTCTGTTGTGTTTTATTTTGTTTTTCAATTTTGACCTGTTTCCACTTTTCTGACGTGGTTACTGAGACTTATTTCCTCAATTTTATTTATTTATTTTTTAATGATAGAGCTAGCTCGTTTTACTTTGGATGTTTTTAGAGTTTTGTGAATTTTATCAGAATTTCTTTGTGCTTTTCATCCTCTGATTAACTGCATGAAAAAAACATATACCATTTAAAGTATTCGAAGCACTCATTTTTACTGCATTTAATGCATTTTCAGTGCCGTAGAAATATCAACACTATCTATCCTCAGAAACTTTTTTCTTCTTCCAGAGTACCTGTAACAAGAAATAGTAATTGTCCATTCCTTTATCTAGTCTTTGTGAACCAAATTGTAGTTCATGTCTGGGATTTTGATATCTGCAGTTACTGTGGCCTGTGGAATTATAGGATATTTGTCCTTCTGTGGTGGTCTTAATCTCACTTAAAATGAGTTCGAGGTGTATCCGTGTTGTAACCTGGGGCAGAATTACCTGAATTGTTAAAGCTCACTACTGGTCCTCTGTGTGCATGCCACATTTGGTCTGCATATCAGTGGACTCTGGGTTGTTTACACCTTTTGGCTATCATCCACATACCCACTCATTCAGAAAATATTTGTTAAGGGCACATTATGTGTTAGGCATTGAGGCACGATGTGGGCAAACCACATGAAGAAAGTATGGTCCATATTATCACATGAGTTTATTGAGCAACTTGCACAACTAGCCAAGTCTTTTAAATTAATTATATGCTCTGAAGCAATATATGAGCTATGCACCCTTATCTTCATGCTACAGATGACCATTCCGGAGTTTAGAGAACTTAAAAAATTCACCCAAAGCCCCAGCACTAACTTCAGATCTCCACTTAGCTCAGTTTAAACCCAGGCCACAGCCCACCCCACATACCTAGGCTGTACTGATCAACCTTTCCAGAGGACTTAGAGGAACTGAATCACCCAAATTATTTTCTCTTACCCAACTTTTATGTAGAGTGCTGTCTGGAGGCACTTGCTTTTTCAGCAGGTGACACTGCTGTCTGGTCCTGTTCTGAGCCACTTTTTTTCAGCACATTTGCTATTACTGACGATTCTTTCAAACTGGATTCATTGCTCACTGGCACCCTGAGCACTGCCTTCAATGCCAGAGTAACATATTAACAGATAACATGCATTCTTTGGGGCTTATGATGTGTTTTCACTTGCATGACTTTAATTAATACTTTAACAACCCTTGTAAGTCCCTGGGGATTATAAAGATGATAGGAAAAAGAAAGGGCCTATACAGGTAGGGAAGCCAAGACTAAAACCCATGCCCTAAGGCTCTTTCAACTTTCTTCATAAAAGTAAGAATGAGTGAGATTGGGAATAGAACAATGAAATGGTTGTCAGAAATATATCTAGACAACAAAGAAAATGATGCTAAAAGTTGCAATTTGCAATATCTTGGAAAGAATATTTATGATTTGATTAGCTGGTTGCCATCGATTAAGTTTGAATAAGGTTGTACCACCAGCTAGTTCTCTTTAGTTTCCCAGTCAATAACACTCTAATTCTATACTAATTTCACAGTGAACACGACACATTATAATGTTCGCTGAAGTGTTCTGTGAGCTATCTGACACAGTATGAATGTGAGATTACAGTCCTGCTATCAATTTACCCCTCTGCCCTCTCCATATCTAAATCCTAACTCACGAATATTATCTTCAGCATTCATTGACTTTCTTTCACATCTGTAAATGTGAAATCACTCATTCAGAAAACATTCAGGGTTCCTCAAGGGCTGTGAAATTGTCCTGGAACTTCTGAGAAGAATCAGATATGGGCCAGCTTCTCAAAGAGTTCACAGTACATGGGTAGACAGATTAAACAAAAAAATTTAAACCACAAGAGAGTTGCCTAATTGGAGCTCGGAGAAAGAAGCTGTTACTTTCTCCAAGAGGAACAGGCATTTGAATACAGTTCCGAAGACATGAATTTCAAGTGTGTGACCTATGTGAAGTCCCTAAGCCTGTTATTATCTGTGATCATCAACCCTGGAGCTCCTCAGGGAGTCCTTTTCTTAGAGTACATGGTTCTGAGGCTGGGGTCCATACCCTCCTTCATCTCGGATCACCCACTGTACAAACTGCCTGTGTGTCAGTGAGCTTCCCTTAGTCAGAGGGTTTTACATACCTCTCAGTTTAGCAGAGCAGTAAAGGTCTGAGGCTGAATGAAAAGATCAGTCAGATAAACCAAGTAACATGTGGATAAGAGAGTGTTATAAAACCATGACAATTTTAGTGAGTTTGTGAGAAGCTTTGGATTTAATTGCAATACCACTGAAAATGTGACCTCAGACCTAGATGCAAACATTTCTGTGCCGCTGAAACCTCAGTTTCCTCATCTATAAATGGTGACGGCTATAGTACCCACCTCACAGGGGCATCAAAAGGTGTGAATGAGTTTAGTCATGTCTAATTCTTAAAAGAAATGCTGAAATACTGTGAAAACAAAACATGTGGCAGCCCCTATTGTTGATGTATGAACTATTAAAACAATGATATCAGTCACTGTTTGACACATCAGCAACAGATGGCAGCAGTTTCTAGGATACTCTGTATTTTTCCACTCTTACCTATATTTTGATCCACAAGGAAGATTTTCTTGTCCATAGGACTGGGAAAATACTCACCGTCTGGGGTTTACTTTGTTTCACTCCAAAGGCCGCCCAAAAAGGTTGGACTAAAAGGTGATAAGAAATAAGTGTTTTGGTTGGTAAATGTTTCCAAATTCTGTAGATTCTTATTAGGGACACAGAATTCTGAATCAGAGAATGACGAGTAAAAGGACAATCCAAGGGTGATCAGAAAATGGTTTCACTAAGGCCTACGCTTCTGTTGCATGCATCAACTAAATTTCTTAAAATGCTCAAAAAAAAGACAAAACCTTATGTTTGCTTTATTCTATGTTAATAAGATAGCTATTGCACTTATTTAAAAAATAAGTTGGCCTTTCATGACAGAAACACTCAACCAACTGGGATTAGAAGGAAATACCTCAACGTAAGGAAGGTCACATATGAAAGGTCATCAGTGAGAGGACTGAAAGCGTGTCCTCTAATATCAAGGACTAGGCAAGGATACTGACTATCGACACTGTTGTTCAACGTTGTGGTGGAGAAACTGTTTTATGACATGACTGCTGTGGGACCCTTGAGCTAGATCCAGTTGGATGCAGGCCAGAGCAGTGACTGCTACCCATAAGTCCCCAGCAACAGTCTGACTGACCCCTTTTCTATGCTGGTTTCTCAAACAGTCCATTGCTCTTGCCCAGGCAGTCGTTTCCCCTTTCTTGGATGTGGATCACACTCCAGTACATCTTGCCCTGTTCTATAGAAATCTTTAGCACCTTTCATGCTGCATGGATGGTATCCACAGTGTCTTACTGCAGCCCAAGATGTGTGTCATATGTACATTCATTTAATAAACTCAATGTTGGCAAGAATGTGAAAAAATTAACACCCTTACACACTACTGGTGGGAATGCAAATGGTTCTGACACTATGGAAAACAGCATAAAGGTTCCTCAGGAAATTACAAATACAGCCATGTGATGTAGTAACTCAAATTTTGGATAAGTATCTAAAATAACTAAAAACAGAATCTTGAATAACTATTTGTGCAACCATGGCCATTTTAGCATTTTTCACAGTATCCAAGATGGGAAAGCAACCTTAACGTCCCACAATTGATGAATGGGTACAATAAATGTGGCATTTACATGCAACAGAATCCTGTTTAGACTCAACAAAGAAGGAAATCCTGTCATAGCTCCAGCATAGACGAACCTTGAGGTCATTGCATTAAGTAAAATAAACCAATCACAAAAGTCAAATACTGCATGATTCCAGTTAGAGAACGTACCTAAAGTAATCACATCATGAAAACAAGATAAAATGGTGGTTGCCAGGGGCTGGGGGAAAGGAAATGGGGAGTTTTTAAATGGGTGTAGAATTTTTTTTCAGTCATGAAAGACAAGGCAGCTCTAGAGATCTGTTGTACCTCAATGGTCATATAGTTAACAATCCTGTACTGTACCTTTAAAAACTGTAAGAGTAAATTTATGATGTTTTTAAAAAGTGAAATAAAAAATAAATTTACGGGGCTGTGGGTTTTAACTGAGTCCAGATAAGTTGTGTAGATGTATGGTAAACCCTCTTTTCATGTCAAAACCTTGTGGACAGCCACACGCTGTGTTTGCAGATCTCTTATACTACTCGGAAGAGCCTGAGAAATCAGAGTCCCGAAGATGGGGAATCTCAATACTAGTCCCAGTCTCTCTCTCCAGTTGAGACAGATGGACTTTCTTCTAAACTCTTCCAAGCAGCAGAAAAGGAAGTGAGCTGTTCACCTTTTTTTTATAATGACTGCACTCTGTTACATTTACCTGATGCTGTTTCTACTCTCTGACAAGTGAAAGACATCAGGGAGACTCAAAGGCCAGAATCAAAATAGAACACCAGGTTCATTTTGGGGTAGAAAGATCGTGTGGTGTGATAAAATATACATAAATGAATTATAAATCTTTACATAATGTCTTATTCATTTCTTCTAGGACATGCAATTCAATAACTGAACTGTGGTGAGATTGGTGTTAGATCTTCTGTGGATTAATTAAGGTTTCTTTAATTACCCTTTACTTAACAATGTTTAGCAAAAATAATCTTTAAAAAAACAATAAAATTTAAGCAAATAGAAAAGTATGAACAATTATACTGAGAAACCTTCACATCTAGCACCATTCAGTCTGATCACAACATTCTGCTACCATGGCTTCAGATCTTTTTCTTTCTTTTTTAAAATTTAAAAACAAATAAACAAACAAATAGACTAAAGAAGGCATACATAGCCAAGCCCCCTGTGAGAGCTTCCTCCTTCTATGATAATTATTTTGAATTTGTTATTTCTTATTCACTTTCCAATTTCATACACTTAATACTTATTAATGTTATCTATAAAATGTATAATTGTTTTACACATTATGAAATTTTATGTGACTAGCCCCTTAGTGTATAACATGCTCTTTTACATCTTGCTTGTTTGCTGAACAAGCAAACACTGTTTCCTGGTTACCTCCTCAGATGCAGCTCAGACCTCAAGCCAGGTCGGTTTCAGGACTGCACCTCTAAGTCCTCCTGCCCACTCATCTCGCTTCCTCAAAGTCCATTCTTCATCAGAATCCTCAGGGTCATCCACCTGAGGTTTGATGGCCTGCCTGCGATGACACATGAAGGCTGGTCGAGTGGCTCGGACACCTGGAAAGAAGCAAAATCTTTGTCCTGAAAGAGAAGAGCTTGAAGGAGTGACAAAGTACCAACAAAGCAGGGCAACTCACTCTGATGGGCCAGGAAAGCCTAGAACAAGGCATCCTGAGCTCTGCATTGTCCGTGCCAGCTCTGCGCTGACACAGAAGACCGAAATGTACCTCTAGACCACTCTCCACACAGAAGAGAACTGTAGGCAGATGGAGCCAGATGAATACAGATGTTTCATGTTTCCCAGGCTCACCTGCAGCCAGCACTTCTCATTACCTATAGCCTGTAGTGCATCGTAGTTCCTTTTCACATTCCTGTAATGGATTTTCTCCCAGTCTCCCATCTCTGTCCATTCTTCCTTGGAGAAGTATATAGAAATGTCTTTGAAAGCATCTTTGGCCTAGAGAAAAATAATGGAGTCCACCAATAATTTCCTAATACAAGTCAGAACTTCAAGCTGGGCGTTCTTCTCCACCTGTGTGCAGGCTGCAGACAGACCTCTGGGTGGTCTCTGCAAATCAAAGATTAGGATTTTCTCTCTCTGCCCATCCTGTCCTGCTACCTGAGCAAACACTGAGCATTCCCCTAGCTGTCGCCTGACACAGAGCAGGCGATGATGCCAGTGTCCTGTTCTTCCCTCCACATCCCACACAGGACCAATGGCCTGTTCTGTGCACATTCACAGAGAGGGTCACCCACTGGCGCAGGCCAGGAGTTGTGGTCTTCTGGGGACCAAGTCCTTGTCACCAGGCCCTTTGTCCCGTCAGACCCCGCTTGGAGGCTGGTGCTGCCTCCCCCACCTCTCACCTTGGCCTTATGCCCTGTCCTCCTTGTGTCTCCCTCATGGGCTTCCTCTGGGACCTGCCAGGCCTCATGCTGTGGCGACCACCAGGCAGGCCTCTCCTGCTCGTGAGGCTGCAAGGGCTCCTGAGCCTCTCAGCCCAGAGGCCAAGGTGCCTGTGAAAGGAGGAGGCACTGAGAGGGGTGACAGCGCAGAAGACCAGGAAGATGTGAGGACCTCACAGGACCTGGGTTTGTGGGGCAGAGCCCATGGGCGGAAGGTCTGCACCACCAGCACAGAGCGGCCTAACGCTTTCAGCAAGAACTTTATAAGCAGGTAGTGTGTGCTGAATGCCGCATTCATCCCGGGGAAGAAAGTCATTCAGTAAATTTCGATGGGACAATGTGCAGACACAAAGTTAAATTCGTACAGGTCAAAGGTTCAAATACAAGTGAAATAAGATGTGTATTAGAAAACCCACTGGGAGAATTGTAATCTCCCATAAAGAAGTGGCATTCTGCGTCGTAGATATGTTTAAGTAGGGCGGGTCTAGAAAGGTTTCGGAAATAAGACATTCTTCAAATCATTCAGAAAACAGAAAACCCGAAAACACTGACATGTGTTTTGCCTAAAAATAAGACGTCACCTGCAAAGACGGGGTCTGCAGACAAGGGTCATTTGAAAACCTGGTGCCTTTCACAGGATAAAATGGATAGAGTGTTTCTGGGCCTTTTCCTAGTTTTGATCACAGAAATGTTACGTGATTCCCATGATTTGGAAATAAGCCAACTAATTGTAGTTTTTTTTTTTTATAACTACTGTGTAATAAAGAGAAATCTCAGTAAAGCCCAGTAATGGGCCAGCAGGGGGCGCCCTCACATGAAACCGCCGAAGGTCAGTTACAGACCCCGCAGGGGAACCCTCCCCAGGAAAGAATCCTCAGTTAAGGGCCCCCACGGGAAGGACAGTGTGTCTCCCACCAGAAACCGACTCCCCAGCTACTCAGCCGGTGAGAAACAGTCATCACCCTAAACTTTCTCTTCTTGTCCAGTGCACTTCCATTCAAAATGGCCTTTCCAACTTCCTTCTTGCTATCTACAAAACAACATTCCTTTATTCCTGGGACTTTTGCTATTGTTTGCTTGTTCCAAATTGTGATTATTTGCTGTTCCCGAAAAAACCTATTTTTGCTGGTAAGATAACTGATGTTTTCATTTTTGATTTTTTTTTTTTCTGAGACGAAAATTTTTATTTTATGTATCACTTGCCATGAATTTTCATCATTAGTCATTACATAATTACTGCCTTATGCTCTTATCTGTGGTATGAGCATTTTCTGTCCACGATTCACTTCTGATTTTCTATCATGTTCATGATTTACATAAGTACAGCTATCAGTGAAAGTTGCACATTGAGATGCAATCCTGCATTCATAATATCTGATGTTTTGCAGATAACAGTGTAGAAAAGATTTAATCACCTTTTCTTTTGAGTCACCTCATATAAAACATAAATCAATAACTGAGACATTTTAAGTCTCTACAGCAGATTTTCCAATGCACTTGTGGAAATGGTCCCAGACAGTAAGATCTACAGGAACAACTTCCATGTCCACTCCCTGGTGTGATTTCTGTACCACTTTGGTTCCCAGCTGTTCGATTCATGCAAAAGGGGCGCAGATAAGATGAATGTTTTGCTTCACTTCTTCGACATCCTGAACTTTCTGTAGTTCATTTTTCTTCAACCTGTTCATAATAAATTTAGGTTGGCGTCTGATTAAACTCTTCAAGTCTCCTCATTGCATCAATTTTGTTTGTTTGTTTGTTTGTTTGTTTCCCCCACACAGCTCTTGCTGGTGTTTGACAGGTCCATTTCTAGTCTCCAAATCTCAATGAAGTATGCACTGTAAGCTCTTTGCCAACAGCTCATGAATGCTTTAGTCCACCTGAGCTTGCAAGAATAGCTCTTCTTTTTACCGTTTTTATGACCTTGGATTTGCAAAATCTGAACACCTTATAATCCTTAAGAACATCATGTGGTGGCCAGGGTGTATTAGACCTGAACAGAAATATCACTTTTTATACACTTGTTGAATCACCTGGGGACCCACCACTCAAACACCAAGCATGAAAGGAAGTGATGTAGCTCCGTCACAGCCTGTTTCATTTTCTTTACCCTCTTTAATCCCCACCCCACATTTCCACCCCTGACCTATGGATGTTGCCATCTCTTTTTTTATGAACTGGATCCCTAAAGGAGTGTCATCTTCCCCCATGTGCTGGCAGTACGCACCCGGCATACTCATGGGGCCTGGTTCACCTGGGACCTGGCGCACCCAATGTATGATCCGTAGTTCCATCAGGGTGCAAACACAGGACCTTCTACATGTAAAGCAGATGTGCTAACCACTGCACTATGCAGCCAAGTCCATGTTTCATTTTAAGGTCAACATTATTCAATGGCCCACATGGGCATCCAGAGGAGACCTTGGGCATCTCTGGGGCTCTTGAGCAAGCAGGTGCGATGCCCACAGAGGCTTTTGAGCTGTCTGTTCCCTCACCGACTGGTGTTTGAGGCTTGATCTCTCCCTTGGACCAGAGCTGTTGCTCTCTATGTGTCCGAAGCCCTTCAGGTTCTATTAGGGATCTGTTTTATGTCTTGGCCCTTTTCTGATTAAAGTCCTCATTTTGCCTGCAAGTACTCACTTGGCACTTCAACCTGACTTGAAACCAGGCTGTCTCTTGGAACTGTGCTAGACGTTGGCCGTATTCTTTTTTGGAACTGGCCTGTTTCTACTGAAACTGAAACATCCAGTAAGTGACTCCAGAACAGGAAAAACAATATTGAAACTCTAGTAACTGCTGGTCCATTAAAAAGAGGGAACTGTCATTTGGGCCAAATAAAAAGTGGTCCCACTGGAAATTCTGATTCCCACTCCTTACCCTGTACATACGTTAAACCATCCGTCCACTGACAAAACAATAGCTCTTATGAACTAGTATTGGTGTGGGAATATTAATAAGGCCTCAAAAGGTGCCTGTCTCCCTAGTTCCGCTTATTCAGAGGACAGCCCAGGGAAGCCTGTGAACACTGTCTCTGGACATTTCAAATTACCTAGTAGACCTTTCCAGGTTTGGTGAATAAAGGAAAGCAGTAGCATGTAATTTGGGAGGAATGTAAACACTGTTTTCTTGAAACTCGGTTGTCTGTGAAGAGGGAAAGTATCAGGTGATACTAAGTTCTGTTTGGTCAATGCTGTATTCTGTAATCACTACATAATCACTAAAACACTGATTTAAAAAATGTGTAGCTACCAAGCTTTGAGATGAAAAATGTGAAATGAGATAAAATAGAATAAAAGAACCAATTTTAAATAGCAAAATCAAACAACGAAATCCTCCCAAAGCAAAATAAAATCTTGGAAACAAATAAAAAATATTCAAAGTGCCAATGATAGAAAATATATACAAAGGAAATGGAAATCATGTGTCTTTGAGTAGAAAGATTCAGTACCACAAATAGGTCAGTTCTGCATATATTAATGTAAGTTTTAATGTCATTCTAATAAAAATAGTTTATTTATTTAAATTTTCAAGCAGGTTAAAAGAATACATTTAAATAGACAAGCTTGAACTACAAGGCAATTTTGAAAACCATTAAGAAGACTGGATGGGTTAGCCTATCAAAATTATATACATATAGATGTGCACATATGTATTAGTATATGTGTGTGTGTGTGTATTTGTGTTTGTATGTATGTATATATGTATACATACACACACACAACTATGTGTACAACCTCATTAAATCCTGTGACCCACACTCTTTTCCCTTCTCAATGATAATACCTTGACCACGCCAAGTGTCCAGTTGGCACCCAAAGCATTCCAGCAGGAAAATTCTTGTAGTTCATCATATCATACTGTATCATATACTGTTCTTATCTAGACACATGGTCCCAGCACTGTTCTTAAATTTTATGTATTCTAGAAATGGGGGAGCTAAAAGAGGGACAATCATACTAGAAAAACATTTAAGAGAAGATTGCATTTCAGTCCTCAATTTTAAGACTATTAGATGTATGTTCTAGAAAAGGTTGTTTACAGTGACACTTTGAACACAGTTTTACCAATATTACAGTGTGGTGAAATCATCCATTCCTTGAAATAACACTTGCCTGAACTTTGCAAGCAAGCAGTACTCTTAGAAACAATAGTTATATACGCGGCTTTAAGCACTGTATTTGACCCACTATGCTGTGGCATGCATTCAATGAAATAACATTCCTATCGAATTATATGAAAATGGTGCATGTAGAAACATCTTTAATGTGTGTGTATGACTTTTATTTGCATTACATGCTGAATACATACACGCATTGAAATACCACAGTTCCCAACTTTGCAAGCAAGTAGTAAGGCAGGATACTTAGTTTAGGGAAACCCCCTCTGGGATAGGGCTCTGAAAGTTTTCCTCAGTCCTTTAATTAGTCCTCTCTCTGTTTTGATTTCAAGGGTGAGACTCCAGCACAGGAAAACAGCCCAAGGTCAGAAAACAAGACAGATAGCCTTGGGCCAACTCCTCCCTTTTTGGTGGCATGCGAAACAAGCTAAGACCAGGAGACAGACAGCGTTGGGACATCCCCAACCCCCAACAACTCAAAATCCCACAATTCAGACAGCTGGAGTCAGACTGTCTCTCTGAGCTGCCTGACTTTCCTCTCAAGTAACTTTCACTTTAAGAAAACATGCTCTTTTCTGTTTGCTGTTTGTCATGTCCCCGAATTCTTTCTCAGGGCGTAAGACAAGAACCTGGTCACTGGAGCTCCAGGTTGGGTTCTCTCTTTGGACTACTGCCCAGCTGGAGCTGTCCAGCATCAGCAGCACTCTTAGAAAACACTATTGTACATGTATGTTTAAATTGTGTTTTACATGTATCACATGGTAGTGTCAGCACAGGAACACATATAAAACTGCTTAAATACACATATAATGAGGGTGAGAATTAGGAGGTGAGAAAGAGGATTAATGAGTTAGGAAGTCCAGTGCGTCAGGGTCAGGGATTAGGGGTTCAGGATCGGGGTCAAGTTAGAGAGTTGGGGTGTGAAGGTTAGGATTCAGGTTGGGGTTAGAGTTGAACAGTGGGCAGGTTGAGGGTTAAATTCAAGGTCAGCAGATCAAGGTTAGAGTGTCAGGGTCATGGCTGAGGTCTGGGGGTCTGGAATCCAGGGTCTAGGGATCAAGGGGTTAGGGTCCAGGGTTCTTAGGTTTAGGGTTGTTAAACGTTATTCAGTTCTGAATAAGAAGTAAGGAGGTTAGGGTGAGAGGTTAAGGGGTTAGGGTTAGGGTTTAGGGTCAGCAGTAGGGTTCAGGTTGGGGTTAGGTTTAAGCATAACTAGTCCACCTCTCCCTCCTCCCTGTCCATCTCTCTGAAGCCAATAGGACACACCTAGCATTATGGGTGAGTCAGGGTTTGAGCTCCATCACTGGTTTTCTTTCCTCATCCTGATCTCTACCAGGAGAAGAATGCAATGTCTTTTCTAGTCACTGACTGTTTCAAGTTCCGCTCTTCCTCAGTCAGGGGTTGTGGAGGTCCTCAGAAGTCGGCAGTTTTGTCTCACCATTTCTTCTGGGAAGGGGCTGCTGGTCCTTCTGTGCCAGGGCTGTCCTAGGTACAGCACATCCCTGGCACATGAGGCACTTGATAAACACATGTGGATTTATACAGGACCAAGTGTGATGAACTGCCAGCCCCCAGGAGCAGCCTTCCTGAGTGCTGCAGGGGACCTCCTGGGACTTGCCAGCTCCTTCGTCCAATCCGAATGAGCAGCAGGAGACAGCCAGGTCTTAGACAGGACAGCCCTTGGCCTCTGACCATCCAGGGAGTCAACTCTGGTTCTCCAGCTCAGTACAGTCTGGGTTCTGTCAACCCCAACCCCAGGCAATTGCTGAGGACTGTACTGCGGGGCATTTGAGCAGCCACCTGGGAAGCCCAGGCAGCTCCCAGAGATGTTTCAATTCCCAGCATCCATGTAGGTGAGACAAGTACCTCTTTTCTCAAAGTCTCAGCTTCTAAGAAAGGGGAGAACCCAGAAGACGTCTAATGTGAATCTGGCCACAGCAGCCGTACGGCAATCCCCTAGTGTTCTGGTTGTAACGAACCTTTGCCATTTGTACTCATTGAGAATCAAAGATACAGGAGCGATGGCCTTGCTTGTGTATGGCATCATGAAAAGTAACTCTTTGCTACGATCTTATGGGCATATCTGGAACGACACCTGAGGGTTTGTCGTCATGAAATGTTTGTTATTCTTGCTGCCATCTCTGGTGTATCTCACGAGTGATACCTGAGCTCATGAGAAGGTTTTTCTGCTGCTATCTCGTGGGCCTTTGGAAATTACACTTGAGTGTATGTCATCATGAAAAGTTTATTTTCCGCCCTTATCTAGTCTGCATCTTGGGAATACAACCCGTATAAATATTAATTTAAAAATTCTGCTGCCACTCGGTCGGCATTTTGAGAACACCAGGTGTATGTCGTCGTATACATTTATTTTCTGTGGTCATCTTGCCGACATTTCGGAAATAACGCCAGTGTTTACCATCATGGATATTCTGCCTCGGCTGCCACCTGGTGGAAATTTTGAGAACAACGCCACAGTTTTTAAGAGAATACATTTCTGCTGCTATTTGGTGTGCATTCTGAAAATAAATCCAAGGCATGTCGGTATGAAAAGTTTTGTCTGCTGCGATTTCGTGTGCATCTTAGGAAAAACACAAGAGCGCATCATGAAGTGATTCTCCGCTACCATTCTGGTGGCGTGTATGGCATCATAAAAGTTTACTTTGGTGTCAACTGGTGGGCGTTTTCAGACTATCACCGAAGTGTCTGTCATCACGACTATTCATTTTCTGCTGCCATCTGGTGGGTACTTTGGAACTAACACCACAGTGCATGTCAAAAACATATTTCCTCTCCTATCTTGTGTGCATTCTGATAATAAACACAAGGGCATGACATTATGAAAAGATTTTTTGTCTGCTGTCATCTAGTGAGCATTTAAAAAATAACACCCGGGTGTATATCATCACAACTCGTCGTTTTCTTTTGCCTTCTGGTGGGCAATTGGGAACTAACACCGCAGTGTATGCCATGAAAAGTTATTTCTGTTATTTCGTGTGCTTAAAAAAAAAAAAAAACAAAGTCATGTCATTAAGACATTATGTTATTCTGCTGCCATTTCATGTGTATCTTGGGAATAACACAGGAGAGCCTGTCACAAAAAATTGTTCTCTGCCACCATCTCGTGCCTATTTTGAAAATAACACCCAGGTGCATATCATCATAAAAATGTATTTTCTGTTACCGTACCGTGGGCGTTTAGGAATTACACTCTTGAGTGGGTCATCATGCCTATCGCTCTCCGCTGCCATCTGGTGCGCATGTGTGGAAAAACACTATTGTGCATATCCCGAAAAGCATTTTTGTTGCTATCACGTGTGCCTTTGAAAATACATGTAAGGCCATGCAATAGTGAAAATTTTTTGTTTGGTGCCATTTCCTGTGTATCTTGGGATAAATACAGGTGGACATGTCATCAAATATTCTCTACTCCCATCTTGTGGGAATTTTCAGGGCGTTTCTCATCATAAAAATGTAGTTTCTGCTGTCTTATGGTGAGCATTTTCAGAATAAATCACAGCATATGTCACAAAATGTAATTTTGTTGCTATCGCATGTGCATTCTGAAAATAAACTCTGTGAAATGTCATTACGAGAAGTTTTCTGGTGCCGTTTCGTGAGCATCTTGTGAAAAACAGAGTGCTTGTCATGAAGTAATTCTCTGCTCTAGCCTTGTGGGCAATTTGGAAATAACATCCTACCGTAGATCATCTTGAATACTCGTTCCGTGCTGCCATCTGGTTGTCATATTGGGAATAACACCAAGGCACATATAAACAGTTGTTTCTTTCATTATCTCATAGAGTTAGAAAAATGACACCTAAGGACGTTTGGTTAAACAACGTTCTTGTACATGGACATCTGGGGTGTGTCTTGGGATACACAAAGAAGTACATACCATGACAAATTATTCTCTACTGCCGTCTGGTGGGCATTTGAAAATAAAGTGTATGTTAATATAAAAAGTGATTTGCTGTTGCCATCTGCTCAGCATTTTGGGGATAGCAGAAGAGTGCAGGTCTTGAAAAGTTATTTTTGCTACTATCTTATGTGCAGTTTAAAAAATGACTCCGCAGGGTACATTTTTATAATTTTTTTCCCGCTGCCATTCTGTGTGAATCTTGAGAATAGCACAGAAGTGCATGTCTTGAAAAAGTGTTCCCTGCTGTCATCTCGTGGGTATTGTGAAAGTACCCGTGTATTCATAACTTTTTTCCTGCTGCAATCCTGTGGGCATTTTGAGAATGACAGAGTGTACATCATCATAAAAATTAATCTTCTGCCACCATCAAGTGTATATTTTTTTAATGACACCTGAGTGGTCATGAATACTCATTCTCTACTGGCATATGGGATCAATGTCACCAGAAAACTTTACACTCTACTGCCATCTGGAGGGTTGTTTTTTTTTTTTTTTTTTTCTGGAATAACACAGCGGTGCATACCATGAAGAGTTATTTCTGCTGCTTTCATGTGCATTTCAAATTAGCACCCATGCGTATGTCATCATAAAAACTTATTTTCCGCTGCGGTGCAGGCGTGGACGTGTCTGGCGCCCGGGAGGCCAGGCAGGGGCTCGTGGGGCGGCAGGCGGAAGCTTCTCCCGCCTGCGGCGGTAGCACCCTGAACTCGCCAGATCTCTTCTGACCCTAAACACGCCAGATCTCTTCTGATGTCGGAAGCTAAGCCGGGTCGGGCCTGGTTAGTACTTGGATGGGAGACCGCCTGGGAATGCCGGGTGCTGTAGGCTCTTGCCGGCGTCTCCGCCGGATGCCTTTCGGGGACCAAGGGCTGCCTGCGCGACCCGCACCGTCCCCCCCCCCCCTCACCTGCTCTCTCGCAGCCAGCCCCGGGCTGTTTCCTCTCTCCGCTCCGGGACCTTCCCTTCCTGCGCTAGGCCTGGCGGCGCCCCAAGGACTGCCGTCTCTGACACACCAGCACCCGCCCTCCGCGCGCCCTCCGCGCCAGTCTCGGCCGGCACGCTTCTCCCCGCCCTTCTCACCGCACAGCCAGGTGCCCTCGGACCAGGCGCGTGGACCCCCGGAACAGCCGGGACCCACGGACCGCGTCAGAGAAGCTGAGACACACGAGAGCGCGCGCGCGAGCGAGGCGAGAGCCCTCTCAGAGCTCGCCACAGGCTTCCGCGAGCGGCCGCACGCGCACGCGCGCACACAGCGCAGCCTGCGCATCTTTCCTTTCGCGGCGGGACCCCCGGCAGGACTCCGAGCAGCGCGAGACTCCCGAAGCCCCCGCCTCCGGCCCGGAGCCTGGCCCCGGCACGACCACCCTCCGCTGTGGAAGCGGCCCCTTCGGGGTCTCGGGGTCACAGTCGGGGTCGGCTCTGCTTGTCGGGGCCCTCGTCTGCGTGTCGCGTCCCGCTCTCTGCGCGGGCAGGCACGGGCCTGCGCTCTCGCGCGCGGGATCTCCTCTTTGGTCTCTCTCTCTCCGTCTCTGTCCCTTTCCTCCTCACGGTCCCTCTCTCTGTGTCTGACCCCAGCCAGCTCCCGCGGCCGTCCCCTTCCGCGGCGAGCCCGTCCCCTCCTCCGTGGCTCCCACTGGGCCCCCGCCCTGGCGACCTCCTCCTTTCTCGGTCTCTGGGTTTCTCTGTCCCTCTGTCTCTCGGCTCTCCCTCCCTCTGTCTGTGTCTCTTGATGCAGAGAGTCCATGTGAAGGCAAGGGGCAGCGGACTGGGCGGGTCCCTGGTCCCGGTGGACAGCGAGGGCTGCGTCGGTCCGAAGCGGTGCCTCGCGCTCGTCTCGGCGGGGAGGGCAGGCGAGGCGTGCGTCTGGGTCAGGGCCGGAGCCCGGACTCAGCCGGGCCGCAGGGGCCTAGGTGCGCAGGTGGCCGAGAGCACGGCGGCCCGCGCCGCGGCCGGGGTCCTGTCGAGCGGCCAAGACTGGTGAGGCGAGGGGCCCGGGGTCTGTCCAGTCCGGGGCCGCGGGAGCGCCCACCCACTCCTTCGGCACTGCCGGGAACCCGCCAAAGCCCGGGATGAGGGGGCGAGGCGGGCGCGCGCTCCCCCGGCCCCCCGAACCCGAAACCCTTGAGCGCAGCGCTCCTGCGCTCGGAGCGCGAGTCGCCTCTGCCCGGCGAGGGGGGCGAGGGGTCTGCTGCCGAGTCACCGCTGGGGCCGCTCTCCGGCCAGCGCGGCGGTGCGGTGCGGGTGTCGCCCCCTGAGAGGGGCTCGGGCCTCAGAGGCGAGCCTCGTCCACGCCGGCCGCGGTCAGGGCTGCCGCTCCCGCCCCCGCTGCGGCTCGGGCCGGTGTCTGTGAGCCGGGCTGCGGGTCGAGGTGGGGCGGGGACAGGGCAGGGGGCAGGGACAGGAGGAGGGAAGGGGGGAATGGAGGGACTCAGCGACTGGGACGCGGGGCGTCACCCCTCTCTCCGCGTTTCCCCGACGCGTCGCCGGAGGAGGTCCCGAGCCCCCGGCGTCCGGGGAGTGTTCTGAGCCGCCCCGACTCCGCGACCACGAGGCGAGGCCCCTCGCTGACCACTTCGCAGCGATTGCCGGTCAAGATATAGTACCCCCTGCAAAAATGAACCATTTACAGAACGAGCAGCAATGTTTTTAGACTGCATTCTGTAAGGAAAAGAGCTAAAAATGAATGAGTGAATGAATGAATGAATGAATGAATGAATGAATGAAAGAAAACCGAAGAAGAATCAAAAAATCTTATTACTATCGTGTCCTATCCTGTCACGACGGACACACAGTGTATTCACATTTCCATTAGCCATCAGACTTAACCCCCAGTTGAGTTTGTGCGACCAGAAACCATACCTGCCTCACTCACTAGGACACCTCCAGCATCTAACACAGTGCCTGGCCCATTAATAACTACTTACCACACGAATAAAGGAGGACATCAACAAGTACTACAGTCCCACGACCTCACCAAAACAAACTGTTATCCAGAAAAAGAGCGTTTCTTGACTTTTTGATGAAGATGACAGTTTTGCCATCTGACTGACCAATATTTTTATTGTTCCATTACATCTCTATATCTAGGGTTTCTTTATTGTCCACGTGATAATGATCTCTATAAAGAGGTGTTCCTCTTTTTCTTTATATGGCTTCTCTATCCACTTTGGAACTCATTTGAGAGTATTGCAGCTAATGGCAATACTCTTCCCATGCTATAAAAGTAGCAGGTATATTGAGATTGTATTTGTAGCAATGTCAAATTGTACAACAAGTAAGAAATGTTTATTTCAGCTGATTGCTTCATTTTAGTGTAAAGATAATACTGCGGTTACTCAATAAATGTTAAATAATACCCACCAATTTGAGGCAGTTTATGATTATTATACTTTGCCACCTCTCTTCAGGTGAATAATAGCACAACATAAACAGATAATGCGTGAGCTAGTAAGAGGTACACCTTACCCTTTACTTAACTACTACAGCTACTGTTCCCGTTATCTACTAAGTCACAAACCACACCAAAAACCAGGGCCTCAGATCACATAATTTGTCATTTTTTCATGAGTCTGCAGATGGATCGAGTGGTTATTCTGTCAGCTTTTCCTGGGCTTCCTCAGCTGGCAGGTAGGCTGAGGATGGTCTCAGCTGAGACAGCTGGAATGGCCAGGAGGAACTCCTCTGGTCTTTCCCTCCAGGCTCTCTCACACACCTGGTACTCCCGGGGTGACTGTGGAAGCTATGGTACCTCTTTACATCAAAGCTCTGGATCTCAAGTAATGTCACCCTCACCACATCCTTCCACCTCCTTCTGCCTGCCTCCTGCCCAAAGAAAGTCAGTCAAAAGAAGTCACGAGGGCAGTAAGAGGAACAGACCCCATCACTTCAGAGGAGAGTGGCTAGGTTGCCCTGCAAGGGGTGTGAACACAGGAAGGCATGGCCTTTTGGAGGCTGTTCTGCAGCATCTGCCATAATCCGTCCTCTGGCCGCAACAGTTCACATCCTCCTCACGGGCAAGCTATCCTTAACCATTTCCAAGGCTCCAAAGTCCATTTGAACACCAAAGTCATCTCCGTGTATCTTGTTGCCTAAAGTCCAGGTGCAGGCAAAACTCCTTGGGCATGATTCCTCAGGTTCGGCTCCTCGGGCACAGGCACCTGTGATTCAGAGAGCTGTGAACTAGGAAGACAAACAGTGTGCTCTCCTCATTCTCAGCCACCCAGCCTGTGAGACAGTGATAAATACTCCCACTTCATAAGGTGAAGGGAAGGAGGTACTGCTTTCAGAATGGAAAGTATACCTCATGCACTGAACCACAGGGTTCTGACATCCACCCGGGCACGTCGCCAGCTCCCTTGACCCTAGGGCCAGGCAACTCCTTTATTATAGCACAGCTCTGCCCCCAATATTTCCTCATCTATTGCTCACCTTGGCTTTTGGCCCTACCACTGAGCTCTTTTTTTTCTGGAATATATGGCTCCTGTCTGCAGCTAAGTAGCTTTCCCAGCCCACAGAAGGCTAAAGGCCCAGAGGCATGTTTCTTTCCTTTTTTTTTTTTTTTGAACTGTCTCTATTCCTTTGAATCCAAGTTGACACTACATTTGAGGCCCTTTGGTGTCTTAGAAGCCTCTTCCACTTTGTCTGTCAGAGGAAGTCTCCAAGTCACTGCCTGGAATCCTTCAGGTATCTTAACCAGGAGTTTTACACTCATCCCCTTCGATTTTAATTGTATTCTGAAACTGTTTCTTACAGTAAATACTGTCCTGGGTCCCCTGTATTTCCTCTAAATTCTGCTGTAAACTGTAAATTTTTTCTTTAATTCACTTCTACTGTGGGCAAAATAACGCTCCGTGAAGAAGCCCACATGATCACCCCTGAAACCAGTGAACAGTCCCTGCATGGCAGAAGGGACTCACCAGATGTAATGAGGGTGGGGTTTCTCCAAGTGGGACAAACCCACCCCTGCATGTCTTGGTAGCTGAGAACCTCCCTGGTTGTGGCTAGAGACAGTCAAAGTGCGCGAAGGACTCACGTGACCACTGCCGTCTTTGAAGTCTGAGGGAGGGGAGTGAGGGGCGAGGGTGACCTCCAGAGCTGGGGACACCTCTCAGCTCACAGCAAAAAGGAAGCTTGATTTTACAAACACCCGAAATGAGCAGGAACAGGGTTCTGTCCCTGGGGCCTGTGGGTGGGGACATGGCCCTGCTGACACCCTGGCTCTGGGCTGAGAGCTGTGTGAGACTTCGGACCTGCGGAACTGCCCGAATAAAATAAAATGGAGATCGGGCCTGAAAATCCCCCAAGCAGACAAAACCACAGGCCGCATAAAACAAAATGAATCTAGCTTATTTCAGGAACATAAGCAAAACTTACTTATTTGTTGTAAATGCTCCTGATAATCATAAAAGAAATTTCAGTCACCTTCCTGAATGGTGTAAGATAATCATCTTTAGCCGATCCCCCAGTTCATAACTAATCACTGTAAAGGTGACACAGCAGACTCCTAAGCCGTGCCGGGGCATCATGTTCTCTGGGCGGATACTGGATCTGAATTCTCCCAGTTTGTGAGCTCTTCTTCTGTGCACAATTATCCCTTACTAAACACTATTTTACTGGTTTGGTTTCAATTTTTACTGTCTCTGGATTTTAGGCGGAAACATAAAAATAATAACTTTGTGTTGTTTAAGCTGCTAGGGTTTGTGATCATTTCTTATCTCTCTCCTGTGGTACCTTCTTCAAGCAGTTAGGAGGAGGTAATTGTTACTTTGTCGTTCTACATGGGAATTACTTTAGTGAGGTCTGCAAGTTCATTAGGCGCGCTTTCTACCTTGCAGGTCACTGTAGGCAAAAGTCACTTGGTCCACCTCTGTTCTCTAGTCTCCAGCCACAACTTCCTCCTCACTTTTCCAGCTCACACTGTCTGCTTTCTACCCATTGTCGCATTCACCTGCTGCCCAGCCCTGAAGACAATGCCATACATTTGGGATTTTGTTAGAGCAATGCTGATTTCTGTTACATTTTTTCTATTGCTTTGCACTTTTAGTAGCACGTTGTGTTGCAATTATCTATTGTTTTGTGCTTCTATGACTATATTTTCTTTCATTTGCCTATCTTCTTGCAGCAATCCACCACCCTAAAATTTAGGGGATTACGATAACAATGTATTATTTTTCATAAAGATGCTCTCAGCTGGCAGAAGCTGGGTTGTCTGAACCTCTCTCCAGATGCACTTCTGTCTCAGGCTTCTTCACTGCGTGGAGTCTCCGCATGCATGGTGCTTTCACACGGCCAAATCAGACGCTGTCAGGCCTCATATTCCAAGAATTTTAAACATGTATGAGGTCGCTTCTACCACATGCTCTTAGTCAGAGGCAGCACGAGGCCAGCCCACATTCAAGCGGGCAGAAGAATACATTCAGTCCTCGGCGGAAGGTGTGGCAATGTCCCATGAAGAGGGGCACGGGCGCAGGGATCCATGATTCAGGAGATCACTCTCTAATGATCTATCACAGCTCCCAACAGTACTTCAGGTAAGAAAGGCACAGAAGAAACCACGACTGATAGCTAGGGTACAGAGCTGAGGGCAGAGAAGCAGTGAGGACTCCCACATACCAAAGCAGCAGAAAGGCCTCTCAGTAACCCTCATCACCCCATCCATGGCAGCAGGAGGAGCGGGAAGAGAAAAGTGGGAATCGCTGGAGCCTGGAACTGCGGTCTTCGGCGCGGCTTCTGTGGCTTTCCTTGGCCACTTTCCAAAAGCCTGTTGTGAATCACTGGCTCTAAGAGAATTGCCTGCAGAGTCTGGGGCTGTCTGCAAAAAAGGGACACCAGAAACACATATTCTAGTGTACATCGAATTGGAACACAGGCCATTCGACCTTCTCAAAGTGCATGTGAACTGTGTCATGATGGCAGGGCAAGCAGAAAGGCCCACAAGTGGAGAAGCTATCACTCCTGCTTCGATGAGGACATATGTTTCCCATAGGTCAAGTGAGCAAAGCGAGAAATAGCTGGGCTTGCACCATCACATTAGTGCCAATGCAATAAGCTAATTTCTGAGTGAGAAAAAAAAAAAAACACTCACCCACAGGGCACACCACTGAATGCGAGAGCTGAGGGGAGTTGGGGCAGGCTAAACAGGACACTGGATTCGGAGGACCCCTAAAGAACTTGCAAGTTAGCCTTGTCTAGAAATCCAATATTTGAGTACCTGTCAATGGCCAATCAGTGTCGGTCTAAGATTTAGTGTCAAACAGCACAGGGGGGACACCAACGATGGCCGTGAAGCGCTCGGACTCCTGGAGGAATTAGAACCTGGAAGACAGAGGAAGAAGCTGCAGCCCACAGGTAAACTACACTCCCCACCAGGTGGTAACCGGAAAGAAGCCACAAGCAGGCCATACGCTCTTCCCATTTTGGCTTCCCAACTCTGATGTGCTCAGAGTGGCCTTGCAGCACACCACCCTTCCCCTCCCCTATGCTCTGTGGTTGAGCAGGGTCTGGAAACCTGGGCCGAGTGGCTGCTGGCTGTAGTGCCAACAGCTTGGTCTTGGTCTTGCTATTAACGCACAATGTGTTATTTGGGGTAGAAAGTTCCAGTTATGTGAGAGGAATAAATTCGGGGTCTACTTTACATCATGGTGCCTACAGCTAACAATGCTGCATTGTACACTTGACATTTGCTAAGGAGATGCATTTTACACTTTTCGCCACACACACAAATACCGAAGATAATAACAATGAGAAATAAAGAGGGTGCGAGGCGGACGGATATGTTTATGACTTTTAAAAACACAGGTCTTCATTGTCTATCCCTGTTCCCTTTTGTTCTTCTCCCTAAAAACTGTGAAAAATTACTATAAGGTCTTGGCATAATCAACTTAGCAAGAGACAGAAAGGCTCCAAGAAGGAGCCCAGTAACCAGTTTTGACCTACCTATGCAAAAGCAGACAAACAAACAAAAATTAGGCTACCTAACTACACCTATACAGGAATAGACTGAAAATGAATTTTAAGGACTCAAATGTAAGACCGCGAACCGTAAGACTTCTAAAAGGAAACATAGGCAATGATCTCTCTGATATCACTACTAGGCATTTATTTTCAGACATCGCTAATTGGGCAAGAAAAACAAAACAAAATAGAATAAACAAATGAGACTATATCAAACTAAAAAAAAAAAAACTTTTGCACAACAAAGGAAACGATCAACAAAACAGAAAGACCACCCAACCCAATGAATGTGAGAAGATATTTGCAGATGATACATCTGATCAGTGGTCAGCATCAAAAATATATAAATAACTCACGCAACTCAGTAGAAACAACAAAAAGCAAATTATCTAATTAAACAATGGGTAGAAGACCTGAACACACAATTCACCAAGGAGAAAATACAAATGGCCAACAGAGAGATGAAACATGTCCAACGTCACTAATCATGAGAGAAATGCAAATTAAAACAATGAGATACCACCTAACACAAGTTAGACTGATTATCATCAATAAATAATGATAATAATAATAATCAATAATAATAATAAAACAATGTTGGCTAGGATGTGGAGAAAACTGTTTGATGGATTACTCGTTATTACAGCCACAATGGAACACAGTGTGGAGGTTTCTCAAAAAATTAAAACTGGATCTACTTTTAACTAGCAATTGCACTTCTGAGTATCTATTTAATAACAACAAACACAATAATCCATAAAGATCTACGCACCTCTGTGCTCATGGCAGCACAGATTACAATAGGCAAGACATAGAAGCAACTAAAATGGCCATCCAGAAATGACTTGGTAAAGAAGTTATGGATCAAATATACAATGAAAAATTCTCTGTCACTAAAGAATTATGAAATCTTACCAGTCAGAGTGACATAGGTGGATCTAAGGCTTATCATGCTAAGTGAAAGTCAGACAGCAGACAGAGAAAGACAAATACCATCAATTTCACTTATATGTAAATCTAAGGAACAAAAAGAGCAAACTAATCAAAAGCAGACCCACAATTATAGAGGATAGTCTGGTGATGTCTAAAGAAGAGATAGGTTGAAGGACTGGAAGAATGGGGTGAAGGATAAAAGAGGTACAAATTAGTAGTTGATAGATGGTCACTGAGAAAGAGAACACAGGACAGCAAATAGAGTTACCAGTAAAGTAATGGTGACATAGAGAGCTCAAGGAGAAGAAAGAATAACTAGAAAGATCATTCATAAACTATATAACTGTAAGAACTATGACGTATATACCTGATACTAATAACAGACTCTCATTTAAAAAAAATATGTCACCACTGGCATTTTTCAGAGAACAGCAACAAATTATCATAAAATGTGCATGGAACCATAAATAATTGCCACAGCATTCTTCAGAAAGAACAAAGTTAATTTTTAGACATTGATACCAAATTATACTAGGCTCTCCAACTTCTTGGAATTTCTAACAAATGTCCATATATTTCTGCAACAACATTTACACACCGCAATTTTCTCTACTACAATCTCATACTTAATTTGGCTTTAGAACACAGTTCCAAAGTAATTGCAGATACCACTTTAATTCCACTAGAGGACCTATATAGATATCTATCCAGATCCAATTATACAGTTTTTGCAACCCAGAAACTTATTGCCCTTTAATATAGTACTTGGAAACAAAATAATTAAGCCTAGTGTTTGAATTTATGGCCATAATTGTAAAATTTCTGGGTACTGTCAGTGAAGGTGTGGGAAGTGAATGTAACATTGCACATACTGACTTCAAGTTTCAGTACACATCCAGATTTATTGATTAGAGCAATGACTCTAGACCAGATTGATTGAAGAAATCACAGCCTGTTTGTTTTTCATGTGGATAAAATTTACTCATCTACCTAGGCCAAGAAGTAATTAATACTTTATTGGTTTTGAAGTAAACTTGGACAAAGTTATTTCCACCTACAGCCTGCGGATAGTTTTCGAGACAATTCTTATTTGCCTTAGTTCAAGAAACTATAATGTGTATGCTTTTTTTCTTCACTTGTTGAAAAGTGTCCATCAGTTCTTTAAAAATCAAAATGGAGTAAAACCTTGTTAACTCTCTTTCGTAGTGATACTAAGATGTCAGCTGAATACTGTTTTCCTTCATAGTATTTATAAATAAAGCAAACAAAGAATATGACAAAATGTCAAGAACTTTAGAAATACTTATTTATAATAATAAGTTTTATACCACTGTTATGAATCTATAGTAGGCTAAATTGGTCAAAGAGCATGGTATGGGCATAAAAAGAGACTCACAGATCAATGAAACAGACATAGATATAACTACAACGCTGACTAATTTTTTGGAAGGGAGGGAAGGATATACAATGAGATTAAGACTGTATTCAAAGAGAGTTTGGGCAAAACCAGATACACGCAAAAGAAATTAAACTGGACCACCTTCTTACCACAAATGTAAGAGTAAACTTGGAAGACTCACATGTAAGACGTACAAACCATAAAACTCTGATAAGAAAATGTAGTCTCTCACTCTATCACATTGCTCTTAGTACTATTTTTTTTTTGATGTATCCTCTGACAGGAAAAAAATAAAATAAAAAGATAAATACATTGAGCTGAATCAAGCTAAGAAGTATTTGTGTGTCAAAGGAATCCGTCAGCAAACAAAAACACAACTTACCTAATAAAAGACTATACTTACCAATGATACAATTTTATAGAGTTTAATATTCAATATGAATTTTGAAAACTCATACAAGTCAACAACAGTGAAACAGATAATCCAACGTAAAAATTGGCCAAAGCTCTAAATAGTCATTTTCTCCAAAGAGGACATATGGGTGGCCAATGGACAGGAAAAAAGATTCAAAATCTTTAAACATCAGAGACATGTCATCAAAACCATAGTGAGATACCACCTCACACCTGTCAGAGTGGCTGTCATCAGAATGATAACACAGATGGGTTCGTGAGGATGTGGCAGTAAGGGACTCCCCATGGACTGTTGCTGGGACTGTAAACGAGTGCAGCCACAGTAAAAAATACTGTAGAATTTACTTAGAGAATTAAAATCAGAATTACAGTATGACCTAGGAATTTCACTTTTGGCTTATATTTTCAACAAAATTCTTAGAAAAGATGTCTATACCACTATGTGCATTGCAGCATTGTTTACAAGAGCCAAGATATGGAAGCAACCTAGGTGCCCATCAAAAGATAATTAGATAAATATGACTCTACCATAAAAGTGAAAATCTTTCTGTTTACGACAACTTAGACAGACCCAGGGGGTTGTAAACCAGGTGATGTGAGCTACACAGAAGAAGACTATACCATGTGTTCTCACCTGTAAAAGGAGTGCGAAGAGCAAAATGCATACACAAGCAAAATGGAAGCAAACTAATACATACAGAGAACAAACTGATGATTGTCAGATGAAAAAACTGGGGCCCTTTTTGAAAAAAAAATAGAAAGTGCAAATTGATACTTACACAATTATCAGGGAGAGGTGAAACACAGCATAAAGAATGTGGTCAATAATGTTGTACTATGTATGGTGTCAGGTGGGTACTAGACTCATTGAGGATCACATCATAAATTATATGAAGGTCTAACCACTGCCTGTCCACTTGAAACAAATGAAATAATCATGTTGAGTATCATTTGCTATTGAACTAAAAAAGCATGGAAGCTGGTAGTTATAAAATCGACCTCAGAAGGAAGGTTACCGTATAGGGCATTTTTTATGAGCTTTTGTCTGAAATTGACACTCCCTTTCTGGCACAATTAGATAAAGACTGTTGTAACACCTTTTGAGAATATGTACACCTTTACTACTATTAATTTCTCTCTGGATTCTGATAATTTGCGTTGATAATTTGTTCTTGTTTTCTTTACCTGAAATGAAAACAGACATTTCAGCTTTTTAAAGTAGTTTTATTCATGACGTATCTTACTCTGTGTCTTCATTTTTAATCTGGTGGCACTGCAATTGAATTATATCAAAGCCTGTATGAGTTACACTTTTTAGCTATCATTCAAATAGTGCTATCTTCTGCAGGCTACTTCACCTATACACCAGAAAACAATTAATTTGCTATTGAATCCTGCCTGCTTGTTTTCAGACATGTGCCATGCAGAGGAAATTCCAGTTACCCTCGGAAGTAAAAGTCCCTGTCTAAAACTGTGGCATTTTATATTTAATAGACGTTTTCGTCATTATTTGGGTTTTTACTATAAACATGTATTTAATATTTGTTACAGGGATTATAGCAATTCGGTTATAGAGTGACAGAAACATGGTTATTTTGTTTAGTAGTAAATTTTTTTATCGTATGTAGATTAAGCTGGAACTGGACTCTTTTGAAGCATACTTTTTAAAACTATTTTAATATATAATTTCTATTCACGTGCAACATAAATATGCACACACCTCGAGATAGCTTAATTTTGGCCCCTATCAGTAAAGGTTGCACATTATAGAGTTCTTTACATTCTTCTGCCGCTTTAGTCACATATACTGTTTAAGCAATTCCCAAAATCCAGTTGTCACACTTTATTATAAAAACGGATTGTCACCTTGCCAATCCTTAAGCCCTTTCCCTTTGTCATTTGTTCTCCAAATTCTTCTAACGTCTGGCACCTAGCACAATGTCCTATGTAACTGAGTTTATTTTTTTTGCTTTGTTTTGTATTCCCATTTTTTGTTTTGTATTGGTTTCTTAGATTTCACATTTGAATGAAACCATAAGGTATATGTAATTCTCTTTCTGACTTATTTCCCTTTGTATAATATTTCTGTAGTTTCATGCATGTTGTAAGAAATGGCAGTATTTTCGTTTTTCTAATGGCTGAGTAATAGTGCACTGTACATATGGACTGCAAAATACTTTTAAATTTAATTTCATTAGTTTCCAGTATACAGGACATTTTTATAGTTTATGAAAAGATCCCACTGACTCCTTCTTCTCTCCTTTGCCTCTCCACCTAAACAATACATTAAAATTACCTGTGGTCCCGGTTCTGTGCTCCCAATCACCATGATCATCTATCACTATTAATTTATACTTGTTTAACACTCCACTCCATTCTCTCAGCCTTCCAAACCCTCATCATTTTGGTGTCATCACGTGCTCCTCTGTAATTGTGAGTCTGTTTTTGACCAGTTTGCTCTTTTTGTTCATTTGATTCCTTATATGAGTGAAATCATATGATATATAGCTTTCTCTGTCTGACTGAGTTCACTCAGCATAATAATCTTCAGCTCTACCCATGCTGTGAATGGTGCAATTTCATTTCTTTAATGGCTGAGAATATTCCATAAGTATGAACCCTAACTTTTTTTTTTTTTACCAAATTGCCTCTTGAAGGCCATTAGTACTTCTGTATTTTGTCTTTGTATATTGTTCTGTCACAAATGTCAGTATTTTTATCTAACTTTCTATTGCTGTGTAACTTGAGTTGCTTCCATAACTTGGTTATTGTAAATGTTATAAATGATCACTGTAAATGCATAGTATTTTAGAATTAGCATTTTGGTTTTTTTGGATAAATAATTAGAAGTGAAATTTTTGGGTTATTTCTTTTATCTTTTTATAATCTTGGTTTAAATACATTTTCTGATGTAAGTATTGGTACCACAGCACTCTTTAAATTTTTGTTTGCATAAAATGTTATTTTCCATCATTTTGCTTTTGAGGGATGTGTGTGTGTGTGTGTGTGTGTGAGAGAGAGAGAGAGAGAGAGAGAGAGAGAGAGAGAGAGAGAGAAAGAGATTTGCTTTAATATTGGCTCTCTTGTAGACGGCACACATAAAGCAGATGCTCTATCATTCATTTGCCTTTCAATATTCTTTGTAACTGGAAAATTTAACTCATTTAGAATTACAGAAATTATCAATAGGTGTACAGTTATTGCCATTCTTTTATTCAAAAATTTAAATCTGTTTTTCCTCTGCTTCATTAAGAACTTCTTATAATATTTCTGGTAATCCTGGCTTGATGGTGTGATGATGAACATCTTCAGTTTTGTTGTCTGGAAAGCTTCCTATTATGGTTTTGATTCTAAAGTGATAGCCTTTTTATATAATACAGTTTAGTGTGTAGTTCATTGCTTTAGATTATTTTGAATCTTAATCCTAAAGATAAAATTCCAACTTAGCCTAGTTCTAACCCTAGCTCTATTTCTAAAACCAACCAGATTTAAAACTGAAAACCTAAATTCCAACCTTATAACTAAACCTAACCCTGACATTTATTATGAATGCAAATGTAATTGTTATTCTAAACCTAAAACTTATTTTAAGCAAAGACTTAATCCTATAATAATACAAATCATGCACTACTAACCTAACACAAAAATTAATCTGAATGGTAACCATACCTGACACCTACTATATCTTACCTTTTCCCTGGTACTTACCCTATCATTAACTCTGACTCTAATTCCGAATGAAAATATAACTTGATAGCCAAGTCTAACCATAATCTTAACTCAAAACTCAATTCTAAGTCTAATTCTATCCTTATTTAAACCCATTTCTTAAAATCACATCTAACTGTAAACCTAAACTAAATGTCAACTCTACTTTAACCCAACACTAACTTTACCCATATCACAAAACTGAATGTATCCACTGCTCTTCCCAAAAGCCTACAAGGAATCCTAATTTATATTCATATCTTGATTTCAGAGCCAGGCTAATCATAACCCTGACAGTGACTCCACCAGTGACCTGCGACTTATTCATATCTCAAAATACTACCTAAATCATATGTGAAACACGAATCTAACCCTAACCTGGACCTTATCCTAAAACTAACCCTAACCCCTAAATTCACCAAAACTCAAATGCCAAAGCAACCCAAGCCATAACTCTCACCTTATCATATCATAGATTTAACTCCTATTCCAATTACTTCTAAACTTAACAGTAACCCAAAACAACTAAACACTGAAACATAAACCTAACCCTAATACAAAAACTAACCCTAACACTAAACCTAAACGTAGCTCTTTTCTAACCCTAACAGTGATCCTAACCATAATTAAACTAAAACCATACCCTCAAAATTAACTCTAACCCTAATTATAATCTTAACTGTAATCATAAACTCAAATGTAACTCTAACTGTAAATCATACCACATAATCTACCAGCAAAAACTAACACTAACCTGAAGCCGAACCTTTGCACTTAAGATCACTGCACTATTCATCCTAATTTTGCACCAATCCTAAAAGTCAACTGAAATGATAACTCTAAAGCTGAAAGTAAGCCTCCCTAGTACAAACTCATCCCTAATGTTAACCTTAACCAAAAGATAACCTAACTCTAAAACTAACATAACTCTAACATAACTAAAGTCTTTACCTTAAAACTAATTCCTACACAAATGATAAGTAACCACAAAGCCTAAACTGAAAAGTTACACTAACCATATACCTAACCCAACACAAAATATAAAAGAAATCCTAACCTTCACCCCAAATTGAAAACCAACCATAACCCAAATTGTAATGCAACACCAAACCTTCATCTTAGGCCTAACCCAAAATCTCACCATACCCCAAGGTCTTTACCTAACACCAACCCTAGACGTAACCCAAACTTAACCTAAACTCTAACCCCAAAGGTAACAGTAACCCTAATTATAAAAGCGTCTATAACATTAACTCTGATCTAACTCAGAAATCTACCTTAACGCGAGTTAAACTCAAACTTGTCCTAACATTAACACAAACTCTAAACATAACCATCAGTCTCACCATAACACTATCCCTAATATTATCTCTAAAATAAGCCCCATATTAGCCCCTATACAAACCCAACCCTAACCCTTACACTAAATTTTGTTCTCATTACAAACCTAGCACCAGACCGAATCTAAAGTTAAGCCTAATCCTTAACTCTAAGCTGACTCTGTACCTCGTCATTACACTAACACTGAGTTAAACCAAATTAACACCAAATTACCCTTAACACTAAATCACAAATATTAAAAAAAGATCTCCAAGCTGTGAAGTTCCCCTGGAGAAGAAAGTTGACTCAGCTTCACACTGGGCTCCCTATTCTCAGCCACCAGTGCCCGAAAGAGGACTCCTCACACCTGGCTGTGAAAATCAGTAAGGAGTGCGCCTGTCTGGGTGAGCTGCAGGCTGGTGGCAACCCAGCTGTCCCCTTAAACATCCTGAATACAGACTCACTCCCTCACAGACTCACTTGAAGCTCCTGCAAAGAGACAAAGCTTAAAAGATGTCAGTGACATATATAGGGAGACTATGTCATGTGGCTTCAGGATGAGGACTGGAAAGACAACTCCCATTGTCCTTGGCTAAAAGTCTTTTTTCCCATATAGCCAGTATGCAGCTGCCCAATTCCTCCGTGGAACCAATCTTCACAAGGTGTGCACATTTAGGTACACACCAAATTGGAATCTGTGTTAATCTGGTGAACTCAGCTTATGCCCTTTTAATGACTCCCTGAAGTCCTGACCCAGAAAACTTCTGATTTTCTAGCACCTGTTGTTCTCTCTGGGAAGCAACCGTGAGTCTGTGCTTTGGATGTCACCAATTACCCTCAAAAGTCCACAGGTCCAAGACACAGTAGCTAGACTAAGGAACCCTTGCTGAGCATGCCCAGGCCTGGTGTTTGTGACTTGTGGCCTTATTGTGCAGCTTGTCCTCTCCCTCATGTCTCTGGGCCCAACATGGGCAGCTATATAACCTGAAGAAAACTGGTAGCTCCTACAATGTAGCCTCAGGAAGAGGAGAGGCAGGGATTAAACTTTCTGTAACCAAGTCCCCTCAAAGGCTCCAGAACAAACATACCTGGTGGCCAACTTAACACACCAGAGGCTCTCCTGATTAATTCCACAAGCAGGCACCAGAGCCCCGCCAGGGTGAAGACAAAGGAACAATCAGCCCTCGTACAGCAGCTTGTATGTGGTAGAATATCAAGTCCTCAGAGTCGGTTAACCTGAGGAGTCAACATCAGACAAGGATAAACTACAGCAACAGAATACACTATTCTTGTAAGGGACACACCTGGCTCAGGTCATCAGGGAGACTACACCAGTGGGCCCTACAGCACACATATGACATAAGGGCATTCTGCCAAAACTGAAGAGCTGAAAGGTCTACCTCCTATGAAGAAGCAAATACAGAGCAGCTGTGAAATGAGAAAAGATATAAACAGATCTCTAATTTTTAAAAAAGAGAAATAAAACTTTACAAAGTATCCTAAACAAAAGGAATTAGTAACTATACTAGATTCAGAGTTCAAAATGCTCATAAGAATGCTCAATTAACTTAGAGGAAGTGGAGATAAACTCACTGAGATCTAGTACAAAGGAGTAAACAAACAATAACAGAAGTAGAAGTTAAAAAAAAAACCAGTCAGAAATAAAGAAATGGTAATAAAAAATACACTAACAGGAGTCAATGAAGCAGAAGATTGGTGGTGTGGAAGAAAAAGTAGCAGAAAGCCCCCAATCTGAAAAGCAATGAGAAAAAATAATCATTTGAATATGAGGGTAATTTAATAGACCTTTGAAACAACATCAAGCATCATGACATTTGCATTATAGGGGGATCAGTAAAAGGAAAGGGACAGTAACAAAGCCAAAGCTTCTTAGAAGAAATAATCACTGCATGCTTCCCTAAACTGTCAAAATCATCATCATCATCATCATCATCATCATCATCATCATCGTCATCGTCATCATCATCATCATTATCATGGTCATCATCATCCAAGGCCAGGAAGTACAGAGAGTCCCGAACAAGATGAACTCCAAGACGACCAAACCAAGATAGATCTCACTTAAAATGCCTAAGTTAAAAGAGAAAGAGAGACTCTTAAACACTCCAAGAGAAAAGCAGTTAGTTTATCTATAAGGAAGCTACCATAAGATTGTCAAATGAAACATATACTGTGCTCATGAACAGGAACATCCGGCACCATGAAATCATCCATGCTACCAAAGCGATTTATAAATTCAATGCAATTCCTACCAGGATGCCAATGACATTTTCTCAGTGTTAGAGCAAAGAAGTCTAAAGTTCATATGAAACCACAGAAGATCCCAAGTAGCTGCCGCAGGATGGAGAAGGAAGAATAAAGTTTGAGGCACTACAATACTTGATATCACACTAGGGTTCTAGCTTGAGTAATCAAAACAGCATGTTACTGACATAAGACCAGACACATCAATCAATGGAACAGAATAAAATTAACCAGCACCTATGCAGCCCTGTAACCTGCAAAATATTCAATGAGATAAAGGTACTTTTCCCAAATAACTGGCATTAGAAAAACTGGACAGATTCCTCTTTTATTCCTTGTAGAAGTATAAGCTCACAACAAATTGAGGACTTATGTCAGACACAAATTAATAAAACTCCTAAAATAGAACATAGATGGTAAACTCTTTGATATCGTTCTTGGTCATTTTATTTTCTGAAACACATTTTCAGGCTAGAAAAAAAAGTGGTGCTATATCCAACTACATCAAAGTGGTGCACAGCATAGAAAAACTATCAACAAAACTAAAAGGCATCTCATTGACAAAGAGAAAATATTTGCACATGATATATCCAATGACAAGTGGATATTCAAAATATATTAGAAAACATACAGTTCAACATCAGAAAATCATTTTATTAAAAAAAAAACAGGCATGAATCTTAAATAGGCATTTCTCTGAGGAGAACATATACAGAGCCAGCAGACATAACAAAAGATGCTCAACATGTCTAATCAACAGGAACATGAAAAATTGAGATATCACCTCTCACCTGTCAGAATGGCCATTATCGATCAACCAACAACAAATGAGTGTTGGGGAGGATGCAGTGAAAGGAAACCCTTGTGCACTGTTGGTGAGGTTGCAAATTGGTATAGCCTTTGTGAATACCAGTTTGAACATTTCTCAAAATTTAAAAGACAAATTGCCTTTAGATTCTGGACTTACAAAATGACAAAAAAAAAAAAAAAAAAAACCCTCCCAGACCAAGAGAACAAACTGATGGCTGCCAGATGGGCGGCCGATTCACGGACTGAGTGAAAAGGGGCCAAGGACCCATTTCTACTTTAAGAAGTACCATCACAGCCTGTTTGCTGCATTCTGGAAGCAAATTATCAGTTCCAGGTCACTCTCAAGAGAGTAGAGTACAGATTGACAGAGTAGGAGGAACACAAATTTTTGAGATTTTTAGTGAATAGACATTTATATTAATATTAATTATATTATTTCATTTCATTTCATTTCATTTCATTAATTATTACCCAGTATCTCTAGTATTTTTCTGACTCCATACACAATTATTACAGTATTACTGACTATAACTCAATGGGGCAACATAGTTGGACCAAGAAGCCTTTGTGCTAAGTGAAATATATCAGACAGAGGAAAGTAAGTACCACGTAAACTCAAGTATGTGTCAATTCTGAAGACAAAATGAATGAGCAAATAAAACAGAAGCAAACTCATAGATAGAAAGAACAAACTGTTATCAGAAAGACAGCAGGGTTGGGGGGCTGGATGAAAATCAGGATAGGAAACAAATTGGTAGTAACAAAACAGTCATAGGGATGTAAAGTAGAGCATAGGAGTGAGTACATAAGAAGAAAACACTTTTGTTGGGTGATAATTATGTCTTGAAACTAAATAGAGATGACGATTCCACACTGTTTTAAGTATGCTGAATTACACTGAATTGCAACATTTAATTTTCCTTCCTAAATTTTGTTTCCTTTTAACTTTAAAATTAAATCTTTTTGAGTGACATTCGTTAATACAATCAAATACATTTCAAATGTACTCTTTCTTCAACAACACAAAACATGTATATTGCACTGTTCAATACCCAAAGTTAAACTTCCTCTACCACTAAATTTTGACCCCCTCTATCCCTATCTGGCCCTCTCTCCTCTTTCTCTCTGTTAACCACTAAACTGTTGTCTGTATCCGGGAATTTCTACTTAACGTGTTTGTCTGTTGCTTTAGATTTTATACCGCTTGTGTGAATGAAATCCTATGGTTCTCAACATTATTTGTCTGACTTAGCATGGTGATCTCAAAATCAATTAATGCTGATGAGTCAGTGGAAGGTCTTTTCTTGTGGTGGAGTCATATCTCATTGTATATATGTATCAACACTTCTTTATCCAATTATCTATCAAAGGTACTTTTGTTGTTTCCATATCTTGGCCACCTTGAATAATGCTGCCATGAATATTGAGTGCGTATTTATTTACAGAAATACTTTTTCAAATTATGGTGATAGAGACCCCAAAGAAAGGTTCCTGGGTCATATGGTAAAACTGTTCTTAATTTTGGAGGATACTCCACACAGTTTCCCATAGCGGCTGTACCAGTTTACATTGCTCTCAGCAGTGTATGTGGGTTCCTTTTTCCTAACAAACTCTGTTTTGTTATTAACAGATCTTCTTACATAACCTACGTCTAGTCTAATTCTAAATTCAACACTAGCTCTCAATCTCACCTTAAGTGTAACTGTAAATCAAAATCAAACTCTAATTCACCTTGGCACACCATCGAGCATATCGTTGTCATCATAGAGAGAGCAAAGAATTGAAAAACTATTGAAAAATAATAACTAAAACTTTTCAAGTCTGGTAAAGAATACAGAGATACACGTTCAGAAAGTGCAGAGAGTCTGAAGATGAGGTAAAGAGGCACACACCAAGATAACAAACAAATGCATGTGAGAATGTGGAGGAAAGGAAGCCCTCAGACGCTCTCAGTGGAATTGCAAAATCATACAATGTTTGTGTAAAACAGCATGTGATATCCTCAGAAAAATTAATAATTGAACTACATTGTGCCCCAGTAAGTGCACTTGTTGCTGCTTATTCAAAGAAAATCAGAACACAATTCTGTAAAGTTTTATGCACCCCCATCCCCGTTCTTGGCAGTGTCATTCACAATAGCTGAGATATAAGAGCAACTTATGTGTCTATGACATGTGATGAGATAAATTGTTTATGATACATATACACAATGGAGTTTTATCAAACTCTTTTAAAAACTGAAATCTTACCATTTCGCACAACATGGATGAACCGATAGGGTATTGTACTTTGTGAAATTTCAGTCCGAGAAAGACAAATACCATATGATCACACTCATACATACAATCTGAAGAACAAAAGAAACAAACAAACTAAACAAAACCCGACTCACAGATACACAGGATAAACTTGTGATTGCAGTGTTTCTAGATATTTTCATAACATCACATAATCTTCTATGTCCCCTTGGATTTCCTAGTCGAAAAATATTCACAAAATCAAGGGCCTCCCCTGGAAGCCTGCTCTAAACTTTTTTATTAAATTCATACTTTGAAAAATAACTTCTAATAATTATAAAAAAGAAATAAAAATATTTAACATAGAAAGAAATTTAAATTATCTATTTGCTATTACATAGTTTTACCTGTACAAATTGATGAAGACCTCAAAAAAATTGTCGGCGACTACAAATACAATAAATTAAAGAGTATAAGTCATCCTTTAAAAATTGTTCCTGTACTCTATCAATGATCTTTCTAAAAAAGAAATTGAACAAAAGGCCCACTTGCTATAGTGCCCACATGAATAAAATTTTTTTTAAAAATTTCAAAGAAGATGAAAGGCGTGTATACCAAACACTGACAAAATAATTTTTTTAAGTCACACAAACATTAAAAAATATTCTGAGTACATGAATTAGAAGATGTACTATTTAAAATGCTCATACCCCAGATTTAATGCAATCCTTGTCTTTCATTTTAAAAATATGTTCACGGAATTTAGAAAGCTGTGATATCTTTTTACGACATTTTAAATACACAAACTCTGCATGCTTTGGCAAGATTACAGTGTATGTTTTCTCTTTTCCTCTGTAAAAAAAGAAAAGTTTCAACTACTCCTCTTGCTCTTATTTAAAATTATCTCTTTTCTCTGACTTCCACCTTTTTAATACTATTTGAGAGAGAGAGAGAGAGAGAGAGAGAGAGAGAGAGTGTGTGTGTGTGTGTGTGTTTATTTTGTTTGAAGACTGACACTAAGAGTGTCAAATGCATTGTGCAATTATTATACAATTATTTTATCTCATATTTTTTCTATTCTGATTGTAATTATTCTCATAGCACATTATTTCAGAGATTGCCATAATGCTTTGATGTTCTCTTCTGCTCATTCTCATCTTTGTTTTTTGAATTTCTGTTTCTGTAACTTCTGTTGACTTAACTCTAGTTTACTGTTTCTGTGACACCTTGACCTAATATACTTCTGCGCTTGTGATAGTCGTTTATTAATTTTTCTGTTGTTTCTTTTCTTGTCACCATTTTCTCACTTCCATTTGACTTTTTTCGTTTAGCTTCCATCACACTGCTGTAATTACTGTGGTCTGTCTAGCTTTCCTTTGACAGTTTAAACATAGTAATCAAAGACATTTTTAATTTACTGTTCAGCAAACCCTATACAATTCATGATACATATACACAATGTGTTACACACAAATGCCACTTTGATTTTACAACTTCATAACTGTTTTGTAACTGCCCGTTTGTACTCCTTAATCACTTCTCTTTTCTCACCATCTCCAAACCTCCTTGCCATCTGGCAATGATCAAAATATTTTCTCTATCAATGTGCTTGTTTCTGTTTTATTTTTACTTTAGATCCCGTACGTAGTGAAATCATATAAAATTTGCCTTACTTCATGTCACCGGTACTGATCAACACAATACAACGCTCTAGGTCCACGTTGTTAAAGATGGTATGATTTCATTCTATTTTATGGTCCAGTGATACTCAGTTATATATGTGTATCACTTTTTTACTCACATCTGGATTCGTGGACACTTAGGTTGTTTCAATAAGGTCATCATTGTAAATAGTGATTCGATGAACGGAAGAGTGCCTTAATCTTTTTTGAGTTATTGTTTTGGGATTTTGGAAATAAGATTGCCATGCTAGCTTTTTGCTGTTGCTGTTGTTTCTAATTTTATGAAACATAGTTTCCGTTGCTTTACTTTCAGTCTGTGTGTGTCTTTCATTCTGAAGTGCATCTTTTGTGGGCAGCACATGTAAGGCTTTGTTTGATTATCTTTTGAGCCACCCTATGTCTTTTCCTTGGAGCATTTCATTTACAATTCAAGCAGGGTGACAAGGTTATAGACGTGTCGTGATCGCCACTTTAAAATTTATATTTTCTGTCTTTACCTTTTTCATAAAGAAGACTCTCTAACACTTCCTGTAACACTGGCTTGGTGTTGATAAACTCTTTTAGTTTTTTCTTGTCTGTGAAGCACTTTATCTACCCTTTAAATCTAAATGATGGCCTTGCTAGTCAGAGTTTTCTTGGTCTTAGTCCCTTGCTCTGCATCACTTTGACCCTTTCTGGCCCGCAATGTTTCTCTTGAAAAATCACCTCACAGTCATGCTTAGAAAAACTAAGTGTTTCTCTCCTCTGGCATTTATGATTCCCTCTTAGTCTTTAGCCTTTAGGATTTTGATTATGTTTCTTGGTGTGAATCTCTTTGGTTCATCTTGTACATGACTTACTGAACTTCTTGGACTTGTTTCAAAATCTTTTTTGACATTATTTCTTTCAAAAGATTTTCAACTCCTGGCTCTCTTTCAACTATCTCTTGATCTCCTCTGTTGGTATTCTTGATGTTGTGTCTGAGGCCTCTTAAGCTATCCTTATTTTTTGATTATTACTTCTTTGTGGCTGTACTAATTGGGTGTTTTATGCTACCTTTTTTCCAAATTGTCGATTCAGTCTCTTACTTCTTTTTTTTACTGCATATTTCTTCTAAAATATTAATTTGTGTTGTATGTTTCACTTGTCAATGATTGTTTTTTGTGTGTGTGATGGGATTTTTTTTCAATATAGATTTCTATGATGTCTGTATTTTTCTTAAACTCTGTACAGAGTTCACCGAGAATTTCTATAACTGGTTCTCTGAGTTCAGCATCTGGTAGAGTCACCACTTTATTTAATTAGTTCCCTGGAGTTCTTCTTCTTTTTAATCTGGGATTTGTTTTCTTGTCTTATCATTTTTGCTCTCCCTATGTATGTTAGCATACATTTGAGAGAGTTGTTTGGTCTCCCAGTATTTGATGAGTGGCCTTCTGTACTAGGTATCCTGTTGGTCTTATTGGTGTAGCTTTTCTGACCATCTAAGCTGAGAGCTCCAACTGCATCCCGCGTGGGGGTTGTATGTGCTCTCCTATTCTAGTTGACCTTGCTTGCTATTTGCTCATGAATAAAATGAAATGACCCCCCAGCTGTTTGGTTGTGAGACCTGACCTACAGTGGAGGAGCTGTTGTGCACATATTGATTCAATGGAGGCATGACCTCCTGCTACTTCCTGCTGTTTGTTCACTGTGAAGGCCTCTGTGAATCCAGTCAGGGCTCTTTCTATGGACTTTTGTTGCCATAAAGATCACTGTTGAAGTTTGTTTCTTTTAACAACTTCAGAGAATTCCATTTGCCCCTGATTTTGAGTTTATGTTTTTTCCCTGGTGTGGGGTCTGCACATTCTATTCTCCTCACAGGGTATCTGTGTGCTTTTGCTCTTTCAGTTGCATCACCCTTGTGTTTATGATATTATTGTTGGTAGTGGTGGTGGGGCTGGAAGAGTATCTCTATATGACCTTTGACTGAGCCTTGGTCTTAACCAGGGATGTGTCCTGGGCCTGTGTTGAATTCTTCCCATTGTTTAAACCTCTCCTCCCAGAACAGTGTTTGTCCTGACACATGTTCCTACCCTGATCCATGATAGATAGTCATCTTAGCAGGCTGTCCCTCACATGCAGTGCTTTTCCACAAGTGTCCTCAGATTTCATTTCCTGACTTTTGCTGCACATTGTCATGTTTACATGGCAGTGGGCTCAAAAAGAGGCATTTGGACACGTGCAGGCAGAGGATGCTGCTTTTCTCCCAGAGACTGCCATGTGGTTACCGGATGTGGATTCTCCCCAACCCTGGAGAAACCAGCAAACGTAGAAGTGTCTCCTTTGGTCTTTGCACCCTGGCAAATTCACATTCTCACCTTAGCACACTGACTTTTGGGAATAATTAAATATTTCTACTTACACCTCTGACCTTTCTAGGTTTGTGACATCTGCCATAGAAGCACGCTGATGCTTCATAGCTTTTCCTACTGCAGAGACATGAATATCTAGACTCTGGGGTTGCCACTTTCTGTGCCTTTGCTTGTCTGATATGCTGAAAGAAATTTATTGATTTGCAGTTAGTTCAGCTTTCTTGCTATTCTTCCTTGGAATGTTGTAATGCTAACTACATTTCCACAACTCTTTCCATCGACAAGCTGAGTAGTACCTCCCATTGTAGTAGCCAGAATCTGAGGATAAGTCAAACACCCATCAGCCCATTAGTAGAAACATAGTGTGGTGTATGCACACATGGGAATAAGACTCAGTTCTAAATCTGTGCAAGCCTGTGTCCCACCAAAATATACATGCCCAAATATACTGCTGAGAGCACAAACACCACTTCGTGTGTACTATGAATTTCATTATTATAGTTAACAAAAGATGAAAATTAATATGAAAAAATAATAAAAACATAGGAGGTTTCTAGTCACAAAGGGATTTGCAAGCTGCTAATGAACATTCAACATACATAGAAAGAAATTGTGATAACAATGACTGAAAAGGGAAGGATTCAAAGATCCAAGTTATCAAAGGGAAAGGAGATAAGAAACAAAGAGAGATTATATCACACACACGCACACACACACACACACACACACACTTTGAATATTTGTAATGATAATCACACACCATAGAGTCACAACTGAAGCATATAACATAAAACAAGAAAAACAGGAGGCAATCTCCAGAAAAGCCAACCAAAATAATAATAATAATAATAATAATAATAATAATAATAATAATAGTAATAGTAATAGTAATAATAAAACAGAAACACAAGGACAAGGAACAAGAAAGCAATAGGAACACCAAGCTACCAGAAAGCAAAAAATTAAATGGCTATAAGAAAACCTCACATTTCAATAATCACCCTAAATGTAAAAAAACCAGACTCACCAATACAAAGGCATCGAGTTAAAGAATGGATAAAAAACAAAACTCAATGATATGCAGCCTCCAGGAGACACATTATAGCTCCAAAGACAAATTTGCAAAGTGAAGGGGTAGAGAATGATGTTGTTAGCAGATGGCATTCAGAGAAAATTGAAGTAGCAGTACTAATATTGAATAAAATAGTCTTCAAAATAATAATATAAAAAAAGTAAAGAAAGATACTGAGGAACACTTTTTAATAAAATGGGAATCATGTACCAGGAAGACAAAACAGTTATTATTATCCATCCTTCCAACAGAGGAGTCCCACATTATGTAAAGTGATTACTAACTAAACGAAAGAAAGAAACAGTCCAAAACACTATGTTAGTAGGGGACCTAAATACCTCATTGTTGTGTATGAACAGATCATCCAAACAGAAAATCAATAAGGAAATAACATCTTTAAATGACATATTAGACCAAATAAACATAATTAAAATAAACAGAGCCTACTATTCCCAAACAGCCACTTCTACGTTATTGTCTTGTGCACATGAAACATTCTCAAGAATCGACCACATATTGGGACACAGAACAAGCCTCAACAAATGTAAGATGAAATCATACCGACCATATTCTCTGCTCATATTTCTTTGAAACTAGAGATCAAATGAAAAAAAAATCAGTAATAACCACCAGTAATGGAGACTAAACAAGATGCTACTATAGAATAACCATGTCTGAGAAGAAATAAAAAGAAAGATGACAAGGTATATAGAAATAAAATAGTAATAGTAAAGCATATCAAACTTTTGGGACATGGCTGAAGTGGTCATAGGAGAAAAGTTCATATCTTTACAGGCCAAACTCCAAAAACAGAAACAAGCCCAAATAAACAACCTAATGCTGCTTCTTCAAACACTAAAAATTAATTAACAAAAGAAACCTAAAATCAGCAGAAGGATAAAAATATACTCAAAATTAGACCTTAAATAAAGTTGAAAACAAAAACAACAAAGAAAATAAATGATAAATGAAACATATAGCTTCTTTGTTTTTGAGGAGGAGCTTAATAAAATTCACAAAGGAAACAGAAAAAGAACACTAATAAATAAAATCAGGGATGAAAGAGGAGATATTATGACAGACATCGAAAACAAAACAAAAAACAAAGGATCATGCAGGAATACTATGAAAAAGTGTGTAAGACCAAATGTAATAAACTAGAAGAAACAGACCAAGACTCAGAAAACTTCAATCTTCCCACACTGAATCAAGAAGATATGAAAAATCTGAACAGATCAATCAGCATTATAAAAATTGAAACAATCATCAAAAATCTACCAAAAGGTAAATGTCCAGGATCAGTTGGCTTTACCAGTGAAGTCTAACAAACATGCAAAAAACATTTAATACCTATTCTCCTAAACTCCTCCTAAATATCGAACACGAGACAACACTTTCTAAGTCATCTTATAAGGCCAATAGAGCACAGATACCAAAATCTGGTAAAGATAACAGAAAGAAAGAAAACTACAGACCAGTATCTCTCATGGACACAGATGCAAACATCCTAAATGAGATACTAGCAAAACAAATATAGCAACATATGAAAAAAATTACACACCACCATGAAGTGGGATTTATCCCAAGGGAACAGGGATGATGCAGCATAAGCATATTGAATAATATGATACACCAAAAAAATGATTAATATGATGCACCACATTTTTTACACAAAAATTAAAAAATGAGAATCATACCATCATATCAATAGTTGCAGAAAAAGCCTTTGACAGAATACAACCTTCCTTTATGATCAAAACACTTAACAAATTTGGTATACAAGAAAAGTACATTAACATGGTAAAGGCCATATGTGACAAACCCTCAGCCCAAATTTTCTTAATGATGAAAACTAAAACCTTTCTTTCCAAGATTGGTAACAAAGCAAGGCTGTCCACTGCGGCCACTGTTATTCAATATCACCTTGGAGGTCCTAGCGAGTGCACTTAGGAAAGAGGAAGATGTAAAAGACAACCACATAGGAACTGAAGAAATTAAACTGACACTATTTGTGGATGACTTGATTCTCCATATCGGAACACTACGAGAAACAATAGGCAAACACAAAGTCTCTGCATAAAAAAATTCAATATTTAAAAATCCACAGTGTTTTCATATTCGAATAATAAACCATGCGAAAATGGAGTGGAAAAATAATTCCTTTTGCTATTGCAACAGAAATAATAAAATACCTAGAAATAAATTCAATTAAACTTGTGAAGGAACTCTGTAATGAAAACTAGAAGACTCTCTTAAAAGAAATTTAAAAGATACAGAAAACTGGAAAGATATTTCATGTCCTTCAATTGGAAGAACCATCATAGTTACAATGACCATATTACTAAAAGCATTAACAGGTTTAATGCAATGACAATCAAAATCTCATTGACTTTTTAAAAAGAAATAGAACAAAAAAAAATCATCAGAATGGAATGGAAGCACAGAAGATGTTAAAGTGCCGCAGAAATCCTGAGAAAAAGAAGGCTAGAGGCATAGTACTGCCAGACTTCAAATTATATTGCAAAGCATCAGCCATCAAAGCAGCATGATATTGCAGCAAAATAGACACATGAAACATTGGAACAGAATCAGGAGTCCAGAAATAAACCCATATTTATACGGGCAAATAAATTTCCACAAAAAACAAAAACTTACAAGGGAAAAAGGAAATCCTCTTGAATAAATGGTGCTGGGAAAACTAAAAAGCCACCTGCCAAAGAATGAAAGTAGGCTGTTGTCTATCACCACACACCAAAATTAACTTGAAATGAATTAAGAACTTGGATATAAGACAAGAAATGGTAAAATTCATAGAAGAAAACAGAAAAACGAAACTCAAGAATCTTGGATTTAAAGAGGATTTTATGACTTGACCTCAAGGCAAGGGAAGAAAAAGCAAAAATAAATAAATAAATGGGACTACATCAAACTTAAAAGCTTCTGCGTAGCAAAAGAAATCATCAACAAGGTGAGGAAACCACCGTCTCAACTGAAAAATAAATTTGCAAGCAACACTACCGATAAGGGAGTCCTATTTAAAATATACAAAAATTTAGACAACCACATAATGACAAAACAAATGATTCAGTCAAAAACTGAGCGGAGGACCTGAACAGACACTTCTTTCTAGAGGACATACAAAGGGCCTACGAACATGAAAACATGTTCGGCATCGTTAACTATTAGGGAAATGCAAATCAATACCACAGTGAGATACCATCTCACGCTTGTTAGTTAGATTAGCTATTATTAACAGGACAAGTAATAAATGTTGGAGAGGATGCAGAGAATAAAGAACCCTCATACACTGCTTGAGGGACTGCAAATTGTATAGCCACTGTAGAAAAGAGCATGGCTGTTCAAAAAACTAAGATTTGACCTACCATATGATCCAGAAATCCCACTACTGGGTATTTATGCCAAAGGCTTTAAAACCCACATGCAAAAAGATATTGGCTCACCGATGTTCATTGCAGCATTATTCACAATGGCCAGTACATGGAAGTTATGAAAGTGTCCTATGATAAATGACTGGACAAAGAAGCTGTGGCCCATATATTCAATGGCATGTTACTCAGCCATAAGAAGAGATGAAATAATGCCATTTGCAACGACATAGAAGGACCGCGAGATAATCAGGCTAAGCAAAATAAACCAGACTGAAAAAGTACAGAATCACATAGTATCACTTATATGTAGAAATATAAACCTAAAAGCGCAAAGAGAGACTCAGGGCCATGGCCAATGAACTAGTGTTTATCACAGTGCAGAGGGTGGGGCAGGAGGGAAGAGGTATATGGGTTAAAGAGGTTGAAATAATGGTTTGGGGAGGTTCAAGTGAGTAAAGGGGATCAAATATATGGTAAATGAAAGAAACTGGATTTTGTTGTGGTATTCACAAAATAGAATACATAGACATCAAATGATAATGTACATTTGAAAATTATACCATATACTAATCAATGATACCCCAATAAAATTAATTTTAAAATTTAATTAAGTAAATAAATAAGCAATGTGTGCATCCACCTCTCTGGAAAAAATATCTATATATATTTAATTTGCAAAACACTTTTTTTCTATTGTAAAAATGCTCTTAGTTTTTCAATATTGCAAATAGCCAATAATAATACGGCCCAGCAAAAAAAAGAAAAGATTTTATATAAATCTTTAAATTTAAATTTAATTTACATGTATGTGTGTATGTATACACACACACACACACACACACACACATATGTATGTATATATGCCACAATAATTTTTTTCAGATTACACTTCTTAAATAACCAGCCTGATTTTATGTTACCTGAATAAAATTGACAGAGTGAGAAGGAAACAGTGGCTGCATGTTATGCACAGTTGCTAGGGGACCAGCTAATCAGGTGGAGCACCATTGTGGTGATCTGGGTGGTTTATCAGTGTACATCTGCCAAGGAAGCATTTGTGGCTGTGGGGTTCCAAGCTAGATTAGTGACAACAGTAGATGAAGAAAGGCTTATCTGACATGGCACATGTTTCTTCAGAAATTTAAGGTGATTCTTCTAAAGATGAATCAACAGGCTCAGCAACCTCCATCAGAATTTCCATTGTGTGTGATCATACATTGACTGGGTCCTTGCACTTGAGGTCTGTATCCAAAAAAAATGCTTTTCAGACTTTTTCTGCATGACCCTTGATAAGAAGACACACATTTTGTTTCTCTGCACCAGATGGAAATAATGATTTTGATATATGATCTTTCCCAGAAAACTCTGGAAAATAGTTGAAAGCGATGAGTTTCAGTCTATTTGCTGGAATGGGAATGGCGCTAGTATAGTGATTAATGAAGAACTCTTTAAGACAGAAGTTCTGGAAAGAAAGGCCCCTTTCAGAGTCTTTGAAACTGCAAGTATGAAAAGTTTAGTTCGACAACTTAACCATTATGGATCTAGTAAAGTGCAACAGATATTTCAAAGATTTGTTTGTCTAGCTGGTATTCTGGCTGAAGAGAAAAGTCTCTGTTTTAAGCAAGGTATTATAAAATTTAGTCACCTGAAATTTAGTTCTCACAAAAATAAGAACTGTTTGGGCATTCAGGATTATAAAAATGTTATTAGCAACTTTGAATCTTAGCAGTGAATTCAAAAGGAAAGGTACTGAAAGCACTTTAAAGAGTGCATTCAGTGTTACTTTAAATGTGAATAAGATTTTTTACTTGAGGACCATGCTATAAGGTTTTTATTTCCAATTATTAATTTTTGACAATAGTTAACAATGTTTGCGTGTTGATGACATTAACTTGGCATTATAACCTTGATACATGGGATTTAGAGGTTAGGTGTCTTACAGTCTTGTGTCAGCAAACAACTTTCGCCAATGTTTTTAGTTTCACTTGTATCAAAATCCAAACTTTAAACGAGGCTGCCAACTTTTACTCAGAAGGAATAGAAGAGCTGGGATCCAAAATGCTTCCCCAGCAGCTCAATAGCTCACAATTTCAACAGGGAGCCCTCTAGAACAGAGAATATTATAGGTCATCATCATTCTGGTTTTCTAGCTGACACACATGGAGAAAGCATATTTCCAACTTTCACAATTTTAAATATGCCAACAATAAGCAAGCCTGCTACCAGCCAGATACTTACTAATACAGTAGCGAACTTTTGCCTCCTACATCAACTTTCAGTATACCACCAGAACAAACTGTATCGGACCCAGGTGCTGTTTTGAATCAGTTGATCATTTTTCAGATGCACTCGTATGGCAGCTACACTCAAGCAAATGGCCTCATCATGAATTTTATTATAAGCACGACTTCTACTTCTCACTATATCATATCTTTCTTACAAAGAAGTTGTTTGAAAGAATGCAGCCTTCTTCTTTTCCAACTAGGTATCCTGATTTATCAGTCAATGATGGTCCTTCTCCCAACTTCCAACTAGCAGGCAACCCATGGATCCCCATGCCAACAATAGCTGATACATCTGCTGCCACACTTTCAAGTTCAACTTGTCAACCACCTTCGTTAAACGAACATCGCCCTCATTACAAGCGAAGTACCAATGGACTACCGCCCTATGCAAGATAACAAATGTTAAAAATATTGTTGGCAAACATCAGCAGCCACTTCCTTTGTACAATAATCTTGTATGCTCACCTTATGCGTTAATTTCCTTATTCTAGAAAGTTGAGTAAGATGATGCTTTTTTTCATTATACTCTATATACTACTGTTTACTATTTGGAAGTTTTGGTTATTATAAACTTTTAAGTAAATTATATATAATTAAGTGTTTAAAGGGATGAGTACCAAAGGGCATAAAAGCAAATGGAGAAACTGGAATTAAGTGATATTGAAACAGTCTAAGAAGAATCAAATGAAGTCCTACCTTGGAATGTTAGGAAGAAATAGATACATATGAAATCTAGAAAAGACACACATGCAGCATTTCCTTTAGCACTTTCTCAATTTCATTACATTTTCCTGTGATTTAAAAATATAAGACCTCTGATTTCAGTCGGCAGAGTTGTGGTCATACAAAATGCATCTCACCCTTAAAAGAATAGCGTACTCTAACCAGCCCAGAAATCATGATCTCCATGATGCCCTCACTGAAATTGTAAGAATCATATGCTCTTGTCATAGATTTCATAGCTGTCTGCACAGGCTGAAATTTATAAATATTTCAAATGTCATTTTTTCTTCTGCTGTCCTCAAAGCATTCAAGCTTACTTGTGCCCATGTTTTCCTCCCTTTGTGAGTCCACTGAAGAAGAATTTTCTTCTTAATTAGCCAACATTTTGAATCAGCTCTTTCTCATTCTGTAAATTTGCTTTTGCAAAGCTAGATATCTCAAGGTCAACAGAGAACTCATCCTACCCTAAAGATATATTGCTTCGGTGCATGTTACATAAAAAATCCCATGATCTCGAACAACTGCCTACAGCAAGTTCAGAATTCTGTAAATCATTCCATGCCAACTGTGACCACACAAGTAAAAAAACAAAATTGTTCCTAAGGTCAGCGTCCAGATTTTCGAGCACTAGCTCTTCTGGGACCACCCGTGTAATAAAGGTGAGTACTCTAAATCACCAGCTGCTGCTTGATTTCTCTCTGGTCTAAATTTTGCAACTTTTCTGCAAATTTTTTGAAGGCCCCTCAGAGATTTACAACCACGAGGGTCCTTTGAGCCACTGGAACGGTACTCGCCTGAGACAGCATGGAAGGGCTCCAAGACGAATGAGGGGGTGCGCCTGCTGATGATTATGTTGGGTTCTTTTTCCAGCTAGTGCCCTGACTCCCAGAATGGCTGAGAGTCCAACCGGGACTCATAGAAGAGGTGGATCAACTCACCAGGAATGGCCACAGGATAAGATTAGGTCTCGTGATCTGCCCCCAGTCAGGTCGCGACTCCAGAAGGAAGAGGGGCTTGATCACCTCCTAGTTTTCAGTTTGAAGACACAGGTCAGGGTCTTCCCAGTTGCGGAAACTTCAGTCTTCCACGGAGGGGAAGAGATCCGGGTTTCCCGAAGGGAGAGTACATAACTCAGGGACTTCCCAAAGGAGGGAGGCAATGTTCTAACCTGGTGTGTGAATGAATGATTGATTGAATGAATGAATGAGTGGCTTGACTGGCCTGCCAGTCAGGTCCGAGTTTGTAGCTCCATGGCTGGGCACGCTTAAGGTACCCTAAAGGCCACAGTTTGCTTAGGCTCAGTGTGCAGGTCCGTGACAGATGCATATGGTCTAGGGCATCATCGGGCTAATGTCCGATAGTAAGTCTTACAAAGCTGAGTCCACTAAGGCTAAGTGTCATTTATCTCTCGCGAGGAAAAACGGCCAGATGAGCTTCTGAGTAGTCTCCTCTTTGGAGGGCGTACCCACCCGTGGTTTGTCTTTGCGATACAGTCGCTGGGTGAAAAGAGATGGGTCAACAGTAGAAAATGGGGAAACACCATCGCCTTCTGGAGGGCAACCAAGCACCCCTAGAGGTTAGCAAACACATTAAGGAAAGCAGGGGAGTCTTTATGAAAGAGAGTGAATGCTGAGCAAGTGGATGAGGTGTGGCTTTACCACAAAGTGAGAGTTGAGCCCTTATCCGTGGTTCTGTGGTGACCTCATATGACTTAAGATGGTGTCACAGGATTTCCATGAGAAGTCTACTCCAACGATCTGGGTCGGGGGTTTATACCAACCCTCTGATGTTAAGAGTCATCTTAAATAACACTGCAAGAAGTTTGGACAGAAATGGGAAAAAATGAGTGACATCCCCTCCAAAGTTCCCCAAACCTATTTTCTACCATCCATGTGGCATGATTGTTGTCTCTTCCGGGAGGCCTTGGCGGGGAGTTTCTCTAAGCCCACAGTCTTGAATTGTATGTTGAAAATTTAAGAAGGGTTTCTTAGAGAATTACAGGGTCCAGCTGACACTGGGAAAACTCTATACTCTTTGTGGACTTGAAAAGCCTGCCTGTGGGGTATTATAGCCTTCCGAGTAGACTCTGGACCTTCCAACTGTTAGAGCTGTTCACCATTTAGTGACAGGTTTTCCTGTTCATCCAGACCATTTTCCATATATAAACACATGGCTGCAGATTGCCACTGCAGCGCACCCTTGGGCCCGGTTCTGCATTAATAGGAAGGGAGAAAGTAAAGAAATTGTGGCACAACCAACTCCAAGAAAGATCAAGGAAGAGCCAGCAAAAATAATCCACCAAGGAGACCACGAGGAATAACCTGCCTTCCTACCTTCGTTGATCTCAACAACTCTGTCAGCCCCCACACAGCCACTCTACCCTCAGTTGCTGGACAGCTATCAGCCATCAGCCATCAGTGCCTTCACCACCTCAGAAACCTGAGAGTCCACCAAGGCAAAGCCCACGATGTCTTCACTAAGCCACACAACAAGCCCTGCAGTCTGCAGCCCTTCAGAAACCCCTCCGAGAAACACGAAGCCCTTTAGAGATGGAGGAAGATGACCACCATGTCCTCTATATCAGTGATTTACCACAATAGACCTCCACAACTGGAAGCAGCATGCCCCATCCTATTCGAAGGAACCCCAAGAGATGATTGACCTGCTCAAGTCCATCTTCCAAAGTCATCATCCTACCTGGAACAACTGCCATCAACTCACACTAATTCTCGTCAGCACTGAAGAACAACACCAGATTCTGTCAGAAGTGCAAGGATGGCTCCAAGGACAAGTACCAGATGGTGTAGCAGACCCTGCAGTGTGGGCATTAGATGCTTTGCCTGACTCCAGCCCCAACTGAGACTTCAACATTCCAGAGAAAAGAGATTCTCTCATTAGGTATCAAGAGGCCGTACTGAAGGGGGTAAAAGTGGGGTTACAAAGCCTATAAACATGTCAAAAATAGCAGAAGTCCTCCAGAAGCCAGAGGAGTCATCCGCAGGGTTCTATGAGAGGCTATGTGAGTCATTCTGGCTGTATACTTCTTTTCACCCTGAAGGGAATGAATTTCAACATGTGGTCAATGTAGCCTTTGTAGCCCAACCTTACACAGATATCTGCCGCACATTTCAGAAATTGGAAGGTTTTGCTAGGATGAATGACAGCCAGCTACCGGAGGTCACAAACAAGGTGCTTGTGAACCGTGATCAGGAGGCCCAAAGGAGAGCTGATAGGCAGATGCAACAAAAAGTGTCTCTGATGGCAGCAGCATTCGGAAATCCAGGCCCAGCGCAACAGGCTGCTGCTCCTCCACAGAAGGGTGAAATTAAAAAGAGAACTTCACTATGCTGTGACCAATATGCCTACTGCAAAGAGACCTGTCATTGGAGAAACGAGTGTCCCCACTGTGGGAGGAAAGCTGAATAAATAAAGAAGGTCAATGAGCCTTGTAAAGGAGGTACCAGCCTGAGCCAGCAATCCAAGAGCTCATTGGCCTAGTCAGAAGACAGTCAGACTAGGGGGAGGACATTGTTGGAGTCACAGGAGATCTAGTTGCCTGCTCATTCTGTAAAGCCTGCTCATGTCAGCGAGGGAGCCACCTAGTGACTCCTGAGTTCCTGTACCTACCAGATGGCCCCATTGGCCCCATTCCCCTTCTGGGTAGAGACTTGATAACAAAGCTAGGAGCGCAAATCACCTTTGCCCCCAGAAGCCCACTAGACTCACGCTCAAGAGCCAGCCTACTCTAATGATAGCTGTGACTGTTCCTAGGGAGAACAAATGGCACCTCTTTTCTCCAGAGAGGGAATAAAAATTTACCAGTCTCTTATGAGCATTTCCTACCAGCTGAGCAGAGAAAGGGGCCCCAGGTGTAGCCCAAAATCACACACCCATCCTTGTAGACCCGAGACCGGGAGCCACTCCTGTTAAACACAGGCAATATCCTGTGTCGCCAGAAGCACACCTCAGAGTTCAGCGTCATATCCAGCATTTCAAAACACAAAAATTCTAGCTGATTGTCAGTCACCTTGGAACACTCTATTCTTACCACTTAAAAAGCCAGGAGTGAACAACTACTGCCTTGTCCAGGACCTATGACCATCAACAACACAGTCGTCATCATCCATCCAGTGGTCCCAAACCCATACACACTCTTGAGTCTCTTATTTGCCCTTGTAAGCTGGTTCACTTGTCAAGATCTCAAGGATGCCTTCTTCTGCCTCCGATTATCACCAGCCAGCCAGCCTTTGTTCGCCTTTCAGTGGCAAGACCCACATACCAGGAGGAAGATGCAGCTAACCTAGATGAGGTGGCCACAGGGCTTTAAAAATTTAACCCCCACTCTGCTTGGCAAAGCACTTGCCACAGGCCTTGCCGCCTTCCCCGGAAAGACTTTGAATGCCGCCCTGCTTTAGTACATAGATGACCTGTGGCTGGCTAGACTCACCCAATGAGTCTGCTGGAAAATTACTAGAACCTTGCTGGCTCTGCTCTCTTCCATGGAATACAAGGTGTCAGGACAAAAGGCTCATATCTGCAAACAGAATACTTTGGGTTCATCATCTCAGGACATTGGGCACTTGGACCTGAGAGAAAATTAACTATCTGTTCAATACTGCCGGAGTCCAGCTCCGGCTGACCAGAGTCCCGGAGGGAGGTACAGGTGCGGCGAAAAAGTGATGAGCATTCAGACGAGTTGGAGAGGAATGCTACAATCTTTATTTTACAAAGCCATTATATAGTGTAAAAAACAAATTATCACCCAGGGTAAGCTGTCAGACATATTAATCACAATGGTTGACTTATGGGTTTAACTGATCATATCTCTGGTCCTTCCTTATCCAGCGGGTATTATTCTGTGGTTAACTATTCCCTGGGACTTTGTCTGCTCCTGCATTCTTTAGATAGCATACAGGTTTGTTAACGGCCAGGTTTTATGCCGGGGGGCTGGGCGGTCAGGATGAGGGTCTTTGGCTCCCAACATAGATTTTTACTAATGTTTCTCTTTCCCAGTCCCTATTTCATCGTTGTGAAAATTCCATTCCTTCACTATTCCATATTAATAGCAAGGTTACAAAACATGTAAGAAGAGATAGGAAAGCCAGCCCACATATCTCGCTGCTCTGCAGCCGAGACTGTCCCAGTGACTCTGTCATGCCGCAGGGGTGTTTTGGCTCCCGACATCTCCCCTTTCTGTTTTAGAAAAGGTGGGCCTTAACCGAGTGAGGGAGTAGTGGCCTGATTCCTCCCGTGAGCCGTCGTGGCCCACTAGTTATGGCTCTTGGTATCTTTTGGGGAGGAGAGGCAGAGCCGTTTTAAAGTAGTAATTTTTGGATACCAACCTCCATGCAAATCAGGCATACTCACAGGGAAATCTAGAGGAGGTCATATAGGACCTTCCCTTGCGATGCTCTGCTCCGCACTCAGCTCGGTACCCATACCCTTCTCCTCCTTTTAGAGGAGGTGGTAGGCATGCCTCTAGTTATCATGCCGTCCCCGCAGGGAGGGAGCTAGGCTCAGTGGATATTATTTTCTCTCTGGTAGTCACAGGACCTACTCCATCCTACCTATTATCCTGCTGTCCTAAAGTCTTACTAGTTTCTGAATTAGCAACTGATTTCTAATAATTGTTTAAAAAGGGTACACAAGCTGGCTTCTATTTGTACTATATTCTATCTCCTGCTGTAGTAATTCAACTATGTTGGCCTTCTTGATACCCTCAGGACATCTAAACATCAAAAATAAATTCTCCCCCTTTTCTATTTTTTAAACGCAGCATATGCAGATCAAGCCGTATTTGGTGTAGGCTTCTTTTCATTAGTCGGAAGAGGACTGGTAAAAGGAACAAAGCAAGAACAATAATTACTACTATTATTCCAATGTTAATTAAAAATGGAAGCATAGTTTTACTGTCATGGCCTTTGCTTTAATATAAGCCCCTTGTTTCTGAATAGTCAGGTCTATTTCTGATATTCATGATGTATAATATTTTATAATAACTGAAATTATAACTGATATTATACAAGAACATATGAATAGCAAAGATATTAACAAATTTCTAAGAACTTGATACAATATCTTAAACACTTGTATTAATAACATATATTTATAAAATATAACCTAAAAAAGGTCAAGCATTATTTATTACTTGATAATGTTTTTTATATAATTTAATATATCAAATAGACCGAATTACTTAATATTTATTTTGTACAAAGTGACAAAACTAAGCCTTTGAGAATTTCCAGGGGCCCTCTGGGTAGTCTCAAAGTTATTTTGAGATAAAACAAAAATCCTAGTTAGATTTTGTTGGAAAATTTGTCACAATGTTATAAGGTTTGATTACCCGATTAAATAAGATTACAGGTCATTATAAAACAATACTCAGTTATCTATTTAACCAATGTAATAATAAAAGATTTCAAAGGTAAATATGACTATAAAAAACTTTAGCACTCTTAATGCTAAGAAGACTCAGTTTTTAAGTAATTAAAGACATAATAAAGATTATAAAGCTTAGGTGGTATTGCTATACAGTCATTCTTCAGACCTAAGTCTCTAACACAATGCATATTCTTTGCATTGTTTTAAAAGAAATCTATGATTATTACAGATGATATCTCGTAGCTCAAAGGCTGTTTGTAGGTCGAGTGGCCCCTCTGATGGTTACTCTGTTCCAAACGTGGGCTAATTTAGCTGGCAGAACCTTTGAAGGTTGAAGGGATTGACGCTCTAGCTCCGTAGGCTTGGGCTTGTTTCCTGAAATCCTTAAAATGGTTAAAGAAGTATTGAAAGGGGGGAGGACATAGGACGATTTGAGAAGGAAGCCTGACCCATGTTAGTGAAAACAGGTAAGAAAAGAGAAAATCCCCACAAGAACTAACTAAGCCAGGGCTAGGATTAGCCTTTCACCTAGCATCCAGTCGGGTGGGGCCACGGAGGCCAGACCTAAGGAAGGAATCAAAATAAGTATAGGAGGGTAACAGTACATTCGGCCAGCCCAAACAGACAGACACAAGACATACAAGACAAACTACAGATAACACAAAACGCTAGCGCATCAGAAACCAGAACCAGAACAGGTACAGGGTCAGAGTCTGACGTCTCAGACCGACCGCACTAGGGAAGTATTGCTGCGTCCAGCCTTCCGCTAGTCAACCAAGGGCCCAATCAGACAGGAACAGAACTCAGGCATCTAGACAGATGTTAACGCAGTCTTATTCACCGGTGAAGCTGCTTTAGGTGGCTCGTGCCCGATTACAGTTAAAGTGAGACTTCTTTTCCTCCTGTCCTCCTGAGCAAGGCTGCTTGGTGTCTGGGGCTGAGAAACATCTCTCAGCGGTCGCCCCCTGGACGAAGCAAGTCCTTACTCAAGGTGGCTGGGGTTCTAGGTTTCAGGAGATCCGGAACAGAAGTTAAAAAGAGAACAGAAGTTAATCTTTACAAAGCTAGCAGAAACTGGTCATTACAAAGATAAACGTAGCCAGGGAATTTGCTAGTTTTAAACATGGCCTTGCAGATGTTCTCCTTATCTGTGCCCTGGAATGTTGCGCTCTTAGCATATGAGAGAGCTCTTTGTCTCAAGTTTTATAGCAGACACTAAGCAGTCAAAAGTTCTAGGAATTAGGCATTTTAGTCTCAATTAAAAATTGCTAAGGTATAGACTTCTTTTGTTTAGTTTTGGGTCTTTTAATTAACTTTTACCTTTTCCACATTTTAGTAGGCTGTCACATTTCCCACTGGTTTTTAGGCACATATCAAATCTTTGATGTCCTATAAATTGGGGCAACTGAGATACCCCTGTTACTTGAGTAGAAAATACTATTAATTTAACAGCCTGGACTCTCTGTTTAATATACTTTATAAGGCAATTTACTATACATGGCCTAAATAGCAGTCCTAGAAAAGCTATTAAAAGTCTTTGTTTTACTAAGGCTAGACTATCTCGCATTATGCCAGAGTGGTTGGTATAAAAACAGCAGTCTTTATTTAAAGTTATACAATCAAAGTAAGATCTATGCTTTATAAACACATTAGTCTTATATGCATGAATTAATACTCAAGATTCTTAGTTCATTTTACAGATTTTGAAACTAAGCTGTTTAAAAGGTAAAATGTGAGACTATGGTTGATGCAGTAAATGAATATTGAAACAAACAAAAACTTTATCTAAATATTTACATTTGAAATAATGTTCTCAACTATTCAATATACTGTTTTTCTAAGTATAATAAGTACAATTACCTATTTATCATTGGCTTTTAACAATATGGTACACTAGTAAACAACATTTTACAGCAATTATCTTATGTGAAATTACAAGTGAAAAACAAATTTCTCAATAACAGCGAGTTATTAAATTTCTTTATCCAATAGTTGTTACAAAATTTTTTTAAAAAGCCTAAACACATAAACCTGATTTCTTTTTAATCACAAATATTGGAGTATTCCACGGGCTGGTTGTAGGCTCTATATGTCCTGCTTTCAATTGTTCCATTACTAATTCAGTGGCTGCCTGGATTTTTTCACCGGTTAGGGGCCATTGCTCTATCCAGACAGGAGTATCTGATCTCCAAGTTATTGCATCAGCTGTTCTCACAATGGCCCCTAAGCAAAATCCTGACTTTCATATCCCAAACCATACCTCCGAGGATTTCCTCGAGGTTGAACTGGCCATTTTCTGCCTTGTTGATTTTTTCCAAGTCCTCTCTCTGGGTTAAGACGCATATCATTTAGCAATGCAGTAACCCTCTCATCAGGGCTGAATAAATACACCCCCATTTGACCCAGCACATCTCTTCCCCATAGGGACAATGGTAGCCCATCGACCACATAAGGTTGAATGTGCCCTTCATTTCCCTCTTCATCTTGCCATTTCAAAAGGCCACTACTTCTCTGGGGAGTTTTAGCTTGCCCTAATCCCTGCAACGTTGTATCGGCCTCATCTGTAGGCCAGTTCTTTGGCCACTCTTTTAAAGATATGCAAGTCACGTCTGCCCCAGTATCTAGTAGACCTGTAAATTTTTTCCCATTAAGCAGCAAAGTTTTCATGGGGCGAGTTTTCTTAATTTCCTCTAGCCAGTATACATTGCTAGATCCAAAACCTGCATCTCCCCTAGCTTGTAATTTTTGAGACTTACAATTGTTAGGGGCCAATGGCAGCAGAATAATTTGAGCAATTCTCTGACCTGATTTAATCTGTATTGTGTCATGACTGGCTGATGCCATTATTTTAATTTCCCCCGTAAAATCAGCATCAATCACCCCAGGAGATACTTGGAGGCCCCTTAAAGCACTAGAGCTGCGTCCCAACAGCAAACCTACAGTGCCTTCAGGAAGAGGCCCATGTACCCCTGTAGGTAATAATGTCACTCCATCCCCCGGTATTAGTATTGCTGCGGAGGTGGAACACAAGTCCAATCCTGCGCTCCCGGGAGTTGCCCGGGCGAGAGAGGAGATGGTTTTTGGACAAACGGATTCTGAGACCCCATCGTGGGGTTGGGTGCCCCAATTGGTGTCGGGGCCTGAGGCTGGCCCCTCACCCAGTTTCCCTGCTGGGGATCATTTTGTCCAGGCAAAGGCAAAGCAGACAGAGGCAAAAGAGGAGGCAGAGGGGTTCCATTCCTATGATATTTAGATTTACAATCCTTAGCCCAGTGGTATCCCTTTTCGCATTTTGGGCAAACTGACTTAGGAAGAGAACTTTGAGCCCCTTTAGGAGGCTTAAAAGGTCCTGGGTTTACAGTGCCAGCTGGGGGGTTTCTAGTTTTTACAGGGCACTGCCTGCTAAAATGACCTGGTTGACCACAGGAGTAACACAACATAGGCCCTTTTCCCCCTGGTGGCTTAGGGCCCATCGAGCCTGCAGATCCTCCTTTTAGAGCATTAGCCAAAGCGACCCCTTGAAGAAACGCGGGTCCCACTTCAACACAAGCTTTTATAAAATCCTCCAATGTGCCTGTCTTGCGTATAGGGCGCAGAAGTTGCTGACAAGTCTTATTTGCATTTTCATAAGCCAATTGCTTGACTAACAAGTGTCCTGCCTCAGGGTGTGTTATAACTCTTTCCACTTCTTGTAATAATCTGGCCACAAAATCTTCATACTTTTCCTCTGCCTGTTGACGAATATTGACCAAACCTAAAGCCGGTGCCTGGCCAGGCGCCAAAGAACGCCAAGCACTGATTGCACACTGAGTCACTAGCCTCAAAGCTTCCTTAGGCATTTCTAGCTGCTCTTTATGTTCCACATAAGGGCCCTCCCCTATCAGCATGTCAGAGGTTATTCGAGGCCGACGCCGCGGGTTCTGAGAAACCGCTCGTTTGGCAGCATCTGAAAATTCTGCTTTCCACAGCAGATAGTCCCCTCCTGTGAGACAGACCCGAGCCAATTGTCCCCAATCCCAAGGTGACAACCATCTTCCTACCAAAGAGTCCAGAAGGCTAAGAGAATATGGAGCATTTGGTCCATACTGAGAACAAGCCACCTTCAATTCTTTCAATAATTTATAAGGCAATGGCTCCCAAGAGGGAGGGTCTTGCTCAAATTCATCAAAAACTACTGGAAAACATCCGAAGGAAAAATCTCCATTTTCTTGTGCCTCCTTAAACGCAGCTCGCACCCCGACCCTTTGCCCTTCATTCTTTTCTACTGGTTTTATTGGAGGAATCAGGGTATCATTTTTCTCCCCTTTCTCTGACCCTTATGAACTGACTGTTTTTGTATCTCCTCAGTAGATTTTATTGGAGAATATTCACCTTCTGAAACCTGTAACCTTCTCTTTAACCTCTCGCTGAGTACAGCGGGGTAAGCCCAATCATCCCCATGATAGCGTGCTGCTTCTTCTTCTAAAGTTTCCTCGTTTTGAGGAGAAAGTGTGTTGGGGTCATTAGCATTGTCATTCTCTTCATCCGACCTCTCATCATCAGAATCTGGTCTATTTAAAACCTCAAAATTGGGAGCTGAGGGACTTAATAGCGGCGCAGTAGGTAACTCATTTGCAAACTTTTGGGTTTCGTGGGTAGGATCTAATGCATCTCTAATAAGGCCCCATAATGAAAAGGTCTCAGCGGGGATCTTTTCAGGCCCATGCACTGTATAATAATTTTTTAAGGCCTTTCCTACCTTCTGCCATGTTTCTAAATTTACAGTCCCTTCTTCCGGGAACCAAGGGCAACAGTCTTGCACAAAACACATAAACTTAGTTATCTGGGCCCCTGACACTTTCACACCTCTAGCCCTTAACATAGTTTTAAGAATATCAACGAAGAGTCGTCTCTCTTTTGACTCTGCGTGGCCCATTGCTTAGATGTCTTTAGTTCTGACTACCTGCCTCCTTCTCTTTCTTACCTGGCCTTCTCCCTTCTACCAGGGGGTCTGCAGCACCCTATAGGCAGGGTCCGACCTGTCCGCGAGAAAAGCTTACCCTTCCGGTCCCTGTTCGGGCGCCACTTGCCGGAGTCCAGCTCCGGCTGACCAGAGTCCCGGAGGGAGGTACAGGTGCGGCGAAAAAGTGATGAGCATTCAGACGAGTTGGAGAGGAATGCTACAATCTTTATTTTACAAAGCCATTATATAGTGTAAAAAACAAATTATCACCCAGGGTAAGCTGTCAGACATATTAATCACAATGGTTGACTTATGGGTTTAACTGATCATATCTCTGGTCCTTCCTTATCCAGCGGGTATTATTCTGTGGTTAACTATTCCCTGGGACTTTGTCTGCTCCTGCATTCTTTAGATAGCATACAGGTTTGTTAACGGCCAGGTTTTATGCCGGGGGGCTGGGCGGTCAGGATGAGGGTCTTTTGGCTCCCAACATAGATTTTACTAATGTTTCTCTTTCCCAGTCCCCTATTTCATCGTTGTGAAAATTCCATTCCTTCACTATTCCATATTAATAGCAAGGTTACAAAACATGTAAGAAGAGATAGGAAAGCCAGCCCACATATCTCGCTGCTCTGCAGCCGAGACTGTCCCCCGGTGACTCTGTCATGCCGCAGGGGTGTTTTTGGCTCCCGACACAATACCTTGCCCAAACACTGAGAAAGGGGTTCTTGTAATCTTAGAGGCAGCCAGATTCTGCCGGTTCTGCATACCAGGTTTCTCTGAAATTGCCAGGCCTCTGTATGAGGCCACAGCTGGGTCTGGTAAGAACACCTTGGAATGGGGCTCCAAAAAGAAAAAGACCTTAGGAGAAATAAAGAGACTTATGACTAGTGCTCTAGCACTGGGATCACTGTACGTAACACGAGACTGCCCACATGAGTAGAATCACACTGCCCTGGGGGTCCTCACACAAACAGTCTGGCCATGGCGATGCCCCATTGCACATTTGTTCAAATGATTAAATCTGGTGGCTACAAAGGGGACACAATGCTTTGTAAATCAACTAGCAGATCAGGCTTCTAAGGAGGCTGCCCATCAACTGAATGCCACAATGGGTCATGAGCCTATCTCCAAGGTTCTCCAAGCACAAGAATCACCTCTATCTGCCCAACACACTAAGGAGGAAGAACAATAGGCTTTCAGTGGAGGAAACTAAAAAGAAAGCTGGTGAGAGCTTCCAGATCAAATACTCTTTATTCCCACTGCACTGGCAACTCAACTACTGCAACAGCACCATAAGTTGACTCACCTAGAGAAGACTAGTTTAGAACACCTGTTACGCCGCTACAGTTTCATACCCAAGCACGCAACACTATGTGCCCAGATTAGTTTCTAGATGTGTGACTTGTGCACAAAACCACAATGGCAAAAGGCCAAGGCCTAATCCAGGGGTGCAAGCAATTGGCACTGTGCCATTTGAAGACCTAGAAATAGACTTCACAGGGGTCAATCCCTGTTGGGGCCACTGGTACTTCCCTCCAAGCACTGGTCGGGCATGAGAAGTAGCCAGGGGCTTATTGAGTGAAAAAGTTTCAAATAACAGGCTGCTCCTTACTGCAGAATCTGACAACAGACCTGCTGTTGTGTCTGAGCGAGTCCCGACTCTGAACAGAGCTCTGGGAATCAAATGGAAGCTCCACGCAGCCTACAGGCCACAAAGGTCAGCCAAAGTCGAATGCATGAACTCGGCCCTCAACCACTCTAGCTAAGTTTGGCAGGAAACCCAGCTCCCTTGGATTGACTTGCTGCATTTGGCTCCACTTTGCACATAGTGCACCCCAAGGCTTTCAGGCTACTCCGCTTTCAAAATCATTCCCAGGAGGCCTCCACCAGTGATAGGAGTAAGTTTCCTTGATTAATGGCTGACCTAGAGATGTCCCCAAACCTTCAGGCTTTAGGCAAAATTCTCCACCTTATCACTCAGGAAGCTCCTATCCCCTAAGTGAAGTGGGTCCACCCCTCTCAACCAGGAGATAAGGTATGGGTTAAAGATTGGAAAAAGGAGCCACTTCATCTAAGTCAGACTGGCCCTCACACTGTTTTATTAGCCACTCCTACTGCTGTTAAGGTTGCAGGTATCATCTCATGGGTCCACCACCATCATGGTAAGAGAGCAACATCCCTGGAAAAGTGAGAGACTTGGTCTGTAGAGACTCTTTCTGAACGAGCCACCCTGAGTCACATTCCAGAGACAGCAGAAGTCCACCTGACATCCTTGGCCCTGCTCTGACCAGCCATGGCAGCTGACCAGTCTATGCACAGCAGAAGCCTGAGGATGGACCGTCTGGACTATCCAGATGTATTGTTTTCCTACTGTAGCTTTAACCCTCTTTAGTATATTGGTCCTGCTGATTGCTTTAGGTTTGGCCTCAGTAGCGCCCTCCCATTAACTTTGAGTCAGAGGATCGTTGTAGCCCTGAACTATCTAGGCTACATAAGAATCCTCTCAATTCTTACACGTATAGACTAACTCCTTCCTGCTATTGGGCCACTAACAGCACTATAACCAATTAACTCCTCGGTACCTGCCTCTTATTGTTTGGTCAACTACATCCCTGAGAGAGCCTATGGTAGACAGAAAGACTGCAGTAAAGGTCCTCATGCTGGAGAAATACCAGCCACTAGACCAGGAGTATCAAAAGGTTGATTCCCTATAAGAACATAAGGGCACCCAAAGAGAAGAATGAAGAAAACTTTCCCTTTCAACTAGCTAACATTTTCAATCAGCTCTTTCTGCTTCTGTAAACATGTTTGTTGCAAGGCCAGACATCTCAAGGTCAACAGAGAACTCATCCTTCCCTAAAGATTTATTGCTTTGGTACTTGTAACCAAAGATGTATTGCTTTAGTGCTTGTAACATAGAAAAATCCTATCATCTATATAACTGCCAGTAGCAACTTCAAAGGTCTGTAAATCAACCCATGCTTGCCAACTATAACAACGTGAGTATGAAAATAAAATTGCTGCTAAGGTCAGGGCCCAGATTTTCAGAGCACTAGCTCTTCAGTTGAGTTGCTCTAAACCTCCACGTACTGCTTGATTTCTTGCTGCTCTGAGTTTTTGCTACTTTTCTGCAACTCCACCTTTCATTTTTCTAATGCATGTTTTTACTTTGCTTTATGTTCCATCCAAAGAGAGACTTAATATGATAATCTGGCATTGACTGACTCTTAGATGCTGAGTTCAGTGCCTCTGCATGGCTAAGAGCTCTCGAAGATCTGGCCTCGGTGTTTCTTCCCTATCTTTTCTTTCATATCTTTCTCTTTCACTCTCCGTTCAGAGATACATGCAGACAAACTCTACTCAGTCATTCATACACCGACCTCACAATCTTGCCCTCTTTCCCAGCATTAAAAGGCCCTGTTCTTGCTTTTTTATACCACTGCTTAATACACCCTGGCACAGGTGTATCCTCTTTGAGATATTTCCTGCCTGATATTTCTTGTCTACATCTGCAGAGATCTGACACAGCGCTGCCAGATAATATATTTTAGTATTTATTAAATGAGCAGCAATGAAATCTCAAAGCTATGGTTGCTGCTGGAGTCAGTCGGTTGTGCTAGGCCTAGGGCCAGAGACTGTTATATATTCTTCTTCAAATCATACCCAGAAGTCAAAATAGATCTTTCCATACTCTGGAATTGTTAGTGTCTTCATGCTCCCCGCCAGTAAGGATTCTCCTCCCCATACCTAGACTTTTGTTACGTTTCATTTAGTGTGCTATTTAGATGCGAACCTATCTAAAAGGTTCAAATAGTATCATAAGTTTTTCAGAACAGGTCTCTTTATGTCACACAACCAATTCTTTTTCTGAACCATATCCAGGAAGTAGCCAAAAGGGCACAGCCTCTCATTTGAAACAGTTGCATTTACCAGTCAAATTACCTTACAAAAAATGAGTTGACTGAGGAGGGCAGGAGAGGGTGGGAGAGTTAGAAATAAGCTCAATGTGCGACAATACCAAATGTCTGCATATGATAGGGAATATGGAACATCCCTGAAATACCTTGGCATTCTCTCACTGCTTTAAAATAAAAGGTGAAACATTATCAGAATGTAAAAAAAACCTAGCGAGCTAAGGGCAGAGAGATACTGAGGCCTTGCAGCACCATTGTATTACTAAAATCAGTTAATCAGCCAGAAAAAGCAGTGTTGTGGCTTGAAGAAGTGTCACCAGTGTAGAGGCAACTTAGATAGTTTTGAGAGGAAGCAAATGGGTCAGTGTAAATAGTGGCAACATCCTGTATGATGACATCTTTAGGACCAAAGATCAAATAGAGCAATTTTCATCAGAAGTCACAAGTCTGGCATTCAGTGATAACTTCTACATGAACCACATAGACTTTCTCAGTTTGTGTACCTGAACCCTGATGATAGCTATGCTGTCATATTCAGTGACAATCTTGGGTTCTGGTAGTCTGCATCAGCAGCTAGACCTCTAGCTTTCTCATCAGACATTGGACTTCTGGTGGACATCCCCAAAATTATCTGGATTGATCAGTCATCCGCTGATGTTTGCTTTCACAATTAATGTCCCAAAGAATAGTTTTGAATTGTCAGATGTAATTTTTCAAGATGAAGTAGCCACACCATTGACAACAGCATCTGATGGGCTAGGATTGTAAAATCAAATACCCTATGAGCTGAGTTTGGCCTCTAGGTCTTCCCCCTGAGTCCAACAAACATGTCTGACTCCACTTGTGTGTAATTGCTGGTGATGATAACTAGCCAGATAAACAGTAGACACCATCAAGTTTTGACTGAGCTAAGCCATTCATAGGTGAATTACACCTACGAAGCTAAAAAAAAAATCTTTGTAAATCGAGGGTCTCATGGCACTACCAGCTTTGCTTGGGGGAGGAGACTGACACTGACAGTTTCTCCTGCTATTCATGACTCGTTCAGGCAAAATTGAGTTAATGCCTGTGCCAAGTAAACCAGACTTGAATTATTCATTACACATAGATGCACTCTCCAGTCTCTAAAGTCCAGCAACGTGCTAGGTCTCCTTCTTAGTTTGGAATGAACTTCTGAATCTCCATCTGTTCAACATTGACACTAATTATTTTCACCTCTGGGCACCCTTCAGTTTATTAGCCAAAGCCATACTTCTGAAACCTAGAAAGAAGTTATTAACAACGGACACATAATTGGGGTGGGGGGAGAAACATTCAGTTTTAATAGTGCAGGATTCTTACTCTCTCTTGTTCACCACTTGGGTTAGAAAATATGCTACAGGGTCCCAGGAAGTATTTTTCAATTCCTAACCTAAAATTGTAAACCACAGTCTTTTCATTATGTAAAAATTTTATTTTGTATTTTGTATTATGTATTAATTTTATTTTGGCTGTTATTTTAACATGTAACATGAACTTGGTGGCTTAAGAAAAAAAATCTGCTGTATCTGCGTTCTGGAGGCCAAAAATTTAGGGTTGGTTCCCTCTGAAGACTATGAGAGAAAACGTGTTTTCTGCCCCACTACGAGCTTTCAGTGGTTTTCTGGCAGTCTTTGGGATTCCTTGGCTTGTAGACACATCTCTCTGATTGCTATCTTTTTGTTCACAAGGCATTTTCCCCTTGTGCATGTCTCTGTGTTCAAATTCTCCATTTTTATAAGTACACAAGTCATACTGAATTAGGAGCCCATCTTTGTAGAGCATGACCTCTACAAAGCAGATGCTACATCTGCTTAAACAGCCTGAGATTTTACCATGCTTGAAAGGAAGGAACCTTCAAATAACTCTCCTGCACCTGCTGGCAGAAGAAATGAGTCTCTGGAATGAGTCTCAGAGGAAAAAAAAGAGTTGTATCACTCAAAGCAAATGCAGTAGTCATTGTTTATGTTTGTATTTGTTGCCCTAATCATAACTGAGTAACATAGAATTACTTCTTGGTTTCTTCACATGCTGTGGTTCCATTCAGAGAATTATCAAGAATACTTGGAGATAATCAGGGTGTGTTGCTTTTCTCAACAGATGGGGCTTCTAACATAAAATTAACACACCCCTGCTGGGAAATAAAAAAATACCTGCAAGTTCTGCTCCAAGGATGGAAAAGCCAATTCTGAATGCTTATAGGAAAACAAAAAATATCACTCATTTTTTTCTTTTTAGTTCTCTCTCACATCCAAGCTTTGAGGCAATCGCAATGTGATGGGAAGCTAAAAACAGGAGCCACGATTCCCCAATAAAATACTGAGTGAGGGAATATTTTGTGTATTTTGAAAAACTGATATGCCTAAAGTTGTGGTAGACAACCAGATATTTTTCTTCTCTTTCTTCACTTGCATGCGGGTGCAACTATGACACAGGTAAGGCAGTACTGGGTAACCAGAACTCCATGTTTCTGTCTGACAACCCAATAGGAAAGCACCCAGAAACTATAAAATGACAATGGAAGTGCAAAAAGGAAGACATGGGGGAAAGCAAGGCTATATGGTTGTGTGCTAAGTGACATCACCCTGAACTGCCTATAAATTCCAAGTTGCTGAGAATTGAACAGGCTAGTACTCGCTTCTCAAGTGACCACTTCATGGCTGAATACTGCAGCAAATGCTTTCAAAATGCCTGGGACAGGCAACTAAACCTACCTAGATGAGTTTGATATTCAAATATAAATATCAGAGAATATATTTTTGTGTGTATTTTGAGTGCCCAGTTCCAAGAACAATGATTTTTTTATGAGAAGATTCTTTTCTAAGATTAAATCAAAATATTCCTGGACTGTTTTCCTACAGTCTCTACTCACTCTCAACTAGATATTTGAGAGATCTCCAATAGCAAAAGGAAAGCACTTCTTCCATTCACAGACTGTAACACATCCTCAGACAAAAATACAGTCCAACAGACTGTATTTTCCAACAAAGAGGTGATATAAAGTTTCTCTCATGAAGTCCTTAGATAAAATATCTTGGATTCCAGCTGACACAAGCCAGAGAAACCTGCTTTCAAGCATCCTTGGTGTGAGCGGCAGTGTCAACAACTCACAACAGCTAAAAGGCTTTTGGAATTTGATGGTGTCTACGGGTAAATGTGAATAGAAATCTTGTTCATCTCCGTGTCCTTCCATGCTGTGTTCTTTGACCACTGTTCTTAGTAAGCATATTGGAGCCTTCTATTTAATGTCAATCTGTGTTCTTTAACATGTAATCATAGTATTTTGTCAATAATGACTAGAACGACAACCAAGATGAACATTAGGCTAATCAATCACTATGAAGCATGGCTCCTGGCACTACTGCGTCAACTACACCAACTATACCTGAGCTCTATTAAATAATCTGTACAATAGCAGGGATCTTTACAACTGCTTCCCTGCAAAGAAAAGTGCAATCTCTGTCCACTACAGCCCAATTTTCCCATAATAAATTATCCACAATTGAAAAATATTATTGATTATGTGTTATGCTATCAAAAATATTTATTCAGGAAAAAGGAAAGGTTGCTACTCAGACCATGCAGACATGGCAAGCCAAGTGCACATTCTGACTTGTGTGCTGAGATGCAGGGGTATGTACAGAATGGAAAGGAAGGTGTTGGAAGAGGCAGTAAGAGCCACAGAGCTGTAATATAACACAGAGTTCTTTCTGCAGGGTTTTCTCGTGTCAGTTCTACTTATAAATTTTTGAAGATTCTTTATAACGTTTTCTACAGTAGCTGAACAATTGAGCATTCTCACCAACAGTGTGTAAGGGTTTCTCCACATTCTATCCAAAGATTGTTATTGTCTGGATGTTTGTTTGATTGTCTGTTTGTTCTCCTGGTCATCCTAAAAGTTATATCTCACCAAGGCTCCACTTTGCGTTTTCCTGATGATTTGTGGTACTGATCATTTGAACATGCTTCTTGGCATTTCTATTATTTGTATGTCTTCATTGGAGAAATGTCTAATGAAATCCTTTTGCCTTGGTATTAGCTCAGGCTCCCATATCAAAGTAAAAGAGACTGAGTGGCTTAAGTCACAGAAATTCTCTCAGTTCTGGTGTTTGGAAGTTTAAGATCATGGTGTCTTCCAGTTAAATTTGTTTATTGGCTTATTGGCAGTCTTCACCGCACAGTGAGCTCACACAGCCTCTTTGCCTGTGTATGTTTCTGGAGAGGAAGAAGGAGAGACCAACCTCTTTTAATAACGTCAGTAATGCCATCCTAAGAGCACACCTTTATGAACTTCTCTAACTGGTAATTCCAGTCTCAGTATATTAATTGGGCGGAGGGAGCACATAAACTGGTCAATAGCACTGAGTATTTAATCAAGTAATTTGTTGAGTTTTTTAACTTTTTTATACATTCTGTATATTAACCTCTTACCAAATATGTGTATCAACTATTATCTCCCATTTTGTAGGATGCCCATCACTGTGTTGATGTTTCTTTGCTGCACTGAAGTTTGTAAGTTTAATGCAAACCCATCTGTGTATATTTGCTTTTGATTTTTTTTTCATTTTGGCATGATATCCTAGAAAGCATTTCCAGTTATACTCTAATAGTTTTATAGTTTCAAGGTATTCTTTACAGTTTCTGTTCATTTTGAGTTGATTTTATATATGGTGTAATATAGCAATCCATCTTCATTCTTTTACATGTCTGGATGTTCTGTTTTGTGTAGTCTTTACACCTATGGTGCTGATCATTTGATCATATGTTCTAGAGGTTTTTTCTATTTCTTCCATGGATGTATGAGTGTGCCTTTATGCCAATTAATACCATTTTAATTACTGTAGATTTGTAGTATGTTTTGAAATTAGAAAGTGTGAGACCTTGGGCTTTGTTGTTCTTTCTGTTTTGCTTTTCGAGCTTCTTTTGGAATCTGTATTCGATTTAGAATGGCTTTTTCTATTTCTGTCAAACAACACCATTGGGATTTTTCTAGGGCTTACATTGCTGGCTTAAAGGAATTGTCTATGAAAATTGACCTCACATGTGGAACTGTTTGCGTTTACTTTAATTTGTTATTTTTGCTGGTATGAAAAATGGTATCGTTTTCTTAATTTCCCTTTTGGAAATGAAACTAATTTGTGATTGTTGATGTTCTCTCAAAAATTTCTGAATTAATTAATTAATTATAATAGGATATTTTTTTACTTTGTCGTTTTGGGAATCACTAGGACTTCCTATACATAAGATCATTGTTACTGAGGACTGATGTAATTTTACTTCTTGTTTTCCAAATTCACTGCCATTTATTTTCTGTTTTTGTCTAATGCTTTCAGTATATGTTTACTGTGTCAAGTTTCCTGAGGCATATAGCCCAAAGAAAGAGGCTGATGACTACATAATTATATCAAGAGGTTATTAAGAAAACTTACATGTGAGATGTGTCTTAGGTATAGACAGGACAAAATAAATATCTTTCCACCGTATGATAGGTGTTAAGAAGTTACACAGACGGGGAAACATGGATTGGAGTACAAGGTGTGACCAAAGAGAAGAAGCTTGCCTGGGGAAGGGCAAATGTGGTCTGTTCAAGAAACCAGCAAATGTGAGGGTGTGGCCTCCTCTGTGAGACGGTCTCTGGGGATTTTAGAGAAGCAATCTCTGTTCTGGTCACATCATAGAACGCTTACTCCTCCACAATTGTGAATAAACGTTGTCTTGTTCTAAACTTTCAGAGTCTCAGTGAGCATGATGTTTGAGGAGGACTTTTGAATGTGATTATTTTTATATTGAGGTAGTTTTCTACTGTTCTACTTTGTTGATTTTTTTCATGAAAAGCCAACCTATTTCTTAAGTAAATGTAATACAAATCTTATGAACATAGGTATGAAGAATAGATGAGGCTTTCCTTATTTTTTTAACAGCCACATACAACTGACATGAAACACTAGGAGGTGGCCAAAGGAAGAGTGATGCGAATGCCCTAAATGGAAAAGAAATACAGAAGACAAGTTCAGAGAAATAACTAAGCAAATTAAGCCAGTAGCAGCTCAAAACAGAGTTCAGAACTCTGTTATAAGGATGCTCAAGAAACAGAACTACAACAAAAAATTTGGCAAAATAACAAAAGTAAAAACAAACAGAATAAAATAAAATAACATATCTGTCTTAGAAAATGACCAGTTATACATTTTTTTTTAAAATAGGTCATGTGTGCATTGTACAATATCTTACTAGGAATTACAACAGAGAAAGTTAAGGAGGGGATTAAATTAATGATCTAAAGAAGAAGGTTACAAAAATAGCCAATTAGATGACAATAACAACAAAAAAACTTTTAAATAAGGAATATAATATCAGGGCCTCTCTGAAAACATCGATTATGAAATGAGTCTCATCATAGTGCTACCAGGGAATCAAGGATAAAGAGAAATATGACTGAGAATATGACAGAAAACTTTTCTAACCTACTGAAGAAAATAGATGTATAAAGTCCAGAGAGTGCAGACTTGCAAAGAGAATAAACTAAGACACATCCCAAGTTCAAATACAAAGAGAAGATCTTAAAAGCATTAAGGAAAAAAAACAATTATTGATCTATAGAGCTCCCATTAAAATGTCAGCTGATTTTTTTCACAGCATCTGTGCAGGCCAGAATAGATTGGCAGGAAATATTCAGTGATATGACTCTACCCAGCAATGCTATTCTGTCTAATCTAAAGATGGAAAGAGTGCTTCACACACACACACACACACACACACACACACACACACAGAACACACAATAACTGAAAACGTTTATCAATACTAAAATTGTGTTTCAAAAAATGTTAGAGGGAGTTCTCTAGGTAAAAACCAAAATGTTAAAAGATGAGAATAATAAAATGTCAATAACTACATATCGATAAACTATTGATCCAAATGAGAAAAGATTGCAGGCTCCAAACAAAAGATACAATAGCTGAATAGATAGATATAAAAGGAAGACCCTCACATAAGCTGCCAGCAGGAGACTCACTTCAGGTCAAGACTGAAAGGAATAACAGAGAAGGATACACTATTACCACGGAAATAAAAAAGTATATGTACAGATGGGTGAGCAATTTTTATACCCATCCAATACAACATTAAAACAAAGGCTGTAATGAAAAACAAATACATTGAGAAAACATAAGCCTGGTAAACATATATGATTCCAACACAGGATCATCTACCTACATTATTGACTTAGGTTAAATGAGAGATCATCTGTTATGCGCTCGTAGTAGGACACTTTGACACTGCATGGAAACCAATGGACAGATCTGTGAGACAAAAAAAATCTACAAGGAAATCAATTGAGAACTGAAATATGTCAAGCCATCTTCTCCAATCACAATGGTATGAAACTGGAAATCAAATGCAAGGGAAAAAGAGAAGATATGCAAGCACATGGAAGCTAAATAACATGCTACTAGACAATCAATGGGTTAACAATGAGATCAAGAAAGAAAGAAAACATTACATAGGAACAAAAATATGAAATGCAGCCCTTAAAATTCATGAGAAAGATAATCATCTTATGATTTCAAGTACATAAGGAATCTAAAGAACAAAATAAACAGTAACAACAAAGAAGCAGTAATAAGCTCATATACACAGAGGAAATTTCAATGCTACTAGAACAGACGGAGCTTCTAAGGATAGGAAAAAAAGGCAGAGGCTTTAAAAAGTACAAATGGATAGCTGCAGAATAGATTTGGAGATACAAAGCGTACCATAGAGAAGATGATTAACAATGAACTATATATGTAAAGAAGAAGAAAGTTACTAGATCAGTGAGGTGATCATTTCAAAGTCATGTGGAACTCTGATTGCTATGATGTACAACTGAAGAAACATCTATAATTGAAAACATTCTAATTGATTTGTACAACATAAATATGAGTAATAAATTGTCTCTTTTATTTCAATAAAGCCAGAAAAAAAAAATCACTTCTACAACCATTTTACCTAATGCTTCTGAGAATCAGAAATCTGAGAATAAAATAGCTGGATTTTCTGGTCAAGGTCTATCCTTAGGCATCAGCAATGATCTCTGGGATTGACTGCTGGAACATTTGCTTGCAAAATCGCTTAAATGTCATTTGCACGTCGCTTTTCCTGCAGATATAGGAGTTCAGTTCTTAAATGCCTGTTCTTCATAATGTGTCCTCAGTTCTTTGTGTCATGGTTTTCTCCATAAGGACAACTCACAATATAGCTGATTTGCATTATTGAAATTAGCAAATGGATGGTGGGCAAGAAACCCAGTCTTTTCTACTTTAAGAAGTACCATCACAACCTGTTTGCTGTATTCTGGAAGCAAATTATCGGTTCCAGCTCACTCTCAAGAGAGTAGAGTACAGATTGACAGAGGCAGAGAAATAAAAAAACATTTTGAGTTCTTTAGTGAATAGACATTTATATAATTTATGTATTGATTACCCAATATCTCTACTATTTTCCTGACTCCATACACAATTATTACAGACTACCGACTATAACCCAATGGGACAACATAGGTGGACCAGCAGGCCACTATACTAAGTGTAATGTGTCAGAGAGAGGAAAGCAAGTACCACTTGATCTCAGGTATGTGTCAAATCTAAAGGTAAAGTGAATAAACAATGAACAGAAGCAGACTCATACATACAAAAAGCAAACTAATGGTTATCAAATATCGAGGGAGTTGATGGCCTGGGGGAAAGTCAGAAATGGAGTAAAAATACAAATCCAGGGTAACAAAATCGTCATAGGGATGTAAAGTACAGCGTAGGAGTAAGCACATAGGAAAAAAACACATTTCTTCAGGGTGACAAATGTGTCTTGAAACTAAATAGAGATGATGATTCCACATTATTATAAGTATGATGAATTACAGTGAATTGCAACACTTCACCGTACTTGCTAAATTTTTACATAAATCTATTGGAGTGATGTTAGTTAATACAATAAATTATGTTTCAAGTGTCCTCTTCAAATACACAACACTTGTATATTACACTGGGTTCAATATCCAAAGTAAAATTTCCTCTACCACAAAACTTTGACCCCCTCTATCTCTACCTGCTTCTCCCTCCTCCTTCCCTCTGGTAAGCACTACACTGTTGTCTGTGTCCATAAATTTGAACTTATTATGTTTGTGTAAAATCCAATGGTTCTCAATACTGGAATTTTATCCAGCTATTTTAAAAACTGAAATCTTACCGTTGACCACTACATGGACGGATGGAGAGGGAATTTTACTTTGTGAAATTTCAGTCAGAGAAAGACAAATACCTATGACCACACTTGTACACAGAATCCGAAAGATACAAACTAAACTAAACCAGACTCTCAAATACACAGGACAAATTGCTATTGCTGTGTTTCGAGATATTTCCACAACATCACGTTTTCTTCTGTGTCGCCTTAGATATCCTAGTCAAAAATTATTTACAAATTTAAAGCCTTCCCTGGATGCCTGCTCTAAATTTTATTAAATTCATACTTTAAAATAAAACTTCTAATAATGATAAAATAGAAATAAAAGATTTAACATAGAAATTTAAATTACGTATTCACTATTACAATATTTTTACCTGTACAAGTTGATTAAGATGTCAAAAAGAAAAACTGCTGGTCACTACAAATTCAGTAAATTAAAGAATATAAATCATCCTACAAAACATTGTTCCTGTACACTAACAACGGCCTTTCTAAAAAAATTTATCAAAAGGCCCACTTATTATTGTACCCACATAAATAAAAAATAGTATATATATATGTATATACATACATACATACATACATATTTACATGTGTGTGTGTGTGTGTGTGTGTGTGTGTGTGTAATTTTTTTTAAAGAAGATGAAAGGCACATATATCAAACACTGGTGAAATAATTTTTTGAGTACCCCCCAAAACTGAAAAAGATATTCTGAGTTCATGATTTAGAAGATGTACTATGGTTAAATGTGCACACCTAATAAATGACCCACAAATTTAATGCAGTTCATGTCTTTCATTTTATAAATACATTCACAAGATTTAGAATGCTGTGACACACTTTTTTGACACTTTAAATACAAAAACTCTGGTTACATGCTTTTTACAAGATCATAGTATTTTTTCCCTCTGTTCCCTTGTAAAAAATAAGTGTTCAACTTATCATCTTGATCTTGATTCAACATTATCTCTCTGTCTCTGACTTTCACCTTTTTAATACTATTTGAGGTGTGTGTGTGTGTGTGTGTGTGTGTGTGTGTGTGTGTGTGTGAGAGAGAGAGAGAGAGAGAGAGAGGGAGAGAGAGAGAAGTTTATTTTGTTTGAGGGCACATTGTGCAATTATTAATTTCTATCTCTAATATTTTTACTTTCTTTTTATCAGATTGTAATTGTTCTCATAGTACATTATTTCCTAGAGCCCCACAGTACTTTGGTGTTCCCTTCTGTTCCTCGTCTTTTTTCTTTTGAATTTCTGTTTGTGTAACTTCTGTTCACATAATTCAAGTTTACTGTTTCTGTGACACCTTTGCCTAATACAGTTTTGTGCTTGTGATAGTCACTTATTAATTTGTCTGTTATTTTCTTCTTGTCACATTTTCTCACTTCGATTTGATTCTTTCTTTTAGCTCTCATAACACGGCTATAATTACTGTGGTCTAACATTCTTTGACGGTATAAACATAGTAATCAAAAATTTTTTAATTCACGATTTAGCAAATCCTATACCTGTGTTACACACAAATATCACTTTGATTTTACATCCTCATAACTGCTTTGTAACTGCCTGTATGTACTCCTTAATCTCTTCTTTCCTCTCACCATTTCCAGTCCTTCATGCCATCTGGCAGTAATGACAATATTTTCTCTATCAATGTGCCTGTGTCCGTTTTATTTTTACTTTAGATCTCATATGTAGTGAAATCATATAAAATTTGCCTTACTTCATTTCACTGGTACACTCAGCACAATATGCTCTAGGTCCATCCACGTTGCTAAGGATGGTGTGATTTTATTTATTCTATTTTATGGTCTAGCGATACTTTGTTATATACGTATATCACTTCTTTACTCACATCTGGATTGGCGGTCACTCACATTATTTCAATAGTATCACTATTGTGTATAGTGCTTCAGTGAACAGAAGAGCGCCTTAGCCTTCTTAAATTATTGTTTTAAGGGTTAGGAAATAAATACCCACTCATTTGATATAAGATTGCTATGCCAGCGTTTTGTTGTTGTTTCTAATTTTATGAAACCTATATTTTATCTCTTTACTTTCAGTGTGTATGTGTGTATTTTAATCTGAAGTGCATCTCTCGTGGACAGCATATATAAGGCTATTGTTTGCTTATCCTTTGAACCACCCTATGTTTTTTTTCCCTGGAGCATTTCATATACAATTCAAGTAGAGTGACAAGGTTATAGACCAGTTGAACAGAATAGAGAGTCCAGAAGTAAAGCCATATTTATACAAGCAAATAATAGAAGGCAGAGACATACAAAGGGGAAAAGAAATCCTCTTGAGTAAATAGTGCTGGGAAAACTGGAAAGCCACATGAAAAGAATAAAACTAGGCTGTTGTCTATCACCATACACCAAAATTAACTTGAAGTGGTTAAGGACTTGAATATAAGACCTGAAACAAGAAAATTCTAGAGGAAAACATGGATATGAAACTCAAGAACCTTGGACTTAAAGAAGATGTTATGATTTGACCTCAAGGCAAGAGGGAAAAAAAAGCAAAAATAAATTTAGTGAGAGTACATTAAACTTAAAAGCTTGTGCTTAGAAAAACAAATCGTCAACAATGTAAGAAGGAGGTAACCATCTCAATGAGAAAATTTATTTGCAAGCAACACCATCGATAAGGGCCTTCTATCCAAAATATACAAAGAACTCATATGACTCGGTAATGACAAATAAACAAGTGATCCAATCAAAAACTGAGCAGAGGACCTGAACAAACACTTCTCTCAAGAGGACTTACAAAGAGCCTAGAAACATGAAAAGATGCTCGACATCACTAGCTATCAGGAAAATGCTAATCAGAACCACGATAAGATACCATCTCCCACTTGTTAGAATAGCTATTGTCAAAAGGACAAGTAATAAATGTTGGAGACGATGCAGAGAAAAAAGAACGCTCATACATTGCTGGTGGGACTGCAAATTGGTGTAGCCACTATGGAAAATAGTATGGATGTTCCTCAAAAACTAAGATTTGATCTACTATATGTTCCAGCAATCCCACTACTGGATATGTATGCCAAAGACCTGAAAACCCATATTAAAAAAGATGTTGGCACACCAATGTTTATTGCAGCATTATTCACAGTGGCCAGTATGTGGAAATTACCAAAGTGTTTTATGATAAATGACTGGATAAAGAAGCTGTGGCCCATATATTCAATGGCATGTTACTCAGCCACAAGAAGAGGTGAAATAGTGCCACTTGTGGCAACATGGACGGACCTCGAAATAATCATGCTATGCAAAACAAAGCAGACTGAAAAAGTACAAAAATCACATACTATCACTTATATGTAGAAATATAAACCTAAAAGCAACAAACGAACAGAGAGACTCAGGGCCATAGACCATGGACTAGTGGTTATCAATGTGCTGGGGGTGGAGGAGGAGGGCAGAGGCATATGGGTTTAATAGAGTAATATAGTGGGGTTGGGGAGGTTGAAGTGGGTAAATGGATCAAATATATGATAGATAAAAGAAACTGGACTTTCAGTGGTATTCACACAATAGGATACATAGACATTAAATTATAATGCACATCTGGAAATTATAGCACATGTTAAGCAACGTACCCCAATTTAAAAATTTTTTAAAAATCAATTAAGTAAATAATATTTGCAACAACCTTCTCAGGGAAAAAAAATCTGTGTATTTTTTAATTTGCAAAATGACATTCTTCCTAATGTAAAAACGCTCCTAGATTTTTAATATTGCACATAGCCAATAAACATATGGCCCAGCAAAAAGAAAAATAAAATAAAAGAAAGAAAGAAAGAAAGAAAGAAAGAAAGAAAGAAAGAAAGAAAGAAAGAAAGAAAGAAAGAAAGAAAGAAAGAAAGAAAGAAAGAAAATCTGCCACAATCAGTTTTGGCAGATTATACTACATAAATAATCAGCCTAATTTTATTTTACTCGAGAAGGAAACCCTGCTGCAAGTTATGTTTAGTTGCTAGGAAACCAGTCATTTTGTGATGTCACAGCTACTCAGGTGGAGCACCATCGTGGTGATCTGGGTATTTTATCAGTGTAGGTCTGCCAAGGCAGTATCTGGGGCTGGGGTGTTCAAAACTAGATCAGTGACAACAGTAGATAAAAAAAGGTTTATCTGACATGGCACATGTTTCTTCAGAAATTCAAGGTGATTCTTCTGAAGATGAATCAACTGGTTCAGCAACCTCCATTGCATCTCCATTGTGTGATCACACATCGACTGGGGCCTCACACTTGAAGTCTGTATCCACAGAAAATGCTTTTCACACTTTTTCTGCACGATCTTTGATAAGAAGACTTTGTCACACATTTTGTCTCTGGACCAGATGAAGATAATGATTTTCAACCTGTGACCTTTCCTGAAAACTCTGGAAAATAGTTGAAAGCGATCAGTTTCAGTCTATTTGCTGGGAAGGAAATGGAATTTGTACAGTGATTAATGAAGAACTCTTTAAGAAAGTAGTTCCAGAAAAAAAGAAGAGGAAAAAGTCCGTTTTAAGCACGTTAGTACAAAATTTAGTTACCCCATTTAAAGTTTATATATATATGTATATGTGTATGTGTATACATATACATATACACTCACATACATATATACACACATATACACATATACTCATATATATACACACATATATACATATATATGCACATACACATATATATACACATGTGTATATATATTATATAATATGCGCATTATATTATATATTATATTATATTACATTATATTTCAAAAAATATGAAACCAGTAAGTTTAAAATTTTTCATAAAATGAGAACAGTTTGGGCATTCAGGGTTATAAAAATGTTACAAGGAACTTTAAATCTCTTGAACTACTAAGGCAAGGTACTGAAAGCACTTTAAAGAGTGCATTCAGTGTTACTTTAAGTGTGAATACAACTTTTTACTTGAGGGCCATGCTATTTAAGTTTTTTCCCAAATATTGATTTTTGACAATAGTTAACAATGTCCATGTGTTGATTACATCAACTTGACATAATACCTTGATAGAAGAATTTTAGAGGTTAGATTGCTTATATTCTTGTTTCAGCTCATGACTTCCTCCTCTGTTTTTAGTTATACGTCTATCAAAATTGAAATTGTAAACGAGGCTGTCCTCAGCTTTTATTCAGAATGAAAAAAATATTTGAGATCAAAAATGCTTCTCCAGAAGCTTTAATAGCTCACAGTTTCAACAGGGAGTACTCTGAAAAAGAGTAATGTAGATAATCATCATTCAGGCTTTTTTGCTGATAAAGGTGGAGAAAACATATTTCCACCTTCCACAAATTTAAATACGCCACCAATAAGCAAGCCTGCTACCAGCCAGACAATTGCAAATACACCTACCTGCTCCAAACCTTAAAAAAGAAGACAGCTCTGACAAGGCCATGTCAACGTCTTTTCATGTTTCATGTATGGGTGCTGGGATGGAAGCTGTTTAACCATGTGCTTTAAAAAGTGTTATTTCTGTTCAGGGCACATCTACCGCAGCCATCACCTGATGTTCACACATGAGGATTGCAATATATTCATAATCTGCTTACAGACATAGCAATTACCAGCAAATACCATCCAGCACTGTGCGTGAAGGAAAAAAAAACTATTGATGAAATGAAGAGAATCAAATAGACCAAACAGATGCCAAGCTAAATTTACAATGAACAGATTGAAGCATGTGAAGGATTATAGAGAATCTAGGTCATGTAATATGGAAAGCAAAAACGTTCCTGTCATTTGGGCCCATTGTGCATGCAAAGAAAAACAGCTGAGAAAAATAATGGTACAGAAATTATAACAGGATGTGAACATGGAAGTTGTTTTGGAAAATCTTACTGTCCTTAAACATTTCAATGAGTGCAATGGAAACTCTCCTTTAAAAAATTAGAATGTGTAAATTACCAATTTATTTTTTACATTAGGTCACTTAAATAAAAAGGTGATTAAGAACACATCCTCTATATCGCTATCAGCAAGTATCCTATTTTATGCTAGAGTATCCCTCTATGTCAACGCTTCATTGATGAATGAACAGATGGAAACCATGAGAATTCTATAAATGCTGAAGTGAATTGTTGAACATAACAGGGTTATGTCACCGATAATGACATGAGGCAACATTTACATAACAATTAATGATAAAAAGTCGTGGCTAGTGATACATAAAATAAAATTGAGTTTGCAGTTAAGGAGAAAACAATGATTTTGCAAGCAAAACATGCTTTATTTCAGAACACCAAACAGTTGCAATTTCAAACAAGCAGGCCATAGCAAAAGTCGCAGGTAAGTCTCACAGATGAAGAGGAACAATGTGTTTCAGAGAGGAAATGGAAGATGTTGGGAGTGGTCTTTTAGAAAAAATCTACTGGTGAAATAAATGCGATCAGCATGGTTCCGAGTGAGTTCAGGTTTTCATTGGCTCCATTACGGGCCTTAGTTTCTCGTGGGAAACAGTGTCGGTCTTTCATGTTGGGGCCTCTTATTTATCCTTTTTTAGGATGAAGTCGTCTTCTGTGGGGTGTGTAACTGTATCTGCCGTACCATGTGAGAGCATCCTCACCTGGCCCCCATCTCCACTGGAATGAGATATTTTCCTTCTTTCTGTTCCACAGTCATTATAAAACATCGACAGTTAGTTGGCTTTGTTTCTAAAAGTGAAAATCGTGTTATATTTCTGTGGTCAAAAACACGTAAAGGCCCGAAACGTTAAATTTTTCTCATGTGATTTCTCTGGACCCCTTGTCTTCGTATGGGATGTCTTATTCATATGCAATGTGCTTGTCGGGTCATTGTCAGGTTTTCATTTGTGTTTGGAATTAACTATGTCTGTTTTGTTCTAAAGCCTTCAAGACCCATCGACCTAAACATCTCTGTTACCAATAACGTCATCTCTTTCACATTTAAAATTCTCCCAGGGATTTCTCTAATACACATTATTTCACTGGTTGCATTGACACCTTTGACACATATGGACTTCACTGTGTGTGTCTACACATTGTCTCACCAGAATTTACTGAATGATCCAGTTTTCTCCAGAAAAAATGTGGTACTCACACAAAAGGGTTCTAAAGTACTTGCTGCAAGTGAATTCCATAAGTAAGGCAAAAACGGGCTGAGGACAAAATTTGGGATGCTGACCAAAAGGCCGGTGGAACAGAGAATCAAGCCAGAATGGCCCCTTCCACCCTAAATGTCTGCTCCGAGCTCGCTGCTCTAGGCTCCACTTGGGGTGCGGGCACCAGAACCTGCGGGAGGGCGGGAGGGAGCGGTGGCGGGGTAGAGTGGGATGGGGCCAGTCCTTCACTAAGGTTCACTTGAAATCAAGAAACGACACCCGCCAGGCCGTCCGAGATTGCCGAAGACTTCATGATGCACAGTCACAGGACCCAGAGAAGCCAATCCCGTGGGGTGTGGCGGGGCCTTCCACAGGCCAGGAGGAGACCCACTCACCAACCACGCCCCCAGGTCAGGACTAGATACTGCCGGTGACTGACAGGCAGGCTCCGCCCCCATGCCCCTGCTCCCTAGCGTCTTCACATCTGCAATTGGCAGGTAGACCCTGGGATCGCAGCACTGATTGGGGAGGAACTGGCTCTACTAGCAGGTGCTTCACTTGTACTCCTGAGGGAGGCAAGTGCCAAGAGCCCGGACTCCTTGACATTCACAGTCTGTGTGCGGCAGGCACACATCAGTGTGGAGACTGACAAGAAAACGGCAGTGTAGGGGACTATGCCATGCGGACTCCCCTTAGTCGAAACAATGAAGAATATACAGTAGAACAACAAAAAAAGTGTCTTCAATAAATGGTGTTCAGAAAATTTTACAGCTGCATGCAAAAACAGACAAACAAAAAGTGGACCACCTAATAACACCTATACAAGAATAGACTGAAAATGAAGTAAGGACAAATGTAAGACCCCAAACCGTAAAACTTCTAGAAGAAAACAGAGGCAGTAATCTCTCTGATATCACTACTAGTCATTTTTTTCAGACATGTCATTGGGCAAAAAAAAAAAAAAAAGAAAGAAAAGAAAGAAAAAAGGAAAAAGAAAGAAAAAAAGAAAAGAAAGACCGAAAGAAATTAACAAATGAGAATAGCAAACTAAAAAACTTTGCACAACGAAAAAACCATTAACAAAACAGAAAGACAACCCAATGAATGTGAGAAGATATTTGCAAATGATACATCTGATTAGAGGTCAGCATCCAAAATATATAAAGAACTCATGCAGCTCAACAACAACAACAAAAAGCAAACTACCCAATTAAACAATGGGTAGAAGACTTAAACACATATTTCACCAAAGAGAAGATACAAATGGCCAATGGATAGATGAAAAATGTCACTAATCAGGAGAGAAATGCAAATTAAAACTGCACTGATACCGCCTCACAAATGTCAGAATGCCTATCATTAGTAAATTAAAGCAAAACAACGTGGGCAAGGATGTGGGGAAAAAAGCCTTCATACACTCTTGCTAGGATTGCACATTGTTACAGCCATTATAGAACACAGTGTGGAGGTTTCTCAAAAAATTAAAAATGGATCTACTTTATAGCTAGCACTTCTGGGTATTTATCCAATAAAAAAACCAACACAATAATTCATAATCTCTATGCAGCATAGATTACAATAGATAAGACATAAAAGCCACTAAAATGGCCATCAAGATATATGTGGGTAAAGATTTATGGATAAAATATAAATAAAAAATTCTCTGTTACTAAAGAATAATGAAATCCTGCCACTCAGAATGACATAGGTAGATCTGAGGCTTATTATGCTAAGTGAAGAATGTCCAGACAGAGAAAGAAACATGCCATAGATTTTATCTATGTGTGAATCTAAAGAACAAAAAGAGCAAACGAATCAAAAACAGACCCACAATTATAGAGGAGAACCTGGTGATTTCCAGAGGAGAAAGAAGTTGAAGGATTGGAGGAATGGGGTGAATGATTAAAGAAGTACAAATGGGTAATTGATTGTTGGTCATTGAGACTGGGAGCACAGCATAGAAAATATGGTTCCCAGTCACGTAGTGGTGACATGTAGAACCCAAGCAGAGGAAGAATAACTAGAATGTTCATTCATAAACTATATAAATGTCTAAACAATGACCTACATGCCTAAAAATAATAATAAAATCATATTTTAAAAAGGTCACTGCTGGATTTGTTCACATAACTGCAACAAATAATCACACAAACAAATAATGCCACAGCATTCTTGAGAAAGAACATAGTTAAAATTTTAGTCTTTGAAATCAAACTATACAAGGCTTTCTGACTTCTTGGAATTTCTAAGAAAATCTTCAGATATCCCAGCAATAATCTTTATACACCACAATTTTTCTACCACAAACTTATACTAAATTAGGCTTTAGAGTACATTTTCAAAGTAATTATAGCTACCACATTAACTCCACTAGAAAACCTATTTTGCTAACTAATCAGATACATTTACATCGATTGTTGCAACTCAGAAACTTATTGTCCTCTAATGTGGTACTTGGAAGAAAAGAATTAAGCCTAGTGTTTGAATTCATGGAATAGTAGCAAAATTAGAGGGTACTTTTAATAAAATTGTGGATGTGAATGTAACACTGGACATACTGACTTGAAATTTTAGTGCATATTCAGATTTATTGATTAGAGTACTGACACTAGCCCAGATTGTGAAGAAATCAAACCCTGTTTATTGTTCATGCAGCTACAATTTACACATTTACTTAGGCCAAGAAGTAATTAATAGTTGATTGGTTTTGAAGTAAACCTGAACTATGCCATTTTCACCTGCAGCCTATGGATAGTTTCAAGATAATTCTTATTTGCATTTGTTCAAGGAACTATAATGTATATGCTTTTCATTCACTTGCTAGAAAATGTCCATCAGTTCCTTGAAAATCAAAATAGAGTAAAATCTTTTTAACTATCATTTTTGGTGAGACTAAGATGTTGGCTGAATGCTGTTTTCCTTGAAGTATTTATAAATAAAACAAACAAAGAATAAGTTCAAGAACAAGACAAAATGTCAAAAACTTTAGAAATATTTATTTATAAGTTTTATACCACTGTTATAAATCTATAATAGGGTAAATTGGTCAGACAACATGGTACCGGCGTAAAAGAGACCCACAGATTAATGAAATGATACATAGATACTTAAATAGAACTGTGACTAGGAGATTCTTTAATTTTGATAAGGGAGGTAAAGATATACAATGGGAGTAAGACTGTATTCAAAGAGAGTTTTTAAAAACTAAACAGATACACACAAAAGAAATTAAACTGGACCATCTTATTACCTCAAATGTAAGAGTAAAGTTAGAAGACTTACAGGTAAGACTTATAAACCACAAAACTCTAAGAAGAAAACGTAGACTCAACTTTATAATATTGATCTTAGTACTATTTTTTTTGAGGGGAGGAGGCTGTCTCTTCAGGCAGGGGAAAAATAAATAAAAGATATATAAATAGTCCTGAATCAGCCTAAGAAGTATTTTCATGACCAAGGAAACCGTCAGCAAAGAAAAACATGACCTACGTTATAAGAGGCTTACTCACGAATTACACAATTTCATAGACTTTAATGTTCAATGTGTATTTTGAAAACTCAAGCACGTCTACAGCAATGAAAAAGAAAGTACAATTTAAAAATTGGCCAAAGGCCTAACTAAATAGGCATTTCTTTGAAGAGGAAATCCAGATGACCAATGGAAAGCAAAAAAGCTATTTGAAACTTATAATCATCAGAGACACATCATTAAAACCATAGTGAGACCTCACACCTGTCACAATGGCTGTCATCAAGAAACTAACAAACACGGGTTCATGAGGATACAGAGGCAAAGGACCTCTCATGTGCTATTGCGGCGAATGCAAACGAGTGAAACCACTGTGAAAAACACTGTGGAGTTTACTTAAAGAATTAAAAGCAGAATGACAATATGACCTAGCAGTTTCACTTTTAGTTTATTTTTTCAACAAATTCTTAGAAGAGAAATCTGCACCATATATACATTACAGCATCATTTTCAATAGCCAAGATATGGAAGCAATCTAAGTGCCCATACAAAGATAATTAGATAAACAAGTGCTACACATACAAAATAGAATATGGTTCTACCATAAAAGTAAAAATCTTTCTTTTTGCAAAACAGGGCCATACCCAGAGGGTTGTAAGCCATGAAAAATAAGCTACACAGAGGAAGACTATTCCATATGCTGTCACTTCTATATGGAATCTGAGGAACAAAATGGATACACAAGCAAAACAGAAGTAAACCGATACATACAAAGAACAAACTGATGATTGTCAGATGAAAGGATTGGGGTCCTTGTTAAAGAAATCAAAAAGTGCAAATTGATATTTATACAATTGTCACAGAGGTGAAACACAGCATAAAGAATGTGGTCAATAACGTTGTACTCTGTATGGTGTCAGGAGGGTACTAGACTCATTGAGGATCACATCATAAATTATATGAAGGTCTAACCACTGCCTGTCCACTTGAAACAAATGAAATAATCATGTTGAGTATCATTTGCTATTGAACTAAAAAAGCATGGAAGCTGGTAGTTATAAAATCGTCCTCAGAAGGAAGGTTACCGTATAGGGCATTTTTTATGAACTTTTGTCTGAAATTGACACTCCCTTTCTGGCACAATTAGATAAAGACTGTTGTAACACCTTTTGAGAATATGTACACCTTTACTACTATTAATTTCTCTCTGGATTCTGATAATTTGCGTTGATAATTTGTTCTTGTTTTCTTTACCTGAAATGAAAACAGACATTTCAGCTTTTTAAAGTAGTTTTATTCATGACGTATCTTACTCTGTGTCTTCATTTTTAATCTGGTGGCACTGCAATTGAATTATATCAAAGCCTGTATGAGTTACACTTTTTAGCTATCATTCAAATAGTGCTATCTTCTGCAGGCTACTTCACCTATACACCAGAAAACAATTAATTTGCTATTGAATCCTGCCTGCTTGTTTTCAGACATGTGCCATGCAGAGGAAATTCCAGTTACCCTCGGAAGTAAAAGTCCCTGTCTAAAACTGTGGCATTTTATATTTAATAGACGTTTTCGTCATTATTTGGGTTTTTACTATAAACATGTATTTAATATTTGTTACAGGGATTATAGCAATTCGGTTATAGAGTGACAGAAACATGGTTATTTTGTTTAGTAGTAAATTTTTTTATCGTATGTAGATTAAGCTGGAACTGGACTCTTTTGAAGCATACTTTTTAAAACTATTTTAATATATAATTTCTATTCACGTGCAACATAAATATGCACACACCTCGAGATAGCTTAATTTTGGCCCCTATCAGTAAAGGTTGCACATTATAGAGTTCTTTACATTCTTCTGCCGCTTTAGTCACATATACTGTTTAAGCAATTCCCAAAATCCAGTTGTCACACTTTATTATAAAACGGATTGTCACCTTGCCAATCCTTAAGCCCTTTCCCTTTGTCATTTGTTCTCCAAATTCTTCTAACGTCTGGCACCTAGCACAATGTCCTATGTAACTGAGTTTATTTTTTTTGCTTTGTTTTGTATTCCCATTTTTTGTTTTGTATTGGTTTCTTAGATTTCACATTTGAATGAAACCATAAGGTATATGTAATTCTCTTTCTGACTTATTTCCCTTTGTATAATATTTCTGTAGTTTCATGCATGTTGTAAGAAATGGCAGTATTTTCGTTTTTCTAATGGCTGAGTAATAGTGCACTGTACATATGGACTGCAAAATACTTTTAAAATTAATTAAAATAGTTTCCATTATACAGGACATTTTTATAGTTTATGAAAAGATCCCACTGACTCCTTCTTCTCTCCTTTGCCTCTCCACCTAAACAATACATTAAATTACCTGTGGTCCCGGTTCTGTGCTCCCAATCACCATGATCATCTATCACTATTAATTTATACTTGTTTAACACTCCACTCCATTCTCTCAGCCTTCCAAACCCTCATCATTTTGGTGTCATCACGTGCTCCTCTGTAATTGTGAGTCTGTTTTTGACCAGTTTGCTCTTTTTGTTCATTTGATTCCTTATATGAGTGAAATCATATGATATATAGCTTTCTCTGTCTGACTGAGTTCACTCAGCATAATAATCTTCAGCTCTACCCATGCTGTGAATGGTGCAATTTCATTTCTTTAATGGCTGAGAATATTCCATAAGTATGAACCCTAACTTTTTTTTTTTTTTACCAAATTGCCTCTTGAAGGCCATTAGTACTTCTGTATTTTGTCTTTGTATATTGTTCTGTCACAAATGTCAGTATTTTTATCTAACTTTCTATTGCTGTGTAACTTGAGTTGCTTCCATAACTTGGTTATTGTAAATGTTATAAATGATCACTGTAAATGCATAGTATTTTAGAATTAGCATTTTGGTTTTTTTGGATAAATAATTAGAAGTGAAATTTTTGGGTTATTTCTTTTATCTTTTTATAATCTTGGTTTAAATACATTTTCTGATGTAAGTATTGGTACCACAGCACTCTTTAAATTTTTGTTTGCATAAAATGTTATTTTCCATCATTTTGCTTTTGAGGGATGTGTGTGTGTGTGTGTGTGTGTGTGTGTGAGAGAGAGAGAGAGAGAGAGAGAGAGAGAGAAAGAGATTTGCTTTAATATTGGCTCTCTTGTAGACGGCACACATAAAGCAGATGCTCTATCATTCATTTGCCTTTCAATATTCTTTGTAACTGGAAAATTTAACTCATTTAGAATTACAGAAATTATCAATAGGTGTACAGTTATTGCCATTCTTTTATTCAAAAATTTAAATCTGTTTTTCCTCTGCTTCATTAAGAACTTCTTATAATATTTCTGGTAATCCTGGCTTGATGGTGTGATGATGAACATCTTCAGTTTTGTTGTCTGGAAAGCTTCCTATTATGGTTTTGATTCTAAAGTGATAGCCTTTTTATATAATACAGTTTAGTGTGTAGTTCATTGCTTTAGATTATTTTGAATCTTAATCCTAAAGATAAAATTCCAACTTAGCCTAGTTCTAACCCTAGCTCTATTTCTAAAACCAACCAGATTTAAAACTGAAAACCTAAATTCCAACCTTATAACTAAACCTAACCCTGACATTTATTATGAATGCAAATGTAATTGTTATTCTAAACCTAAAACTTATTTTAAGCAAAGACTTAATCCTATAATAATACAAATCATGCACTATTAACCTAACACAAAAATTAATCTGAATGGTAACCATACCTGACACCTACTATATCTTACCTTTTCCCTGGTACTTACCCTATCATTAACTCTGACTCTAATTCCGAATGAAAATATAACTTGATAGCCAAGTCTAACCATAATCTTAATTCAAAACTCAATTCTAAGTCTAATTCTATCCTTATTTAAACCCATTTCTTAAAATCACATCTAACTGTAAACCTAAACTAAATGTCAACTCTACTTTAACCCAACACTAACTTTACCCAAATCACAAAACTGAATGTATCCACTGCTCTTCCCAAAAGCCTACAAGGAATCCTAATTTATATTCATATCTTGATTTCAGAGCCAGGCTAATCATAACCCTGACAGTGACTCCACCAGTGACCTGCGACTTATTCATATCTCAAAATACTACCTAAATCATATGTGAAACACGAATCTAACCCTAACCTGGACCTTATCCTAAAACTAACCCTAACCCCTAAATTCACCAAAACTCAAATGCCAAAGCAACCCAAGCCATAACTCTCACCTTATCATATCATAGATTTAACTCCTATTCCAATTACTTCTAAACTTAACAGTAACCCAAAACAACTAAACACTGAAACATAAACCTAACCCTAATACAAAAACTAACCCTAACACTAAACCTAAACGTAGCTCTTTTCTAACCCTAACAGTGATCCTAACCATAATTAAACTAAAACCATACCCTCAAAATTAACTCTAACCCTAATTATAATCTTAACTGTAATCATAAACTCAAATGTAACTCTAACTGTAAATCATACCACATAATCTACCAGCAAAAACTAACACTAACCTGAAGCCGAACCTTTGCACTTAAGATCACTGCACTATTCATCCTAATTTTGCACCAATCCTAAAAGTCAACTGAAATGATAACTCTAAAGCTGAAAGTAAGCCTCCCTAGTACAAACTCATCCCTAATGTTAACCTTAACCAAAAGATAACCTAACTCTAAAACTAACATAACTCTAACATAACTAAAGTCTTTACCTTAAAACTAATTCCTACACAAATGATAAGTAACCACAAAGCCTAAACTGAAAAGTTACACTAACCATATACCTAACCCAACACAAAATATAAAAGAAATCCTAACCTTCACCCCAAATTGAAAACCAACCATAACCCAAATTGTAATGCAACACCAAACCTTCATCTTAGGCCTAACCCAAAATCTCACCATACCCCAAGGTCTTTACCTAACACCAACCCTAGACGTAACCCAAACTTAACCTAAACTCTAACCCCAAAGGTAACAGTAACCCTAATTATAAAAGCGTCTATAACATTAACTCTGATCTAACTCAGAAATCTACCTTAACGCGAGTTAAACTCAAACTTGTCCTAACATTAACACAAACTCTAAACATAACCATCAGTCTCACCATAACACTATCCCTAATATTATCTCTAAAATAAGCCCCATATTAGCCCCTATACAAACCCAACCCTAACCCTTACACTAAATTTTGTTCTCATTACAAACCTAGCACCAGACCGAATCTAAAGTTAAGCCTAATCCTTAACTCTAAGCTGACTCTGTACCTCGTCATTACACTAACACTGAGTTAAACCAAATTAACACCAAATTACCCTTAACACTAAATCACAAATATTAAAAAAAGATCTCCAAGCTGTGAAGTTCCCCTGGAGAAGAAAGTTGACTCAGCTTCACACTGGGCTCCCTATTCTCAGCCACCAGTGCCCGAAAGAGGACTCCTCACACCTGGCTGTGAAAATCAGTAAGGAGTGCGCCTGTCTGGGTGAGCTGCAGGCTGGTGGCAACCCAGCTGTCCCCTTAAACATCCTGAATACAGACTCACTCCCTCACAGACTCACTTGAAGCTCCTGCAAAGAGACAAAGCTTAAAAGATGCCAGTGACATATATAGGGAGACTATGTCATGTGGCTTCAGGATGAGGACTGGAAAGACAACTCCCATTGTCCTTGGCTAAAAGTCTTTTTTCCCATATAGCCAGTATGCAGCTGCCCAATTCCTCCGTGGAACCAATCTTCACAAGGTGTGCACATTTAGGTACACACCAAATTGGAATCTGTGTTAATCTGGTGAACTCAGCTTATGCCCTTTTAATGACTCCCTGAAGTCCTGACCCAGAAAACTTCTGATTTTCTAGCACCTGTTGTTTTCTCCGGGAAGCAACCGTGAGTCTGTGCTTCGGATGTCACCAATTACCCTCAAAAGTTCACAGGTCCAAGACACAGTAGCTAGACTAAGGAACCCTTGCTGAGCATGCCCAGGCCTGGTGTTTGTGACTTGTGGCCTTATTGTGCAGCTTGTCCTCTCCCTCATGTCTCTGGGCCCAACATGGGCAGCTATATAACCTGAAGAAAACTGGTAGCTCCTACAATGTAGCCTCAGGAAGAGGAGAGGCAGGGACTAAACTTTCTGTAACCAAGTCCCCCTCAAAGGCTCCAGAACAAACATACCTGGTGGCCAACTTAACACACCAGAGGCTCTCCTGATTAATTCCACAAGCAGGCACCAGAGCCCCGCCAGGGTGAAGACAAAGGAACAATCAGCCCTCGTACAGCAGCTTGTATGTGGTAGAATATCAAGTCCTCAGAGTCGGTTAACCTGAGGAGTCAACATCAGACAAGGATAAACTACAGCAACAGAATACACTATTCTTGTAAGGGACACACCTGGCTCAGGTCATCAGGGAGACTACACCAGTGGGCCCTACAGCACACATATGACATAAGGGCATTCTGCCAAAACTGAAGAGCTGAAAGGTCTACCTCCTATGAAGAAGCAAATACAGAGCAGCTGTGAAATGAGAAAAGATATAAACAGATCTCTAATTTTTAAAAAAGAGAAATAAAACTTTACAAAGTATCCTAAACAAAAGGAATTAGTAACTATACTAGATTCAGAGTTCAAAATGCTCATAAGAATGCTCAATTAACTTAGAGGAAGTGGAGATAAACTCACTGAGATCTAGTACAAAGGAGTAAACAAACAATAACAGAAGTAGAAGTTAAAAAAAAAACCAGTCAGAAATAAAGAAATGGTAATAAAAAATACACTAACAGGAGTCAATGAAGCAGAAGATTGGTGGTGTGGAAGAAAAAGTAGCAGAAAGCCCCCAATCTGAAAAGCAATGAGAAAAAATAATCATTTGAATATGAGGGTAATTTAATAGACCTTTGAAACAACATCAAGCATCATGACATTTGCATTATAGGGGATCAGTAAAAGGAAAGGGACAGTAACAAAGCCAAAGCTTCTTAGAAGAAATAATCACTGCATGCTTCCCTAAACTGTCAAAATCATCATCATCATCATCATCATCATCATCATCATCATCGTCATCGTCATCATCATCATCATTATCATGGTCATCATCATCCAAGGCCAGGAAGTACAGAGAGTCCCGAACAAGATGAACTCCAAGACGACCAAACCAAGATAGATCTCACTTAAAATGCCTAAGTTAAAAGAGAAAGAGAGACTCTTAAACACTCCAAGAGAAAAGCAGTTAGTTTATCTATAAGGAAGCTACCATAAGATTGTCAAATGAAACATATACTGTGCTCATGAACAGGAACATCCGGCACCATGAAATCATCCATGCTACCAAAGCGATTTATAAATTCAATGCAATTCCTACCAGGATGCCAATGACATTTTCTCAGTGTTAGAGCAAAGAAGTCTAAAGTTCATATGAAACCACAGAAGATCCCAAGTAGCTGCCGCAGGATGGAGAAGGAAGAATAAAGTTTGAGGCACTACAATACTTGATATCACACTAGGGTTCTAGCTTGAGTAATCAAAACAGCATGTTACTGACATAAGACCAGACACATCAATCAATGGAACAGAATAAAATTAACCAGCACCTATGCAGCCCTGTAACCTGCAAAATATTCAATGAGATAAAGGTACTTTTCCCAAATAACTGGCATTAGAAAAACTGGACAGATTCCTCTTTTATTCCTTGTAGAAGTATAAGCTCACAACAAATTGAGGACTTATGTCAGACACAAATTAATAAAACTCCTAAAATAGAACATAGATGGTAAACTCTTTGATATCGTTCTTGGTCATTTTATTTTCTGAAACACATTTTCAGGCTAGAAATAATTGTGGTGCTATATCCAACTACATCAAAGTGGTGCACAGCATAGAAAAACTATCAACAAAACTAAAAGGCATCTCATTGACAAAGAGAAAATATTTGCACATGATATATCCAATGACAAGTGGATATTCAAAATATATTAGAAAACATACAGTTCAACATCAGAAAATCATTTTATTAAAAAAACAGGCATGAATCTTAAATAGGCATTTCTCTGAGGAGAACATATACAGAGCCAGCAGACATAACAAAAGATGCTCAACATGTCTAATCAACAGGAACATGAAAAATTGAGATATCACCTCTCACCTGTCAGAATGGCCATTATCGATCAACCAACAACAAATGAGTGTTGGGGAGGATGCAGTGAAAGGAAACCCTTGTGCACTGTTGGTGAGGTTGCAAATTGGTATAGCCTTTGTGAATACCAGTTTGAACATTTCTCAAAATTTAAAAGACAAATTGCCTTTAGATTCTGGACTTACAAAATGACAAAAAAAAAAAAAAAAAACCCTCCCAGACCAAGAGAACAAACTGATGGCTGCCAGATGGGCGGCCGATTCACGGACTGAGTGAAAAGGGGCCAAGGACCCATTTCTACTTTAAGAAGTACCATCACAGCCTGTTTGCTGCATTCTGGAAGCAAATTATCAGTTCCAGGTCACTCTCAAGAGAGTAGAGTACAGATTGACAGAGTAGGAGGAACACAAATTTTTGAGATTTTTAGTGAATAGACATTTATATTAATATTAATTATATTATTTCATTTCATTTCATTTCATTAATTATTACCCAGTATCTCTAGTATTTTTCTGACTCCATACACAATTATTACAGTATTACTGACTATAACTCAATGGGGCAACATAGTTGGACCAAGAAGCCTTTGTGCTAAGTGAAATATATCAGACAGAGGAAAGTAAGTACCACGTAAACTCAAGTATGTGTCAATTCTGAAGACAAAATGAATGAGCAAATAAAACAGAAGCAAACTCATAGAAAGAACAAACTGTTATCAGAAAGACAGCAGGGTTGGGGGGCTGGATGAAAATCAGGATAGGAAACAAATTGGTAGTAACAAAACAGTCATAGGGATGTAAAGTAGAGCATAGGAGTGAGTACATAAGAAGAAAACACTTTTGTTGGGTGATAATTATGTCTTGAAACTAAATAGAGATGACGATTCCACACTGTTTTAAGTATGCTGAATTACACTGAATTGCAACATTTAATTTTCCTTCCTAAATTTTGTTTCCTTTTAACTTTAAAATTAAATCTTTTTGAGTGACATTCGTTAATACAATCAAATACATTTCAAATGTACTCTTTCTTCAACAACACAAAACATGTATATTGCACTGTTCAATACCCAAAGTTAAACTTCCTCTACCACTAAATTTTGACCCCCTCTATCCCTATCTGGCCCTCTCTCCTCTTTCTCTCTGTTAACCACTAAACTGTTGTCTGTATCCGGGAATTTCTACTTAACGTGTTTGTCTGTTGCTTTAGATTTTATACCGCTTGTGTGAATGAAATCCTATGGTTCTCAACATTATTTGTCTGACTTAGCATGGTGATCTCAAAATCAATTAATGCTGATGAGTCAGTGGAAGGTCTTTTCTTGTGGTGGAGTCATATCTCATTGTATATATGTATCAACACTTCTTTATCCAATTATCTATCAAAGGTACTTTTGTTGTTTCCATATCTTGGCCACCTTGAATAATGCTGCCATGAATATTGAGTGCGTATTTATTTACAGAAATACTTTTTCAAATTATGGTGATAGAGACCCCAAAGAAAGGTTCCTGGGTCATATGGTAAAACTGTTCTTAATTTTGGAGGATACTCCACACAGTTTCCCATAGCGGCTGTACCAGTTTACATTGCTCTCAGCAGTGTATGTGGGTTCCTTTTTCCTAACAAACTCTGTTTTGTTATTAACAGATCTTCTTACATAACCTACGTCTAGTCTAATTCTAAATTCAACACTAGCTCTCAATCTCACCTTAAGTGTAACTGTAAATCAAAATCAAACTCTAATTCACCTTGGCACACCATCGAGCATATCGTTGTCATCATAGAGAGAGCAAAGAATTGAAAACTATTGAAAAATAATAACTAAAACTTTTCAAGTCTGGTAAAGAATACAGAGATACACGTTCAGAAAGTGCAGAGAGTCTGAAGATGAGGTAAAGAGGCACACACCAAGATAACAAACAAATGCATGTGAGAATGTGGAGGAAAGGAAGCCCTCAGACGCTCTCAGTGGAATTGCAAAATCATACAATGTTTGTGTAAAACAGCATGTGATATCCTCAGAAAAATTAATAATTGAACTACCTTGTGCCCCAGTAAGTGCACTTGTTGCTGCTTATTCAAAGAAAATCAGAACACAATTCTGTAAAGTTTTATGCACCCCCCATCCCCGTTCTTGGCAGTGTCATTCACAATAGCTGAGATATAAGAGCAACTTATGTGTCTATGACATGTGATGAGATAAATTATTTATGATACATATACACAATGGAGTTTTATCAAGCTCTTTTAAAAACTGAAATCTTACCATTTCGCACAACATGGATGAACCGATAGGGTATTGTACTTTGTGAAATTTCAGTCCGAGAAAGACAAATACCATATGATCACACTCATACATACAATCTGAAGAACAAAAGAAACAAACAAACTAAACAAAACCCGACTCACAGATACACAGGATAAACTTGTGATTGCAGTGTTTCTAGATATTTTCATAACATCACATTATCTTCTATGTCCCTTGGATTTCCTAGTCGAAAAATATTCACAAAATCAAGGGCCTCCCCTGGAAGCCTGCTCTAAACTTTTTTATTAAATTCATACTTTGAAAAATAACTTCTAATAATTATAAAAAAGAAATAAAAATATTTAACATAGAAAGAAATTTAAATTATCTATTTGCTATTACATAGTTTTACCTGTACAAATTGATGAAGACCTCAAAAATTGTCGGCGACTACAAATACAATAAATTAAAGAGTATAAGTCATCCTTTAAAAATTGTTCCTGTACTCTATCAATGATCTTTCTAAAAAGAAATTGAACAAAAGGCCCACTTGCTATAGTGCCCACATGAATAAAATTTTTTAAAAATTTCAAAGAAGATGAAAGGCGTGTATACCAAACACTGACAAAATAATTTTTTAAGTCACACAAACATTAAAAAATATTCTGAGTACATGAATTAGAAGATGTACTATTTAAAATGCTCATACCCCAGATTTAATGCAATCCTTGTCTTTCATTTTAAAAATATGTTCACGGAATTTAGAAAGCTGTGATATCTTTTACGACATTTTAAATACACAAACTCTGCATGCTTTGGCAAGATTACAGTGTATGTTTTCTCTTTTCCTCTGTAAAAAAGAAAAGTTTCAACTACTCCTCTTGCTCTTATTTAAAATTATCTCTTTTCTCTGACTTCCACCTTTTAATACTATTTGAGAGAGAGAGAGAGAGAGAGAGAGAGTGTGTGTGTGTGTGTGTTTATTTTGTTTGAAGACTGACACTAAGAGTGTCAAATGCATTGTGCAATTATTATACAATTATTTTATCTCATATTTTTTCTATTCTGATTGTAATTATTCTCATAGCACATTATTTCAGAGATTGCCATAATGCTTTGATGTTCTCTTCTGCTCATTCTCATCTTTGTTTTTTGAATTTCTGTTTCTGTAACTTCTGTTGACTTAACTCTAGTTTACTGTTTCTGTGACACCTTGACCTAATATACTTCTGCGCTTGTGATAGTCGTTTATTAATTTTTCTGTTGTTTCTTTTCTTGTCACCAGTTTCTCACTTCCATTTGACTTTTTCGTTTAGCTTCCATCACACTGCTGTAATTACTGTGGTCTGTCTAGCTTTCCTTTGACAGTTTAAACATAGTAATCAAAGACATTTTTAATTTACTGTTCAGCAAACCCTATACAATTCATGATACATATACACAATGTGTTACACACAAATGCCACTTTGATTTTACAACTTCATAACTGTTTTGTAACTGCCCGTTTGTACTCCTTAATCACTTCTCTTTTCTCACCATCTCCAAACCTCCTTGCCATCTGGCAATGATCAAAATATTTTCTCTATCAATGTGCTTGTTTCTGTTTTATTTTTACTTTAGATCCCGTACGTAGTGAAATCATATAAAATTTGCCTTACTTCATGTCACCGGTACTGATCAACACAATACAACGCTCTAGGTCCACGTTGTTAAGGATGGTATGATTTCATTCTATTTTATGGTCCAGTGATACTCAGTTATATATGTGTATCACTTTTTTACTCACATCTGGATTCGTGGACACTTAGGTTGTTTCAATAAGGTCATCATTGTAAATAGTGATTCGATGAACGGAAGAGTGCCTTAATCTTTTTTGAGTTATTGTTTTGGGATTTTGGAAATAAGATTGCCATGCTAGCTTTTTGCTGTTGCTGTTGTTTCTAATTTTATGAAACATAGTTTCCGTTGCTTTACTTTCAGTCTGTGTGTGTCTTTCATTCTGAAGTGCATCTTTGTGGGCAGCACATGTAAGGCTTTGTTTGATTATCTTTTGAGCCACCCTATGTCTTTTCCTTGGAGCATTTCATTTACAATTCAAGCAGGGTGACAAGGTTATAGACGTGTCGTGATCGCCACTTTAAAATTTATATTTTCTGTCTTTACCTTTTTCATAAAGAAGACTCTCTAACACTTCCTGTAACACTGGCTTGGTGTTGATAAACTCTTTTAGTTTTTTCTTGTCTGTGAAGCACTTTATCTACCCTTTAAATCTAAATGATGGCCTTGCTAGTCAGAGTTTTCTTGGTCTTAGTCCCTTGCTCTGCATCACTTTGACCCTTTCTGGCCCGCAATGTTTCTCTTGAAAAATCACCTCACAGTCATGCTTAGAAAAACTAAGTGTTTCTCTCCTCTGGCATTTATGATTCCCTCTTAGTCTTTAGCCTTTAGGATTTTGATTATGTTTCTTGGTGTGAATCTCTTTGGTTCATCTTGTACATGACTTACTGAACTTCTTGGACTTGTTTCAAAATCTTTTTGACATTATTTCTTTCAAAAGATTTTCAACTCCTGGCTCTCTTTCAACTATCTCTTGATCTCCTCTGTTGGTATTCTTGATGTTGTGTCTGAGGCCTCTTAAGCTATCCTTATTTTTTGATTATTACTTCTTTGTGGCTGTACTAATTGGGTGTTTTATGCTACCTTTTTTCCAAATTGTCGATTCAGTCTCTTACTTCTTTTTTTTACTGCATATTTCTTCTAAAATATTAATTTGTGTTGTATGTTTCACTTGTCAATGATTGTTTTTTGTGTGTGATGGGATTTTTTCAATATAGATTTCTATGATGTCTGTATTTTTCTTAAACTCTGTACAGAGTTCACCGAGAATTTCTATAACTGGTTCTCTGAGTTCAGCATCTGGTAGAGTCACCACTTTATTTAATTAGTTCCCTGGAGTTCTTCTTCTTTTTAATCTGGGATTTGTTTTCTTGTCTTATCATTTTTGCTCTCCCTATGTATGTTAGCATACATTTGAGAGAGTTGTTTGGTCTCCAGTATTTGATGAGTGGCCTTCTGGACTAGGTATCCTGTTGGTCTTATTGGTGTAGCTTTTCTGACCATCTAAGCTGAGAGCTCCAACTGCATCCCGCGTGGGGGTTGTATGTGCTCTCCTATTCTAGTTGACCTTGCTTGCTATTTGCTCATGAATAAAATGAAATGACCCCCCAGCTGTTTGGTTGTGAGACCTGACCTACAGTGGAGGAGCTGTTGTGCACATATTGATTCAATGGAGGCATGACCTCCTGCTACTTCCTGCTGTTTGTTCACTGTGAAGGCCTCTGTGAATCCAGTCAGGGCTCTTTCTATGGACTTTTGTTGCCATAAAGATCACTGTTGAAGTTTGTTTCTTTTAACAACTTCAGAGAATTCCATTTGCCCCTGATTTTGAGTTTATGTTTTTCCCTGGTGTGGGGTCTGCACATTCTATTCTCCTCACAGGGTATCTGTGTGCTTTTGCTCTTTCAGTTGCATCACCCTTGTGTTTATGATATTATTGTTGGTAGTGGTGGTGGGGCTGGAAGAGTATCTCTATATGACCTTTGACTGAGCCTTGGTCTTAACCAGGGATGTGTCCTGGGCCTGTGTTGAATTCTTCCCATTGTTTAAACCTCTCCTCCCAGAACAGTGTTTGTCCTGACACATGTTCCTACCCTGATCCATGATAGATAGTCATCTTAGCAGGCTGTCCCTCACATGCAGTGCTTTTCCACAAGTGTCCTCAGATTTCATTTCCTGACTTTTGCTGCACATTGTCATGTTTACATGGCAGTGGGCTCAAAAGAGGCATTTGGACACGTGCAGGCAGAGGATGCTGCTTTTCTCCCAGAGACTGCCATGTGGTTACCGGATGTGGATTCTCCCAACCCTGGAGAAACCAGCAAACGTAGAAGTGTCTCCTTTGGTCTGTGCACCCTGGCAAATTCACATTCTCACCTTAGCACACTGACTTTTGGGAATAATTAAATATTTCTACTTACACCTCTGACCTTTCTAGGTTTGTGACATCTGCCATAGAAGCACGCTGATGCTTCATAGCTTTTCCTACTGCAGAGACATGAATATCTAGACTCTGGGGTTGCCACTTTCTGTGCCTTTGCTTGTCTGATATGCTGAAAGAAATTTATTGATTTGCAGTTAGTTCAGCTTTCTTGCTATTCTTCCTTGGAATGTTGTAATGCTAACTACATTTCCACAACTCTTTCCATCGACAAGCTGAGTAGTACCTCCCATTGTAGTAGCCAGAATCTGAGGATAAGTCAAACACCCATCAGCCCATTAGTAGAAACATAGTGTGGTGTATGCACACATGGGAATAAGACTCAGTTCTAAATCTGTGCAAGCCTGTGTCCCACCAAAATATACATGCCCAAATATACTGCTGAGAGCACAAACACCACTTCGTGTGTACTATGAATTTCATTATTATAGTTAACAAAAGATGAAAATTAATATGAAAAAATAATAAAAACATAGGAGGTTTCTAGTCACAAAGGGATTTGCAAGCTGCTAATGAACATTCAACATACATAGAAAGAAATTGTGATAACAATGACTGAAAAGGGAAGGATTCAAAGATCCAAGTTATCAAAGGGGAAAGGAGATAAGAAACAAAGAGAGATTATATCACACACACGCGCGCGCACACACACACACACACACACTTTGAATATTTGTAATGATAATCACACACCATAGAGTCACAACTGAAGCATATAACATAAAACAAGAAAAACAGGAGGCAATCTCCAGAAAAGCCAACCAAAATAATAATAATAATAATAATAATAATAATAATAATAATAATAGTAATAGTAATAGTAATAATAAAACAGAAACACAAGGACAAGGAACAAGAAAGCAATAGGAACACCAAGCTACCAGAAAGCAAAAAATTAAATGGCTATAAGAAAACCTCACATTTCAATAATCACCCTAAATGTAAAAAAACCAGACTCACCAATACAAAGGCATCGAGTTAAAGAATGGATAAAAAACAAAACTCAATGATATGCAGCCTCCAGGAGACACATTATAGCTCCAAAGACAAATTTGCAAAGTGAAGGGGTAGAGAATGATGTTGTTAGCAGATGGCATTCAGAGAAAATTGAAGTAGCAGTACTAATATTGAATAAAATAGTCTTCAAAATAATAATATAAAAAAAGTAAAGAAAGATACTGAGGAACACTTTTTAATAAAATGGGAATCATGTACCAGGAAGACAAAACAGTTATTATTATCCATCCTTCCAACAGAGGAGTCCCACATTATGTAAAGTGATTACTAACTAAACGAAAGAAAGAAACAGTCCAAAACACTATGTTAGTAGGGGACCTAAATACCTCATTGTTGTGTATGAACAGATCATCCAAACAGAAAATCAATAAGGAAATAACATCTTTAAATGACATATTAGACCAAATAAACATAATTAAAATAAACAGAGCCTACTATTCCCAAACAGCCACTTCTACGTTATTGTCTTGTGCACATGAAACATTCTCAAGAATCGACCACATATTGGGACACAGAACAAGCCTCAACAAATGTAAGATGAAATCATACCGACCATATTCTCTGCTCATATTTCTTTGAAACTAGAGATCAAATGAAAAAAAAATCAGTAATAACCACCAGTAATGGAGACTAAACAAGATGCTACTATAGAATAACCATGTCTGAGAAGAAATAAAAAGAAAGATGACAAGGTATATAGAAATAAAATAGTAATAGTAAAGCATATCAAACTTTTGGGACATGGCTGAAGTGGTCATAGGAGAAAAGTTCATATCTTTACAGGCCAAACTCCAAAAACAGAAACAAGCCCAAATAAACAACCTAATGCTGCTTCTTCAAACACTAAAAATTAATTAACAAAAGAAACCTAAAATCAGCAGAAGGATAAAAATATACTCAAAATTAGACCTTAAATAAAGTTGAAAACAAGAACAACAAAGAAAATAAATGATAAATGAAACATATAGCTTCTTTGTTTTTGAGGAGGAGCTTAATAAAATTCACAAAGGAAACAGAAAAGAACACTAATAAATAAAATCAGGGATGAAAGAGGAGATATTATGACAGACATCGAAAACAAAACAAAAACACAGGATCATGCAGGAATACTATGAAAAAGTGTGTAAGACCAAATGTAATAAACTAGAAGAAACAGACCAAGACTCAGAAAACTTCAATCTTCCCACACTGAATCAAGAAGATATGAAAAATCTGAACAGATCAATCAGCATTATAAAAATTGAAACAATCATCAAAATCTACCAAAAGGTAAATGTCCAGGATCAGTTGGCTTTACCAGTGAAGTCTAACAAACATGCAAAAACATTTAATACCTATTCTCCTAAACTCCTCCTAAATATCGAACACGAGACAACACTTTCTAAGTCATCTTATAAGGCCAATAGAGCACAGATACCAAAATCTGGTAAAGATAACAGAAAGAAAGAAAACTACAGACCAGTATCTCTCATGGACACAGATGCAAACATCCTAAATGAGATACTAGCAAAACAAATATAGCAACATATGAAAAAAATTACACACCACCATGAAGTGGGATTTATCCCAAGGGAACAGGGATGATGCAGCATAAGCATATTGAATAATATGATACACCAAAAAAATGATTAATATGATGCACCACATTTTTTACACAAAAATTAAAAATGAGAATCATACCATCATATCAATAGTTGCAGAAAAGCCTTTGACAGAATACAACCTTCCTTTATGATCAAAACACTTAACAAATTTGGTATACAAGAAAAGTACATTAACATGGTAAAGGCCATATGTGACAAACCCTCAGCCCAAATTTTCTTAATGATGAAAACTAAAACCTTTCTTTCCAAGATTGGTAACAAAGCAAGGCTGTCCACTGCGGCCACTGTTATTCAATATCACCTTGGAGGTCCTAGCGAGTGCACTTAGGAAAGAGGAAGATGTAAAAGACAACCACATAGGAACTGAAGAAATTAAACTGACACTATTTGTGGATGACTTGATTCTCCATATCGGAACACTACGAGAAACAATAGGCAAACACAAAGTCTCTGCATAAAAAAATTCAATATTTAAAAATCCACAGTGTTTTCATATTCGAATAATAAACCATGCGAAAATGGAGTGGAAAAATAATTCCTTTTGCTATTGCAACAGAAATAATAAAATACCTAGAAATAAATTCAATTAAACTTGTGAAGGAACTCTGTAATGAAAACTAGAAGACTCTCTTAAAAGAAATTTAAAAGATACAGAAAACTGGAAAGATATTTCATGTCCTTCAATTGGAAGAACCATCATAGTTACAATGACCATATTACTAAAAGCATTAACAGGTTTAATGCAATGACAATCAAAATCTCATTGACTTTTTAAAAGAAATAGAACAAAAAAATCATCAGAATGGAATGGAAGCACAGAAGATGTTAAAGTGCCGCAGAAATCCTGAGAAAAAAGAAGGCTAGAGGCATAGTACTGCCAGACTTCAAATTATATTGCAAAGCATCAGCCATCAAAGCAGCATGATATTGCAGCAAAATAGACACATGAAACATTGGAACAGAATCAGGAGTCCAGAAATAAACCCATATTTATACGGGCAAATAAATTTCCACAAAAAACCAAAAAACTTACAAGGGAAAAAGGAAATCCTCTTGAATAAATGGTGCTGGGAAAACTAAAAAGCCACCTGCCAAAGAATGAAAGTAGGCTGTTGTCTATCACCACACACCAAAATTAACTTGAAATGAATTAAGAACTTGGATATAAGACAAGAAATGGTAAAATTCATAGAAGAAAACAGAAAAACGAAACTCAAGAATCTTGGATTTAAAGAGGATTTTATGACTTGACCTCAAGGCAAGGGAAGAAAAAGCAAAAATAAATAAATAAATGGGACTACATCAAACTTAAAAGCTTCTGCATAGCAAAAGAAATCATCAACAAGGTGAGGAAACCACCGTCTCAACTGAAAAATAAATTTGCAAGCAACACTACCGATAAGGGAGTCCTATTTAAAATATACAAAAATTTAGACAACCACATAATGACAAAACAAATGATTCAGTCAAAAACTGAGCGGAGGACCTGAACAGACACTTCTTTCTAGAGGACATACAAAGGGCCTACGAACATGAAAACATGTTCGGCATCGTTAACTATTAGCGAAATGCAAATCAATACCACAGTGAGATACCATCTCACGCTTGTTAGTTAGATTAGCTATTATTAACAGGACAAGTAATAAATGTTGGAGAGGATGCAGAGAATAAAGAACCCTCATACACTGCTTGAGGGACTGCAAATTGTATAGCCACTGTAGAAAAGAGCATGGCTGTTCAAAAAACTAAGATTTGACCTACCATATGATCCAGAAATCCCACTACTGGGTATTTATGCCAAAGGCTTTAAAACCCACATGCAAAAAGATATTGGCTCACCGATGTTCATTGCAGCATTATTCACAATGGCCAGTACATGGAAGTTATGAAAGTGTCCTATGATAAATGACTGGACAAAGAAGCTGTGGCCCATATATTCAATGGCATGTTACTCAGCCATAAGAAGAGATGAAATAATGCCATTTGCAACGACATAGAAGGACCGCGAGATAATCAGGCTAAGCAAAATAAACCAGACTGAAAAAGTACAGAATCACATAGTATCACTTATATGTAGAAATATAAACCTAAAAGCGCAAAGAGAGACTCAGGGCCATGGCCAATGAACTAGTGTTTATCACAGTGCAGAGGGTGGGGCAGGAGGGAAGAGGTATATGGGTTAAAGAGGTTGAAATAATGGTTTGGGGAGGTTCAAGTGAGTAAAGGGGATCAAATATATGGTAAATGAAAGAAACTGGATTTTGTTGTGGTATTCACAAAATAGAATACATAGACATCAAATGATAATGTACATTTGAAAATTATACCATATACTAATCAATGATACCCCAATAAAATTAATTTTAAAATTTAATTAAGTAAATAAATAAGCAATGTGTGCATCCACCTCTCTGGAAAAAATATCTATATATATTTAATTTGCAAAACACTTTTTTTCTATTGTAAAAATGCTCTTAGTTTTCAATATTGCAAATAGCCAATAATAATACGGCCCAGCAAAAAAAAGAAAAGATTTTATATAAATCTTTAAATTTAAATTTAATTTACATGTATGTGTGTATGTATACACACACACACACACACACACACACATATGTATGTATATATGCCACAATAATTTTTTTCAGATTACACTTCTTAAATAACCAGCCTGATTTTATGTTACCTGAATAAAATTGACAGAGTGAGAAGGAAACAGTGGCTGCATGTTATGCACAGTTGCTAGGGGACCAGCTAATCAGGTGGAGCACCATTGTGGTGATCTGGGTGGTTTATCAGTGTACATCTGCCAAGGAAGCATTTGTGGCTGTGGGGTTCCAAGCTAGATTAGTGACAACAGTAGATGAAGAAAGGCTTATCTGACATGGCACATGTTTCTTCAGAAATTTAAGGTGATTCTTCTAAAGATGAATCAACAGGCTCAGCAACCTCCATCAGAATTTCCATTGTGTGTGATCATACATTGACTGGGTCCTTGCACTTGAGGTCTGTATCCAAAAAAAATGCTTTTCAGACTTTTTCTGCATGACCCTTGATAAGAAGACACACATTTTGTTTCTCTGGACCAGATGGAAATAATGATTTTTGATATATGATCTTTCCCAGAAAACTCTGGAAAATAGTTGAAAGCGATGAGTTTCAGTCTATTTGCTGGAATGGGAATGGCGCTAGTATAGTGATTAATGAAGAACTCTTTAAGACAGAAGTTCTGGAAAGAAAGGCCCTTTCAGAGTCTTTGAAACTGCAAGTATGAAAAGTTTAGTTCGACAACTTAACCATTATGGATCTAGTAAAGTGCAACAGATATTTCAAAGATTTGTTTGTCTAGCTGGTATTCTGGCTGAAGAGAAAAGTCTCTGTTTTAAGCAAGGTATTATAAAATTTAGTCACCTGAAATTTAGTTCTCACAAAAATAAGAACTGTTTGGGCATTCAGGATTATAAAATGTTATTAGCAACTTTGAATCTTAGCAGTGAATTCAAAAGGAAAGGTACTGAAAGCACTTTAAAGAGTGCATTCAGTGTTACTTTAAATGTGAATAAGATTTTTTACTTGAGGACCATGCTATAAGGTTTTTATTTCCAATTATTAATTTTTGACAATAGTTAACAATGTTTGCGTGTTGATGACATTAACTTGGCATTATAACCTTGATACATGGGATTTAGAGGTTAGGTGTCTTACAGTCTTGTGTCAGCAAACAACTTTCGCCAATGTTTTTAGTTTCACTTGTATCAAAATCCAAACTTTAAACGAGGCTGCCAACTTTTACTCAGAAGGAATAGAAGAGCTGGGATCCAAAATGCTTCCCCAGCAGCTCAATAGCTCACAATTTCAACAGGGAGCCCTCTAGAACAGAGAATATTATAGGTCATCATCATTCTGGTTTTCTAGCTGACACACATGGAGAAAGCATATTTCCAACTTTCACAATTTTAAATATGCCAACAATAAGCAAGCCTGCTACCAGCCAGATACTTACTAATACAGTAGCGAACTTTTGCCTCCTACATCAACTTTCAGTATACCACCAGAACAAACTGTATCGGACCCAGGTGCTGTTTTGAATCAGTTGATCATTTTCAGATGCACTCGTATGGCAGCTACACTCAAGCAAATGGCCTCATCATGAATTTTATTATAAGCACGACTTCTACTTCTCACTATATCATATCTTTCTTACAAAGAAGTTGTTTGAAAGAATGCAGCCTTCTTCTTTTCCAACTAGGTATCCTGATTTATCAGTCAATGATGGTCCTTCTCCCAACTTCCAACTAGCAGGCAACCCATGGATCCCCATGCCAACAATAGCTGATACATCTGCTGCCACACTTTCAAGTTCAACTTGTCAACCACCTTCGTTAAACGAACATCGCCCTCATTACAAGCGAAGTACCAATGGACTACCGCCCTATGCAAGATAACAAATGTTAAAAAATATTGTTGGCAAACATCAGCAGCCACTTCCTTTGTACAATAATCTTGTATGCTCACCTTATGCGTTAATTTCCTTATTCTAGAAAGTTGAGTAAGATGATGCTTTTTTCATTATACTCTATATACTACTGTTTACTATTTGGAAGTTTTGGTTATTATAAACTTTTAAGTAAATTATATATAATTAAGTGTTTAAAGGGATGAGTACCAAAGGGCATAAAAGCAAATGGAGAAACTGGAATTAAGTGATATTGAAACAGTCTAAGAAGAATCAAATGAAGTCCTACCTTGGAATGTTAGGAAGAAATAGATACATATGAAATCTAGAAAAGACACACATGCAGCATTTCCTTTAGCACTTTCTCAATTTCATTACATTTTCCTGTGATTTAAAAATATAAGACCTCTGATTTCAGTCGGCAGAGTTGTGGTCATACAAAATGCATCTCACCCTTAAAAGAATAGCGTACTCTAACCAGCCCAGAAATCATGATCTCCATGATGCCCTCACTGAAATTGTAAGAATCATATGCTCTTGTCATAGATTTCATAGCTGTCTGCACAGGCTGAAATTTATAAATATTTCAAATGTCATTTTTTTCTTCTGCTGTCCTCAAAGCATTCAAGCTTACTTGTGCCCATGTTTTCCTCCCTTTGTGAGTCCACTGAAGAAGAATTTTCTTCTTAATTAGCCAACATTTTGAATCAGCTCTTTCTCATTCTGTAAATTTGCTTTTGCAAAGCTAGATATCTCAAGGTCAACAGAGAACTCATCCTACCCTAAAGATATATTGCTTCGGTGCATGTTACATAAAAAATCCCATGATCTCGAACAACTGCCTACAGCAAGTTCAGAATTCTGTAAATCATTCCATGCCAACTGTGACCACACAAGTAAAAAAACAAAATTGTTCCTAAGGTCAGCGTCCAGATTTTCGGAGCACTAGCTCTTCTGGGACCACCCGTGTAATAAAGGTGAGTACTCTAAATCACCAGCTGCTGCTTGATTTCTCTCTGGTCTAAATTTTGCAACTTTTCTGCAAATTTTTTGAAGGCCCCTCAGAGATTTACAACCACGAGGGTCCTTTGAGCCACTGGAACGGTACTCGCCTGAGACAGCATGGAAGGGCTCCAAGACGAATGAGGGGGTGCGCCTGCTGATGATTATGTTGGGTTCTTTTTCCAGCTAGTGCCCTGACTCCCAGAATGGCTGAGAGTCCAACCGGGACTCATAGAAGAGGTGGATCAACTCACCAGGAATGGCCACAGGATAAGATTAGGTCTCGTGATCTGCCCCCAGTCAGGTCGCGACTCCAGAAGGAAGAGGGGCTTGATCACCTCCTAGTTTTCAGTTTGAAGACACAGGTCAGGGTCTTCCCAGTTGCGGAAACTTCAGTCTTCCACGGAGGGGAAGAGATCCGGGTTTCCCGAAGGGAGAGTACATAACTCAGGGACTTCCCAAAGGAGGGAGGCAATGTTCTAACCTGGTGTGTGAATGAATGATTGATTGAATGAATGAATGAGTGGCTTGACTGGCCTGCCAGTCAGGTCCGAGTTTGTAGCTCCATGGCTGGGCACGCTTAAGGTACCCTAAAGGCCACAGTTTGCTTAGGCTCAGTGTGCAGGTCCGTGACAGATGCATATGGTCTAGGGCATCATCGGGCTAATGTCCGATAGTAAGTCTTACAAAGCTGAGTCCACTAAGGCTAAGTGTCATTTATCTCTCGCGAGGAAAAACGGCCAGATGAGCTTCTGAGTAGTCTCCTCTTTGGAGGGCGTACCCACCAGTGGTTTGTCTTTGCGATACAGTCGCTGGGTGAAAAGAGATGGGTCAACAGTAGAAAATGGGGAAACACCATCGCCTTCTGGAGGGCAACCAAGCACCCCTAGAGGTTAGCAAACACATTAAGGAAAGCAGGGAGTCTTTATGAAAGAGAGTGAATGCTGAGCAAGTGGATGAGGTGTGGCTTTACCACAAAGTGAGAGTTGAGCCCTTATCCGTGGTTCTGTGGTGACCTCATATGACTTAAGATGGTGTCACAGGATTTCCATGAGAAGTCTACTCCAACGATCTGGGTCGGGGGTTTATACCAACCCTCTGATGTTAAGAGTCATCTTAAATAACACTGCAAGAAGTTTGGACAGAAATGGGAAAAAATGAGTGACATCCCCTCCAAAGTTCCCCAAACCTATTTTCTACCATCCATGTGGCATGATTGTTGTCTCTTCCGGGAGGCCTTGGCGGGGAGTTTCTCTAAGCCCACAGTCTTGAATTGTATGTTGAAAATTTAAGAAGGGTTTCTTAGAGAATTACAGGGTCCAGCTGACACTGGGAAAACTCTATACTCTTTGTGGACTTGAAAAGCCTGCCTGTGGGGTATTATAGCCTTCCGAGTAGACTCTGGACCTTCCAACTGTTAGAGCTGTTCACCATTTAGTGACAGGTTTTCCTGTTCATCCAGACCATTTTCCATATATAAACACATGGCTGCAGATTGCCACTGCAGCGCACCCTTGGGCCAGTTCTGCATTAATAGGAAGGGAGAAAGTAAAGAAATTGTGGCACAACCAACTCCAAGAAAGATCAAGGAAGAGCCAGCAAAAATAATCCACCAAGGAGACCACGAGGAATAACCTGCCTTCCTACCTTCGTTGATCTCAACAACTCTGTCAGCCCCCACACAGCCACTCTACCCTCAGTTGCTGGACAGCTATCAGCCATCAGCCATCAGTGCCTTCACCACCTCAGAAACCTGAGAGTCCACCAAGGCAAAGCCCACGATGTCTTCACTAAGCCACACAACAAGCCCTGCAGTCTGCAGCCCTTCAGAAACCCCTCCGAGAAACACGAAGCCCTTTAGAGATGGAGGAAGATGACCACCATGTCCTCTATATCAGTGATTTACCACAATAGACCTCCACAACTGGAAGCAGCATGCCCCATCCTATTCGAAGGAACCCCAAGAGATGATTGACCTGCTCAAGTCCATCTTCCAAAGTCATCATCCTACCTGGAACAACTGCCATCAACTCACACTAATTCTCGTCAGCACTGAAGAACAACACCAGATTCTGTCAGAAGTGCAAGGATGGCTCCAAGGACAAGTACCAGATGGTGTAGCAGACCCTGCAGTGTGGGCATTAGATGCTTTGCCTGACTCCAGCCCCAACTGAGACTTCAACATTCCAGAGAAAAGAGATTCTCTCATTAGGTATCAAGAGGCCGTACTGAAGGGGGTAAAAGTGGGGTTACAAAGCCTATAAACATGTCAAAAATAGCAGAAGTCCTCCAGAAGCCAGAGGAGTCATCCGCAGGGTTCTATGAGAGGCTATGTGAGTCATTCTGGCTGTATACTTCTTTTCACCCTGAAGGGAATGAATTTCAACATGTGGTCAATGTAGCCTTTGTAGCCCAACCTTACACAGATATCTGCCGCACATTTCAGAAATTGGAAGGTTTTGCTAGGATGAATGACAGCCAGCTACCGGAGGTCACAAACAAGGTGCTTGTGAACCGTGACCAGGAGGCCCAAAGGAGAGCTGATAGGCAGATGCAACAAAAAGTGTCTCTGATGGCAGCAGCATTCGGAAATCCAGGCCCAGCGCAACAGGCTGCTGCTCCTCCACAGAAGGGTGAAATTAAAAAGAGAACTTCACTATGCTGTGACCAATATGCCTACTGCAAAGAGACCTGTCATTGGAGAAACGAGTGTCCCCACTGTGGGAGGAAAGCTGAATAAATAAAGAAGGTCAATGAGCCTTGTAAAGGAGGTACCAGCCTGAGCCAGCAATCCAAGAGCTCATTGGCCTAGTCAGAAGACAGTCAGACTAGGGGGAGGACATTGTTGGAGTCACAGGAGATCTAGTTGCCTGCTCATTCTGTAAAGCCTGCTCATGTCAGCGAGGGAGCCACCTAGTGACTCCTGAGTTCCTGTACCTACCAGATGGCCCCATTGGCCCCATTCCCCTTCTGGGTAGAGACTTGATAACAAAGCTAGGAGCGCAAATCACCTTTGCCCCAGAAGCCCACTAGACTCACGCTCAAGAGCCAGCCTACTCTAATGATAGCTGTGACTGTTCCTAGGGAGAACAAATGGCACCTCTTTTCTCCAGAGAGGGAATAAAATTTACCAGTCTCTTATGAGCATTTCCTACCAGCTGAGCAGAGAAAGGGGCCCCAGGTGTAGCCCAAAATCACACACCCATCCTTGTAGACCCGAGACCGGGAGCCACTCCTGTTAAACACAGGCAATATCCTGTGTCGCCAGAAGCACACCTCAGAGTTCAGCGTCATATCCAGCATTTCAAAACACAAAATTCTAGCTGATTGTCAGTCACCTTGGAACACTCTATTCTTACCACTTAAAAAGCCAGGAGTGAACAACTACTGCCTTGTCCAGGACCTATGACCATCAACAACACAGTCGTCATCATCCATCCAGTGGTCCCGAACCCATACACACTCTTGAGTCTCTTATTTGCCCTTGTAAGCTGGTTCACTTGTCAAGATCTCAAGGATGCCTTCTTCTGCCTCCGATTATCACCAGCCAGCCAGCCTTTGTTCGCCTTTCAGTGGCAAGACCCACATACCAGGAGGAAGATGCAGCTAACCTAGATGAGGTGGCCACAGGGCTTTAAAAATTTAACCCCCACTCTGCTTGGCAAAGCACTTGCCACAGGCCTTGCCGCCTTCCCCGGAAAGACTTTGAATGCCGCCCTGCTTTAGTACATAGATGACCTGTGGCTGGCTAGACTCACCCAATGAGTCTGCTGGAAAATTACTAGAACCTTGCTGGCTCTGCTCTCTTCCATGGAATACAAGGTGTCAGGACAAAAGGCTCATATCTGCAAACAGAATACTTTGGGTTCATCATCTCAGGACATTGGGCACTTGGACCTGAGAGAAAATTAACTATCTGTTCAATACTGCCGGAGTCCAGCTCCGGCTGACCAGAGTCCCGGAGGGAGGTACAGGTGCGGCGAAAAAGTGATGAGCATTCAGACGAGTTGGAGAGGAATGCTACAATCTTTATTTTACAAAGCCATTATATAGTGTAAAAAACAAATTATCACCCAGGGTAAGCTGTCAGACATATTAATCACAATGGTTGACTTATGGGTTTAACTGATCATATCTCTGGTCCTTCCTTATCCAGCGGGTATTATTCTGTGGTTAACTATTCCCTGGGACTTTGTCTGCTCCTGCATTCTTTAGATAGCATACAGGTTTGTTAACGGCCAGGTTTTATGCCGGGGGGCTGGGCGGTCAGGATGAGGGTCTTTTGGCTCCCAACATAGATTTTTACTAATGTTTCTCTTTCCCAGTCCCCTATTTCATCGTTGTGAAAATTCCATTCCTTCACTATTCCATATTAATAGCAAGGTTACAAAACATGTAAGAAGAGATAGGAAAGCCAGCCCACATATCTCGCTGCTCTGCAGCCGAGACTGTCCCCCGGTGACTCTGTCATGCCGCAGGGGTGTTTTTGGCTCCCGACATCTCCCCCTTTCTGTTTTAGAAAAGGTGGGCCTTAACCGAGTGAGGGAGTAGTGGCCTGATTCCTCCCGTGAGCCGTCGTGGCCCACTAGTTATGGCTCTTGGTATCTTTTGGGGAGGAGAGGCAGAGCCGTTTTAAAGTAGTAATTTTTGGATACCAACCTCCATGCAAATCAGGCATACTCACAGGGAAATCTAGAGGAGGTCATATAGGACCTTCCCTTGCGATGCTCTGCTCCGCACTCAGCTCGGTACCCATACCCTTCTCCTCCTTTTAGAGGAGGTGGTAGGCATGCCTCTAGTTATCATGCCGTCCCCGCAGGGAGGGAGCTAGGCTCAGTGGATATTATTTTCTCTCTGGTAGTCACAGGACCTACTCCATCCTACCTATTATCCTGCTGTCCTAAAGTCTTACTAGTTTCTGAATTAGCAACTGATTTCTAATAATTGTTTAAAAAGGGTACACAAGCTGGCTTCTATTTGTACTATATTCTATCTCCTGCTGTAGTAATTCAACTATGTTGGCCTTCTTGATACCCTCAGGACATCTAAACATCAAAATAAATTCTCCCCTTTTCTATTTTTTAAACGCAGCATATGCAGATCAAGCCGTATTTGGTGTAGGCTTCTTTTCATTAGTCGGAAGAGGACTGGTAAAAGGAACAAAGCAAGAACAATAATTACTACTATTATTCCAATGTTAATTAAAAATGGAAGCATAGTTTTACTGTCATGGCCTTTGCTTTAATATAAGCCCCTTGTTTCTGAATAGTCAGGTCTATTTCTGATATTCATGATGTATAATATTTTATAATAACTGAAATTATAACTGATATTATACAAGAACATATGAATAGCAAAGATATTAACAAATTTCTAAGAACTTGATACAATATCTTAAACACTTGTATTAATAACATATATTTATAAAATATAACCTAAAAAAGGTCAAGCATTATTTATTACTTGATAATGTTTTTTATATAATTTAATATATCAAATAGACCGAATTACTTAATATTTATTTTGTACAAAGTGACAAAACTAAGCCTTTGAGAATTTCCAGGGGCCCTCTGGGTAGTCTCAAAGTTATTTTGAGATAAAACAAAAATCCTAGTTAGATTTTGTTGGAAAATTTGTCACAATGTTATAAGGTTTGATTACCCGATTAAATAAGATTACAGGTCATTATAAAACAATACTCAGTTATCTATTTAACCAATGTAATAATAAAAGATTTCAAAGGTAAATATGACTATAAAAACTTTAGCACTCTTAATGCTAAGAAGACTCAGTTTTAAGTAATTAAAGACATAATAAAGATTATAAAGCTTAGGTGGTATTGCTATACAGTCATTCTTCAGACCTAAGTCTCTAACACAATGCATATTCTTTTGCATTGTTTTAAAAGAAATCTATGATTATTACAGATGATATCTCGTAGCTCAAAGGCTGTTTGTAGGTCGAGTGGCCCCTCTGATGGTTACTCTGTTCCAAACGTGGGCTAATTTAGCTGGCAGAACCTTTGAAGGTTGAAGGGATTGACGCTCTAGCTCCGTAGGCTTGGGCTTGTTTCCTGAAATCCTTAAAATGGTTAAAGAAGTATTGAAAGGGGGGAGGACATAGGACGATTTGAGAAGGAAGCCTGACCCATGTTAGTGAAAACAGGTAAGAAAAGAGAAAATCCCCACAAGAACTAACTAAGCCAGGGCTAGGATTAGCCTTTCACCTAGCATCCAGTCGGGTGGGGCCACGGAGGCCAGACCTAAGGAAGGAATCAAAATAAGTATAGGAGGGTAACAGTACATTCGGCCAGCCCAAACAGACAGACACAAGACATACAAGACAAACTACAGATAACACAAAACGCTAGCGCATCAGAAACCAGAACCAGAACAGGTACAGGGTCAGAGTCTGACGTCTCAGACCGACCGCACTAGGGAAGTATTGCTGCGTCCAGCCTTCCGCTAGTCAACCAAGGGCCCAATCAGACAGGAACAGAACTCAGGCATCTAGACAGATGTTAACGCAGTCTTATTCACCGGTGAAGCTGCTTTAGGTGGCTCGTGCCCGATTACAGTTAAAGTGAGACTTCTTTTCCTCCTGTCCTCCTGAGCAAGGCTGCTTGGTGTCTGGGGCTGAGAAACATCTCTCAGCGGTCGCCCCCTGGACGAAGCAAGTCCTTACTCAAGGTGGCTGGGGGTTCTAGGTTTCAGGAGATCCGGAACAGAAGTTAAAAAGAGAACAGAAGTTAATCTTTTACAAAGCTAGCAGAAACTGGTCATTACAAAGATAAATGTAGCCAGGGAATTTGCTAGTTTTAAACATGGCCTTGCAGATGTTCTCCTTATCTGTGCCCTGGAATGTTGCGCTCTTAGCATATGAGAGAGCTCTTTGTCTCAAGTTTTATAGCAGACACTAAGCAGTCAAAAGTTCTAGGAATTAGGCATTTTAGTCTCAATTAAAAATTGCTAAGGTATAGACTTCTTTTGTTTAGTTTTGGGTCTTTTAATTAACTTTTACCTTTTCCACATTTTAGTAGGCTGTCACATTTCCCACTGGTTTTTAGGCACATATCAAATCTTTGATGTCCTATAAATTGGGGCAACTGAGATACCCCTGTTACTTGAGTAGAAAATACTATTAATTTAACAGCCTGGACTCTCTGTTTAATATACTTTATAAGGCAATTTACTATACATGGCCTAAATAGCAGTCCTAGAAAAGCTATTAAAAGTCTTTGTTTTACTAAGGCTAGACTATCTCGCATTATGCCAGAGTGGTTGGTATAAAAACAGCAGTCTTTATTTAAAGTTATACAATCAAAGTAAGATCTATGCTTTATAAACACATTAGTCTTATATGCATGAATTAATACTCAAGATTCTTAGTTCATTTTACAGATTTTGAAACTAAGCTGTTTAAAAGGTAAAATGTGAGACTATGGTTGATGCAGTAAATGAATATTGAAACAAACAAAAACTTTATCTAAATATTTACATTTGAAATAATGTTCTCAACTATTCAATATACTGTTTTTCTAAGTATAAAAAGTACAATTACCTATTTATCATTGGCTTTTAACAATATGGTACACTAGTAAACAACATTTTACAGCAATTATCTTATGTGAAATTACAAGTGAAAAACAAATTTCTCAATAACAGCGAGTTATTAAATTTCTTTATCCAATAGTTGTTACAAAATTTTTTAAAAAGCCTAAACACATAAACCTGATTTCTTTTTAATCACAAATATTGGAGTATTCCACGGGCTGGTTGTAGGCTCTATATGCCTGGATTTTTTCACCGGTTAGGGGCCATTGCTCTATCCAGACAGGAGTATCTGATCTCCAAGTTATTGCATCAGCTGTTCTCACAATGGCCCCTAAGCAAAATCCTGACTTTCATATCCCAAACCATACCTCCGAGGATTTCCTCGAGGTTGAACTGGCCATTTTCTGCCTTGTTGATTTTTTCCAAGTCCTCTCTCTGGGTTAAGACGCATATCATTTAGCAATGCAGTAACCCTCTCATCAGGGCTGAATAAATACACCCCCATTTGACCCAGCACATCTCTTCCCCATAGGGACAATGGTAGCCCATCGACCACATAAGGTTGAATGTGCCCTTCATTTCCCTCTTCATCTTGCCATTTCAAAAGGCCACTACTTCTCTGGGGAGTTTTAGCTTGCCCTAATCCCTGCAACGTTGTATCGGCCTCATCTGTAGGCCAGTTCTTTGGCCACTCTTTTAAAGATATGCAAGTCACGTCTGCCCCAGTATCTAGTAGACCTGTAAATTTTTTCCCATTAAGCAGCAAAGTTTTCATGGGGCGAGTTTTCTTAATTTCCTCTAGCCAGTATACATTGCTAGATCCAAAACCTGCATCTCCCCTAGCTTGTAATTTTTGAGACTTACAATTGTTAGGGGCCAATGGCAGCAGAATAATTTGAGCAATTCTCTGACCTGATTTAATCTGTATTGTGTCATGACTGGCTGATGCCATTATTTTAATTTCCCCCGTAAAATCAGCATCAATCACCCCAGGAGATACTTGGAGGCCCCTTAAAGCACTAGAGCTGCGTCCCAACAGCAAACCTACAGTGCCTTCAGGAAGAGGCCCATGTACCCCTGTAGGTAATAATGTCACTCCATCCCCCGGTATTAGTATTGCTGCGGAGGTGGAACACAAGTCCAATCCTGCGCTCCCGGGAGTTGCCCGGGCGAGAGAGGAGATGGTTTTGGACAAACGGATTCTGAGACCCCATCGTGGGGTTGGGTGCCCCAATTGGTGTCGGGGCCTGAGGCTGGCCCCTCACCCAGTTTCCCTGCTGGGGATCATTTTGTCCAGGCAAAGGCAAAGCAGACAGAGGCAAAAGAGGAGGCAGAGGGGTTCCATTCCTATGATATTTAGATTTACAATCCTTAGCCCAGTGGTATCCCTTTTCGCATTTTGGGCAAACTGACTTAGGAAGAGAACTTTGAGCCCCTTTAGGAGGCTTAAAAGGTCCTGGGTTTACAGTGCCAGCTGGGGGGTTTCTAGTTTTTACAGGGCACTGCCTACTAAAATGACCTGGTTGACCACAGGAGTAACACAACATAGGCCCTTTTCCCCCTGGTGGCTTAGGGCCCATCGAGCCTGCAGATCCTCCTTTTAGAGCATTAGCCAAAGCGACCCCTTGAAGAAACGCGGGTCCCACTTCAACACAAGCTTTTATAAAATCCTCCAATGTGCCTGTCTTGCGTATAGGGCGCAGAAGTTGCTGACAAGTCTTATTTGCATTTTCATAAGCCAATTGCTTGACTAACAAGTGTCCTGCCTCAGGGTGTGTTATAACTCTTTCCACTTCTTGTAATAATCTGGCCACAAAATCTTCATACTTTTCCTCTGCCTGTTGACGAATATTGACCAAACCTAAAGCCGGTGCCTGGCCAGGCGCCAAAGAACGCCAAGCACTGATTGCACACTGAGTCACTAGCCTCAAAGCTTCCTTAGGCATTTCTAGCTGCTCTTTATGTTCCACATAAGGGCCCTCCCCTATCAGCATGTCAGAGGTTATTCGAGGCCGACGCCGCGGGTTCTGAGAAACCGCTCGTTTGGCAGCATCTGAAAATTCTGCTTTCCACAGCAGATAGTCCCCTCCTGTGAGACAGACCCGAGCCAATTGTCCCCAATCCCAAGGTGACAACCATCTTCCTACGAAAGAGTCCAGAAGGCTAAGAGAATATGGAGCATTTGGTCCATACTGAGAACAAGCCACCTTCAATTCTTTCAATAATTTATAAGGCAATGGCTCCCAAGAGGGAGGGTCTTGCTCAAATTCATCAAAAACTACTGGAAAACATCCGAAGGAAAAATCTCCATTTTCTTGTGCCTCCTTAAACGCAGCTCGCACCCCGACCCTTTGCCCTTCATTCTTTTCTACTGGTTTTATTGGAGGAATCGGGGGTATCATTTTTCTCCCCTTTCTCTGACCCTTATGAACTGACTGTTTTTGTATCTCCTCAGTAGATTTTATTGGAGAATATTCACCTTCTGAAACCTGTAACCTTTTCTTTAACCTCTCGCTGAGTACAGCGGGGTAAGCCCAATCATCCCCATGATAGCGTGCTGCTTCTTCTTCTAAAGTTTCCTCGTTTTGAGGAGAAAGTGTGTTGGGGTCATTAGCATTGTCATTCTCTTCATCCGACCTCTCATCATCAGAATCTGGTCTATTTAAAACCTCAAAATTGGGAGCTGAGGGACTTAATAGCGGCGCAGTAGGTAACTCATTTGCAAACTTTTGGGTTTCGTGGGTAGGATCTAATGCATCTCTAATAAGGCCCCATAATGAAAAAGTCTCAGCAGGGATCTTTTCAGGCCCATGCACTGTATAATAATTTTTTAAGGCCTTTCCTACCTTCTGCCATGTTTCTAAATTTACAGTCCCTTCTTCTGGGAACCAAGGGCAACAGTCTTGCACAAAACACATAAACTTAGTTATCTGGGCCCCTGACACTTTCACACCTCTAGCCCTTAACATAGTTTTAAGAATATCAACGAAGAGTCGTCTCTCTTTTGACTCTGCGTGGCCCATTGCTTAGATGTCTTTAGTTCTGACTACCTGCCTCCTTCTCTTTCTTACCTGGCCTTCTCCCTTCTACCAGGGGGTCTGCAGCACCCTATAGGCAGGGTCCGACCTGTCCGCGAGAAAAGCTTACCCTTCCGGTCCCTGTTCGGGCGCCACTTGCCGGAGTCCAGCTCCGGCTGACCAGAGTCCCGGAGGGAGGTACAGGTGCGGCGAAAAAGTGATGAGCATTCAGACGAGTTGGAGAGGAATGCTACAATCTTTATTTTACAAAGCCATTATATAGTGTAAAAAACAAATTATCACCCAGGGTAAGCTGTCAGACATATTAATCACAATGGTTGACTTATGGGTTTAACTGATCATATCTCTGGTCCTTCCTTATCCAGCGGGTATTATTCTGTGGTTAACTATTCCCTGGGACTTTGTCTGCTCCTGCATTCTTTAGATAGCATACAGGTTTGTTAACGGCCAGGTTTTTATGCCGGGGGGCTGGGCGGTCAGGATGAGGGTCTTTTGGCTCCCAACATAGATTTTTACTAATGTTTCTCTTTCCCAGTCCCCTATTTCATCGTTGTAAAAATTCCATTCCTTCACTATTCCATATTAATAGCAAGGTTACAAAACATGTAAGAAGAGATAGGAAAGCCAGCCCACATATCTCGCTGCTCTGCAGCCGAGACTGTCCCCCGGTGACTCTGTCATGCCGCAGGGGTGTTTTTGGCTCCCGACACAATACCTTGCCCAAACACTGAGAAAGGGGTTCTTGTAATCTTAGAGGCAGCCAGATTCTGCCGGTTCTGCATACCAGGTTTCTCTGAAATTGCCAGGCCTCTGTATGAGGCCACAGCTGGGTCTGGTAAGAACACCTTGGAATGGGGCTCCAAAAAAGAAAAAGACCTTAGGAGAAATAAAGAGACTTATGACTAGTGCTCTAGCACTGGGATCACTGTACGTAACACGAGACTGCCCACATGAGTAGAATCACACTGCCCTGGGGGTCCTCACACAAACAGTCTGGCCATGGCGATGCCCCATTGCACATTTGTTCAAATGATTAAATCTGGTGGCTACAAAGGGGACACAATGCTTTGTAAATCAACTAGCAGATCAGGCTTCTAAGGAGGCTGCCCATCAACTGAATGCCACAATGGGTCATGAGCTCATTCTCCAAGGTTCTCCAAGCACAAGAATCACCTCTATCTGCCCAACACACTAAGGAGGAAGAACAATAGGCTTTCAGTGGAGGGGAAACTAAAAAAGAAAGCTGGTGAGAGCTTCCAGATCAAATACTCTTTATTCCCACTGCACTGGCAACTCAACTACTGCAACAGCACCATAAGTTGACTCACCTAGAGAAGACTAGTTTAGAACACCTGTTACGCCGCTACAGTTTCATACCCAAGCACGCAACACTATGTGCCCAGATTAGTTTCTAGATGTGTGACTTGTGCACAAAACCACAATGGCAAAAGGCCAAGGCCTAATCCAGGGTGCAAGCAATTGGCACTGTGCCATTTGAAGACCTAGAAATAGACTTCACAGGGGTCAATCCCTGTTGGGGCCACTGGTACTTCCCTCCAAGCACTGGTCGGCATGAGAAGTAGCCAGGGCTTATTGAGTGAAAAGTTTCAAATAACAGGCTGCTCCTTACTGCAGAATCTGACAACAGACCTGCTGTTGTGTCTGAGCGAGTCCCGACTCTGAACAGAGCTCTGGGAATCAAATGGAAGCTCCACGCAGCCTACAGGCCACAAAGGTCAGCCAAAGTCGAATGCATGAACTCGGCCTCAACCACTCTAGCTAAGTTTGGCAGGAAACCCAGCTCCCTTGGATTGACTTGCTGCATTTGGCTCCACTTTGCACATAGTGCACCCCAAGGCTTTCAGGCTACCTGCTTTCAAAATCATTCCCAGGAGGCCTCCACCAGTGATAGGAGTAAGTTTCCTTGATTAATGGCTGACCTAGAGATGTCCCCAAACCTTCAGGCTTTAGGCAAAATTCTCCACCTTATCACTCAGGAAGCTCCTATCCCCTAAGTGAAGTGGGTCCACCCTCTCAACCAGGAGATAAGGTATGGGTTAAAGATTGGAAAAAGGAGCCACTTCATCTAAGTCAGACTGGCCCTCACACTGTTTTATTAGCCACCCTACTGCTGTTAAGGTTGCAGGTATCATCTCATGGGTCCACCACCATCATGGTAAGAGAGCAACATCCCTGGAAAAGTGAGAGACTTGGTCTGTAGAGACTCTTTCTGAACGAGCCACCCTGAGTCACATTCCAGAGACAGCAGAAGTCCACCTGACATCCTTGGCCCTGCTCTGACCAGCCATGGCAGCTGACCAGTCTATGCACAGCAGAAGCCTGAGGATGGACCGTCTGGACTATCCAGATGTATTGTTTTCCTACTGTAGCTTTAACCCTCTTTAGTATATTGGTCCTGTTGATTGCTTTAGGTTTGGCCTCAGTAGCGCCCTCCCATTAACTTCTTTTGAGTCAGAGGATCGTTGTAGCCCTGAACTATCTAGGCTACATAAGAATCCTCTCAATTCTTACACGTATAGACTAACTCCTTCCTGCTATTGGGCCACTAACAGCACTATAACCAATTAACTCCTCGGTACCTGCCTCTTATTGTTTGGTCAACTACATCCCTGAGAGAGCCTATGGTAGACAGAAAGACTGCAGTAAAGGTCCTCATGCTGGAGAAATACCAGCCACTAGACCAGGAGTATCAAAAGGTTGATTCCCTATAAGAACATAAGGGCACCCAAAGAGAAGAATGAAGAAAACTTTCCCTTTCAACTAGCTAACATTTTCAATCAGCTCTTTCTGCTTCTGTAAACATGTTTGTTGAAAGTCAAGACATCTCAAGGTCAACAGAGAACTCCATCCTTCCCTAAAGATTTATTGCTTTGGTACTTGTAACCAAAGATGGATTGCTTTAGTGCTTGTAACATAGAAAAATCCTATCATCTATATAACTGCCAGTAGCAACTTCAAAGGTCTGTAAATCAACCCATGCTTGCCAACTATAACAACGTGAGTATGAAAATAAAATTGCTGCTAAGGTCAGGGCCCAGATTTTCAGAGCACTAGCTCTTCAGTTGAGTTGCTCTAAACCTCCACGTACTGCTTGATTTCTTGCTGCTCTGAGTTTTTGCTACTTTTCTGCAACTCCACCTTTCATTTTTCTAAGGCATGTAGTTACTTTGCTTTCAGTTCCATCCAAAGAGAGACTGAATATGATAAACTGGCAGTGACTGACTCTTAGATGCTGAGTGCAGTGCCTCTGCATCGCTAAGAGCTCGAAGATCTGGCCTCGGTGTTTCTTCCCTATCTTTCTTTCTTCATATCTTTCTCTTTCACTCTCCGTTCAGAGATACATGCAGACAAACTCTACTCAGTCATTCATACACCGACCTCACAATCTTGCCCTCTTTCCCAGCATTAAAAGGCCCTGTTCTTGCTTTTTTATACCACTGCTTAATACACCCTGGCACAGGTGTATCCTCTTTGAGATATTTCCTGCCTGATATTTCTTGTCTACATCTGCAGAGATCTGACACAGCGCTGCCAGATAATATATTTTAGTATTTATTAAATGAGCAGCAATGAAATCTCAAAGCTATGGTTGCTGCTGGAGTCAGTCGGTTGTGCTAGGCCTAGGGCCAGAGACTGTTATATATTCTTCTTCAAATCATACCCAGAAGTCAAAATAGATCTTTCCATACTCTGGAATTGTTAGTGTCTTCATGCTCCCCTGCCAGTAAGGATTCTCCTCCCATACCTAGACTTTTGTTACGTTTCATTTAGTGTGCTATTTAGATGCGAACCTATCTAAAAGGTTCAAATAGTATCATAAGTTTTTCAGAACAGGTCTCTTTATGTCACACAACCAATTCTTTTTCTGAACCATATCCAGGAAGTAGCCAAAGGGCACAGCCTCTCATTTGAAATAGTTGCATTTACCAGTCAAATTACCTTACAAAAATGAGTTGACTGAGGAGGGCAGGAGAGGTGGGAGAGTTAGAAATAAGCTCAATGTGCGACAATACCAAATGTCTGCATATGATAGGGAATATGGAACATCCCTGAAATACCTTGGCATTCTCTCACTGCTTTAAAATAAAAGGTGAAACATTATCAGAATGTAAAAAACCTAGCGAGCTAAGGGCAGAGAGATACTGAGGCCTTGCAGCACCATTGTATTACTAAAATCAGTTAATCAGCCAGAAAAAAGCAGTGTTGTGGCTTGAAGAAGTGTCACCAGTGTAGAGGCAACTTAGATAGTTTTGAGAGGAAGCAATGGGTCAGTGTAAATAGTGGCAACATCCTGTATGATGACATCTTTAGACCAAAGATCAAATAGAGCAATTTTCATCAGAAGTCACAAGTCTGGCATTCAGTGATAACTTCTACATGAACCACATAGACTTTCTCAGTTTGTGTACCTGAACCCTGATGATAGCTATGCTGTCATATTCAGTGACAATCTTGGGTTCTGGTAGTCTGCATCAGCAGCTAGACCTCTAGCTTTCTCATCAGACATTGGACTTCTGGTGGACATCCCCAAAATTATCTGGATTGATCAGTCATCCGCTGATGTTTGCTTTCACAATTAATGTCCCAAAGAATAGTTTTGAATTGTCAGATGTAATTTTTCAAGATGAAGTAGCCACACCATTGACAACAGCATCTGATGGGCTAGGATTGTAAAATCAAATACCCTATGAGCTGAGTTTGGCCTCTAGGTCTTCCCCCTGAGTCCAACAAACATGTCTGACTCCACTTGTGTGTAATTGCTGGTGATGATAACTAGCCAGATAAACAGTAGACACCATCAAGTTTTGACTGAGCTAAGCCATTCATAGGTGAATTACACCTACGAAGCTAAAAAAAAAATCTTTGTAAATCGAGGGTCTCATGGCACTACCAGCTTTGCTTGGGGGAGGAGACTGACACTGACAGTTTCTCCTGCTATTCATGACTCTGTTCAGGCAAAATTGAGTTAATGCCTGTGCCAAGTAAACCAGACTTGAATTATTCATTACACATAGATGCACCTCCAGTCTCTAAAGTCCAGCAACGTGCTAGGTCTCCTTCTTAGTTTGAATGAACTTCTGAATCTCCATCTGTTCAACATTGACACTAATTATTTTCACCTCTGGGCACCCTTCAGTTTATTAGCCAAAGCCATACTTCTGAAACCTAGAAAGAAGTTATTAACAACGGACACATAATTGGGGTGGGGGGAGAAACATTCAGTTTTAATAGTGCAGGATTCTTACTCTCTCTTGTTCACCACTTGGGTTAGAAAATATGCTACAGGGTCCCAGGAAGTATTTTTCAATTCCTAACCTAAAATTGTAAACCACAGTCTTTTCATTATGTAAAAATTTTATTTTGTATTTTGTATTATGTATTAATTTTATTTTGGCTGTTATTTTAACATGTAACATGAACTTGGTGGCTTAAGAAAAAATCTGCTGTATCTGCGTTCTGAGGCCAAAATTTAGGGTTGGTTCCCTCTGAAGACTATGAGAGAAAACGTGTTTTCTGCCCCACTACGAGCTTTCAGTGGTTTTCTGGCAGTCTTTGGGATTCCTTGGCTTGTAGACACATCTCTCTGATTGCTATCTTTTGTTCACAAGGCATTTTCCCTTGTGCATGTCTCTGTGTTCAAATTCTCCATTTTTATAAGTACACAAGTCATACTGAATTAGGAGCCCATCTTTGTAGAGCATGACCTCTACAAAGCAGATGCTACATCTGCTTAAACAGCCTGAGATTTTACCATGCTTGAAAGGAAGGAACCTTCAAATAACTCTCCTGCACCTGTTGGCAGAAGAAATGAGTCTCTGGAATGAGTCTCAGAGGAAAAAAGAGTTGTATCACTCAAAGCAAATGCAGTAGTCATTGTTTATGTTTGTATTTGTTGCCCTAATCATAACTGAGTAACATAGAATTACTTGGTTTCTTCACATGCTGTGGTTCCATTCAGAGAATTATCAAGAATACTTGGAGATAATCAGGGTGTGTTGCTTTTCTCAACAGATGGGGCTTCTAACATAAAATTAACACACCCCTGCTGGGAAATAAAAAAATACCTGCAAGTTCTGCTCCAAGGATGGAAAAGCCAATTCTGAATGCTTATAGGAAAACAAAAAATATCACTCATTTTTTTCTTTTTAGTTCTCTCTCACATCCAAGCTTTGAGGCAATCGCAATGTGATGGGAAGCTAAAAACAGGAGCCACGATTCCCCAATAAAATACTGAGTGAGGGAATATTTTGTGTATTTGAAAAACTGATATGCCTAAAGTTGTGGTAGACAACCAGATATTTTTATTCTCTTTCTTCACTTGCATGCGGGTGCAACTATGACACAGGTAAGGCAGTACTGTGTAACCAGAACTCCATGTTTCTGTCTGACAACCCAATAGGAAAGCACCCAGAAACTATAAAATGACAATGGAAGTGCAAAAAGGAAGACATTGGGGAAAGCAAGGCTATATGGTTGTGTGCTAAGTGACATCACCCCTGAACTGCCTATAAATTCCAAGTTGCTGAGAATTGAACAGGCTAGTACTGCTTCTCAAGTGACCACTTCATGGCTGAATACTGCAGCAAAAGCTTTCAAAATGCCTGGGACAGGCAACTAAACCTACTCTAGATGAGTTTGATATTCAAATATAAATATCAGAGAATATATTTTTTGTGTGTATTTTTGAGTGCCCAGTTCCAAGAACAATGATTTTTTTTATGAGAAGATTCTTTTCTAAGATTAAATCAAAATATTCCTGGACTGTTTTCCTACAGTCTCTACTCACTCTCAACTAGATATTTGAGAGATCTCCAATAGCAAAAGGAAAGCACTTCTTCCATTCACAGACTGTAACACATCCTCAGGACAAAAATACAGTCCAACAGACTGTATTTTCCAACAAAGAGGTGATATAAAGTTTCTCTCATGAAGTCCTTAGATAAAATATCTTGGATTCCAGCTGACACAAGCCAGAGAAACCTGCTTTCAAGCATCCTTGGTGTGAGCGGCAGTGTCAACAACTCACAACAGCTAAAAGGCTTTTTGGAATTTGATGGTGTCTACGGGTAAATGTGAATAGAAATCTTTGTTCATCTCCGTGTCCTTCCATGCTGTGTTCTTTTGACCACTGTTCTTAGTAAGCATATTGGAGCCTTCTATTTAATGTCAATCTGTGTTCTTTAACATGTAATCATAGTATTTTGTCAATAATGACTAGAACGACAACCAAGATGCAGAACATTAGGCTAATCAATCACTATGAAGCATGGCTCCTGGCACTACTGCGTCAACTACACCAACTATACCTGAGCTCTCATTAAATAATCTGTACAATAGCAGGGATCTTTTACAACTGCTTCCCTGCAAAAGAAAAGTGCAATCTCGTCCACTACAGCCCAATTTTCCCATAATAAATTATTCACAATTGAAAAATATTATTGATTATGTGTTATGCTATCAAAAATATTTATTCAGGAAAAGGAAAGGTTGCTACTCAGACCATGCAGACATGGTGCCAAGTGCACATTCTGACCTTGTGTGCTGAGATGCAGGGGTATGTACAGAATGGAAAGGAAGGTGTTGGAAGAGGCAGTAAGAGCCACAGAGCTGTAATATAACACAGAGTTCTTTTCTGCAGGGTTTTCTCGTGTCAGTTCTACTTATAAATTTTTGAAGATTCTTTATAACGTTTTCTACAGTAGCTGAACAATTGAGCATTCTCACCAAACAGTGTGTAAGGGTTTCTCCACATTCTATCCAAAGATTGTTATTGTCTGGATGTTTGTTTGATTGTCTGTTTGTTCTCCTGGTCATCCTAAAAGTTATATCTCACCAAGGCTCCACTTTGCGTTTTCCTGATGATTTGTGGTACTGATCATTTGAACATGCTTCTTGGCATTTCTATTATTTGTATGTCTTCATTGGAGAAATGTCTAATGAAATCCTTTTGCCTTGGTATTAGCTCAGGCTCCCATATCAAAGTAAAGAGAGACTGAGTGGCTTAAGTCACAGAAATTCTCTCAGTTCTGGTGTTTGGAAGTTTAAGATCATGGTGTCTTCCAGTTAAATTTGTTTATTGGCTTATTACAGTCTTCACCGCACAGTGAGCTCACACAGCCTCTTTGCCTGTGTATGTTTCTGGAGAGGAAGAAGGAGAGACCAACCTCTTTTAATAACGTCAGTAATGCCATCCTAAGAGCACACACTTTATGAACTTCTCTAACTGGTAATTCCAGTCTCAGTATATTAATTGGGCGGAGGGAGCACATAAACTGGTCAATAGCACTGAGTATTTAATCAAGTAATTTGTTGAGTTTTTAACTTTTTATACATTCTGTATATTAACCTCTTACCAAATATGTGTATCAACTATTATCTCCCCATTTTGTAGGATGCCCATCACTGTGTTGATGTTTCTTTGCTGCACTGAAGTTTGTAAGTTTAATGCAAACCCATCTGTGTATATTTGCTTTGATTTTTTTCATTTTGGCATGATATCCTAGAAAGCATTTCCAGTTATACTCTAATAGTTTTATAGTTTCAAGGTATTCTTTACAGTTTCTGTTCATTTTGAGTTGATTTTATATATGGTGTAATATAGCAATCCATCTTCATTCTTTTTACATGTCTGGATGTTCTGTTTTGTGTAGTCTTTATACCTATGGTGCTGATCATTTGATCATATGTTTCTAGAGGTTTTTCTATTTCTTCCATGGATGTATGAGTGTGCCTTTATGCCAATTAATACCATTTTAATTACTGTAGATTTGTAGTATGTTTTGAAATTAGAAAGTGTGAGACCTTGGGCTTTGTTGTTCTTTCTGTTTTGCTTTTCGAGCTTCTTTTGGAATCTGTATTCGATTTAGAATGGCTTTTTTCTATTTCTGTCAAACAACACATTCATTGGGATTTTTCTAGGGCTTACATTGCTGGCTTAAAGGAATTGTCTATGAAAATTGACCTCACATGTGGAACTGTTTTGCGTTTACTTTAATTTGTTATTTTTGCTGGTATGAAAAATGGTATCGTTTTCTTAATTTCCTTTGGAAATGAAACTAATTTGTGATTGTTGATGTTCTCTCAAAAATTTCTGAATTAATTAATTAATTATAATAGGATATTTTTTTTACTTTTGTCGTTTTTTGGGAATCACTAGGACTTCCTAGTACACTTAAGATCATTGTTACTGGAGGACTGATGTATAATTTTACTTCTTGTTTTTTCTGCAAATTCACTGCTATTTTATTTTCTGTTTTTGTTCTAATGCTTTCAGTATATGTTTACTTGTGTCAAGTTTCCTTGGAGTATATAGCCCAAAGAAAGAGGCTGATGACTACATAATTATATCAAGAGGTTAGTTAAGAAAACTTACATGTAGATGTGTCTTAGGTATAGACAGGACAAAATAAATATCTTTCCACCGTATGATAGGTGTTAGAGAAGTTACACAGACGGGGAAACATGGATTGGAGCACAAAGGTGTGACCAAAGAGAAGAAGCTTGCCTGGGAAGGAGCAAATGTGGTCTGTTCAAGAAACCCCAGCAAATGTGAGGGTGTGGCCTCCTCTGTGAGACAGTCTCTGGGGATTTTAGAGAAGCAATCTCTGTTCTTGGTCAGCATCACTTAGAACGCTTTACCTCCTCCACGAATTGTGAATAAACGTTGTCTTGTTCTAAACTTTCGAGTCTCGAGTGAGCATGATGTTTGAGGAGGACTTTTTGAATGTGATTATTTTTATATTGAGGTAGTTTTTCTACTGTCTCTACTTTTGTTGATTTTTTCGATGAAAAGCCAACCTATTTCTTAAAGTAAATGTAATACAAATCTTATGAACATAGGTATGGAAGAATCAGATGAGAGCTTTCCTTATTTTTTTTAACAGCCACATACAAATCTCTGACATGAAACACTAGGAGGTGGCCAAAGAAGAGTGATGCGAATGCCTCAAATGGAAAAAGAAATACAGAAGACAAGTTCAGAGTAAAATAACTAAGCAAATTAAGCCAGTAGGTGAGCTCAAAAGGCAGAGTTCAGAACTCTGTTATAAGGATGCTCAAGAAACAGAACTTCTAAATAAAAAATTTGGCAAGGAAATAACAAAAAGTAAAAAAACAAAACAGAATAAAATAAAATAACATATCTTGTCTTAGAAAATGACCAGTTATACATTCTTTTTTAAAAATGAGGGTCATGTGTGCATTGTACAATATCTTACTGAGGGAATTACAACAGATGAAAGTTAAGGAGGGATTAAAATTAATGATCTAAAGAAGAAGGTTACAAAAATAGCCAATTAGATGACAACAACAACAAAAAACTTTTAAATATGGAATATAATATCAGGGCCTCTCTGAAAAACATCGATTATGAAATGAGTCTCAATCATGAAGTGCTACCAGGGAATCAAGGATAAAGAGAAATATGACTGAGAATATGACAGAAAACTTTTCTCAACCTTCCTACTGAAGAAAATAGATGTATAAAGTCCAGAGAGTTGCAGACTATGCATAAAAGAGAATAAACTAAGACACATCCTGTTCAAATGGTCAAAGAGAAGACTCTTCAAAAGCATTAAAGAAAAAAAAACAATTATTGATCTATATAGAGTCTCTATTAAAATGTCAGCTGATTTTTCAAGAAAGCATTTGTGCAGGCCAGAATAGGATTACAGGAAATATTCAAGTGATATGACTCTCACCTCAGCAATGCTATTCTGTCTTAATCTAAAGATGGAAAGAGTGCCTTACATACACACACACACACACACACATCAGTTGTCAAACACACACATAACAATGAATTGGAACGTTTATCATCATACTTAAAATTGTGTTTCAAAAAATGTTAGAGGGAGTTCTCTAGGTAAAAACCAAAATGTTAAAAGATGAGAATAATAAAATGTCAATAATTACATATCGATAAACTATTGATCCAAATGGAGAAAAGATTGCAGTGGCTCCAAACAAAGATACAATAGTCAGAATAGATAGATATAAAAGGGAAGACCCTCAAGCATAAGCTGCCAGCAGGAGACCTCACTCAGGTCAAGACTGAAAGTGAATAACAGAGAAGGATACACTATTACCACGGAAATAAAAAGTATATGTACAGATGGGTGAGCAATTTTATACCCATCCAATACAACATTATTAAAAACAAAGGCTGTAATGAAAAACAACACATTGAGAAAACATAACCCTGGTAAACATATATGATTCCAACACAGGATCATCTACCAAGCATTATTGACTTAGGTTAAATGAGAGACTCATTTGTTATGCGCCCAGTAGGACACTTTGTTACACTGCAATGGAAACCAATGGACAGATCTGTGAGACAAAAATCTACAAGGAAATCAATTGAGAACTGAAATATGTCAAGCCATCTTTCTCCAATCACAATGGTATGAAACTGGAAATCAAATGCAAGGGAAAAGAGAGAAGATATGCAAAAAGCACATGGAAGCCAAAATAACATGCTACTAGACAATCAATGGGTTAACAATGAGATCAAGAAAGAAAGAAAACATTACATAGGAACAAAAATATGAAATGCAAGCCCTTAAAATTCATGGAGAAAGATAATCATCTTATGATTTCGGCAAGTACAGGAATCCCAGCAACAAAATAAACAGCATCAATGTAAAGAAGCAGTAATAAGCTCAATATATACATTGAGAGAAATTCTCATCGCTACTAGAACAGACGGAGTTTCTAATGATAGAAAAAAAGGCAGAGGCTTTAAAAAGTACAAATGGATAGCTGCAGAATAGATTTGGAGATACAAAAGCGTACCATAGAGAAGATGATTAACAATGAAATCATATATGTAAAGAAGAAGAAAGTTACTTAGATCAGTGAGGTGATCATTTCAAAGTCATGTGGAACTCTGATTGCTATGATGTACAACTGAAGAAACATCTATAATTGAAAACATTCTAATTGATTTGTACAACATACAAATATGGAGTAATAAATTGTCTCTCTTTTATTTCAACAGCCAGAAAAAAATCACTTTCTACAACCATTTTACCTAATGCTTCTGAGAATCAGAAATCTGAGAATAAACAAGCTGGATTTTCTGGTCATATGTCTATTCCTTAGGCATCAGCAATGATCTCTGGGATTGACTCAAGGACATTTGCTTGCAAAATCGCTTAAATGTCATTTGCACGTCAGCTTTTCCTGCAGATATAGGGAGTTCAGTTCAAATGCCTGTTCTTCATAATGTGTCCCCTGTTCTTGTGTCATGGTTTTCTCCCATAAGGACAACTCATTACATAAAGGATTTGGGTATTTATTGAAATTAGCAAATGGATGGTGGGCAAGTGAAAACCCAGTCTTTTCTACTTTAAGAAGTACTCATCAGCAACCTGTTTGCTGTATTCTGGAAGCAAATTATTTGTTCCAGCTCACTCTCAAGAGAGTAGAGTGCCAGATTGACAGAGCAGCAGAAATAAAAAAGCATTTTGGAGTTCTTTAGTGAATAAGACATTTATATAATTCTATGTATTGATTTAACCCAACATCTCTACTATGCCTTTCCCTGACTCCATACACAATTATTACAGACTACCGACTATAAACCTGTAATGGGACAACATAGGTGGGATCCAGCAGGCCACTATACCAAGTGTACGCTGTCAGAGAGAGGAAAAGGGCACCACCCTGATCTCAGGTATGTGTCAAATCAGTAAGTAAAGTGAATGAACAAATGAACAGAAGCAGACCTCATACATACAAAAAGCAAACTAATGGGTTATCAACAATCGAGGGAGTTGATGGCCTGGGGAAAGTCAGAAATGGATGCAAAAATCACAAATCCAGAGGTAACAAAATCGTCATAGGGATGTAAACAGAAGTAGGAGTAAGCATTGATAGGAAAAAAACACATTTCTTCTAGGGTGGACAAATGTGTCTTTAAACTCAAATAGAGATGATGGATTCCAATATTATTATAAGTATGATGAATTACAGAAATCTGCAACACTTCACCGTACTTCATAAATTTTACATAAATTCTATTGAGTGATGTTAGTTAATACAATAACAATTATGTTTCATGTCCTCTTCAACACACAACACTTGTATATTACACTGGGTTCAATATCCAAAGCAAAATTTCCTCTACCAAGGCAAAACTTTGACCTCTATCTCTACCTGCTTCCTCCTCCTCCTTCCTCTGGTAAGCACTTCACACTGTTGTCTGTGTCCATAAATTTGAACTTATTATGTTTGTGTAAAATCCAATGGTTCTCTAATACTGGAATTTTATCCAGCTATTTTTAAAACTGAAATTCTTACCATGTTAGACCACTACATGGACGGAATGGAGAGGGAATTTTACTTTGTGAAATTTCAGTCAGAGAAAGACAAATACCTATGACCACACTTGTACAACACGAATCCGAAAGATACAAACTAAACTAAACCAGACTCTCAAATAATATAGGACAAATTGTTATTGCTGTGTTTCTGAGATATTTCCATCAACATCACGTTTTCTTCAGTGTCGCCTTAGATATCCTAGAGTCAAAATTATTTACAAATTTAAAGCTTCCTGGATGCCTGCTCTAAATTTTATTAAATTCATACCTTTAGAAATAAAACCCTAATAATGATAAAATAGAAATAAAAGATTTAACATAGAAATTTAAATTACGTATTCACTATTACAATATTTTTGCACTGTACAAGTTGATTAAAAGATGTCAAAAGAAAACTGTTGGTCATCACAAATTCAGTAAATCAGTAAAGCATATACAATCATCCTACAAAACATTGTTCCTGTACATCAACAACGGCCTTTCTAAAAAAAAATTTATCAAAAGGCCCACTTATTATAGTGTGCACCTACATAAATAAAAACTTAGAATATATATATGCTATATACACACATATATCATACATTGGTTATTTACATGTGTGTAATTTTTTTAAAGAAGATGAAAGGCACTATATATCAAACATCATGGTGAAATAATCTTTTTGAGTACCCCCCAAAACTGAAAAAGATATTCTGAGTTCATGCATTTAGAAGATGTAATTATGGGTTAAATGTGCACCATCTAATAAATGACCCACAAATCGAATGCACGTGTTCATGTCTTTCATTTTATAAATACATCTGTCACAAGATTTAGAATGTTGTGACACACTTTTTGACACTTTTACAATACAAAACTCTGTTATATGCTTTTATACAAGACTCCATAGTATTTTTTCCTGTTCCCTTGTAAAAATAAGTGTTCAACTTATCATCTTGATCTTGATTCAACATTATCTCTCTGTCTCTGACTTTCACCTTTTAATACTATTTGAGGTGTGTGTGTGTGTGTGTGTGTGTGTGTGTGTGTGTGTGAGAGAGAGAGAGAGAGAGGAGAGAGAGAGAGAAGTTTATTTTGTTTGAGGCACATTGCAATTATTAATTTCTATCTTCTAATATTTTACTTTTATCAGATTGTAATTGTTCTCATAGTACATTATTTCCTAGGAGCCCCACAGTACTTTGGTGTTCCTTCTGTTCCTCGTCTTTTTCTTTTGAATTTCTGTTTGTAATCTGAACTAAGTTCACATAATCTAAGCTTACTGTTTCTTGTGACACCTTTGCCTAATCACAGTTTGTGCTTGGTGATAGTCACTCATTAATTTGTCTGTTATTTTCTTCTTGTCACATTTTCTCACTTTCGATTTGATTCTTTCTTTTTAGCTCCTCATAACACGGCATTATAATTACCGTGGTCTAACATTCTTGGACGGTATAAACATAGTAATCAAAAATTTTTAATTCACGATTTAGCAAATCTAGTACCTGTGTTACACACAAATATCACTTTGATTTTACATCCCATAACTGCTTTGTAATCTCGCCTGTATGTACCTCTTCTTAATCTCTTCTTTCCTCTCACCATTTCAGTCCTTCATGCCATCTGGCAAGTAATGACAATATTTTCTCATCAATGTGCTCACTGTGTCCGTTTTTATTTTTACTTTAGATCTCATATGCAGTGGTAAATCATGGCATAAAATTTTGCCTTTTACTTACATTTCACTGTGGTACACTCCAGCACAATGATGCTCTAGGTCCATCCACGTTGCTAAGGATGGTGTGATTTTATTTATTCCCCATTTTATGGTTCAGCTTGACATTTTGTTATATACGTATATCACTTCTTTACTCACATCTGATTGGCGACAGTCACTCACATTATTTCAATAGTATCACTACGTAGTATAGTGCTTCAGTGAACAGAAGCAGCGCCTATAGCCTCCTTTAAATTATTGTTTTAAGGGTTAGGAAACAAATACCACTCATTTGATATAAGATTGCTATGCCAGTTGCGTTTTGTTGTTGTTTCTAATTTTATGAAACTCTATATTTTATCTCTTTACTTTCAGTGTGTATGTGTATTTTAATCTGAAGTGCATCTCTCGTGGACAGCATATATAAGGCTATTGTTTGCTTATCAACTTTGAACCAATCCTATGTTTTTTTTCCCTGGAGACATTTCTACATACAAGTAATCAAGTAGAGTGGGACAAGGTTATAGGACCAGTTTGAACAGAATAGAGAGTCCAGTAGGTAAAGCCATTATTTATACAAGCAAATAATAGAAGGCAGAGACACACAAAGGGAAAGAAATCCTCTTGAGTAAATAGTGTTGGGAAAACTGAAAGCCACATGAAAAGAATAAAACTAGGTTGTTGTCTACTACCATACACCAAAATTAACTCTGAAGTGTTATGGAAGGACTTGAAATATAAGACCTGAAACAAGAAAATTCCTAGGAGGAAAACATGGATGAAAGTTCCAAGAACCTGTGGACTTAAAGAAGATGTTATGGATTTGACCTCTGGCAAGAGGGAAAAAAGCAAAAATAAACTTTAGTGAGAGTACATTAAACTTAAAAGCTTGTGCTTAGAAAACAAATCGTCAACAATGTAAGAAGGAGAAAATCATCTCTTTAATGAGAAAATTTATTTGCAAGCGAACACCATCGATAAGGGCCTTCTATCCAAAATATACAAAGAACTCATATGGACTCGGTAATGGACAAATAAAACAAGTGATCCAACCAAAAACTGAGCAGAGGACCTGAACAAACACTTCTCTCAAGAGGACTTACAAAAGAGCCTAGAAACATGAAAAGATGCTCGACAATCACTAGCTATCAGGAAAATGTTAATTGGGAACCACGATAAGATACCATCTCTCCCACTTGTTAGAATAGCTTACTGTCAAAAGGATGATAATAAATGTTGGAGACGATGCAGAGAAAAAAGAACGTTCATCACATTGCTTGGTGGGACTGCAAACTTTGGTGGGGAAATACTATGGAAAAAATAGTATGGATGTTCCTCAAAAACTAAGATTTGATCTTACTATATGTTCCAGCAATCCCACTACTGGAGTACAGTGTATGCCAAAAGACCTGAAAACCCATATTAAAAAAGATGTTGGCACACCCAATGTTTATTGCAGCATTATTCAGTGGCCAGGGTAGATGGTGGAAATTACCAAAGTGTTTTATGATAAATGACTGACAAAGAAGCTGTGGCCTATATATTCAATGGCATGTTACTCAGCCACAAGAAGAGGTGGTGAAATAGTGCCACTTGTGGCAACATGGACTATTCCTCGAAATCAATTCATGCTTATGCAAAACAAAGCAGACTGAAAAAGTACAAAATCACACTACGTATCACTGAGTATGTGAAACATAACCCAAAGCAACAAACGTAACAGAGAGACTCAGGGCCACAGACCCGCGACTAGTGGTTATCAATGTGCTGGGGTGGAGTGAGGAGGGCAGAGGCATATGGGTTTACAGAGTAATATAGTGGGGTTGGGAGGTTGGCTGGGTAAATGGATCTAAATATATGATAGATAAAAGCAAACTGGACTTTCAGTGGTATTCACATAATAATAGACACATAGACATTAAATTATAATGCGCATCTGGAAATTATATAATATGTTACAACGTACCCCAATTTAAAAATTTTTAAAAATCAATTAAGTAAATAATATCATAAATAACCTTCTCAGGGAAAAAAATCTGTGTATTTTTTAATTTGCAAAAATGACATTCTTCCTAATGTAAAAACGCTCTTAGATTTTTAATATTGCACATAGCCAATAAACATATGGCCCAGCAAAAGAAAAATAAAATAAAAAAAGAAAGAAAGAAAAAAAAGAAAGAAAGAAAGAAAGAAAGAAAGAAAGAAACAAACAAAGAAAGAAAGAAAGAAAAGAAAATCTGCCACAATCAGTTTTGGCAGATTATACTACATAAATAATCAGCCTAATTTTATTTTACTCGAGAAGGAAACCCTGCTGCAAGTTATGTTTAGTTGCTAGGAAACCAGTCATTTTGTGATGTCACAGCTACTCAGGTGGAGCACCATCGTGGTGATCTGGGTATTTTATCAGTGTAGGTC